>JADMLD010000351.1:0-632500 GCA_017589585.1 Phylloscopus whistleri
GGGAGAAATAATTATGTCATATGTTGTAAGAATAATTTCCTTGGATATTAAAGTTGGCCTGGGCGATAGTTCAATGTGATAGATGTCTCTGTGGTTTTTTTTTTTACTTATCTGTGGTGTAAATCAAAGAGCACTCAGAAACAGCCAGGGTGGCATTGGCTTTTCTGTCCTGAGGATTTGTCTTTCTGGGAGTCAGGATCACATCCCATCCTTGCCAGAGGCAACCAGGTGGAAAAGGCTTTTGTTTCCTCCCCAGGGATGTGCTTTGTCCTGCTGATGGCTCCAGAAGGTGTCTGTGCAGGGTTTTCCTTTTCTGCTCTGGATGTATAACGAGCTTGGGAGCACTAATTGCTTCAGACAGGCTCTTATTGGGTGTCAGGGTGGCCACTGATACAGGTTTAGCAGTTGATATCGTTGATATTGTCCAACAGATCCTGCCAAGCCAATTAGTGATGGTGCATCAAAAAAGAAAATAAATTCATTCCTTAATTCTGCCAAGGAAGGTGTTTTCTGCTCTGGAGTGATAATTGACAGAAGAACTTTTGACAAAGGAATCGAGTGGGAGCTGTAGAAGGAAAATTCATTATTTGAAAGGTTTTTGGAAGCTTTCAATGAAGTGAACCCCGTTTTCAAAGGTGTGGCAGATACACCTCTCAGACAGGTGGAGAAATAAATGAATTCATGGGATTTAATCAAAAAATGTCAGAGGTCAGTCAAAACAAGTTCTGGAGCATACTTGACTTTTGATATGTAAAATATAAATTGACATTGGTTTGGGGGGTCTTGTACAGAACAGTTCCCAATTTGCTGATTTTGCCCACCTGTAATAATCTGTGAGCACTTTTGCAGCTGATAGTTTTGCATAAGTTTAGCAACTGATCCAAAGTTAAACAAAAGGTGATGCAGGTGGAGAGAAAAAAAAAATTAAAATTTTATTAGGTTCAGCTGCATCAATCCTGATATATTTCATCTTTCTTTCAGCTGGAATTAAAAAACGCTGCCGTTCTTGACTAATTTTATTATTTTATAACTCGCTTCAAAATTTATATAAGCTTCAGATGCTCAGCATTTTTTGCAAATGTTGACCCCATGGCTGGTCAATTTAAATTGCAGCAAGGTCAGACCTACCCCCATAATTCACATAATGAGAGGCCTCATAAAATCTGAAAAGCCACACACCAGGAAGTGCAGAGGGAACAGGATTCCTCAGCTGTTGAAAAAGCAATAAAAATGTTGCAGGATTTTTTTTTTTTTTTGAAGGAGCAATAACGAAACCTTTCCAGCCAATAGTCTGACTTGATTTTAAAGATTTTTAAAGAACATTCAAGTTGCTTTGTATAAAGGCATTTCTGCCTGTATTTATAAACATAACACAGAACTGGGGACCAGGCTGGGTACATAACGTGGGGCCTGATCTGATATTTCTGTGCAATAATCTCTGCCAGGCTTAGATTTCCACAGCTCAGTGCCTGTGAACAGGGAGGAAGGACTGGGATTAAATCAAAAATATATTGTGGGTAAACAGATGCTCCCCAAACTGCTGTGTGGGGTTTGCAGAATAACAGCAGCATTTGTTTTACCAACACCTTTGCACTTGAGTGGCTTCTCAGGCCATGTTGGAATCATCTTGAACTGCTGATTTTCTGCCTGCAGTTAGAACTGTGGTTCAAGAACGAATATGGCCACTTCTTTTATTTTTTTGGCCGAAATTGTTCTGAAATTTTATTAAATGACAGCCTGGGGAGAATGTTGTGAGTTTTATTAAAGCATTACCTGTGTCCAAATGACTAAACGCCATCTCCACTGACAGCCTGGATTAATTTGGGCTCTCCTGAACTGGTGCTGGTTTAATTGAGGTTCTTTGGGGCCTCCATTGCTCCCCAAGGATAAAAGCAGATAAAGCTCTAAGAACATTTGTTGCTCTGGCACCTACTTCTTGGTCAAATAGCACTTTCTGTTTGTGGAAAAAAAAAAACTGAAACGCACCAAACAACAACAACAACAACAAACCAACAAAAAAAAAAAAAAAAAACAAAAAAAACCACAAACAAACCAACCAAAAAACAAACAACAAAAAACAAACAAAACAAACACAAAAAAACCCAAAAAACCACAAAACAAACAACAACAACAAAACAAACAAACAAACAAAAACAACAACAAAAAACCCAAAAGAAACAAACAAACAAAAAACCACCAAAGCAAGGGCATCAGCTGCTGTGTGAAATCATTTCTTATCTCTCATAGGACAGGGCTTGCTTTGTAAAGAGGAGGGGAAAAAACCCCTCATAAGAGATGCTCCATTTCTGGGTTTGCTCAGCGTCCTTCTTGGCACTCTCCTTTCAACACTGCATCAGATACTTAATAGACTACAAAATATTAGATTAATTAGGACATGCAGCTGCCAGGGTATTAATGATGGAGTCATTGCTAAGCCAGTCATTCACGAGGAATGGTTGCAGCCTGAAGCTTCCCTGGTTGTCTGTACAGACTGGCTGTTGGCTGCTGTATTTTCACACTCATTTTGGGAGAACAGCTGAGAGGTGGAAGCTGTGCTTCTGGCTTGGTGGAACACAATAATCCTCTACAAGGGGTCCATTTTCCAGTTTACTCCCTGTATTTCTCTTGGTGGATAATGAATGTCTTCTTCATCAATAGCAGAAGGAATCTCAGGTCATCCTGAGCTGGGTCTTTCATGTGAGGAAATTAAAGGTGAGCCTGAGCTTCAGAAGTCTGCCAGCATCCTGCAGTGGGGTCCCATTAATGCAGCTGCTTAAAATAATTAAGGATCTCTTCTTCTGCCAGTTCTGCCCAGGAACTTTTCAGTCTTTCTTCTCCATAGTCCACGAGGCTTAAGGAATATGAGACCTTAGCAGGGAGAAGTTGGGAGAATGGGGAAAAACAGAGAGATTTGTGCTGCCTAACTTTAGTGATATGTATTAGAAGCTTAGAGAAATTAATCTTTTAATATGGTAAATAGGGAGAAGAACCATGAGTTAAGCTCAGAAACAGCTGATACAGGAACCTCCCTCCTTCCAAGGAACTGGAATCCAGCCTTGGGAACTTGGGGTGGATGTTTTGGGTTTCCCTTGTAATTTTATGGACGTAGTAAAATACAGTGCATCGAACAGAGAATTGCATTTTCCATCTGGATATAAAAATCAAGAAGCCTGATCTCTTGTGATCCTGTGGGTGATGCTTATTTAGAATTTTACTCAGCTTCCTCCCTGCCAATTTCCTACACAGTTTTGGTTTTGGTTTTGGTTTTGCTTAAATAGACAAGACTGTTTTTTTGCTGGAAGGAAGAAATTCTGCAGAGCTTGAAATTGCAGGGATGGTTCTTCTAAAGTGAATGAGAACAAAAGTGCAAACACCTCACTCCTCTCCCACTTCTGCCCAGCCAGCTTTCAGTTTTCCCCTTAAATTTAGCATTGGTCTTGCACCACCCAGTTCACATTTTTCAAGCTGTTGTGAAATTTGCAGCCTTTCAATAATCTTTGTATTAATTTCCTCACACTGAACATAAGTAATTACTCGCATTTTTCAAAAAGTGATCCAAATTAAGAGGCTGCACTGCATCTTCACTTGCTGGTTATTTCAGGAGAGCTAATCTACAACGTGGGCGACCTTTCCAAATTTGGACCCATCTGGCATTTGCAAATGGAATTGAGTATTGATCTCCACCACCGTTAATTTATTGTTTAATTAAGAAATCATCGTGCTGTGATGTGGTTTGATTGCACATCCTTTTCCACATCAGCCAATTAACGTGGGGAGCCATCACAAAACTATCACTTTTTATTATTTTTGTTTAATGGAGCTTCCCAGAAATGGAGGCCTCCTCTCATGGAGTAATGGTTTGGAAGGCACTTCAGCATAAATGACCTGCAGGAGCTGCTGTGGAAAGTAAATCCTCAGGTTTTTATTGTCTGGAGAGGGCCAAGGTGCTGCTTCCTGCCCTTGATGGAGTTTCTGGAATTCCTCTGTGCACCCCAGGTCACCAGCACCTCTATGAAATAGAGAAGTGCTTGTTAAGGACCAGTCAGAGCTGGGTTTGCTGTGCTGCTGCCTTTGCTTATCAGGGAGAAGAAGCAATATTTCTGCCATGAGGCAGTGCCATCAAGATTTCAAGGGTTTAGCTCCCTTCCTGTGGGTGAGAAATATTTAAAGCAGGCTTGTGATGTTGCCAAAGTATTTCTATTTTGTGTATCTAAAAGTGTGCCTAAGCAAACCTGAGTTTCATGCATTTTCTGCAGAACCTTTCTATCTTAAAAGACACCTCTCACAATAACTTATTGATCCTGCCCCGTGTTTTTAGGATTTTTTTATTTTTAGTTGTTTGCACCAAGGTCTTGCTGAAGTGTCTTTTTTTGCCCCCTCAAGCCTCTACTTAATGTTCCATCCAAAATCTCCTGTGAATGAGCACTGAAACAAAAAATTCTGGTTGGGATACTCCAGCCAAGGACTTCTCTCACTGTCAGGTCTTTGGGGTATATTAAAGTTATCTAAAATAATTCTTTCTTGACCAGGCACCCCCAGGTGTGTTCAAGGAGCAGATCTGATAGTGGGAAATTAAATTATAAACTAGCAACTTTAAAGCAAACATTTATTTTTAAAAGGCTGCAAAAGCAATGCAGCGAGAGGAGTGGGAGGGATTTCTTTTTCTCCTCTTCCTCCTCTTTAAAGTTTTGCCTAAAAGAATCAACATTTTTCCTGTGTAACTTTTTAAAATCACAATTATGAAATCAACAGCTCTTCTGTAGAATCCATTTCTTTTCCATTAGTCAGTTTTGAGGCAAAAATGAATAATAGTTATATATTTATCAAGTCATTTCTGACCACAGTGAAAAGTTACCCATAATATTTTGATTTATTAAAAGTAGATATCTTTTTAATTACCAAATAATTTAGTAGAAATAATATGAGTACATCTGGCACAAAAGCATCCAGAAATAAATCACAGTGGTGTTAAATTTAATTTGGCCTGAACTTCAAACAGAAATGTGATCAGATAATAACTTCAGTTTAGTTATTCCAGTCATCTTTGCAGTTCCAAGTCCACTCTAAAATAAATAGCCTGTCAAAACAACACATTGTTAGCACTCAGCCTTCAAGGAATTGCAGGACCAGAAGCTCCCAAATTATGGCACTTTTGAAATGAGGAACAAACTACATCAGTTCAAGGAACATTATTAGAAAACTTGGTATTACCCTGGTGAAGAAATGAAACCTTGGTGGAGGTTTGTTGTTTTTTGGGGGGGGGGGTTTTGCAGGTAAAGGTTTGTGCAAAATTAAGACACTTTGGATTCAACCAATGAGAATCCAATGAAAGCAAATTATCTTTGATCTTCTGAGAAGAGCTGGCAGTTTGGGGTTATTTAATATCTTGACTGTAAATGGGAATAAAAGAGGAAGGGAGTTTGAAATAATCCCTCTCAATTGTATTTCTTGGGGGGTTTCAACTCTTGGAAGAAAGAAAGCAACACACTTTTACTTCTGATTGTGATAATGTCCTTTCCTCAGAATGCAAGTCCCTCAGTGATGCAGAACTGTGACAAAAGTGCACATGGGAAGGATTGAAAACCTGCTGCTAAAACCAAAATTATGATCTAGAGCCCACTAAAACAGGAAAATGGGATTCTTCCTATTGACATCTCTGGCTTTTAGATCAGGCCCTTGATTTATTACCAGCAAAAAGATCTTAAAATTTCAGATGCAGTGTCAAAAGCAGGTTTCCTTTTAATACCCCATAAAGCACGGAGGGCTGGAAAGCTGCAGAATGACCAGGTAAAGTAGAAAAGCAAATGCTTTTTTAGCAGGTCAGAGGAAGGTCACTTGTTTTACAGTTAAGAAATAAGCCCTCAATTGAGAGTGACAGCAGGAGCTTTACTCCTCCAGCCCACGCAAAGTGATGGCTGTCAGGGTAAACTGCATTCCAGAGGGCTTTCACCACTCTCAGGGCTGTGACATAAATTTAAGTGAGGGGAGAAGCTGGGCAGGTGAGAAACAGTGAGAAGAGCTGGGTTTTAGGAAGGCAGAAGCCCTGAGCAGCAGTGGTGGGTGTGCCTGGGATGCCCAGGGTTGGTGAGCCAGGGTTTTTTGGCAGGAGGCTGCAAACTCCCTGCTTCTCCCTGCACACAGAGAACAGCAGGAACGAGCCCCCAGGTCGGGAGAGCTCCTGGTTTCCTTCAGCAAATCTTCTCCACACAAGTTTCCTGCTCCCTGGGAGCCCTTAGGGCTGTTTTGAGCAGGGTTCATGGAAATTTCTGGTGTTAGAATTGCCTGATGAAGGCTCCATGTACCCAGGTGTCCCAGTTTGGAAAGATAGATATCTGCCAGGGAAAGCCAGAGCCTCCCTTGGAATGGAGAATGTAAACCCCCTCCCTCTGAATTGTTACAATTTTGAAATTAAGGGGCTCTCAGGCAAAGATATGGGGATAAGAATAACAGTTCTTTACTAGGAAAATTAAAATAAAAATGCAGTAGTACAAAAAAAAAAAAAAACAAATCACTGACAGAGTCAGAACACAGCCTGACACCCTGTTGATCAGGGTGTTGGGAGCAGCCCAGTCAAGTCTTCCTGCAGTGACAGATGTGGCTCTGTTGGAGCAATGATCCTGTAGGAGGGTGAAGTTTTCCTCTAAAGGTCCTGTGGTGCTGAGATGGGTCCAGTTTTCCTCTGGGAATCCAGTGCACACAGGCTGCCCTGCTGTTCTGAATCTCAGGTTTTATCCTGTTAGGAATGCTGGGCTCCTCCCACTGGGTGGAGCATCTCCCAATGGGATGATGCAATTGTATCAGCCATGCAGTGAGCCTCGGTGGCCCATGAACAGCAGATATCCCCTGGAGGGAGGATGGGCCAGGGGAGAGATAAAGAACACTGCCCCAGCTGGTTTAACAGCTGCTAATGGAATACAGACTGCTGGTTACATCCTGCTCTGCAACCCAAGACACCAGGCCAGCCAGAAGTGGTGCTGAGCCTTTCCTATTCTCCATGTGCACATCCCTGTCACTGTCCCCTTGGTCACACAAGTGGCACCACTGATGAGGGAGTTTTGTTCCTCTGCTCAGCTGGGCAAACCTTTCAGCAACAACAAAACATCATCCCATTATCCTAGCCCTGAATCCTCCAAATTTCCTGTTGCCTGTGATCCTGCTCTGGCAGGAGATGAGCCTGGCTCCCCAGTCCTGCCTGTTTTACACACAGCTTCCCACTGCACAGTGTGACATCAACAAAGTGGGCATCTAAATAAAGCAGATCAGCATTAATTCAGCATGAGGAGCTCCACAGTCGTGCCAGGTACTGAGATGTTGTAAATATTGCTGGGTTTACTGCAGGTGGACCTGAGCAATGCAGATGCACCACAGCGTGCACTTAGGAAGCGCTGGGATCACAAAAACTCACTTTTCATAAACGTCTGACTATGATTAATTGTAACAATACAACTTATTAATTAAACTTGGGAAGCAGCATAATGGGAACTAGCATTCTCAATTCACTTGAATGAGTTTCAGCATTTATTCTGCAGCTCTTTTAATGAGATGCTGAAATCATCTGCGTATCAATCTATTCATTACCAGATGAGACGAATGCAACAATCCTAAGTATTCATGAAAATATCTTCATTAGAAAAATCATATAATTAACCTGGAGTGTTCTCTAAATGAAGCACCTCAAATGTTACATATTTTCTTTCATAATTGCAATTTGAGAATATTAGTTTCTCATTCTCCCTGATTATATTTAATGCAAAAATAGCATTCGGCATGATTTTAAATCTTTCGCACAAAAGAATGAACTTCAGGGAAATGCAAGCAACGAGGGCATTGTTCCCTGTGGTTTTTGCTTTATTTGCTGTTAATGTCCATTATCAAAGACGGTATTTTAGCAAGAATTGATCTGGTTGTGGGTCCCATCTTTGTGCTGAAGTCTCTCTGCAGCTCTGCTCATGCTGCTGTCGCTTGAAGGGTTTATCAGTTAACAACTGCTCTGCCTTCCCCTCATCTCGAAATACTTCAATTAAAATGTACAAATTATCTCCATTCTGAAACTTGCCAAGAAACACCACGCACTGACTCAAACTCTGTGTCAGCCTTTAAGAGCCCTGTTTTTGGGGAAGCATCCTTTGTTCTAGTTGAAAACGTTGAATGTTTCACACTAAAGGGGAACTGCAGCTTCACCTAAAGCAGAGAGTTTTGCACAACACGTCCTTGCCCCTCTTTTCCCTTCCAGCCAGCAGTGACACCACACGGAATCCCTGCAGAGTTCTTGGTGTGAAGCCTTTCTGGGGCTTTAAGAAGCAATCCTTACCAGCTGGGATATCCACGGCTTGTCTGGTGACAAAGAATTTCCCAGAAATACTTGTAGGGACCCTAAAACTGCTGCATGGTCTGGTCTCCTCCTCCTTCAAGCACCTTCTGTCTCTCTGGGGTGTGTGCACTTCCCTCCTGCTCTTGTTTCCCTTCTGACATGGCACAGGCTCCTCAGGGTTCTCTCATGACCTGATCCCAAGTTTTCAGACACATCAGAGCCCATGGAACAGCCAGCTATGGACAGATATTAAATATGTCCCCTTTTCCTTTTTTGTTCCTTAAGGAAATGAAGGGATCAAGTGGCAAAGCAGTGCAGGGATCTGTCCTGGTTCATTATCATTAAAATTTGCTAACTTCAGGCAGAGTGTACAAACGCTGACAGCTTGTAGGGAGTCTGACAGAGGAGCAGCACTACTGGTGCTCCTGGGAGCTTCGTTTGTCAGAGGGTGGGTGTGGATTTGTCTGGCAAAATCTGTAGGAATGCAGCACCACTTTTGATCTCTTTTGAAGATCTCTGGATATTTTGCAAATGGTAACACTCTGGCTTTCCCCACCCATATTAATACAGAGGGATTTCACTGACTATTAATTAAGTGTTAGGGTGTGAGCATGCTTGTATACTGACAGTATGCTTGTCTCTAGAAGTCTGCAGGACTTTTGTGATAAGAATAGAGTTTAAAACATCAACCCTGTTTATTTATAAGGGTGCAGCACACAAGGAGTTAATAGTAGGAAAATTTTCATTTCCTAGAGGGAGCTGTGAACATGACTTCAAACAAATCTGTGCCCAGCTGTAACAAGTGCCTGGATATTTCTACTGTACCTGCTGGCTGATTGTGATCTCTGTTTAAACAAAAAAAATCTTCTTTTTGATCCCTCTATTTATTCTCCTTTCAATGAAGGATTTTTAACTCATTTAATTAGAAGCTGCTCTGTAAGAAATTATTGGGACACCACAGCTTAACATCATAACTTTGAGCAATGATAACAAACTCCCTCAAGGAAATTGACTGAAATGCACTTCTTAAAATACATGTTATCATCAATCATTATCATCAACAGGTGAAATTCTGATGTTCTGGTGTCATTTTTTTATCTAATACCACATGTTATCTCTTTCCTCTTGGTTCAGTAAGGAAACAAGATTTATGAATTCACTGTCTCTTTGTTCCTCTCACAACTTTGGACTCTATTAGCCATTTTCAGTGAAACTTGATGAAGATACAGTGGCATCCAAGAGATTTTCTGTTAACACTTCTGCAAAAGGAGGCAGCTGGGCAGGGAGAAGAAAACCAGCCTGGTCTGGTGGGAGGTGTCCCTGCCCATGGCAGGGGATTGGAGTGAGGTGATTTTTAAGGTCCCTTCCCACCCAAACCATCCTGGGAGTGATTCTGTGGTGTCTTTTGTTACCAGACACCAGCAAATCTGCACAAGGCCGTGGAGGTGGTGGAGATTTATGAAGGCTCCTGAAGGAACAGTTCCTGTGGATAACAAGATAAAGAGCATTTTTAAGCAGATATGACATATTTCTACTGCTATTACCTGTGTGGAGGAATCCTACACTGTCTTGCCAGATTGGTGTCTGCTATTGCTCTGTGTTTTGAACTTTTCTCTGAAATATTCCAATTGCCTCACTTTGGTCATTTCTGCCTTCCCCTGAATTTGAAACTGTCCTTTGTGGAACTCCTGCATGAAGTCAGGGGGAGTTTGCTTCTGATTTTTGGTGGGAAGAGAGACGTGAGGACAGTGAGAATTTATAGAATTCCAATTTTGTCATGCATCAGGGCTGTGTGGAGCCCAGCCCACCAAGGCAATACAGAAAGACAAAGCAAGAGGTGACTGAAAAGCAAATCCTGTTCAGGTATTGCAGCTCCACAGGAAGCAGGACTTAAGTCTGAATGTTCTACCAGACAATTAAATCCAAACCTTGTGAAATCTAAATGTACTTACACAAGGTTGCTGATCATCCTGATACAAAGCTTTGTTGTGGAAACTGCAGAAGGTGAAGACTTCCTGGGAAAATTCCTGTTTAAAGATCTGAAATCCTTGGGCATGTTGGCATCTCAAAACTCAGAGTCCTTCAGCTTTACAGGGTGTCAGCTTTCCAAGCTGAGAAATCCAGAAGCAATTCAGCAGCTTATTCCAACCTGAGGAAGGGAGGAAAAAAATAAGGGTTTACAGCTGCAAATCACTTTTGTGGTGTTGATCAGGGGCTTCCCAGAAACAACCTCAGAGCAACTCAGTCATCATTTTCTCTTCATGCCCAGGGGCTGGATGTCTGTTCCAGCACAATCCACAGGCACAGACCACTCTGCCTTGTTTTATCCCCTTGATGGAGCACACAGAGCTTTGTTGCCTCGCTGCCTCTGGAGGGATTTCTCTGCTGGCCACAAAGAAATGACTTTGCAGGCTGTGGTTTTTGTCTCCAGCCCGCTGCCTCTCGTTTTATTTGGCTCCAGGATTTCTCCTGCATTGATTCTGTAAGGTTTTTCCTACCATGCTTTGCTGGCTTGGACACCTTCCCCACTCTAAATACTGAGCCTGCAAAAAAAACACCAAAAAACAAACAAACAAAAAAAACAAAACAAACAAAAACCCCAAAACCCCCAAACCCCAAAAAATAAAAAAATAAAAAAAATAAAAATAAAAATAAAAATAAATAAAATAAAAAAAACCCAAACAAACAAACAAACAAACAAACAAAAAAAAAAAAAACCACAAAAAAAACCCTGCAAGCCACTGATTTGACATTGTGAAATTTGTTGCATTTAATGGGTTTTCTGCAAGAGGAGGTTATTGAAGGCTTTCTACCTCTTGGTTTTCCTCCAAGATCGTGGAGCTCAGATGCTGCTGGAGCAACAGTTTCAACCAGAGAGAAGCTTTTTATTTTCGGGGCTATAGAGGGAGCATTCTGAGTAGCCTTAATCACATACATAAAGGTTTTTAGTATTTCTTTTGTGTGGTGTTTTATGTGTCACCCACTGCAGTCAGACCCGTTTCTGAGATTCAAGATGGATCACAGCACAGAGTCGAGATGAGAAATTTCCATCTTTATGGAAGACCTGGAATATAAGAAAAATGGGGCATTTTATTAAATGATGCATTAATGAGGGTTTGTATTTTCAGCATAGCACCTGTTTATACTGCCAGCACTGGAGTCCATGGGTGTAACATCCCCAAACTGAATACATGGCTTGTTCCTGCTCTTGTTACAGCCTGATTATTCTGGTGTAAATGCACCACTGCAGGTAGATTCTTTTTTTTTATTATTTTTATTATTGTAGAACAGCCATCTGTGTTTTTAAAGTTCTGATGAGGCTCTGAAAAGCCAAGCAGCACCAACTGCTTACAATAGCCCAATTTTGTTAACTTTAGAATCAGAGCATTCAAAAATAATCTCCAGCAATAAGTGAAACTAGATTGTGTGGTGCGATGGGAGGCTTGTGTGCTGATTGGCTCTGTGTGCTCTCCTCAAGCATCTTTTTCCCTCTGCTTGCCAAATTTAGGTATTAAATAAAAGATTTTAGAATTGTGCCCCAGGCTCCACTTTGGTGGTCTTAATTATTTACTGCCTCCTTGCACGCAGCCTTCCCCACTTAAGTAATTGCACTAACAAATTACAGTATTAAAGTGTCTGTCTAAACAATTTGTAGGTGCAGCCTGATATTTAGATGCTTAAAGTGCTGCTCTGAAATCCACGGCTTACCGTGCATGGTGAAATTACACCTGAAAAAGAGGAGTGCCCCTGAAAAATCAGGGTCATTTGTGTGAATATATCCAGTGGTTGGAACCAAGGTAACTCACATAATTACAGAGAAGTGCAGTGCTGGAACCCAGGGTAACTTCACCGGGGTCTGTGATACCTGTCAGGTGGAATAGGATGCATTATAGCCTGTGCCTCGTAAAAAATCCACCCATAAGTGATGCCTTGTCTTGCTCCTGCCTTTTTCCTGGGACTCAGTGTTGGCTGCAGACATTAATTTTACACTGCACACTGCTATTTCCTCTCATTACTTTCACTTCTGGGAAGCACTTGAGGAACTAACCCAGCTGAGAGAAATAAAGGGCCTTGCCCAGGGTGACAGGCACAGTCAGTGACCAGCTCAGGCAAGGAACATGGATTTTTATTTTTGCCTCAATTACTCCTTTGGAAAAACTCATCTTTATGCCGTGCCCATGTCCAGGATGACGTCCAGCACTGCAGGAAGCTGTGAACTCTTTGCTAGGTGCTCTAAAAAGGGAAGGGTGGAATCCTTCAACCGACTTGTCCTCAGGTGTCTCCTTTAAGCTGGGCCTGGCAAATGGAAAGGAGTCCAGAGGGTGATGATTCCATGCCCAGGGAGTGCCTGATTGCTCCCTGGGAGTCCCCCTGTATCTCTGGGGGCACTGGGGATGGGTGGCTCGGGCCCCACACCCAGCTCAGCTCAGTGGAGCAGATAAATTGACTCTCACCCTGAAGAGAGAACAGAGAACAGAGAACAGAGAACAGAGAATAGAGAATAGAGAATAGAGAATGCAGAATACAGAATACAGAATACAGAATACAGAATACAGAATACAGAATACAGAATACAGAACACAGAATACAGAACACAGAATGACTAGTGTGGGAATTCCAGGCACGGAAAATTCTCCAAACCTTGTGCGTGCAGGCCCAAACACAGAAATGAACACAGGGTTCATCCTGAGACCTTGGAAAAGGCTTCCAGATTTAGAGACCATAAGAATGTGAGTTTGCAATTTAAGCAGAGGCATGTTAAGCTAGGTAGTGGAAAGTTTTAGAGTTTAAAGTTTAAGATATAGACGTAGTTATAAAGGTAATAAGAAGCTTTAAAGTGCAGCACTGTAAGTTTGTGTGTCATTAGATAATTGGTCAAGAGAGTCCGCACTGTGGCAGAGACATACAAGACAAATTAATTAGGGGTTGCTGTGAAACTAGAAACAGTCTTTGTGGCAGTAGGTTTTTTGGCTAATTAACCTTTAAAAGACCTTGTAACTTGTGGTCTTTTGACCACTGACCACAGACTTCTGACTTCTGAGGTGAAGACATTCCCACCCTTCATGGGCCGTAGAGGAAGAGCAATAAAATCATGCTTTAAGGCATCTCTCCGTGGTCCCACCTCTCATAATATCCCAACAGACTGGGTTGGAAGAGACCTCCGAGACCATCGAGTCCAACCCATGCCCTAGCACCTCAGCTAGACTGACTAGACACAACCCAGGTCTTCACTCTTCGCAAAGTCAGTGGTGGAAAAGAGCTCCCAGTAAATTAATCAAGGCAGAATTCAGCTCCACCGAGCTTCCAGATAACTCAGTCTCATCACACGTGCTGAGAATGCTTAGCAGCCTCCTCAGAGGTGTCCCCTGAGGGAAAGCAGAGCCCTCAGTGCCTCTGCTTTTATAAAGGCAGGGAAGACTCAGTGCAGGCTTGTGCAGTGACACAAGGACAGAGCTGGGAGCTCGTGCCCTGCACTCCTGCTGGGAGGATGTGCTCCTTCCTCTGGAGAGGCCTTTGCAGGTGGGATGTAGGGCTGAGGTGGGGACATCTTCCTGCCCATGCTGAAACCAGGCCTGGCTGAAGGTCCTCGACAGCAGAGACTTCAGCAGACTAAAAACGAGCAAAAATGCAGCGTGAAGTAGTGAGGACTTGCATTTTGGGGAAGAGGGGGGATGATTGTAGCAGAAATTGTGGAGATTTATCTTTAAATTGAAGTATCTTGATACAGATCTGTAAGTAAGTGAGGGGATAGTACAGAAAAGGGGTGAAAATCTAGCAAGAGCTGTTTTTTTCATCTGATTTGGTATTCTCAACAGTGGCAGCTGATGTTTGAAAGTATTTGCATTGCATCTGTCCTTAATGTTCACACTGAGATAACAGCAGCAGAGGGATCTGATCAAAGCACAGCCCCGTGCCTCTCATTCTGAAGGCAGCAAAATATTCCAGAAAAAAAAAAAGTAAAAATGAGAAAGCTCAGGCAGGTGTATAGAAACAAATTCACAGCAGATATGTGATGGCTGGGAGGAGATAGTGCAGAGGAAAGAGGTAAAAATGGGAACTCTGGGTTGCAGCTTTCTGGTCAGACAGAAATGGATGGCAGACACTCTCTTTGCACTTAGTTAAGTCCAACAGGGGAAGTGTTTGTCCATCTCCTGCAGGTGAGAGGTGCCTGTAAACAAATCAGTGAGGGGAAAGGAAGAGAGGAAGAGAGGACATGTTCCTGCATTTAGAGAGGGATATCACCAGGACAGGCTGTGTGTGTTCACAGCCCTTAGGGAAGCAGAAATGACAGGCAGGTGATAGTGATCTGTGATTCCTTTTCCCAGCCAGTCCATCTTGTACTTCTGTACAGCTTCTCCAAGGATTTCTGGGTAAAGAAATGGAGGAAAGACCAGTTCAGTTCTAAATTCATATCTTCAGAGTCTAAATGACATTGATATTTTTAGTATAGGTGGGGGTTTCATGCTGGATATTTCCTATATGGTCTTCCAGGATAAATACCAAATTACCCAACAAAGTTCAAAGATGTAGCAGCTTGGCATTTTGGCATCATGAGCTTGGTAACAGACTTAATTTGTTTCACAACACCGTGGATAAAAGACAAAATTCAAAGAAAAATTCAAAGAATTCCAAGTCAGTGAAACTAAAACTTACTAATGAGGGAAGTGTCCTTGTTGAGAGCAGAAAGTTGCTTTGTCTGTGGAAGGCATCTCCTCTTTCCTGAGCTTGTCAGTGCTGTAGGAGCTGCAGGGCTGAGTGAAAGAAGATGACACCACCCGAGGCACTCAAATGTTGCCTTTCCAGGCTATTGAAGCTGAGATAGATCAGGCTGATCCCAAGAATAAAGCACGGCACGGAGAGCCAAGGGGCATCACTTCATTTCCCAGCCCTGAGACAGTTTTGTCCAGCTGTCTCAGGCAAATCACTTCATGTCTGTGTCTATTTTTCCCTCTGTAGATTTGCAGGAGTGCTTTTCCACCTTATTGTGGTGGTGGTTTGATTCCTGGAGATCTTAACAGGAGCAGCGTAAAGTATATAGTGTGGAAAACTTATTTTAGGAAATGTCACTTCATCAATAAGGGCCATGAGGAAATATTACAGCCTCAGGGGATTTCTGATGGAAGAAGTGTGCTTTATTCCTCAGAATTTTTAGAATAATGTTGTCAAGCTTGAAACTGAAAGGCGCAACTTAACTGAAACCCAGGGAGTTCTCCCAAGAACTGATTTATTCAAATTGTTTGAAAAATGAGATACTTGTGGAGTGGTGGCTGAGAGATTAGGAAATATTGTGGAAATCAGATCTGAGGCACACAGCACAGGACTCCTGAAATGACATTTCATCTGACTGAGAGAGCAGGTGAGACCTTCACCTGGTTACCTGAGGGGTGAAACCTTGAGGCTGGTTGGTAGCAATGGGAACTGGAGTTGAGAGGCTGTCTGTCCTGAGGGTGATGTGGGATTGTCCTGTGGTGAAAAACTGAAAACGCCTGAAAACACTACCCAACATCTGCTTCCTTCTTCTGCCTTCTGCTTTGCCTGGAGATTCCCAAATCTAAACATTTTAATTCCCAAATTTTAATTCGAAATTTAATTAAAAAATTTAAAGATTCCCAAATCTAAATCCTTGGAGCTCTGCAGGTGGAACCCTTGGAGCCATTTTGTCTGGATTTTTGCTGTTCTCTGTCTCTTTAAGAAGTTTTTCTAAAGTTCTATTTCAGCCTTCTGTGTTTACCTTTTGCAATGGAGTCAGACACGATTTTACATCAACAACTTTCTTGTTATTGTAACCATCTAACCACGTTTACATTCTTCTCATAAGGAGGAGACTGTGGATGGACTGTTGGGTTGCCCAGTGTGGTGGAAGATTTTCTTCCTCCAATCCATGGTCACTGATGGAATTCTGTAAATGTTGAAGTCTGTAAATAAACTGCCTCTTTTCTGCCTTGGACATCTCAGTGTGTGGGTGTCATTCCTTTGTGTCGTGTGCGACATGTCCTGGGCATTTTGGGCTTTCCTTGAGTTGGTTTTTACTTTAATCTGCATGGAATCATCCCAGATATTTTCTTTCTCACCTGGAAGGGAGATCTCAGCATCCCACCAGCCATTTCTGAGCATCCATTTCCCCACACCTGAGAGGGCTCCAGGCTGGTTCCCAGAATGAAATGGGGACAGAACCTTTGGGATGGGGACAGCTGCAGCTCCTGGGGTGGCACTGCCTGCCTTGGCAAAGTAGGGCAGGGCTCTGGCTGCTGTGCTGCCCCAAACTGCCAGCAAAGGCAGGAAATTAAATGAATTCCAAAGTCTGTTTGAAAACCTTGTGGGGCAGGCACTCTCCCTCGTCTCCCTGCAATAAGGAAAGTCTTTAACTTTTTTAATTGCTTCCATTTTTTTTCTCCTTGATGGTGACATTTCTTCCCCAAGTGGCTCCAATGGTGGTTCATTTATCATTTTTTCACTTTCCCAAGCCCATGTGACTTTGTTTTCCTTAATTTTATTTAATTGATTATAACTAATTGACTCTCGCTTCGGGGAATAGAGGTTTCTGAGCCTGGTCTTAATTTATTTTTGGTGAAGTCTTTTTCTTCCAGTCTAGGCCTGAGCTACAAGGTTATACTTTTAATAAAAAAAAAGTGCTGAATGGAGAAGGTGCCTTGCCACAGACTCAGTGTATGGCTTTGGAAGGCACTGGAAACTTAACTTCATATCCCTTAACTCTTCTGTCTGCTTTTAATTTCACCATGCATTGGATGCAAGCACAGCCAGGTCTCCTGTGAGTCAGGCTTTTAGATTTTATCTACAAAAACATTTCTTTCCTTTCCTTTCCTTTCTGGAGTGTGCATATGTTGTATTGAAATCTAGGAACAAGGCACAGTTGCTTACTCCAAGGCTTCATCTCCACAGCACAATAGCAGTTCTGCTCTTTTAAAAGGGAAGGAAAACAGATTTCCTTGGCAGTGAAAATAATTTTCAGTTCAATCTCTGGCATGTGGATAATTATATTTATTTTCTTATGTAAAATACTTGGAGATCCTCGAGAGAAAATATTGTTTATTTAAGAGATGCATTTGAAAAACACTGGGGTTTTTTTGCACTATGATGATACCAGAGCATCCCAGGAAAATTCTGTGGTGACAGGGAATTTCTGGATGTTCCCTTCATACTTGGGCCACTTCCCCTCCCCACACAACCTCTGCCACCTTTTCTGCTCTGGGTTTTAGGGGACTCCAAGTCATCCCTTGATTCTGAACAGATCTTGATGCAGCTGCCAGCAAATCTATTTATTATTTTTGCTATTCTGTGGTTTGTGTGCATGAACCCAGAGGGGTGAGGGGCATTTCTCAGAGGCACAGCCCCGTTCCCATCCCCTGCCTCCCTCTCTGCTGCTGGTGATCATCACAGCAGCCTCTGCAGATTAGGAACAGACTGTGCAGGAGTCCTTGCTACACCGTGAAAGCCAAGGGAATCTTAATTCTATTTTATTTGCCTTTTTTTTTTTTTTTTTTTTTTTTGTCCAGACGCTGTGCTTTGCCCAAGAGCACCATCTTCTGGCTCTCCAGTTCTGGGAGCTGAGCTAAATTCTGCTGCAAGGAGGAGGTGGTGAGGGGAAGTTGAAGCTGGTAAAGCTGTGCCTGGTGGGACATTTGCTGTCATTTCCTGTTTAAAAACGCCAAAGCTCTCTCTGAACCATTTGCCCTTGCTTTGGTGTGGCCTCCTGACCTGTTCATTGGTGGCAGAGCTGGGGAGGGTCTTCAGAGTTCCTTGCCATTCTTGTCTGACTTTGGGCATTTCTCTGCGTGTTTCTGCTATTCCTGATGTCCTTGCAGTCAGCTCCCACTTCTGGGCCCTTATGTGGTTGCTCTGGCTTAATTTTATCCTCAGAGCTGCTTCCTGACCACTAAAATCAGTTTATCTTGACCAGCAACACTCTGAACACCTCAAGAAGAATTTCTCTTAAGAGCTTATTTAGATCCCATACGAGATTATATCATTGATGTAAGATTTGTGAGAGATTTTTTGGATGGAACTGATGCTGGTTCAGGTCAAGAGAAACATTATTAAAAGCTGTCTTTAAAAACTGAATGCCTGTGGGCATTATTTCCAGAAGAATCTCTTTTGAATCAATGCCTCTGTCACAGCAAAACCAGGTGGGAACATTAAATGTGAAAAGGACCCAATTAACAATCAGGTCAGGATAAAATTTAAATTTGTTTCAGCTCACAGATGCACTCTTTTCACAAGCAATAATTTAAACTTTTTTTTTTCCTATTGTTCCAGTGCAATGTGGAAGATTAAGCCACAACTGGAATGAAGTTCATCACAAACTTCATCATTTGTTTGGTGTCCTGGACAGAAGAGGAACAGGGATCTATCGAATATATCCCAGCCATGTGCTCTAACTAAAAAAAGAAAACCCAACAAACCCCTGCAGTGGAATGAGCTGGATGGAGATGCTTTGCACTGCTTTGCTATTTCATGAGTCACTGAAACCAGGGGAGATTTCACTTCCTGGGAGAAACTTTGGCATTCCAAGGCTGGCTAAGAGATTTCCTTGGGCGTGGTGAAGTCTTTCCCTGTCACACATGACACAAAGAATGACACCCACGCACTGAGATGTCCAAGGCAGAAAAGAGGCAGTTTATTTACAGACTTCAACATTTATAGAATTCCAGCAGTGACCATGGATTGGAGGAAGAAAATCTTCCTCTCCAACCACACTGGACAACCCAACAGTCCATCAACAGTCTCCTCCTTGTGAGAAGAATGTAAACATGGTTAGATGGTTACAATAACAGGAAAGTTGTTTATGTAAAATTGTGTTTGACTCCATTGCAAAAGGTAAACACAGAAGGCTGAAATAGAACTTTAGAAAAACTTCTTAAAGAGACAGAGGAGAACAGCAAAACCCAGACAACATTTCCCAGTGGAGAACAGATTAGAGAAACATCTGTCAGGAGGAGTTTGTGTAGCTGAGGCTGCCTGGGGCAGGGAGATGGGCTGAGTGACCTCTGAGGCTCCCTGGCAGCCCCTTTTTGGTGATTAATCCTCACACCCTTTGTGCTGCACTGCCCTGGGCCAGGATGTGGGCACTGGGCTGTTCATGCAAAGCCAGCTGAGCATCACTCAGGGATTTTGCTCCAAGGGCCTGCACTACAGAGCTGGGTCTGACCTGGTTCAGCCTGGAGGTGGCTGAACTCCCAGGATGATCTCTGGCACCACTGCACGGTGCTGTCCTCTGCCAGAGGGAGGAGGATGCCCCGGTTTCAGATTTAGGGTAGATTCTGCTAAACTCAGCTACAAAGCCTTGCTGCTGTGTCAAAATGTTGCTCGGCTCACGTTCATGCCAGTGGACTCACAGAATCACAGAATCACAGAATTTCTAGGTTGGAAGAGACCTTCAAGATCATCAATTCCAACCCAGCTCTAACACCTCAACTAAACCATGGCACCCAGTGCCACATCCAGGCTTTTTTTAGACACATCCAGTGTTAAACTGTTTTTAAACACATCCAGAATCTTTATTCATGCCAGTGAAATCTTTATTCTCCCCGTGCTCCTGTTCCCAACACAGACACTGCACGTTGTCCTAGCAAGGCCAAATGAGACTGAGCTTTGCAGGGCATGTGTCTTCTTAGGTAAAACTGGAGAATTCAGCATGGCAGGCCCTCGGGGTGGCTTTTTGGAAGACTTTGGGCACTGTTACAAGCACATATCATCACATGGGAAGAGATGAAATGGAGGATTCCTTCTGGAAACTCTTGGAGACCTCCAGTGCTGCAGTTACCACTCCCTACCTCTCTGACTGACACAGCTGCAGAGACAGAATTACAAGATCTTAGCGCATGAATCTCATTAGAAAATGCCCACTGAAGTCTTTTCAAAGAGATTCTTTTCAAAGCTTCCATCTCCCTCTTCCTAAAAATGCGTCCACCATGTTGCTGAATAAAATCAATGAAAATGTAATGCAGCCATCCTTTCTCTCTCTCTTTTTTTTTGCTGTTGTTCTTCTTTTTTTGTTTGTTTGTTTTTGTTTGGTCTGTTGTTGTTGTTGTTGTTGATTTTTTGTTTGGTTTGGTTTGGTTTGGGCTTTTTTTGGGTTTTTTGGGGTGTTTGGGGTTTTTTTTGTTGTTGTGGGGTTTTTTTGGTTGTTTTTTTTTTCTTGTTTGATTTTGGTTTTGTTTTGTTTTGTTTGTTTTGGGGGTTTTTATTGTTGTTGTTGTTTTTGTTTTTGTTTTTTGGGGTTTTTTGTTTTTTGTTTTTTTTTTTTTGTATTTTCCCTTGAGGAACCAATGTTTCACTCCCATGAGCCTGGAATAACAGTGCTCAAGTTTAACATGGAAAAACCATTGTTCAGCAGGGCTCACTTTGGGTCTTACACACTGTAAACGAGGTCATGTATTCAAAAGGGATCCAAATGCTGAGGTTTCCGAGATAGGATTTGCATTGTGCTCTTGACAGGCAGTGCTTATGCCTGTGTAAAAAAAGTTCCTTGCAGATTAAAGTTACAGCAACTGCTACAACCAGCTTCTGGGTCTATTTTTAAGCTGCATAATGTGCTGCTGGATATCCTTTGATTGTAGCAGAGATTTGGGTTTGATTTAAGAACGTGTCCGTGTGTGAATGTGCTGCAGGAGTTGCAAATCCATTATTTACAGCAGACACTGGGCTTCTCTTCACTGCTTTTTAAGCCAATCCAGTCAGGTTCCCGTGTTGCAGCTCAGTGTGAGACCACCTGGCAGCTCCGTGCTGATCCCAGACCTGTGTGAAAGCAAAAGTTTAAAATGGTGATGTTTTGGTTTATTTTGGCAAATGTCCTTTTGAGGCATTGAGGCTGCAGGATGAATTTTCCTGCAAAACCTCCTAATTTGCCTCTGCTCACTCATCCCCTACTCAGCACTACATGTGAGTGTGAAAAAAAAGAAAAGAATTCCAAGTGGCAACATTTGGGTCTGAAGGTTGAGCATCCACCAGCAGGATCTGTGCTAGGACCACTGGGAGAGCAGCACCTCAGTTTCATAATGGTTGAAATATATTTCAGTTTAAAGAGACAGGAATGACAGTTACTTAAATTCCTGTTTGGATCCTAAACATCCCAGAAGCCCTAGAGATATTTGGAGCTAGATTTAGCCTGCACCAGACCCCTGAAGTGTGTGAAAATTGAGGTTATTTTAACCCCTTTTGTTTCGTCATCTTGAAATTTCTTTCCCCATTCATTTTTTTCTTCAATGTGCCAAGGATTTGGAGAGTATGGAGTTACTGGGAAAAGAGAGGAAAAGCAAGGATTTTGTCTGGATGTCACACGGCCTGGAGGCTCAGGAAATGAAGTTATGACAGGGAGTCGTTTGTCTGTCTTTGAGGAGCTGTCCCTGGAGGCAGGATAAAGGACCATGGGTGACCTCTGTCCTTACAGATCTGCTGCTTCTCTCCATAATATTTCTAACTGTGCAATGGTATGGCAAAAGTACTTGTGTTCCTCCAGATGAGAGTGTTTACAAGACCAGCATTTGTGATGCTTTTAAACCCGAGACTATTTAGTCTTCTAATTTTAGAGCTGTTCCCTTCTCTCTTCCATGCAAACCTGGTGTCAGCAATTGAAAATTGGCTCCAGCTTCAACTCAGACAATTTAAAACAGTATGAAACTGACTTTTTTAAAAATAAGGAAATATTCTTCTCCTCTGTGTTGCCTTTCATGCAGACATATTCTTCACTGTGGGCAGTAAACACATCATGGATTAAATCTCCTCAAAATGTCCCAGCTTCCACCTGAAGGAAATTTGGGGAAATACAGAAAGGGTCTCCTGAAGCAATGGTTTCAACCAGCAGACTGATAAAATGGGGAAGTGTTTGTGTGACTGATGCCCTGCCCTGGGTTTGGGCTGGGTGTGGAGGGCTCTGGCCAGCCAGGAAAGCTCTGGGTGCAGCTCCGGGCTGTGTCCGTGTGGAGCAGGGAGGGGAACCCGCCTGTGGGAGCTGCTGCTGTCAGGATTCACCTGCTCCCCATCTGGGCAGGACCTGGGGACACGGGCAGAGGGGTCAAAGGCTCACTGCAGAGTGTCACACCTCTGCTCTGTGCTTGTCCTGTTGCCAGATTTGGTGCTGGGGAAAGCTCTCAGCTCCTGCTGCTGGAGAAATTTGTCTTCTGTAGTACAGCTGCTCTGGGAGAATCCCCTTCCTCTTGTTTTCTCACCAGTCTCTCTCAGACCTTGTTTTTAATGAGGTTTCTTGCTCCAGAGAGTTGCCACAGAAGGCCATTGGTCTGAACCTCTTCACTCCAGAAGGAAGCATGAATAATTCAAGCCCATTAGCATTCATCCACCTCCCACTGAGGCTGTTGCCCAAACGAACTTACTCCTGTCCTTTTAACTACTTACTCCTTCCTACCTACCTTTTTTTTCCCCCCTCTTCTTTCTCTCCTTTATACTCTACCTCTCCCCCTTGCTGAAAAAACCACCTGCCTGTACCAGCTGCCCCTTCCATCGGGCTCCACAGGGAATGCTGGTGTGGAGACCTTGCATGGCTGAGCCACTGCCAAGAAACAGGTGACTGCTCAGCAGGCCAGCCCTGAACCCTGCTTTGAGGTCAGAAGCGGTTTTGGCAAGGGGGATCTCTCAGCAGTGTTGTTCATGCCTCTGGATTGGAAACCTCCCAGCAAGAGGACAGCAGGGAGCAGCTCAGGGACCTTCCCCTCAGAAAGCACTGGCCTCTGTCCATTAAAACAAATATTTCTGGTCAAGGCCCTCTGCCTGTGTTAGCTCCCCTCTGCTGTGGGACAAGAACACGCTGCCATCTCGAGCAGGAAAGCTCTGAACTCCAGAGGAGCTGGTAATGGGAGACACTTCTCTGTTCATGGCCAGCCTCTGAAGAGCTCATTGTCAATTATTGCTTTGCTCTGGCATCGTTCATTTCTTAGCAGCCTGCAGTGGTAAGAACGTGCTAAAGCCATTTCTGAGTTTCTGGTGAGGGTGTTTCCATTTCTGACCTGGGACACCTCACTTGGAGAACCTTTGGCTCTGTTTCTTGTCTTCACCACCCCCTGTGCCCCCCACTCCACAGCAAACCCGTGCAAAAAATGCAAACACTTTCTGCTTTTTCTCACTTCCACCCTTCTGCCTCGGCGGTGTTCATTTTCCTGAAACAAACCTCGTAAAGATAAAGCAGGCAGGAACAGCAGCTTTTGTCTGGGTGGGTCAGGAGGAGGCAAAGCTTTGCCATCCGTCCCCGTGGCACAGGGCAGCCAGCTCTCCTGACTTTGGCAGTGACCTCCCGAGTGGCTTTATCCTGCAGGGACCCCAATTAGCAGCACTTTAGTCCGACGGGATTAGCTCCAGGCTGCTAAATTCCTGTCATGTACCCTCTGAAAGGCCAGCCCCAGCCTGTCCTTGCTGGATCGGGGCTGAACGGGCACAGGAAAGGTGAGCTATTCTGTATTCCATTACTTATCCCCTTGGGCCCTGCAGTCTTCCCCTGTAAAGTTGAACTTTAAATATGATAGTTATTAAGGCTTGTCCAGGCTTGAGATTTAGCTCATATAAATTCTGACAGCAACAAATGACTCTAAATTGTGACCAAATCTTCCTTTCTCCCCATTCTCTTGCCCTTCCAGGTCTGCTGCTCAAAGAGGAAACCGAATCAGAATAGCTCTGGAAGATAAACAGCTGCTTTAAAACAAAGTTATCCAGATCCCTTCCTAATGTAAAAAAATTTACTGCAACGTGCCATGCTGCAGCTGAAAGCAAGATGTTTGTGACAGATACTTTTCTACTTTAAATTGGCTTTTAAAGCAGGTAGCAAGTGGAGGGGAGTGGAGCATGGCAAGCTGCAGGCAGAGCTCAGGGGAGAGGGAGACATCGTGGAATTCAGTTTCCTGGGTCAGAGCTCTATCAGATAACACAAGAAAGTGTTGATGGAAAAGCAGGTAGACCAAGACAGATCAGTGAAACGTGGTAGGAAGCAGCTGGATCTGGGAATTAAGGACAGCAGGCACAAGGGGCTCTGGGAATTATTTCTGATTGTGCTATTGAAGGGCAGATCATTTCCCCACTTGCTCTGTCCCACCTTTTTCTTTTTCCCATTCATGTGGTAATTGCCAAAGAGCAGCAACTGATGCCTCAAGTTTTACCTTTCATGTATTTCAGGTTCTGTGCTGCCCAGGGGTGCAGCTCTGAGCTCACATTCAGGGTCACTCAGCTCTGCACAGAGCAGGGACACAAAACAAATCCTGTTCCTGCTGCACCCCAAGGACAACTTTCAGCCCAACAGCACAAACAAGGGTGGCTGGAGGGAGAAAACAAGAAGGGTGGGACCTCACAACCTGGAGCTGGAATTGGACAATTAAACCCCAAAATGGAAATGGACCAAAACTGATCAAAGTGTGAGACCTGGTGACCCTTTGTCCATTTTGTGACCATTTTGGGTCCATTTTGTTACCATTTTGGGTCCACCTTGGGTGCAGCCCTGGCCAGGCTCTTGTCCTGCCCAAGGTGTACCCTAAAGGCCTTTCAATAAATATCTACTTTATTCTCTGGCTCTGTCCAGTCCCTGTTCCAGGTCAGCCTTCCCAAGGCATCACAACTGCAAAGTGGGATTAATGTAAATCCTGACTTGGCTCAAACTTACCTCAGGGAACTGCAATGGCAACTGAAAGTGAGGGCAGCGCTGGGAGTCTGATTTTGGGGCTGGGAGGGGTCACTGCCCAGAGCCCAGCCCATCCCAGCCCTTCTCCAGGCTCGGGGCCAGCTCGGTGCTGCCAGCAGCCCCAGCCCGAGGCAGGCACTGCTTTGCCTCTACCTGGGGCTGGAGAAGGCAGCCCAAGGCAGCCCGCAGAGCACATTTGTCAGCTCGATTAAATGAGCTGAGAGAGGTCTCTTATGTTAAATAGATGCAGCTTTCTCACACATCCAAGGACTGCTCTCAAGGACTGTGTGCTCAGCATCCAGCCTGCCCGGGCTCTGATCTCGCTGGGGATCTGGAGGCAGGCTCAAGAAGTAACTAAACAAACTGTTACAAATGCATTATTTTGGAGTTGGCTTTTGGCAAATATTGACGTGAATGTTATACATATAATGCAAGAAGGTTGTATTGTATTTTCTTTTCTTTGTGGAATTTAAAAATGTAATGAAGGTATATTTCTTAATTGTAACAAAGTAAAAGGGGGGGGGGGGTGTATTTTTTAACCTTTCAGCTAGATAGAAAACAGAAGGGATGTCTGGCATTCCTGAGATTGGGAAGACAATAGATCCTTAAAGAGTTTGAACATTCAGAAGAGAGATTTACAACATCTCCCCAGGCTGTGTGGAATCCTATAGATAAATTATATATTTAGGGGGATCTTGAAACCAAGATAAATATTTAAATCATGTATTAGCTTATTTAAATATGTAACACAAGGGTCCTTAAAAAAAAAGCACCTGAAGACAGACGGCGTGTTACTTTGCACCCTCAGCTGAGTAGCTATCTATTCCTGTCTCCTAATTGTCTGTTTTTATTCTATTTTTTATTTTTATTAAACTTATAAATTAATATAAAAAAAGTGAAACGTCGTTTTTCACAACGCTTTTACCGAGGTTGAAACAACATGTCCTTTGATTTGAGATAAAGGTGCTCTGCTAGGCTGAGCCTGCTCTCAGTCAGTGCTGCCCCCAAAAACCCTCGCTGATGTTGCAGAGGGGAGAGAACCAAACCAAACTGTCCTGTGCCAGGCGATAAAACCTTCTGCATGTGGTTACACTGCTATCGTTTGCCCTTATAGTGCCTTTCACAGGAGGATCTGGAGACGTTTTCCAGACGTTAGTTAATTAATCTCCATAACATCCCTGTGAATTAGGTGACTTATCTGCTATTTTACAGACGTGTGAGCTGAGGCGAGTGGAGGTTAAGTGTCTTCCCCGAAGTTAAGCAGTGAATTAGAGGGGAATGCTGAGAGTGAAGTGAAGGGGCCACAGTTCTGTTTAACAGCCCTGCTCCCTCACCATCACCGTGGTTGCCCAAGGAAGCTGCCTCCCCTCCACAGCCTATCCTGTTGGACAGGAAAGTGGTGAAGTTCAAATATTTCTGTGGGGGCCTGCAAAGCATTAGCTTGTTAGCAAGAATTTTACCTTCAATTTAAACTCCTGACATGGATTCTTGGGTATCAGGTGGTAGGCTGTGCTGTGTAAAACAGTGATTTCTTATTTAAGGCCAATTAAATCTCTCTCACGGGGGAACAAAATTGAGTTTAAAGACACCAACTGCATGTGTATATTCTGACATGAAAGCATTAACACCTCAAACTGAAATGTATATATTTTTTTTTTGAAAGGCTTCCAGGTTTGGCAGTATAGACTCTCTTGTTCCTGAGAGAAATTGATTTTCTGCAAATGTTCAGCAGGATTTTTTTTTTATTATTATTATACTTCCCCCCCAGCCCATCAGAAGAAGGAATTACTGATTTGCTCAATATTTCAGCAGACATTCTGGAAGTCTGAGAACTCATGGTTTATATTTGCAACTTCTGACAAGCTGGGAAAAGGAAATAAGTATTCAATACCTGTCCCACATGGTATTGCCTGTCCAGATCAATAACTGCAGCAGGAAGGGCAGCACTCTGGTAGAGAGCTGCAGTCATAGTTGCCACCTGCTTTTTGGCAAGCCCTGTATTTACTGGCACAAAGCCCATTCATCTTTGAAATGCTCCAGCTGCTGAGGATCCATTCTGTTTTAATAAGGTGTTTAAAACCCTCCAGCTGTTTGTGAAGAAGCAGCTCAAAGGAGATGATGGCTCTGACAGGCACAACGTGAGTGTGGGGCTCACAAACGCTCCACTGTGGCTTTGGTGATTAATACTGACACGCTGGGTTTGGCAGCTCTGATGGAAGCAATCTGCTGCCAGATGGTGGAAGAATGGAGAGGGGCTGGAAGGGAAGGCAGAAGGATTCTCCACCTGCAAACCCACCCTGAGTGGCACCCAGGCTGGCACAGGGAGGGTGGAGATGCACACTCAGCTCCTGCATCCCATCTTTGGCCCTTGGCAAACCCAGAGGTCATCAGTGCCTCTCCCACTAGGGGGAAAAAAAAAAAAGCATCCGTGGCCTCACTCCAGCCCACAACAAATTACCTTTGTTCTCCCAATTAATTTAGCCTTCTGCTCAGCGTGTAATTAGCTCCAGAAAGGCAGAAATGTTATTTCAAAGAACTGTTTGAAACGTCCCAAAGAGGCATTGCAGCAGGCTTTACCCAGCGTTCCTTTGTCCCCATCCCCACTCTAATTACCAACGAGCCTCCTTGTTTAATGCTGTTTTATGGAGCTCTTCTTCTCTTCCCTGTTGCTGTAAGAAAGTTGCTGATGTGGAAAAAAAAAGAAGAGGAGGGAAAGTGTCATGAGAAGAATCACGGCAGGCTGAGCTCACTTTGAAAAATCCCTGTTCAAAAGTGGAGTGGAGGCTTGCTTTTTGGTTTTGGGGGGTTTTTTTGTGGGTTTTTGGGTTTTTTGGTTTTTTGTGGGGGTTTGGTTGGTTAGTTGGTTGGTTGGTTGGTTGGTTGGGTTTTTTAATTTTGGGGTTTTGGGGTTTTGTTTTTTTGTTGTTTGGTTGGTTTTTTCTTTTTTGGTTTTTGTTTGTTTGTTTGTTGTTTTGTTTGTTTGGTTTTTTGGGGGGTGTTTGTCTTTTTTGTGTTTGGTTGATTTTGGGTTTTTTTGTTTTGTTTTGGTTGGTTGGTTTTGTTTTGTTTTGTTGGGGGGTTTTTTGTTTGTTTGTTTGTTTTTGCATGAAACCCCCAAACCCTGAGGGACAGGGGTGAATTCTCAGCAGAAGAACATTGACTCTGCCATTCTTTCCTGGCTTCACTTGGAAAAACAGGAGCAGCACGATGGGTGGAACATCATCTCTCTTGATCGCTTATTCTGCCAGGAGAGTGGCACCGTGCAGGTATAAAAGTGCAACATAAATTTGGCTTTCACTGGAATCAGAAATTGTACTCATCCTGTGTTTGTCAAGACAAAGTCTGAAATTCTAGTGCACATAGGAAGGCAGAAGGCTGTTGTCATCCAAAAGTGAGATAACAGTGTGATCTGTGGCTTTCTCCTATAGATTCCCTGTCTCACTACCCCTGGAGTTATGGGTCTTTAATATTCCAAACTGTCACCTGAGCTGGGAGGAGGAGGAAGACATCAGCATCCATCCCACCTCACTCAGGGTGCCAGCCCTCCAGAATAAAAGATTTATTCCCTCACACCATTGGATTCTGCCTCGTGGAAGTGAGTTGGTTTTGATTTGTGCTGGGATAATAAAATATGAGAGGATTTTTAGTTTATTTTTTTTTCAGAGGAACAAAAAGATGATACAGATTCTTAATTTGCTTGGAAAGAAGCTTGAGACATTCTCTGTCTATTTTTGTAGGACAAAGTAGGCCAGAAATGCTGATCTTCTGACTGATTTAATACTTCAATCACCAAATTTACAGTAAGTGACATCCCTCCTGATTGTTTTTATCCACAGTTGACGCTCAGCCTCGTCCTGGGTTGGAGCTCTGCTGTAAGGGATCCCATTCTGCTCAGTCCTAACACCAGGGGGAATTTGGCTGCAGCCTGGCCCCAAAATGCAACACAGGCACATCCACGGGGCTGCTTCCAGAGAAATGATCTGTCTGCCTCTCTTGGACTGAGGGCAGAGAGTCACTGCCCTCAGCAAAGAAAGCTGAAAAAAGGGAAGCACACCAGGAGGAGACTGGCTGGGACAAACTGAAGGGCTGTGTCTTCGTTTGCTTAATTATGTGACTTGTAAAGCACACCCCCAAATCCACTGCTGGGCTGGCAAGGGGCACTGAGAGCACCAGGGAGCTTAGGGCAGGGAATGAACCATGCCACTCAGCCCAATTTCCACTTCTCAGGAATTTGGGGAGGCAGATGGTCACTACCCAACCTACAGCTGGGCTGTAGCCACCTTGGCTCCTGCCATCTGCTGAGGCCACCAGAGACACTGAATCCAGGGGATCTGGGCACCTAAGGAGCACCAGGAGCAGGGATCTGAGGACCAGGACAGGGATCTGGGAACTCAATGAGCACCAGGAGCAGGGATCTGAGAACCCAGTGAGGACCAGGACAGGGGTCTGAGAACCCAGTGAACACCAGGAGCAGGGATCTGGGAACACAATGAACACCAGAAGCAAGGATTTGAGAACTCAATGAGCACCAGGAGCAGGGATCTGAGAACCCAGTGAGGACCAGGACAGGGGTCTGAGAACCCAGTCAACACCAGGAGCAGGGATCTGGGAACACAATGAACACCAGAAGCAGGAATCTGAGCACCAGGAGCAGGGATCTGAGCATCTCATGAGCACCAGGAGCAGGGATCTGAGAACTCAGTGAGGACCAGGACAGGGATCTGAGAACTCAATGAGCACCAGGAGCAGGGACCTGAGCATCTCATGAGCACCAAGAGCAGGGATCTGAACACCAGGAGCAGGGATCAGGGCTGTGCTTCAATTCCAGAGCCCGATTCCTCCCTCAGCACCGAGCTGCCTTCATTGCAGAGGGGACAGTGCCATCTACAGCCCCGACTCTGCCTGGCTGTGGGACCTGCCTCAGAAATGTGAGAGGATCTGGCGCATATATCAGTTTATCCCCGTGCTGACTGTTTAAGACAGCGTTTTCTGAGCCCTCCTGTGGGCTCTGTCTGGTGCTGAACACCCTGACAGTAAATAATGGACAACAACACAATAGCCACACAAGCAACTTAGGGATCAAATTATTCCAACCACTCTCCTCGATGGTTTTGTGCCATTTTGGAGACTGTTTGACAGGACATGCCTGTCTTTATCCAAAATGCCTGATCTTTATCCAAATCACATCTATTTCCATCAGGTCTTGGGCTGTTCTGCAGGTGTATAGCTCTTGAACTCTGAGTGATTTGTGAATGCTTATTGCAGATATTGTGGTTGTAAAGCTTCCCAGTTACACAGACACACACAGGCCACAGCTGATCTGAGAGAGGAAGGGAGCACATTTGGCTTGGTGGGCCAAAATCCCACAGCAAATGCAGATCGATTCTAAGCTCAAGCAAACACTGAGGCTTTCTACAGCTAATTAATGAAATAGTGCTGTCCTGGGTGCTTTTAAAGGCTGTACACACCTGTCATCCAAAGGAGAAATGGGTGAGGTGTGCTCTGTTCATGTGGCCTGGGAGGTTTCTGTCCCACAGGCTCTGGCGTTGATGGTTCTGAATGTTTTAGTGCTGCTCCACTTCTTCCCTTCAGGCAATAAATCTGCTGCTCTTTGGAACAGGGGAAAAATCAAGGGATTGGAGGCTCTGATTCCAGTGGAACAACTGCACATTTGTGGGTTGTGGAAGTAGCTGGCTAAAGGCTGTAGAAGAGAGGAAGTTTGGCTCTGTTTTGTTCCAAAATTCAGGGTTGGGTTGGGTCTGACCCATGTGATCCCTTCAGAAGAGAATCAGTACCAGCAGCTACACCTGAAAAGTGGTAAAACCAAAGCAATGGCTAAAGGAAATTATTTTTAAATAGTAAAACTAACTGAAATCACAAGTTTTGTCTTTTTATGTTAAGTGTAAAAAAAGTAAATGCTTGCAGAAAAAAGGAAAGATGTTTTCAAAGTTTCACTTGTTCTTTTTTTCTTTCCCTTTTTTATTTTTATCCTTTCAGTGTGTATAAATATCTTTATAATTTAAAAATAAGCCTGTTTTACTCTTTATATTCTCCTAATCACATAAAATATAGTAAGTAATAAAAAAACCATTACAATGTGCTTCAAGTTTACTCCCCAAAACCTGGACTAGCTTCATTCTGAAGCAAAGCTTCAGCTCTGGTAAGCTCCTGTAATAGAAATGTAGCACCAGTCTGCTCAGGAGAAAACAAACCTATTTCTGCTCCTGGACCTATGGCAATATCTCCAGTGTTAGCAAGGTTTTTGCCACTCAGTTGACAATTCAGTTCTAGGCAGTGGAGCACAGTGGGAATCAAATCAGATCACATCACCACAGGAGGAGGATTTAACATGGTAATGAGTGAGATGGACTGATGTTTAAACAGCAAGAGATATTTGGGTGAAGATTAAAGGATTTTTAGTCATGGATCCAAACTCCTTGGTTAAATAAAATTTCTGGTGACATTTGTACAACAATTCTGGGGAATTACACTGAGTGTATTTAGTTTGTGATAAAGCTTAACCTGTAGGATCTCCTACAAAGTACAGGAGACTTTTTTTATCATAAAAAAAAGTTGACCTGCTTGACCTCTTCTCACTGTTTCTGGTCTTTGACCTTGGCATGCACCATCCAAAGCCCAAAGAATTAAAGGATCAGCATCAGCCTTGAGGATGGTCAAGCCGGAGTGCTCCAGGATCACAAACCCACTGGGATCTCTATGACTGAGCCTTTGTAAGAGTTAAACGAAACCTGTCAGACCTCATGGCTCTTTGGAGCACACTGAGGGGCAGCTGACTTCTCTAGGTACTTTTTAGGGAGTTTTCTTTTCTATTATTCTAAAGATAGAATTAGAGCAAACAAAGCTAGAAAACCCCTGCCGTGGTGAGTTTGTGGCCACCAGTTCCAATCCCCCACGTAATAAAACCAATCAGGTTTTGAGCTGGCTGGCGTTTGTGTGGCCACAGCCTTTCCCATCCTTAAAGAAAATTTCCAGTAATTATACATTTCTGCTGTGCATTGAGTGCTTGTTCACCCATCACCTTGGAGCTGCAGATACTGTGTGCAGTACCCTGGGGTGCAGCATTTATCATCCCAGTCCTTGCAGCCAGGCCGTGTGCCCTCAACCCTTCTGAAACTCTCTGTTTATCTCCAAACAACAATTTTTTCTGCTCAGGCTCAGTTAATGTGTGCTAACCTTAATGTAAACATTTTATTTTTTTTTTTCCTCAGATAAACTCCCTCAGGAAAACTTTCTGATTTTGGAGGAGTTGCTCAGCTGTAATCACGCAGAATTCTCAGGGTTTTCAAGCCGTGTGCCTCCTGCAGAGGTGCTCTGCCTGCTAATGATAGGCACTCCAGCTGTTCCTTTTGCTCAGGCAAGGCCACTTGAAGGACAGCTCTCTACTTTTGCCATCCCCTCCCATCTTGTGCAGGAGAAACTGCAGAACTTTTTTGCAGAATGTCACACTCCCTGTGCTCAGCAAAGCCTTGGAAAACGCGCGGGTGCTGCTCTCAGGAGTGAGCCACTTGTTTCTGTGGGTTTTGAGAGGTTGCTGTAGGAAGATATTTCCATCCTTTTCTGAGGCAAGCTGTAGATCAGTGGGAAAAAGACTAACTGATACCAAAAATGAAATCTTTCTGCCCTAGGAGTGAGGATTCATTACATAAACACCAGGCAGTCTTTAAGAGCGAATTTGGAGTTCGCAGTGAAAATAACTGCTCACTTAGTTCCTGGCAAAGCTGCCTCCAAATTATCTGCTGCTTTTCGTAGGAATCAGGCTTATTCGGCAGGGTTTTTTGAGACAGACACAGAAAAGGCTGTTGTGCCACTGGGGAGCTTCACACATCACTTCTGCCTTCTCCAAGACCTCGTAAATCCCAGTTCCAGTGTGAGTCCCTCTGTCTCTGAAATGGGCACTGCCCCGTGGGTGGCTGGCACTGAACTCCACCTACCTGTTCATTTGAAGGGGGTGATGCCTTGGGAGGGTTGAACAGAGACTGGACAGAGCCAGAGAATAAAGCAGAGATTTAATAAAAGGCCTCCAGGACACACCTTGGGCAGGACAAGAGCCTGGCCAGGGCTACACCCAAGGTGGACCCAAAATGATCACAAAATGGACCCCAAATGGTCACAAAATGGACAAACGGTCACGAAGTCTCACATTTTTATAAGTTTTGGTTCATTTGCATATTGGGGTTTAATTGTCCAATTACAGCTTTAGAATATGAAGTCCCGTCCTTCGTGTTTTCTCTCTTCAGTCCTTCCTTGTTTGTGCTTTTGGGCCTGAAAATTGTAACCATTGTCCTTGGTTTTCAGCAGCAAAAGGATTTGTTTTGTGTCCCTGCTCTGTGAAGAGAGCTGACTAACACTTAATATGAGGTTCAAAACTATACCCTTAGGCAGCACAGAATCTGAAATATGAAAGCTAAAACTTGAGCCATCATTTCCCCCCTTAAGGCATCAGGGGAGACTTGTGTCTAATCCAGCTGGGGTTTGAGCCAGGGATTCACTGTCTCCCATCTCCTTGGGCCTCACAGAAATATCCCTGTGAGGGAATTTGGGAAGGACATGAAGAGTTCCCCCCTGTGCCTGCTGCAAAGAGCACAGGTGTGTGCTCAGTCCCTCTGATAGGCAGGGGGTTGGTCTGGGATGCTTGGCAATGCAGATTTCAATGTTAGACTGTGTTCACACACAAAGTGCCTGGGACAGGAAAAGGTAATGGATCACTTGAGGGGCTTTACACAGGCAATTAATAAAGCATTAATGACACAGGCATGGCAGCGTTGCCTGCCAGCTAAATCCCTACAAATAAGCTTCTCCACCAATTTCCCTCCTTCCTTTGCCAGTGCTGAGAGCACAGAGCCCTTTACCCTGCCTGGGTGCTCCCATGTCCGTGTTTATCCAGGGAAAGAACAGAGCCCAGGGCTGTGTCAGGGGCAGCAAACCCTGCACCAGTGACCCCATCCCTAATTCCTGCTCATCCCAGGGCTGGGCACAGCCAGACAAAGAGGGGGATTTGCAGGGAAAGAGGAGAATGAGCAGAAATCCCTGGCAGCCTCAGCTGTCTGGATCCCAGGGTTTGTGTTTCTCTCCCTGCCCACCCACACAGATCAGCTTGAAGAGATTTAATTGACGCCCGACAACTTTAACATTCGTGGCAGGAGGGTGTGTAGCCCTGGTTGGTGCCTGTGATGTTTGGGTTTCTCTGAAACTCTTTTCCCAGAGACTGTTCTGTCAAGAGACACGTTTTCCTAACTGTAACCTTTGTTTACATTCCTTTCCCTAGGAGGGACTTCTTGATGTCCCTCTGACTTGACCAATGTGATTAAAGAAGTTTGTCTTTCTTCCACCCCTTGGGTTGTTCTTTGTAAAATAGCATAAAGGAAGAAATTCCCGGGTAATAAACAGAGTCATTGTCAGCCTTCTGAAAGTTCAGAGTCCATGTCGTTGTCATCTTTACAGCGTCAGAGGGGCTGCAGCTCCATCCTCCCTGCAGAGCTCCACCTTCCTCTGGTACTGATGTTAAAGAATCATTTTTTTCCAGGTATAGAAAGTGGGGTTCCAGCAGGCCAAAGCAGCTGGAAAAGCCGGCGAGGTGAGAACGTTTGGGGATTAAACATGGCTGAGAGAGATTTCAAATTCTAATCATGACTTTTTTTCCGAAGTATTTGTTCTGCCCTATCAGCTAATACAGCAATGGTGCATGCATTAACATCCTGAAATTGAAACAGAGATCAAGGGTATAGGGTACAAATTGGTTTTGGAGCATAACATTAAATAATCAAACCACACTGGAGCAGCCTCTGTGACAAAATGACTTACATTTTTGGTGCTGCTTTTTAAATGTGATTATGCATTTTAATTGTTTAACTTCAGCCTGCGGAGTGGTTTCAAAGATGTTTTAAAATAACTTACGGCATGAAAAGCCTCCTGGTTTTTAAATATGCCTTGGGTTCAATAAATTTGTTTTTTAATTTTGTGTGATGTGTGAAGCAGTGACTTTGTTCAGTGCTTCCAAGGGGGTGGAGCAGGATTTTCTAAAACACTCCGGATTGACGAGGCTACAAATGTGTAAAGACAGAAGAAATTTCCATTCAATTTGTTGTTTTGTTACTCTGGAGAAACACAGGGCTCCATAAATGTCATGTTTGGAAGAACAAGAATCTTCAAGGCCAGGCTGGATGGGGCTTGGAACAGCCTGGGACAGGTGTCCCTGCTCACAGCAAGGTTGGAATAGGAGGAGCTTCAAGGTCCCTTCAACCCAAGCCATTCCAGGATTCTGTGACTGTGACTCTTCTGCTGTTCTGAGCCTCGGAGGGAAGTGCATGTAAAAATAATCAAACAGATTAAAATCTTCCTGGAAACCTTCTTGTGTTGCTCTTAAGGAACTGATGTGTCTGTTCCAGTGGATAGAGAGCAGCTGATTTCAGTGATTTCCTCCACTGTGGAGGTTAAAATGCAAAAAGCTTTAAAGAGACACTTTTACTGTGCTTTAAAGAGACAGGGTCCTCAAAAGAAAACACTTCTGTAAGAGAAACGAGTGAAATCAGGAAGTTTCATTTGTTGGGATATTCATATTCTCAGAGATGAAGGATTTGGTCTGAGGAGGGAAAATAAATCCAGGGGAGCTCTGCAGGTGGAACCCTTGGAGCCATGTTGTCTGGGTTTTTGCTGTTCTCTGTCTCTTTAAGAAGTTTTTCCAAAGTTCTATTTCAGCCTTCTGTGTTTACCTTTTGCAATGGAGTCAGACACGATTTTACATCAACAACTTTCTTGTTATTGTAACCATCTAACCATGTTTACATTCTTCTCATAAGGAGGAGACTGTGGATGGACTGTTGGGTTGTCCAGTGTGGTTGGAGAGGAAGATTTTCTTCCTCCAATCCATGGTCACTGCTGGAATTCTATAAATGTTGAAGTTTGTAAATAAACTGCCTCTTTTCTGCCTTGGACATCTCAGTGTGTGGGTGCCATTTCTTTGTGTCCTGTGGGACAGAGCCCGAGCAGCTGGAGGTGTCAGCTGGACAGGAGGATGGTCCGAGTCCCCCAGGGGGATTCAGAAGTGGAGGATGAGATCTTTGCTCCAGACACAAGGCAGCCACACCTGTCACACCCACACCCGCAGCTCTGGAGAAATGAACTCCATCACTTCTCAGCTGTTAATTCCAGCAGGATTGAACCTCTCGAGCAGGGATTGCACATTGCAGAGTCCTATTAGTTTTTTTAAGTCAATGGAATACAGATATATTGAAGAATACAGATATAAAAGGAACTTCTATATCTGTATCTAACTACAAGAACTTCATAAATAAAAACGTAGCAAAACAAGGTAGAAGAGCATATTCTATTATTACATGCACATTTTTCAGAGAGACAATTCCTGGTTAACCTTCTGATTTCAGAGTGTTTATAAGAGGTGAAGTATCTATTCTCATTCTTTATTTTCCTAGTAACCTAATTTTATTAACTCTACATCAGAGTGAGGGGAAAAAAAAACAACAAACCAAACCACAAAAAAACCCCACAACCACAACAACAACAACCGACGTCTCAGCAAGCATTAGATCTTTTCAAAACAAAACAGCAATGCTTAAAGCCCAGGAAGTGATTCGGGCATCCTCTTCATTGTCTTAATTGTAAACAACCCTCAGCTGCAATACCCACGTGTCAGCAGCATGAGGCTCGTTAGCCCCAGATTAAAGGTAACCGAGCAATTAATCTGAGCAGCCTCGCTCCTCGCAGTCACTGTGCCACTAGAAGGCACCATCTGCTAGAAAGTTGGGAGAAGAGAAGCGTTTTACGAAATAATTCCACGTGGGCACCTCCAGGAGTACTGCGGACTCAGGTGTGGCAGCAGAGAAATGCTGGGTGTGTCTCTGCCTGTGGCTACAGCTGTTTGCCAGCCAAAGCACAGAATTAATTAACAACATTGCCCTTTGGAAGGCAGTGCCAGATGTATTTCTGTGAGCCACTGAGTGACCTCAGCACTGCCCAGGGTTTGGAGGGCAGGAAGGTTACACCTGATTTCCACAGGAACCTCTGGCAAACCAATTCCCTGTGGCTCAGCCACCTGAGGAAGGGCACCAAGGGGACTTTCCTGGGGGTGTTGAGAGAGTAAATCTAGATAAGGAAAGGGAACACCAGCTGGCACAAAGGCTCCCTGCCAAAAACAGAGCACCATAGTAGCAGGAGGGAGTCCAACAGTTCTCCTGTCCCTCAGCACCTGTCCCCAGCTGCCAGGACCTGGGGGAGCTGGGCTCACCCTGTGCAAAGGGAGGTTGCCGAGCTGGCCCTTGCAGGGGTGAGTGTCACAGGTCAGTGTGTCACTGGCTCTCACCAGCTTCATTTGGTGCCTGCACCAGATGCTGCTGGCTGAAAGCTGCGTGTGCAGTTTTATTTACTGTACACTGTCTTTAGGGCAGAGATTAAATGAAAAATCCTCTTAAGGATATCATAATTCTGGATGGTTTATCAGCAGGCCCAAGTGTTTCAAAACATGCATTTATTAGAACACTGTTCCTCTGCCCAGAGTAACATTCCTGCTATAAAGACAGGAATGAAGCAGCAGAGTCAAATTTATTTGTGTTGCCCTGTGCAAGATACACAGGCCACACAGCTCCTGTGATGTTTGACTTATTTCTCAGTTCTCAGGTCTTAATTCCAGCATTCAGAAACAGCACTGCTGGTAAAGATTGCCTGCACAACCTGTGGCTGAACACTTGCATGATGCCACCCCTAATTTCTGTCACAGAAAAACACTGATCCCATTTGCTGTTCCTAATGCAGATCTTTTGTGAAAAAGCATCCACACTTTGTAGGAACCTGGACACACTTTGGAGACCACAGCTCTCTCCTCAGGAACAGCTGAAGTGGGGCTCTGAGGGCCAGAGGGGAAGAGGAGCAGGGCTGGAAGAGGATGGTAACGGAAATCCAGAGTAGGTGCAGGGAAGAGCAGAAAAATCAGTGAAGTGCTAAATTTATGAGGAAAAAACATCCCTGCTGAACAACGACTGGAATCTTTCCACTGACTGGAAAAATACAGCTGCTTCTTAAAGCTGAAGTCATTTTCCTGAAGTTGTTCTGCCAGAATAAACTTGAGGAAAGCAGGGCAACTGCTGCTGCACAGGGGAGGGTGCAGGCAAATTCAGCAGTGACCATCTGTGCCCCAGGAGGAACACAGGTGAGGATTTATCACCACTATACATGATCTAGAATAAGAGAATGTACATGTGTAAACATACAAAATGATTGTCCACTTTAATATACTTTCCTATATTCTAATTAGCTGCTAAAATCCAGATCTGACAGGGCATGATTTTTATTATACAGAGCACACCTGGATTTTCAGACTGTATTCTGTGAGCAGCAAGTTGTGCTAAAGCCTTTTCATAACTTACAGCTAAATATAATCTCCCACATAAATTATATTCTCATGCTAGATTGTGCTTTAACACACATGACCTGACCATTTGTTACCACCCAACAGTTTATTAGATTCTTTTGAAATGACATTACAAAGGACCTAAGGCTGGTGTTACAAGTATGTATCAATACATTTCTCACCTTCACAAAACTCCCATTATGAGCTTTCATTACAGTGAGTTTGGAAAAATGACCTGTCATATTGCCTTCACAGCACTCATCAGGTGCTAATTTGGTGGCATTTAAGGAGCAGTTTAAAAGTGTGGCCCACCTGCAACTGCTGCCTGCCACTAGTGCTTGCTGAAATTTGCTTTTGAAGCTGGAGGAGCACTGCAATGATTGTCAGGAGCAGCTGACATTGGTCATTTTTCCTCACAAGTGACACAGTACAGACCCTCCCAAATACACCTTGCATGTGCAAAATGTAATAAATGCATACTCCAGGCACAGAGATGTGGTGTGGTTAGAAAAGCAAACACTTCTCCAAATCCAATATTCTGAAGTTGTTATTCCAAGAGAAGCAAAGGCTTTAAAAATCGACCTGGACTCTCTCCCTTTTTGTTCCTCATGGATCACTGCTTTGTTGGCAAACTGTTGTGTCCGGGGAGGCAGAGATTCCCACTGAAAACCCCCACACAGACATTCCCAGTTCCATCCCTGCTCTGCCCAGCACCAATCCCAACCCACTCCAGGTATTGAAATGCCAGAGGGACAGTGTCAAAGCAGAGTGTTAAAAACCCTCAGTCCACAGCGAGGCTGTTCACAGTTCACAGTTCCTTGGGGTGGCAGTGGCTGCTGGGATGTCCCTTGTGGTAAATCTGCATTTCTGGTTTATGCTCCAGGAACACACAGCTCAGGCAACAGCAGGAGAGATGATTTGGATGGTCAGCGTCTCTTGTTTCCAAAAAAATCACCTTCATTACATGGATGAAAGACAACACAACCCTCAACTAGTGAGTGCCCCATGCTCAGAGCTACAATTAATGCAATTAATTAAACTTCAACCTTGTGCTTCACTCCACAAACTCACATAGGACAAGGCAAGGTTCCCGTTTGGTGGGAGTCACTAAATGCTGAGCTATCAAACATGAAACATCTAGAAAAGTACAGGAAACAGGAAAAAAAGTGACTCCACAAAAAAAATACACCCAGGAGCTGAGATCCATAAGATCTCGTGTTTTAATAACACAACCTTGTAACAAGAATTCAAAAAGTGGAATTACAGTACACCAATCGAAATAGAAACTACCCTACCCCGACTATACAAGGTACATTAGGAATGCAAGCTCTGTAACAATATAAAAATGCTTTCACACACTGGAGTTGCAAAAAGCCATTCTTTAATTCCAAGGATTTGTAGAAAAAAAAGAAAAAAAAGAAAAAGTCATCTTCCGTGATTCATCTTCAGTTCTTGGCAACCTGTTGGGGGAAAAATAATAAGAGAGGGGATTACTGAGAATTAAGGGAATCAAGCTCATCAAGAGATTTTCATTTGTGGGGTTCAGGCTAATGGGAATGACACTGAGGGCAATGAAGCCAGTAATAATTTGTATTTTTAACACAATTTGTATTTTTAACAAGTTAACACAAGAATAGATACCTTAACAAGCAAGAATACACCTGTTCCAAACACACAGGCCCACTGTAATACAGGGGCAAGTCAGCAATCAGAAATGCTGTTAGAACATATAATAAAATGCACAATTTACCTCTCAGTACGTCTCTTTCTCCAGGGAGCACTGCCCTGGGACATGGATTGCCTCATGCCTGAGCACCCTCCCACACAGCCAGGACCTGCAGCCTGGCAGCTGTGTGGGAGTCACTGCTCCCTGCAAGCTCCTGGATTACACACAGGAGGAGTTTACAGCTGAGGGACAGTTACTCCTCAGCAGCCCCTGTGGCTCCACTGCTTCCCTGGGTAGTCTGCTCCAAACCCTGACTGCCTTTTCCAAGGAGAAATCCCTCCTGCTGCCCACCCTGAGCCTCCCCTGGCCCAGCCTGAGGCCGTTCCCTCTCCTCCTATCCCTGTGCCCTGGGGGCAGAGCCCGGCCCCCCCCGGCTGTCCCCTCCTGGCAGGAGCTGTGCAGAGCCAGGGGGTCCCTCCTGAGCCTCCTCTTGCTCCAGCTGAGCCCCCCCAGCAGCTCCTGGTGCTCCATTCCCTTCCCCAGCCATGCTTTCTCTCTCTCTCTCTCCAGCACGATTCTCTCTCCACACAATTCCGCTCTGCACGACCCCCAGACCACCTCACACCCCAAGGAAAAGCTCCCTCTGTGCTGAGGTCAGTAACCCCCGAGCCCCCAGGGGTTTGTTCCAAAGGCCAAGAAGGGATTTACTTTAGCCCTTGTTGGGAGCTGGGGTCTTGTTCTCCCCCTCGAGCTCCTCCACGCCCGCCTGCATCATGAGGTCGGCGATGTTCCTCTCCAGGTCATCGATGCGGCAGCTCATGTCATCGACTGCCCGGGGGTCAAGGACAGCAGGGACAGCAAGGACAGCTCTGCCTGGGCTCTGGGAGCCCCAGCAGGGACCTCACAGCCCCTCCCAACCCACTCCTGCCACGGCAGGGACCTCACAGCCCCTGCCATCCCACGGCAGGGACCTCACAGCCCCTGCCATCCCACAGCAGGGACCTCACAGCCCCTCCCATCCCACGGCAGGGACCCCACAGCCCCTGCCATCCCACCCCTGCCACAGCAGGGACGCCTGCCGCCCTCCCACTCCAAGCCCCAGTGCCCAACCCGGCCTTGGGCACTTGTAAAAAACCCAAAACCAGCCACAGCTTCTCTGGGCACCCTGTGCCAGGGCCTGCCCACCCTCACAGGGAAGGATTTCTTCCTGATACCCCCTCTCACCCTGCTCTCTTTTCAGTCTGAACCCCTTCCCCCTGTCCTGTCACTCCAGGCTCCTACAGACAGTCCCATTCCATCCTTCCTGGGGGCTCCCTCCAGGCACTGGAAGGCTGCAAACCTCCAGGTTTCTCTTTTCCAGGCTGAACAATCCCAGCCTTTCCTCCCAGCAGAGCTGCTCCATCCCTCTGCTCATCCTGGCGCCTCCTCTGGGCTCCCTCCAGCAGCTCCAGGGCCCTCCTTTCCCAGCACTGGAAGTGGATAACATTCCTCTACAAGTGGGCAACACTGCCTTGGTTTAATTGTTTTTATCATTACAGCTTTTGTCTGTAATGGTAAAAAAATGGTTTTAGCTGTGGTTACTCCAAGCTGATCTTACAAACCCCACTGGCAAACAGATTTCGTGACACTTGTAATCCTGCACCCGTCTGAGTTCAGAAAAGGATATTTCTTCCAATTATTTGGTCCGACATGGTTTGAAACTTGTCCTGCATTTGCTGGAGCAATGTCTGCACCTAGCAGAAAGGGAGTAAAAAGAAATGTGTTGTTTCCTTCAGAGGCTGTTACCCACTCTCATGCAATACGTACACAGTTCTTTCACTGCTAAGCTCAAAACTCTGCAGTATAATTATATCTACGGGTAAAAACGGTACTTAAATATACATATAAAGAGTAAATATATACATATATTAAATATACGAATAAAGAGGTGAACGGACGCTCACGGGAAACATTCGTAAGATGTAGAAACCGCCCGTGTTCCCCAGCCAGGACCAAACCCAGCAGCTCCCATGGTCCTGTTATCACCGGCGGCGCTTGTCCGGCTGTCACGGAACGGTTTGGGATGAAGGGACCATCTCCTTCCACCCCCTGCCGCGGGCAGCGACACCTCCCGCGGACCAGGCTGCTCCATGCCCCACCCAGGAAAGAGATTTTCCCTCCTCTCCTCCCTCTGCCGAGCCCCTGCAGCCCGGCCCCGGCCCTCGGGCCCTCACCACGGCCGTCAGGTCCTGGACGCTCTTGGGGTCGGTCTCGGCCATGGTCGCTCCGGCGGCGGCTCCACTTCCGGGCCGCGCCCCGCCCCTTCCGCCTCTCGCGAGAGCGCCCGCCCCGCGGCATTGTGGGAAATGTAGTCCTTCCCCTCATCCGCCGGTAGTCCACACATCCGGCACAACTGTTGAAGCTTTTCACTGTTTGTACATTCTGGCTGAAAGTTCCGTGGTTCTCTTATTAATTATATTCTAGTCTATTAATAATAGAAGCTTTCTGGCTCCATTGGTTGGAGGGCGGTGCTGGTAACACCAAGAGCGTGGTGTTAAATCCTTCTATGTAAAGAGCTTCTCTGCCCTAAGAATTATACATTTTTCGTTTAAACTACAGCTGTTGTCTCTGTTTGATATATCTCCATGTACAATTTGGTTCCTGAATTCTTCATTTCTTTCCACAAATAATAAAAAAAAATTATTTCCCAGTTTGGTTATTATTTCTTAACGCACAATATCTAAATGTTCCTCTTTTTTATTTCTTGCTTTCTTCTGCATGAGCCATTAAGCTTAGGTAGGTCTTATCTTTTGAATGTCAACAATCTACCCAGAGTTAGATGGAAATTTAAAGGATGACATTTCATGATTATTTCTTATAGAATCCATTGGCATTTCTGCTGCTTTGAATAGACAAAGGTGGACAATTTGATTATAAATACTTCATGTGTGGAGGAGAATAGGTAATTATTCTCAGTGCCTGCTGCACTGAGATGTTTTTTTCCCCTCTGTCATCGAGTTAAAAGAAGTTTGGCAAATCAATCATGAATTTACAGCTACAAATTTACAGCTACAAATCTCAGACTGAAATTAAAGACAGTTGAATTATTTTTTTTTTTTTCCAAATGGAAGTTTGAAATGTGTCCTTCCAATCCCAACCCTATAAAACCAGGAGAAAGGAGATGGACAGAGGTGCCATCTGGAAAACAAAAGGACACCCGTGGAAGCCAGTGTGGAAGCAAAGAAACCTGGCCAGAAAAAGGGGACAATCACACACTCTGAATAATGGACAAGTCCCAAGGCTTTGCAAGATGTGTCGATCTGTGACACTGCAGCAGTGACAGCCCCTTCCTGCTCTGCCTGACCCTGGTGTTAAACTCCCCTGACCACAATTAGATCAGCGCTGAGCTCTTTTGCAAAATCCACCCACTGAGGAGTGAATAAAGCCAGCATTTGTTTGCTCAGTGTCACGGTGGGAGAGGAAAGGGTTCCTAACTGCAGATTCCAGCCCGATAAAGGTCTGCATTTAGCTTTCCAAATTGCTCATCAGAACGACTTCTTCATTTTGTGCCCAAACTCTGAGCACATGAAAATCTGCAGTTGGCTCCTCTGCTGTGGAGAGATTGTGATATTCCCCTCCCTGCTTTAGCCCAGGCTCTTTTACATTTAGCAGCCTCAAAAGGGATGCTGGGAGCTTCCATGTGCTTAAAGAGTTTTTCATGATGGACCACAAAAAATAAAACAACCCCAGGCTCATCATCCTTTTGCTGATTTTGAGCCATGTGGCTGGCAGTCCAGCATGAGGCAATAAATACTCTGCTGTGCCTGGGCTCCAGACAGCTGCTTCCCTGGATCCTGAGCAGAGCTGCTTTACAACCTGTTTGCTTGGCACGGAGCAGCTCCCTGCTCAGTTATTCACTTTGTTCCCCGGCTGCTTTGTGACATGTCAAGCGAAATTCAATCGCTCCACCCCGTCCAAACCAACCCTCAGGAGTTGTCTCTTTGAGGAGCAGAGCCTTGGATAATGTGATCATCTCCCAGGCTGGCCCTGCTCTCACAAGGGAGGCACTGATAGAGCCGAGGTGTTGTTTGAGTTTTTGCTGTTCTCCTCTGTCTCTTTAAGAAGTTTTTCTAAAGTCTATTTCAGCTTTCTGTGTTTACCTTTTGATTTTACATCAACAACTTTCTTGTTATTGTAACCATCTAACCATGTTTACATTCTTCTCATAAGGAGGAGACTGTTGATGGACTGTTGGGTTGCCCAGTGTGGTTGGAGAGGAAGATTTTCTTCCTCCAATCCATGGTCACTGCTGAAATTCTATAAATGTTGAAGTCTGTAAATAAACTGCCTCTTTTCTGCCTTGGACATCTCAATGTGTGGGTGCCATTTCTTTGTGTCGAATTATGACACCGAGGCAAGATCCTCCTCCTTTAGTGTCACAATATGACACAAAAAGAACGACTTTTTCCCCATTTTCCTGAGCCTGATGTGCCAATCCCCAGGTCAGAGTGCAGAGGAGGGTTTGTGGGAAGGATCTGTTCCCTTTCCAGCACTGCTTTGGGAGCAGGAATGAAGCCCAAAGCAGGCACCTCGTGTTCCCACAAAACAGGCAGGGAACCCTGGCCACCCAACACAGCTCATCCAGCTTCTCCTGGGCTTTCCATGTCCCTTCCCAAGGGGGGACCAGCCCTGCACAGCTCATCCAGCTTCTCCTGGGCTTTCCATGTCCCTTCCCGAGGTGGGGACTTGACGATGTTGTACACCACAATGACACAGACTCTGATTTCAGAAGGCTGAAAATTACTCTCTTTGTTTCTGGGGATGTCTCCCTTTATACTGTTCTATACAGACCAATTCAATTAGTGAAACAAAGACAAACCTCTCCAATCACATCGGTCAGACCAGAGGGACAGCAAGAAGATGTCCCTCCTAGGGAAAGGAATGTGAACAAAGTTACAGTCACAAAAACATGGCTCTTGTTTACAGAAAATTCCCTGGGAAAAGAATTTCAGAAAACCAAAACATCTCAGGCACCAGCCAGGGCTACAGGGACCAACCCTGCACAGCTCATCCAGTTTTTCCTGGGATTTCCATGTCCCTTCCCAAGGTGGGGACAGCCCTGCACAGCATTCCAGTCTCTGCCCCAAGCACCTTTCTTGCTCTTACCCACACAGACTCCAGAAGAGCCTGTTACCTTTTGATGCTCCCACACCTCATTATTTAATTTCAGTCTTAGTTTCATGTTCTGTCACTGCTGTCTCTATCCAGCACAGTGCAGCAAGGTCTCCTCATGTGAATTTAACAGCAGGTCAGTCCTGACATTGGGCTTAAGGTTCTGCTGAGATAAAAGACTCTCAGTGCAGGGAAACTTCCTGCTTGTGAAAAAAATGGCCACAGATCCAAATTTCTTCTGTTTCTGTTCCTAAGCAAGCATTTCCTACGGGAAGCTGTGTCTCCAGCTCCTCCTCCTGGATGCAGTGTGTTGTTTTATCCCTGACACTGTGCTAGGAATATGCTGTAGGGCTGTTCCTTTGCCAGATATGAAGAAGATCTGGGTTTATCTCCCTGATCTCTTTTCTTCTGATCTCAATGAGTGGCTAACACTGAAAAGAACTATCTCTTTCTTTGTGTTATGGACTGTAAAAGGATGTTTGGAGCATGTGGTGAATGAGAGTTACACTTGTGAGAGAACATAACTGTTCTTGGGCCTTAAAACACTGCCAGTTTTTAGACTGCACTGATAGCACATGATTATTTCCAGTTCTGGGATGCCATACTTTGGCAGTGCTTCTTTGTGCAGCAAAATGCACAAAAGGATGCATTATCAAGCCATCAGAATGAGGGCAGGACTGCTGCTATCATCTTCTTGCATGATTGTAGATCTGTCTAGTCCTGTGCCTGTGCCAGGCAGGGTATTGAAAGGATCACACAGCCATAGCCCACTGGGATCAAACACCCAGCAGGTTTAAGAAGAAATTAAATTAAACTATAACCCTAATTGCATGGCAGGAAAACTCAACTCTTATAATTCTGGTTGGTCTAGCTTAGAAAGGTTTTTAGTGTATCTTAAGCTATAGAACAAATTCATTAGAAGCATAACCTGGAAGGGACATGGAGCTCATCTTTCATTTCCCTGCTCTGAGGCTGAAATCTTCAAGCTATGTATTGTTTCAAAAATGGTGTGTGCATGCACGAGTGCCAAGGGAAGAGTTAAAGTCAATATATTATCAGTTTCCTGCTTTCAAATGTCAGAACACATAACCTGAGCAGGGTCAGTAAGACAGTGACAGAAATAAGGGAATGGTGGCAACTGAGAGGAATCCCATTTGGAAAATAAATTGGAGGTGGAAAACAATCCCAGAAGCAGCGTGATGAGTGCCTGTGAATCAACACTTGTCCATGTGCTGTTTGTGCACGCTGTGGCTTTGGTTTCCAGCCAGCCATGAGTAAAGCTCCATCTGAAGCTGGTGGCTGCTCCCCTGCTCTCCCCATCCTGGTGATGATATTGGCTGTTGACATGAACCTCGTGCAGAATAATGACAGATTCTGCTGCTTTAATTATCCCTTCAGACCTGCACCAGCAGGGTCTGGGAAACTCACAGAGGAGGAGAGTCAGAGCACCTGGAATTATTGCTGCAAATGACTCAATCGACCTTGCCAGGAAAAAGAAAAAAGAAAGAGAAAGAGAAAGAGAAAAAGAAAAAGAAAAAGAAAAAGAAAAAGAAAAAGAAAAAGAAAAAGAAAAAGAAAAAGAAAAAGAAAAAGAAAAAGAAAAAGAAAAAGAAAAAGAAAAAGAAAAAGAAAAGAAAAAGAAAAAGAAAAAGAAAAAGAAAAAGAAATTCTTTTTTACTTTATTTTCTGGTGTGGGGATAGGCCAGCTGAAGAAAATGAAGGCACCAAAGGGGTGCTTTGGGGTGTTAAATGGGGGGTGAAATTCTCTCAGTAATTTGGCCATTGCATTTTTACATCTATCAATTTGAGTAACACCACAATTTTTGCATGCTAACATATTAAGAAAATTAGTTAAAATGTTATAAAAAGGGTTAAAATAATGGCAATAGAAAGGGCTTGTTCCACCATTACAGTTTGCAAGTGAAAGTTCTGCTCTGGTGGCAAGGGACTCATGGAATATTCTTGGAACTCATTTGCACTGTCTTGCAGATTGCAATGCAGATTTAAAATCAGCATCTGCAGGTAATTCCTGTTGTCACAAACTTTTTTTCAGAAATTAGGTATTCAGAGAGGAACTCAGCCTTGAGCAAGGGCATCTCATGGAGCTCTTCCCCATCACTGTCCCTCTTGGGTTGTGTTTTCAACCCACTGTGAACAAATGAGCCAGCACAGCAAAATGTGAGGGGACAAAAACTTCCCACAGCAAGAGAAGGAAGGGCCACCAGGTTGTGCTTCTGCTCTGCTGCTCAGCCTCTGCTCTGCCTGCAGTGCCAAGGGCTGCTCTTAGTGCAGGACAGTTTGCATTTTGATGAACTCTGAAATCTAGTTACTGGTAGCATCCTGGCTGTGAACAGCCTGGCTCAAAGAATCTTTGGATCTCAGAAAAAAATGGGCAGATGAGACTTACTTAATTTTTTAATTTGCATTTCTTATAATCCATAACATCCACTAGTGTTCAGTATTGCAATTTCTGGGGCCGATGGGACCCTTTGTTGTGCTGTGGATGAGGCAAGTGCTGGTGGTTTGGCTGGATCTGGAAAGCAGAAGGAAAAGCCTTTTTTCATCCTTTAAACCAAAGCCATTGGCAGCCACTGATTTCAAAGGAAATTGCTGATCCTGTCGGGAGGAATTCCAGGGACATTCCTCCCCAAAAGCTCCTTGGCTCTCAAAGGATGACGGAGTTGCTTCATTTCACAAAGTTTCTTGAGTTTAATTTTCTGCTCTGTCTTCACTTACTCAGAGTGGAGGGCGCTGGCAATCCCTGCTGTTCCATGCATGTTCCAACCCCTCCTGGACTGACTGACATGGGGCAGGATCCCCTGGGCACTGCCTGGGACAAAACCGAGGCAGGAGCTGCCCAGGTGGGTGCTAAAGCTGCTTTTTGCTCCTGTCAGAATCCCCAAACCAGCAGAGTTCTGGTGCTTTGTCAAGCTGCCTGCTGCACCAGTTAAACGCTCGTTGCAAAGTCACATCAGAGCACTTAAAAAATCAGTATCAGCAGTCTGTGTCCTGCGAGTTTCTTATCAGTCACAGCTGCTGATCGCAGCCATCTGCCAGTAAATATATCTTAAAGTGCAATTTTACATCTGTACCTATAAAGAAAATGAAAAGGAAATCGTTTCGGTTTAATCAGAAATCTAGAATTAAGACAAACTGAAAGTAGAAAGTACACCTTCTCTATCAACCTAAAGCAAAGAGCTTGCTCAGGTTTCTACAAACACAGAACACAAGTAAATTATAACAAGTAAATTGTAACAAGGAACATAAAGCCATATCAAGCACAGAAACACGCTGACAACTCCAAGAACAGAAAAGCAAGCACACAGACATAAATTACACAGAGACGATAACTGATGGCAAAAAGTCTTTTGTCCCACGTACAAAAACTGTAAACCTGAATTTTTTGTGTCAATGTAAAAAGTGTGAGAACCTTTATTACCGTAAAACTCTATTAGTACAAGCGTAGTGTACATTAGATTATCATTTAAAAGCCCAAACAAAGTACAAAAACAAAACAAAACAAAAACCACAAAAAAAGGAAAAAAAAAACCCAAAAAAACCCAAAAAAACCCCAACCAACCAACCAAACAAACAAAAAAACACCCCACACTAAAAAACTGATTGCAGGAGCTGCCCAGGTGGGTGCTGAAGCTGCTTTTTGCTCCTGTCAGAATCTTGGCAGAGTTCTGGTGCTTTGTCAAACTGCCTGGTGCACCAGTTAAACGCTCGTTGGGAAGTCACATCAGAGCATTTAAAAAATCACAATGCACTTATTAATTTTCTGCTCTGAATAGTTTAGGAGAGCTCAGTGGTGCTGGGGCAACACAAAAGCAATTTTGCACCGTACCTGCAGCGCGGGTAATCCATCAGGGTGTTGCCAGCACTATTGATGTGGTCTGGGATGGAGTTTGACTGGAAAGATGAGGAGGAAATTAAGTATAACAGAGCGATAATGGAATGATCAATGCTGCTTGCGGCAGACTTTGCGTGTGCACTGAAAAGGAAGATATTCTGTCCGTGCCGGCCAAGGATGTGTGAGTGAGGTGATAAGTCTTGTCTGAAATGCAGAGCTAAATGGAAGTCATTAGTGTGGCAGGGTTAACACTGGGGCTTTACTAACAGAGCAGAGAAAACAAGAAGGATGAGATGGTGCCCCAGACTGTCTCTTTCAAGAGAGCATAAATAGTTCTGGGGTTTGTCGTGAAATTCCCTTTTCTCTGTAGCCACGGTTCTGCTTTCTCTCATAAACATTGAGTGTACAGATGAGATTTGGGGAGAATTCCTTTTCCTCCAGCATCTGAGTAGCCTGGGATGTGAACCAGAAACCTGTTGTCATAAAAACTCTTTTTTGTTAAAATTCTTTTATTGTTATTAACTCTTTTTGTTTGTTTGTTTTAAAAAGTTTGATTTCTGTGGGAAAAAGTCATCAGTTTGGGACAAGGATTTTTGTAGCCCTGGTTCTCTGGTGCCTGAGATGTTTTGGTTTTCTGAAACTCTTTTCCCAGAGAGTTTTCTGTCAACAAGAGACACGTTTTTCTAACTGTGACCTTTGTTTACATTCCTTTCCCTAGGAGGGACTTCTTGATGTCCCTCTGGTTTGACCAATGTGATTAAAGAAGTTTGTCTTTCTTTCACCAATTGAGTTGTTCTCTGTAGAACAGGATAAAAGGGAAGGAATTACCAGAAATAAACAGAGTCAATTGTCAGCCTTCTGAAGTCGGAGTCTGTGTCGTTGTGGTCTTTAACAGCGTCAGATTTTCTTTTTAATGGGGCCCTCTGTAGAAGGAGCCTTCACTCAGTAGGAAAAACTGTGCTGAGAATTCTGGGCCTCAGAGTCATCCACCACGAAGCTTTTTGGTCATAAGTGTTCCTGAAAACTGATCCGGGCAGGAAAACCTGTGTGTCCCACCTGGGAATCCCCCACCGTCAGTAGGACTGGTCTCTGTGGCTGAGACATCTCCAAAATTCTCTTTGGGCAACGCCATTTGGAATTGTTGATGTTGTTAATGGTTCCCACAAGGGAAAAGGAGACTTCTGAATGTCTGATTGCTTGCAGGATGTGGCATTCATTATTTATCTCACATGCTTCTGTTGCTGGTTGTTGCTGAACGTCCTTGTGGGTTCCAGCGCTTTTATAGGATGTCAAGTTCTCAGGAAGTCATTATGGGATTCATTAGGGATCTCCATCTATTTCCCCTCCTTCCATGCATGTAGGAGTTTCAGTGTCCCCCTAACTATTTTATTTCGGCTTGTTGCAAAGCCCAAGGGATGGATTTCTGCCCTCTGGACTTTTTTTTTTCCCAGCCAGTGAGGTCTTTATTGACAGCATCTGATCCACTCTCTGAAATGTTTTTAGCTGCTTTCCTCAGCAAGATCAGATTTGGAACCAGATAATGGGATTGTCTTATCCCAATCATATGGTTTAAAATATCTTGTGGGGTCAAAATTTCATTATTTTAATCTTCCATTGACCATTATATGAACCCTTGCAAGTCACTGAGGATTTCCTACAAGACTAAATTGCTTAGCAGTGGCTTGTACCAAATCTCTTTATAACATCCTTGAAGAGTCAGTAGCTTTCTAAGACAAGATCTTCTTCTAAAATTCCTTTTCCACACAGTAAACTTTTATTTCTTGGCGTTCCTGGCCATTCAGATGCCATGTCATTTACCTTTGCTTTCTTCTGAATGTTAAGCTGAGTTTTAAGCCATTCACAGGGCAAATCAGCATTTTGGCTTTACATTTCTCTAGATGAATTGTATAGAAAGTTTAATCAACCAATTATGCACCCACGGTGAGTCATAACAGCCTTGTAAATTGAGAACTGCGGCAGTCTGACCATCAGCAGAGCAATTCTGTGTGTGTGCTTTAGGGGATGCCAATCACACATCGGTGCTCTGGAATCGGCAGTTTTGGTCAAAACAGGAAGCTTTGAGGCAAACAGAAGAGAATGGAATTGATATTTGGGGAATCATTTGAATATGGAAGCCAGCCACCAGTTTCAGAGATCATTAGAGTTTTAAAAGCCTGGGATGAGCAGGAGTTTTTCAGAAATGAGGCATTCAGAGAGGAACTCTCTCAGCAAGGGCGTCTCATGGAGCTCTTCACCATCACTGTCCTCCTTGGGCTGTGTTTTCAACCCACTGTGAATAAATTCCAGTCTCCCAGTACATGACTGCCTGGATCTTTATAATTAGTTGCATTCGAAATTAGAATTGTTGGGGGTTTTCTCCTTTTTCCTCTATTTTCGTGAAAGGTTATTTGCATTTTCAGACTGGATGTAACCTGAGCCAAAACTCTGGAGTGTTTACTCCAGAAATGTGGATTTGGTCAAACACATAATTTCGTATCTCCATACCCCTGGTTTTTACCTTTCACTTCCCCTCTTGAAGCATCAACAGTAGTTAGTAAAAATCTCACAGAGCTGGTCTAATGATCCCTTCAAAAGGAGCAGGAAATAAATTACAGCAGGAACCACACTAGGTAGATGACATGATTTTAACTGAGCTGAGCCCTTGAAGAATTAGTCTGGTGATTATAAGAAGTGTCTTTTTAAATGAGGTAATTTGAAATTAAGACTCTTTTTCATATCTACTTAGCACAGTCTATTGTTCAGAGTCTATGGCTCAGGTCGGTATCTGATGTTTAAAGCAGCTTGCCCAGAGTGTCTCCTGAGGAGTTTAAAGTAATTTGAGACCCTTTCATTCTTGAATGCTACACTTGCAATGAGATTAGGAGGCAGAGTGGTTAAAATGGCTTTTTCCACTGCTAAAAAAGATACTGCTGTATAATTCAGAACTTCTCAAAAGAGAAGATAATTTAAAAGACTGGAAGGCTGAAACTAATCCACCTTGAGAGGCTGCCTGCTGTCCAGAGCGTGGACCCCAGCTCCTGCAGCTGCAGTTCCCTTTGCTTTCTGAGGATATTCCCCATGGATGTCTCCCAGATCAAGCACTGATGGTTAAAAACCTGTTGGGGAGCAGAAATGCAATGAGATCTTGGACCTTGTGCTCTGTGCAGCTCACCCAGGCAAACAGGCAGCAGAGCATTATCACTGAAATAGCAGGAGGGGTTTGTGATTTCAGTTTTTCAGGTCTCTGCCTTTTACACTCCCCTGACAGAAATCATTAGGGATCCACTGAAATATCCCATTTATTACAGTGAATTCAGATGGCTGGTGACATTGTGGGTCTGGATCGTGGTTGCTGCCAGGCACAGGTGTGTTCTGGCTGGGTGAGGGGACAAAGATATTATTATTTTTATTACTATTATCATAATTATTATTATTATTATTATTACTACTACTATTGCTATTACTGTTACTATTATTTATTATTATCTCTCAAGGCTTGTGAACCTTGATAGATAATAATAGTCTAAATTATATCGTATATTATATATAAATTATATTATTAGTATTATTGCTATTGTTAGTATTATTACTATTATTAGTATTATTACTATTACTGTTACTATTATTTATTATTATCTCTCAAGGCTGGTGAGCCTTTCTAAAAGCTTATGGCATCTAGGAAAATACATCTGTCTGATTTTCCAACAGCTGGGTGGACAGGAAAGAATCCCAGATGAGTGTTGTCTGCCTCTTGAATCCAAGGATGAATTCAGGATCAAGCCTCCACTCTTCTGCTTGGGTAGCAAATCAAATTTGTCTGAGCTCTCTCAGCCATTCCAAATTTCAATTTTTTGCCCCTGTTTGTGCACTGGATGTGCCCAAGGAAAGGAGAGAGAGCTGGAGCTGCACAGTGATGAGGTGACAGGGAAATCACACTCCCCACTCCAAACATACAGAATTATCACAAAACATTAAATGCTTTTCTCTTCTGCTGCACACTTTGTGTCCAACCTGTCATGGCAATCCTGCTCTGCAGTTGGAGTGAAACTCAGCCTTTGACTTCCCTGCTCTACAGGGAGGTTTTTCAGCCTGACAGCCAGAAATCAGGCAGCTTACAACACAAATTCAGTGTCTTGAGTTCCAAACACTGGCTTTACAAATTGCACTTCCATTATGTAAAATAAAGCAATTTATAACCATTGGCAGCTGGATGAGATGCTTCAGTGCACACTGGTGGGCTGAAACCAGCTGCCTTGCAAAGGAACAAGTCCTGCTCCACGATCCTGTGTCAGATTAGCCTGACAATCTTCCAGATTTAAATTCCAGGTTTCAATTCTGGGTTTAGACATTTTAATCTGGAATGAAATGCATTGATAGAAACTGTAAATTTGTTTGTCTCGCTCAGGTGTCTCCTGTTATAAGGCTGTTTATCAGAGATAATAAATCCATGCACATTTTTTGTTCTGAAACACTGGTAAGGTGTAATTACAACGTGATTTATTTTACAACATCAAGTCCAGGACTTGAAATATTTACTCAGGAAAAAATTAGAGTAATCAATCATTCACAACTAGAGAGCTGAAATCCCTTCTGTGTCCATTCAGTACACCTGTTCTTGGGACCTCTGACAGAGGCAAAGAATAAAATTCAGGCTTTTGGATTTCTAATGCCCTTTCAGGCTGAGCCTTAATAATGCACCAGATCCTGAGTAACAGTCACAATCAGTAGTCCAGGCTTTTTAATGCCAAAGACACAGGGGATTAGTGGAAATAGTAACAATTTTGGGGCCCAGATAACTGAGTTAAGTGGCATGTTGTTGGGTTTGGGGTTTGTTTTGCTTTTTAATAGTCAGATCTACTCCAAAAGCTTCCTGTTGTGTAAGATTATGTTTGGGTTTTGGTGGAGGGATGTGCCACTGATTTTTGCCCATATTTCACAGAATCACAGAATCACAGAATTTCTAGGTTGGAGGAGACCTTCAAGATCAAGTCCAACCCAGCCCTAACACCTCAACTAAACCACGGCACCAATGCCACATCCAGTCCTTATTTAAACACATCCAGGGATGGTGACTCCACCACCTCTCCAGGCAGACCATTCCAGTACTTTATCACTCTTCCCATAAAAAACTTTTCCCTAATATCCAACCTATACTTCCCTTGGTGCAGCTTGAGGCTGTGTCCTCTCGTTCTGTCCGTTGTTGCCTGGAGAAAGAGACCAACCCCCCCTGACCACATCCACCCTTCAGGGAGTTGTGGAGAGTGATAAGGTCACCCCTGAGTCTCCTTTTCTCCAGGCTAAACAACCCCAATTCCTCAAAGGAATTATGTTCCAAGCCCCTCACCAGCCTCATTGCCTCCTCTGGAGGAACTCAAGCATCTCAACATCCTTCCTGAACTGAGGGACCCAGAACTGGACGCAATTTCCCTCTTCTCCAGGCCCTGCTGGGCATTCCTGATGGACTGCTGTCCTCCTGGGTGTGTTGTCAGATTCCAGCCAGTCGCTGCAACTTCAGATGCAAACAGAAAAACTTCTCGTGGCATTTAACTGTGAGGGGAGACAAAAGTGCGTTTCAAATCCTCAGTGCATGCAGGGTGAAAAGGTGCCCACCACGGAGCTGTAATGGATGGGTACCAAGATTTGAGAAGGAACAATCAGTCTGCCTCTGAAAGAATTACCCCTATTTTTCAAGCCTGAATTTTCAAGTAACTGTAGATCAGTATGCAGAAAATTATTTTTCATATCTAATTTATGTTCACTAAAAGGATCATAAAATTCTCCAGATTCTGCTTCTTCCAATTTCCAGCTGTCTCAGGAAGACTAAGAATTGCCACCATAACTCTTAACTCCTGATGTGTGTTTAGTTAACAAAACACTTTGTTACCTCACTCCAGAAGCCTTGACATTAATAGCCAATCCTTCAGCTCCTTTATTGAAGTGAATGGTGAGCTCAAAATTATAAAATACAACGAGATTGGTGTCAAACTAAATGATTATTCAATGAGAATTCAAATAACTGAGCAGGCAGATAACCAGACCTGAATCACAGAATGAAGTCATGGGATGGAAGTCATTCCTGTTTCATGATTTCATCATTTCAGGAGGTTCTGGGGGTTTTGTAGCCTGTGAAAAATGAGATGTGGTTTTGTCATGGTTCTTGTCCCCTCAAAATGAGCAGCGCAGAGCAACCACACAGAGCTCATTCCAGAAGTTACACACTAAATCTAAAGTTGGTTTTATTTATTTCAGTGGAGTTATTACATTAGCTGGGGATATAATAGCCATTTCTTTGGATTTTTCCACAAATTCCTGCAAATCCAGTAGTGAATGTGAATGAAAATTTCTGTCTGTGTGGGTTTTGAGGTGTGCTGTGTGTGGAAGGACTCTCAGCCCCAAATATATGCAGGTGCATTTTGGCCAAACCACCCTTTGATTTTGAAATGGAACATTCACTGAAATTAGAATGCTATATAAAATTGAACAGATCTACCTCCTGATTTGGGGTCTGTTAGGAATGTTATGTTCCAATGGAAATAAATCCCAATTCTGCCATTTTATTCAGGCTGCAGGAGATATTAATCTTCCAAACTGGCTGTTTGCAAACAGGAATATCTGCGAAGTTCTTCCTCAGCATTTTTTTTTTTTCCTTGTCCCTCACCCCAGAGAAACATTTTCTAAATTTCCCTTCCAGCATGAGCTCTGTCATCTCACTGCAGGTCAAATGTAGTCCGTCCTTGCCTCTCTTCCCCTGAAAAAATTCATTAGGGAGCCACAGAAGGGCTGATAATTAGCTGTGAAGGACTTGCCGCAGATGTTTAATATTGTAGCACTGATAGTTTTGTACTTTGAGATTTGAAATGCTGGAAACCTCATTCATTACTGAGGAATGGTTGCTCTCATTTTCAGGCACCGGCTAGAGGAATTTAGGAGATAAGTTAACAAGTGAATATATGAGCTGATTAATAAAAATTCCACACCAGCCCTTAGCCTGGAGTATCCTGAGTTTGGAGCCAGCTCAGACTCTCAATTGTTTATGCAATAAAGCTTCAACACCGACCTGGAACTGCAAATCCAAGAGACCTGCCTGGGCTCCCTGAGCACTGATTTGAGTCGTGTTTCTCAGGAAGAGGTACAAGGGAGCAGCAAGTGGGATATGCAGGAGATGGAGAGCAAAGCCAACCGGAGATAAAAGGAACAAGGACTTTCAAGCCTGTTGTAATTTGCCTGATCCCGTTGAGGGGAATGTTTCCTGTGCTTTGTTTCGGATAAGCAGCGTTAATATTCTTCTCCTGCAGATTACCACAACCTGGCTGAGCCCAGACCCAGGCTCCAGGGATGGAGGGCTGTGTGCTGCCAAACTGACAGGGAATATTGAAATTAATTAATCCAGGAAGTCAAAGCTGGTTCTGAAGCTGAAGTTCAGCGCAGCCCTAAACCCCCAGTCCTGCAGCATCCTTCTCCTCGAAGGTCACTGCATCCCTGCCAGAGCTTCCCTGAGGCACAGAGCACCCACTGCCAACTGCTGGGGCCAGACATTGCCCTGGGGAAGGTCTGAGCTTCCCAGGTATCACCCTGTTCTTTTCAGCCTTCTGATGAAAAAAAGGCTCCAGCACGCACGGGATTGCCCCAAACGTGACTGAAGTAGATGCTCTCTGTTTTACTGCCCCACTGAAAAGGATCCACGTGAGCCCCAAATCCCACCAAGGGTGCTGCAGAGACCCTTCCCCTCCTGTGGTGTCTGGTGTGGGTTCTTCTGAGCAAATTTTCCTTCTCTGATTCCTGCTCGTTCTCACCCCACCCTGACCCAAGCTGGCCCAAAGGGAGTGCACTGAAGTGTCGCCCCGTTCTTCTAAAGTTTTTCTAAAGTTCTTTCAGCCTTCTGATGTTTACTTTTTGTAAACATCACACACTTTTCATGTAAATAATGATTGTTTTGCATTCCTTTCTGGAGGAGGAGAGAATTGATGGGCTGTTGGTTTGACCAGTGTGGTTGGAGAGGACAATTTTCCTGCTCCAATCCATGGCCACTGTTAGAATTCTATAAATATCTGTAAATAAACTGCCCCTTTTTTGCCTTGGACATCTCAGTGTGTGAGTGTCGTTTCTTTTGTGTCGTATTGTGACACCCGGGTGACCTTCCCAGCTGCCACAGTCCCTCCCACTGAGGTGCCTTTGATCCCAAGGAAGGGCCTGGCCCTGTGCATACCCATTAGGATCCCTAATTTTAGCAGCTGCATCTGTTTAATTGGGACTCTCAGCGGAACAAGGAGCCTTGGGGGCAAGTAAGACATCGCTCAGATATGAATTGCAAATGTTTTAAAGCTTCCCTCTCTCCTGGATAAAAGCTTCCAAGGGCTGTGATATTTGTGCTGCTCCCATCCCAGGTCTGTCTCCTGCACTTGGATGAGAAGTTTCTTCCTGTGCAGAGAATATTTAATGGATGTGTCTACAAGAGATCTACTTAATATGTGCTATCTCTTTGTCCTACAGCAGGATAATAAACATTTCTCAGAGCTACTATAGATATTTATACATTTCAAAGGCGAATTTAGACCATTTTCAGAACTTTCTGCCTGAGTTGAGTGCTGAACTCCTGGGATTCTTTTTGCTGTTGGCTGTCAAATGTTCCTTAAGCACTCAAATCTCTTTACAGGGCCCCAAACCTAAGCCACCTTCCAAAACCTTAAGCATTTGGTGGGAGTTTCTCTGTGTTTTACGTAACTAAGAACTGTATTTATCAGTGTCACTTTTACCTGTCTCTCAGTCCTGAATACCACTGATGAGAGCTTGGTACTGAAAATGTACTAAAAATAAAAGGCAAACCTGATGTAGGATTGTGCTGGGAGGTTGGCTCTACACTCACCATCTTTCTCACATAAACAACCTTAACATTTTCTAAATATCTTGCTAAATGATCACTTCTCACAGCATTCTGTCAGTGGTTTGCTGACACCTCTTCAAACTCTGCAAACCCCTTCAAACAAAGCCTTTTCCAGTTGTGCCAGCCTCTGATCACCAGTGCAAACAGAGAGTTGCCTGATTTATAGAAATTATTATTATTATTATTATTATTATTTTGACTAAATTGTCAAAAAAAATAACACCAGTGCTTCTTGATCCCTTCTGTACACACAGTTTTTAGAAAATGAATCATTCTGGAAGAGGTAGATGGGAAAATACTGCTGTTGAAGAAAATGTCACCTTACCAAGCTTTTGTCACCCAAGCCAGCTTTTGAGAACCTGGGAATCCTTTTTCCTGAAAAAGAAACAAAGCATTCCGTCCTACTTTTCTAGAGATTAGCTTTTGTTTAATCTTCCAATCTTCTGGCATCCTGAATCACTGACTACTCTAATAACAACACTCTACTTAATCCTTATGAAACATGTAGTGATAATTCAGCCTAAGAAACAATTGGTGTTTTACTTTTAGCTGCCAGCTAAAAGCTTAAGCCAAACTTTCTGCTTTTACATAAAAAAAAAAGAAATGTGGGAGGGGGTTTCCTCTTTTTTTTTTTTCCCTAGTGAATTCTCTAATTGTATAGTCCCAGTTATTTCATACTTCTTCATCATAGACGGCCAGCTCTTACTGTGTTTTATTTTATGTTCTCTCAGAGCAAACTGGAGGTCCACCCTTCCACTTTGTTGTTAAACAAGTAAGAAAAGAAAAACAGTTAATTACAGGCAGTGTTCATATCTAAAGTTCTGATCTTGCTTCACATAAATCAGCTTTTGTTGTCTTTGGAAGAAAGCAGCTGTTTCTTAAAAAGAAGAAAAATAAAGGTAGGAAAAGGTCTGCAGAATGCCATGAGTATTTTCTGATGATATGAGGAAATACCTTTTGAGAAGAGAAAGTTCACAATAAATCGCTCTCCCTCCTTCACCTTCTGCATGGCCTGTGAGCTCCTGTGAGCAGACACTCATCCTCTACAGCTAACACACTCAGGGTAAAATTTGCAGAGAAGCAGTGAAGAGAAAGCCTGGCTCAGACTTCAATCCTTTCATTTCAGCAGCTTCATGTGAGACAAAATTCTACAGGCCAGGTTGGGGTGATGATCAAAATCATAACTTTGGTTTCATGGTTAGATTTTTAATCTGGTTTAATTTCAACAGAGATTTATCTGCAGAGGAAAGGCTGAGGTCTAAAGATCAATTCATTTTGTTCCTCCTCCCCACCCACCTTTTCAGGAGTAATTTGTTTGTCTTTCTCTCAGCCTGCACATATTGTATTTGCATTTGTAGGTGATGAAATACTTGACTGATTTTTAATACTTCTGTAATTTGGTCCACTTGTTCTCATCCATGAGAAGAGAGGTGATTTGTTTCACCAGGAGCTGCCAGGAAGCTTTTCAGCTCTTAGCTGGAGCTTCCATTCTGGAAAGGTACACATCAATAACCAAGTCTATTTGCTGCTTTCAGAGTGAATTCACGGTGAAGGAGGGCTGGGCCCAAGCTTTCTCTGCAATTGATACCTCTGAAGTGTGAAAGGAGTATAAAGTGTGTGACAAAACCTGACTCTTCTAAACAGGGGCAAAAAAGCCCTGAGCGTGCCCAACACAGCATTCTGCTGCTGCTCTGTGTCCTGGGAAATTCACTGTGCCATTTTTCCTCCCTGAGGAGATTACCTTCACACAAAGATAGAGGTTTGGATGAGTGCCAGCTAAAGCTTTTCCCTTTTCCTTCTGCCTGTTGGTTCCCTTTGCAGAGACTTAGGTCCCCAACAAGAGAAGAGACATCTCTGAGTCAATTAATCAGGCTTGGGGTGAGGGACAGCTGGTATCAGCAGGTATCATTATCAATTATTGGGAGCAGTTTGGCCTTCATGGGGAATTCTGACACCTGGGGCTGAGGGGACCTTGCTGTGCTGGCTGGCAGGAGGGTCAAAAAAAAAAAATAATCATCTTTTCTGTAGAGAATTCAGGCTGGAGGAATGAGCTGGGTTTTCTCTTTCAGTCTTTAAAGTTAGAAGCAGTCTCTCTTGAAGCATTTGTTGACTGAGGGTTTCAGGTATTCCTTCTGAGTGCTGGAAGAAAACATTGCAGACAAGTTATCTCTGCCACGAGACACTGAGGGCTTTAATTAACATAGGCTTGAATGATCTGAATGTAGAGGGAAAGCAGGCCTGATGTCCAGTGTGCTGAGAGCTGCCCCATATCCTTATCTCAGTAGCTGAACACAATTCCTGTCCCTTCCAATCCCATTTACAACTTTTATTTCCAACAGGAACCCTGGGCTAATTAATGTGCCTGATGCCCTCTGGATGGTAGCTTGAGCAGGTGATGTATTGGGGCAAACCATGCTTTGGGTGAGGAGTTTTCCCCCTGAACTCAAGCATCCATCTGGGAATGAACCCCTGCACCTGCAGCTGGAGGCAAACACTGCAGGCACATGGTGTTCTATGGGGAATACATGGAATAAACATACCTGGCCCTGAGATCAGCTCAGTTTGTTAGAGTGTGGTGTTATGAATTAATGGGCCAGGAGACCAGCTCCTTTGAAAAGGCCTTTATTAGAAATCAGCTCTGGGTAGGGGGCTCGGGGGCTGCGCCTGCCGCCGCTGCTCCCTGTGGACACCGTGGAGGAGGAGGTGCTGACGATTCTGCTGCTGGTGCTGCAGAGTCGGGATTCTTGTCCTCGCAGGAGCTTCCAAAGAATCTACCTTTACTCGTGTGCTCTCGGGGGGGTCACCTCTCTCCAGTTCTCTTCCGGTCATGGCGAGAAGGTAACCAAAAATACCTGCTACCTGCAGGTAGCTGGACTTGTGCATTGCACAGTATTATCCTCCTTAGGTCCAGTTTTTGTGTTGACTTGTTGTTTTAGGGGGTTTTCTGGGGTTCAGCTTGCTGAATCAGTGCATCTTGGGAGCAGGGTGTCCTAATCTCTATATTGGGCGGGGTCAGCAGCCCCCACTGGGAAGCAGGTACAGGATTCTCCCCCGACGGAGTGGGGACAGCCCGGTGACTCAGGGAAAAAGGGTGGAATCCCCCCCGGGTGGGGGCACCCCGAGACCCAGGGGAGAAAGGGTATAAAACTCAGGGTACAACAAGTAAAAATTTTAGGGATACATTCAATTTGAACAGCTTAAATAGGTAAGTAACATTGCATCTTTCATTTTACAGCAAAACATTCTTTCTGGCTGCCGACAGCCTTCGCAGACAGCCCCTGGGGGCAGGGCTCGCCTCTCGGCCTTTTCTCTTTAGGCCGGGCGAGTTAATAGGCTGTTTTAACATTACAATCAAACTATTTAACATTACAACTTGGGAGTATACAGCTTGGGTTTTTGTATTTCTTTCAATCCCCCCTCTAATTCTTTGATCGGGCTTTTGTCCGCATCAATTGGCTATTTTTGATTTAAGGGAATAACTTTGTTTTAATTCTTGGTATTGGTTATAAATTCTTTTTGCTGTACTTAGTTGTTCTTCTTGGGGTTTTAATTTAATTGTATTCGTGGGTTTCTGCATACAGTGGAAGAGTAGGAGACTGGCAAAGGCACTAATTGCAATGAACACTACTTTTTTCTACTATGAGTTGTCCCACCAGTCTATATTAATTAGGGGCTTCCATTCTTGGGTACTTGCAATTTTTTTTATTTCCTTGGAAATATTTCTTATTGCTTTACTCTCATAATTGACTGCTAGTTTAAGTTGATTAACTACTGCTCTTGTTTGTGTCAATTGGTTATTGATATGTTCAAGGGCAAGGGCTGTTGTGTTTGATATTCTTATTAATACTGTTTGTAATTTGATAATTTTATTCAACATGTAAATTGGAGTTTGGTACCCCCATGTTTTATCTTGTGCCCAAGTTGCTGGTTTATATATCTTTTTTATTTCTTTTGGTGTTCATATTTTATTCTCCCATGTTTGGGTGTTGCTTATACTAATTACAGTTCTTTTTCTTTGGCTATTTCTCTTTAAATTGCTATATAAGGGTTCCCAATATTTTGAAGTCTCTCTGATTCTCCAAAAAGGATTGCCTTTTTTATTAATGCAGTTATGTGGATCATAACTTTTATTATAGACACACTTTGATTTTCTTTTCTCAATAGACTAATATTTCTCCGGTTCATCTATTTTACTCTTTTTTACTACCAGTGGTTTTTCTTTTATTAGATTTGTGACTCTTTTTGGATTTTCTAACTCTTTAAAACAGAACCATTCTCTGATAGGGCACTCTCCAGTCAGGCACTGCTTAAACATAGCAGCTTTTCCAATCTAGTATTGTTTTTGACAGGTGGATAATTGGGTCATGTTAAAGCATGTGGGATTCACATGGGTGTGAACTCTTATAAGGGATTGTAGATTCTCCCCATGGCATTTGGAGCAAGCTCCATCTGCAAATTTGCTTATTACCAGGACTACTATCAGTCCCTCCAAGAGTCCAGTATGAACCATTTTATTTGTGGGCCCTCTGGTCTCACCTGGGCTTGCCTCTTGGGTCGGAGAGTTTTTTCTCCTCATCATCAACAGGACTATTATCAGTCCCTCCAAGAGTCCAGTATGAACCGGCCCCGTCTCTTTGGTCTCACCTGGTCTTGCCTCTTGGGTTTGGGGATTTCTTAGGCTGGATTTGTGGAGTCCTCCCTTGTTTATTCCCACTTTTTTCTTAGTTTTATTTAGTTCCTTTTGGGTGTGCCCTATGAGAGATTTAATTTTTTTAGAATTACTGCTACTTATCATTTTTTTACATTAACACTCTGTGACTCATTACAATAACTTTGCATTTAACTATTACAATTACAACATTACAATTACAACATTACAATAACTTTGCATTGATTATTTTACACTTCTATATTAACACTTTTTTAACTTCTTATAACAATGTGGATTTTTAGCAATGGTAACAACAACTTGTAATAACTGTTATTGTCTCTTATTGTTTTTAACTGGCTTTCGGTTGTTTCTTGAGAGTTATTTTGAGGGTGTCTGGATCTCGAGTGACAGTCCACTCAGAGGGAACTCTTGTTGGGGTTGCAGGGTCAGAGGGATCTCTCGGGGGTGGTAATGGTCCTTTCACTCTGGTGATGTGAGTCCAACCCTTTTCTTGGGTTCGCACAGCAGTATGAGTAGTGAGTAGAACTTGGAACGGACCTTCAAATTTAGGGGTTAATGGGGTGGTATTCCAGGACTTAATTAAAACCCAGTCTCCTGGTTTTATTTGGTGCATGTCAGTGTCTAAGGGAGAGGTTTGAGGAAGATACCCTCTTCTTTTAAGATCTGCCAATGTCTTTCCAATTGTTTTTACATATTCTTGGGTAGCGGCCTCTCCTTCCAAATAATTCCCAGTGCTATAGGGGGTTAGTAAGAAGGGGAGTCCAAACATCATTTCATATGGTGAAGCCCCTATGTCGGATCTCGGTCGGACCCGGATTCGCAGAAGGGCCAGGGGCAAACACTTGAGCCAATTCATTCTTGTTTCGGTTATCAATTTGGTTAATACATTTTTGAGGGTTTTATTCATCCTCTCAACTCTCCCTGAACTTTGGGGATGCCAGGGTGTATGCAATTGCCACTTGATTCCTAAGGCTTTAATGACATCATGTAGGATTTTGGCTACAAAATGAGGACCTCGGTCTGAATCAATATTATTCACTAGCCCATACCGGGGGATGATGTGTTCTAATAATATTTTTATTACCACTTGTGCTGTTTCTCTTTTTGTAGGAAAGGCTTCCACCCAATGGGTTAGATGATCAACTATAACAAGTAGATATTTGTACCCTTGTACTGGAGGCATTTCAGTAAAATCTATTTGTATATTTTGGAAGGGTCTTAATGCTATTTGTCTTCCTCCTGGGGTATTCTTTCTCATTGCTTTTTGATTCACCTTTTGGCAGATAAGGCATCCTTCAGTAATTGCTTTGGCCAAATTATATACTCCGATACATAAATACTCTCTTAAAAAGTGATCACATAACCCTTGGGTGCCCCAGTGGGTCAGACTGTGTATTTCTGTTAGCATTTTTCGAGCCAGGGCTTTATTTAAAAACTTTCGTCCATCTGGTGTTAACCATTCCCCTTGTTTCCCCTGGTGCAGCTTTAACTTTTTTATTTCCTCTGATTCATAATCATCATATATTGGTTCTTTATCAGCTGGCAAATCAGTCAAAGTCAAAATTTTTATTGGCTCCCCCAGGTTTTGGGCTGCTAACTTGGCGGCTTGGTCAGCTGCTTGATTGCCTTTTCCTTCAAAGGTATTCCCTTTTTGATGTCCCTTGATATGCACTATTGCAATTTCCCTGGGTTTCATAAGGGATTTTAATACTAACTTAATTAGTTCTTTATGTATCAAATCTTTTCTCTTGGAATTTAGGTATCCTCTTTCTTCCCAAATTTTTCTAAATGTGTGCACAATTCCAAAGGCATACCGTGAGTCAGTGTAAATTGTACCTTGATCTTGTTCTAACAGGTCCAATCCTCTTTTTAGAGCATAGATCTCACAGCATTGAGCAGACCAGTTTGGGGGCAATTTTTCTTTCTCTATAACTTTCAAACTCTGTTTGTTGATACCTTCGACTATTGCATAACCTGATATTCTTTTTCCCTCTGCCATTTTAGATGATCCATCAATGAACAACACCCTCCCATATGGCAGGGGTACATCCTCAAGGTCCTCCCTTACTTTTGTTTGCAGGTCTATGACTTCTAAGCAATTATGTTCTAGGGCGGGTATGGGCTCCCCTGAGAGGAATTGTGCAGGGTTTAAACTTTTGGATGTGATTAATTCTAGATTTTCAGCATTTGTCAGAATTACTTCATATTTTAGGATCCTTGAGTCTGTTAACCATTGTTGGGCTTTTTGACTCAACACTGCTCTGAGATCGTGGGGGGTGTGTGCAATGATTTTTCCTTGTAGTGTTAGCTTTTGTGCTTCTTCTACAAGGACTGCTGTAGCTGCCACAGCTTGAAGACAAGCTGGCCATCCCCTTGCAACTGGGTCTAGGAGCTTAGAAAGGTATGCAACAGGCTTTTTGTGTCCTCCCCACTCTTGGGTTAACACCCCATAGGCTGTTCCCTCTTCTGCATTTATGAATAAGTCAAACCTCTTCTTAAGGTCAGGAAGACTAAGAACTGGGGCTGAGGATAACTTGGCTTTTAGATTTTCTAACTGTTCTTCATTCTCAGCTGTCCATGTTACAGGTTCAGGTTGGACTAGTTTTTCATATAGAAATTTGACACTTTGTGAGTATTTTTCTATCCATAGTTTACAATAGCCAAATAGTCCCAATAGTTTTCTTACATCTCTTTTCCTGGTTGGAGCTGAGATGGACAGTATACCTGAGATTCTCTCAGGGCTCAGTTTTTTATACCCTTCCCCAATGAGGTGTCCAAGATAGGTTACTTGTGATTCTACAAACTGCAATTTGTTTTTAGATACTTTAAGGCCTTTTTCCCCTAGGAAATTTAGGAGTTTAATGCTGGCTCCTCTTACTTTATCTTGCTCCTTCCCTGATAGTAGGAGGTCATCTACATACTGTAGGATTTGTACGTTATCTCCAGGAGTGAATTGCCCTAACAGCTCTTCTAGAGCTTGTCCAAATAGAGTTGGACTCTCAGTAAAACCTTGGGGAAGTCGGGTCCACCTTAGCTGCTGCTTTCTCTGACTTTCGGGGCACTCCCACTCAAAGGCAAACCAATTTCGGCTCTCTTTAGCTAAGGGGCAGGCCCAAAAAGCATCCTTTAGGTCTATTACAGTGAACCAGCTGTGTTCTCTAGGGATTCTGCTTAAAAGGGTGTAGGGATTTGATACCACTGGGTATCTTGTAATTGTCCTTTTATTTACTTCTCTTAAGTCTTGCACAAGCCTAAATTTATTTTCTGTCTTTTTTACTGCCAAAATGGGGGTGTTATGGGGGGACATACAGGGTTCTAATATTCCTTCAGTTAACAGATGATTTATAATTGGTGTTAACCCCTTTTTACCTTCTATAGAAATAGGATATTGTTTCACTCTTATAGGGGGTATTTCTTCTTGCATCTTTATTCTTATAGGTGGGATGTTTAGGTATCCATACTTCCCCTCTTCAGCCCATACCTCTGGATTTATTTCATTCAAATCTTTAACAGTTATTTTCATCATCTGGACTACCATTTTACCCTCTTTAGGAAGAATCCCTACCCCTAACTGAACTTGCAAGTCTCTTCCGAGTAAATTACTGTCCAATTTAGGCAAGTATATGAGATCAGTGACACATTTTTTTGAATTTCCTTTGATCTCCACATTTTCTAAGACAGAAGCCCGGAAGGGTTTCCCTTCTGCTCCTAAGACATCACATGTCCGTTTTCCAACTGTAATTCCAATTGGAAGCTGATTAACACTAGATTTGTCTGCACCAGTATCTACTAAAAACTCAAATTCTTCATGATGGGGACCTACTTCAAATTTTACCATGGGCTCTTCTTGATGTTTCATTGGGTCCCCTAATATATAGAGCTCATGACACCCCTAATCTCCATTACCTTCTCCTTTTAAGAACTTCTCCAATGCCTCTTGCTCTTTTATAATAGCATTGTCCAAGGGTACCTTTTTGCAATATCTCCTTATGTGACCCACTTCGCCACAGTAGTGGCATATTCGGGTTTCTTTTGGTCTCAGAGGGGTGTTCCAAGGCAATAGCAGTTTTTCTCTGCCTCTCTCTGATGGAGGTTTTACATTTCTCCTTTCTTGTAAGTCTCTATTATCTCTGACACTTTCTTTGGCCACAGCTACCATAATTCTAGCTTTTGTTTTTGCTTTTTCATCTTCTCTCCTCAGATAAACTTTTAAAGCTTCTCTTAATAAGTCATTTATCCCCTTTTCCTGCCAGTCTTCCACCTTTTCTAGTTTCCTCCTTATATCTGGCCAGGATTTTGTAACAAACTGTAATTTTAAAAACACTTGTCCCTCGGGGCTATCTGGATCCAAGTTAGAATACTGCTGGAAGTTCTTTCTCAGTCTGTTTAACCAGGCTGCTGGGGTCTCATCTTTCTCCTGGGCTCCATCAAAGGCTAATTTTGTGTTATTACTCCGGGGGACTGATTCCTTGATGCCTCTTATCATCAAGTTTCTGTAATTTTCCATATTTCGTATACCCTCCCCCATGTTTGGGTTCCACCTAGGGTCAACTAGTGGCAACTTCTGGTCTCCTGGGAGGCCCATCCTATTTTCCCTTTCCCAAACTTGTATGCCAGCTGTTCTAATCAGCCGAACTTCTTCTGGATTAAAAAGTATGTTTAATATCGAATTTAACTCACTCCACGTATAAATGCTCGGGCCTAAGAACTGATCTATTTGCTTAGCAATCCCCACAGGGTCTTCAACTAGATTCCCCAGCTCTTTCTTAAAACTTCTAACTTCTGAAGCTGTCAGAGGTGCATTTACAAACCCTACTCCTCCAGCTACTCCACCCATAGGGACTTCCCTTAGGGGGAAGAGTTTTGTTTTTGACCTGGTGCCACAGTAGGGTCCTTTTGGGGTTTCTAGAAAATTAGTCTCATTGGCTGGCAAGTCCAGCTCCCAGTTGTGTGGGGGTGCAGGGATGGTAGATGGTGAAGGGGAGTGGCCTAGGCTAGTGTTAGGAGAGGTTAAGGACAGGGCTGCAGGGTAGAAGGGATTAGTACTTGAGATAGTTGGGTTAGATTGAGGTGGTGGAGCTGTCGGGGGTAATCCTGTTGGGGTGCAAGCTGGAGAAGGAGTAGGGATTATGGTTTGGAGAGATGGGGAGGGGTTCACAGGTAAAGCTGGAGGGTTAGCAAAAATAGTTTGGGGTATCCCAGGGTAGACTGGAGGAGGGGGCAAATGATCGAGAGGGTTCCAATTATGACTGTTTTCTTCTCTTTTCTCTTTTTCATTTTTTTTCTTTTCCTCTTGTAGCTTACAAATCTTAGCTGTTTCACCTTCGGTTCCATGTGGCTGCCAGCAGGCAGCATAAAGGATCTGCTCAGAATCTGAATCCTTTCGAGATTTCAGATACTGGTTTAATTGGGAGCACATCCAAGGGTCTTTAGTTCCACACCATGGCCATTTTTCGGGTAAATTTAAAGTGGGCCAAACCTCTATACAATAATGAATCATTTTAACTTTATTCAAACTTTTAGTGGCTTCATCAGTACTCCATAGTTCTAACATTTGTCCTAGTGGACTATCTGGAGGAATGTTTTTTATCTTCTCCTTTTCTTTTTTCTCAGGCTGTTCTTGTCTACTTATGTATGCTCCCATTCTCACTGGTAATTTTCACTCACTCTATGAACACCTGTCAGTGGCCCCAGTAACAAAAGTAGCCCGGAAAACCCGCCCTTAGGGTCTCGGCCACTACTCAAGGTCTGGGCACCACCTCTGCCAGCGTTCTGGGTGCCCCGTGGTAGCCTGATAACCCGCCCTTAGGGTCTCAGCACTACTTCCAGCCAGCACCCCTCATTCACTCTATGAACACCCGTTAGTGGCTCTAGTCACCACTTCTGCCAGTGTTCTGAGTGCTCCGAAAAGTAGCCCGGAAAACCCGCCCTTAGGGTTTCGGCCACTACTCCCAGCCAGCACCCCTCTTTCTCTCCTGTACGTCAGACAAGTTTCCGTAAGCAGTCGGTAAACCTGGGCCCAAAGTTGCAGTCACTACCACAGCTAGACTTGGACATACAGTGTGCGACACACTCACTCTCCCTATTGTTAAGTCCCTCGCACTTTTGGGACTTCCCTAACTCTCATTCACCCTACACCCGGATAAGTTCACTTCTGGGCAACCCTTGGCTCAGAAGACCCCCGGCCCTGTAGGCTCACCGCACCTGGAACGCATACCTCTCACTTCTAGGTACCCCCAACCAGTGCGCCCAATCCTGTACCCCGGTAGCTATCCCAGCCAGTGTCTCAAGTAGGTCTTCGCTCCCCGCACCCCGATAAGCCACCCCAGCCAGTGTCTCCTCACCTGGACACCCCGGGCCGTGACCTCAGCCAATGCGGTGCATCATTACCTGGACACCCCGGGCCATAGCACGGCCAGTACTCTCTTTCACTCCCCGCACCCCGATAAGCTACCCCAGCCAGTGTGCAGAGCCCCCGAAAAGTAGCCCGGAAAACCCGCCCTTAGGGTTTCGGCCACTACCCCAGCCAGCACTCAGACACCCCGGGCCGTAACTTCAGCCAATGCGGTGCATGCTTCACACAGCTTCTAGGCTTTCCGCATGCTTGGATCAGCCCGAGCAGCCTGCCTCTGTGGATTTTAGAATGGAGGCGGGCCTATTTCCTCATTCACTCTATGACGTGCCACTCACTCTCTAAATTACCTCTGCACGCCCAGAGGGGGGCCCCCTATGCCCCTGGAGACGCCTCTCTCACTCAGTTCTCCTTTCGCTTCCCTCCGTTCCCAGCTGACTCCCTCGCGGAAGTTCAGAACCGTGGTACTAGGAGGTCCACACTCGCTTCGGGGGTCCGAGCTGCCGGCCCCCGTCTCACTCACACACCATTCACTCGTCTCCACTCCCGCCACCGGCTATACTTTACCGATGCTCCTCCGCGCTGTCCAATCCCAGGCTGCTTTCCTTGGGTCCGGTGTGACCAGCTGTCAGAGAGCCAAAGAGCGGCCGGCCGTGCCGTCCTCCGTCTTCTCTGGGTGTGGTCAGCTCCCGGACGAGTCCCCAAATTGTTATGAATTAATGGGCCAGGAGACCAGCTCCTTTGAAAAGGCCTTTATTAGAAATCAGCTCTGGGTAGGGGGCTCGGGGGCTGCGCCTGCCGCCGCTGCTCCCTGTGGACACCGTGGAGGAGGAGGTGCTGACGATTCTGCTGCTGGTGCTGCAGAGTCGGGATTCTTGTCCTCGCAGGAGCTTCCAAAGAATCTACCTTTACTCGTGTGCTCTCGGGGGGGTCACCTCTCTCCAGTTCTCTTCCGGTCATGGCGAGAAGGTAACCAAAAATACCTGCTACCTGCAGGTAGCTGGACTTGTGCATTGCACAGTATTATCCTCCTTAGGTCCAGTTTTTGTGTTGACTTGTTGTTTTAGGGGGTTTTCTGGGGTTCAGCTTGCTGAATCAGTGCATCTTGGGAGCAGGGTGTCCTAATCTCCATATTGGGCGGGGTCAGCAGCCCCCACTGGGAAGCAGGTACAGGATTCTCCCCCGACGGAGTGGGGACAGCCCGGTGACTCAGGGAAAAAGGGTGGAATCCCCCCCGGGTGGGGGCACCCCGAGACCCAGGGGAGAAAGGGTATAAAACTCAGGGTACAACAAGTAAAAATTTTAGGGATACATTCAATTTGAACAGCTTAAATAGGTAAGTAACATTGCATCTTTCATTTTACAGCAAAACATTCTTTCTGGCTGCCGACAGCCTTCGCAGACAGCCCCTGGGGGCAGGGCTCGCCTCTCGGCCTTTTCTCTTTAGGCCGGGCGAGTTAATAGGCTGTTTTAACATTACAATCAAACTATTTAACATTACAACTTGGGAGTATACAGCTTGGGTTTTTGTATTTCTTTCATGGTGCTAATAATGCCAAGGATGTGGGTTGGATCTCCGTTCACTTCAGAGCTGGACTCCTTGTAGGTCCCTGTGGGTCAAATTTTAAGCATTTTTATTTTTCGTCCTTTAACAGCAGGATCCATTCCTGCCCTCTGGGTAAACCTGAATAAAACTTAACATTAATTTGCAATCTTGCCTTCATGCTAAGCTACCCAAAGTCTTTTATTGTTCATTTCACAGCTCTCAGAGCCTCAGCACCTGTAAAACCTCGAGCCTGGTGAAGGATGTCTCTAGTTAGGAATGAGTGCAATGCTCTGCTGAGCTTGGAAATGTGCTCAGGTTTATGTGGCTGCTGCTACTTTGTCATGCAAAGGAGCTCAGAGATTTGTTCTGGCTTCTGCTGGGGACCACGCAGAGCAAAGCTCAGGTGAAAGGAGATTACAGGAGTGGAGAACTGAAGATAAAGGCATGACAAAAACCTCGAGGTGATTCTGGCGTAAACCTGCGCATTTCGATAACCAGCTGGTGACTGAGGAGGAAAAACTAGAAAAGCTCAAGTTGCATGTGTTGGAAACATTGTTGGAAAGCAACACCTAATGATAGGACAGGGAGGAATGGCTTTAAACTGAGAGAGGGAGATTTAGATTAGATTTAAGGAATAAATTCTTCCCTGTGAGGGTGGGGAGGCCCTGGCACAGGTTGGCTGCCCCTGGATCCCTGGCAGTGCCCAAGGCCAGGCTGGACAGGGCTTGGAGAGCCCTGGGACATTGGAAGTTGTCCCTGGCCATGGCAGGGGGTGGGACTGGATGATTTTTAAGATCCCTTCCAACCCAAACCAGTCTGATTCAGAAGCAGGGTGCTCACAGTCTGCTGTGGGGTTTCATAGGCTGGAGACATCTTTTTGTCAGGTTAAGTGAGCTCTGGTCTGGTAGTTCAAATGTTAACAGAACAGAAAAGATATGAAATAACAAGGGGACCCTCACAATGACCTGACTGGGTGTCCTGTTTGGCCCCAGGTTTGGGCTCAGATCTGTCTGTAAGAGAGCTGGATCACAACCCCTGCAGAGTGAGCACACCATCCATCCATGTGTGCTTCACTTCCCTGAGAGGCTGGAGGAGCTGGAGAAAATCCCCTCAGCACTGATATCTTAATATTGTCTCAGCCCCACAGCAGTTCCTGCAGATTCAGCTGTGCTTACAGGGACATTTGCAGCATCTGGTGATCAGACACTTCCTCAGGAATTCCCTTCAGTCAGTAGAAGTCACTGAGTGACTCAGCTGGAGGGGGGCCAAGGCCAGGGCACAGAGGTTTCAAGAAGTGCAACTGCAGGTCACAGCTGGGGAAGTGCCTGCTCTGGAATTCCTGATCCTCCTACAGCCAGTGAGGAGAAAACGGATGCTTATGGGCCTGGAGTGTTGATCCTGGTGGTAAAAGAAAGATTCCTGATGGACTTTTTTACACTTCAGGATCCCTCTGGGGAGGGTGAGGACAGCAGTGGGCACACAGCAGCGATGCCAAAGTGCTCACAGCCTCCTGCTGCACTGTGCTGAGCTGGGCTGAGCCTCTGGATTTTAAGAGGACACAGATTTACACCACATCTGGGCTGCTTTTCTTCCTGTCTCTGCTGTCCCACGAGTGAGATAGAGGCAGGCAGGGAGAAACATCTGTCAGAATCTGTGTTATTTCAATAAAATGAAGTATAGTCGAGCATAAAATTTAACTGCCTTATCATAACATTTTGTTTTACTTTTTAGAGATTTCAGTGTGCTGGGTGATTGAAGCTCTGTAGACCTTCAAAAAGCTGGAAGCACTTAGCACAGGAATTATCCCAGAACCTGTAAAAATGGGCCTTTAATTTGCTCTTATTTCAATATATAGGATTAAAGCCCAGCAAATTTATCTACTGACACGTTTTTGCTCTTTAGGGAGATGATTTGAAACTTATTTTTCTTCTGTGTAGTGCCCTCTTCAATATCCTTGCTCTAAAGATTAATTTCTGTGTATTTTCAGTGTTGTTTTGAGTTGGTTTTTTTTCATGCCACTTGTGTAATAACACAGAGAGATGGACCCTTGTTACAGCTTTATTCAGAAATGCATTGTTTCTGGAGTTTTACATTTCTCAAACTCTGAATCCCTTATGGGATAAATCTCTTTGACCTTCAGTTTTCCTCAGGTATCTTTTTATCAGCAAGAAATGAGTTTAATTTGTTTAAGCATGCATACTCACACCCTAATGAGCTGATAGTGTTATCTTGATCAGCTCTGGAAATGACTGTTCTAAATCCTGCCAGCCTCATTCAAGGTATGAACCCTTGGATCTGGCTTGGAATTACAGATGAAGTGCATGGTTTCACTCTCTCTTTCCTAAAAATATCCTCTAAAAATCACAGTAATTGTGTTGCAGGAGTGTATTGATTAATCTTTGCTGAATTGTGAATAGTTTCTGGTTGTTTTTTTCCTTTAATCATGAGCTCGTAGCTTTTTGTCTCTCAGAAGCTTTGAAATTTCCCAGAGTTTGTTGTCTTTGAGCTGAGCTGATTTTTGTGAAATTCTCATATGAGAGTCTCTCAGAGGTGGAGGAGCTCTGAGTAATTTGGAGTGGAACAAGACAGCTCAGAAAGCTTTGGGAGAGCCAGGTGAAAGTAAAACATCAGACCAGCGAAAATACAAATGATTTGGAAAAGCAGATCCTCGAGGCATAAACTCATGATTGTTACCTGCTTTGATTTTTGCTCTGGTGAAGACAGTTCAAAACCAGGGATTTGCAAATGGAACTTTAATTACAAAATTTTAATGGCTACTTCCTTAAAGGAGGGTGTAACACACTTAAAGGGCAGTACAACAGCTGCTGGGTGAAGAACATAAAAGCACTTCCTTAGTTTTATTAATATTCTTTATTCATGAGTACAACCCAATTATCTTTAACATTTCTCACACAGTACCTTTAAGGTGATGAATTTTAATAAGAAATTTCTTTAACCTTGTAGAGCAAAGGAACAATTCCTGATGTGGGCAGGTGAAAAGAAGAGAAACCACAGAACAAGGGCAGGACTTAACCTGTGTCCTGTCTGTCTGGGGAGGGATGTGGGCCTGGATGCAGAGTTCAAGCCAAATGGTGGAACATCCTGCTCCTGCAGTTTGTCTGAAAAAAGTGAAACATCCTTGGATTCTCACAGAGGCTTCACTGCCCTGCCAGTTCAACATTAATTGTTCCTCGTCTGCTTGAGCTTCAGGCAGCAGGGAAATTCTGTATGGCCCCATTTGTTCTTGCTGAGAACAGACTCTTGAAAGCTGATGAAATTATTTTGAAGAAGCTGAGACAGAACCTGTTGGCTCGTTTGACTGGATAATAGCTGGTTGAACATTAGAACCGGAAAGAAAGAAATTTTGGAAGACATTATTACTTAATTATATGCATGTCTGGAGTTCTGTGCTAATATATTAGGCTCTAAATGACTTTTTAAAACAAAATTTGCCAGGTATGAAGCAGTAGAGCTTTTCATTAAAATCTGAAGAGTTGTTTCAGGACGATTATGTTTTATTACTGGTGGTATAACAGGCTGTAACTTTCAGAGGAGAAACTTGAAGGGTCTTCTACAGCCCTTTTCCCTTTTAGGTATGTGCTTGATTTTTACAGCTGCTGTAGTTATGGCAGGAATTGAGTATGAAAATAATGAAATCTGAGTTGGATTTTTATCCCTCTCACTGGATCTGCTGTAATAATCTGCTAAAATTCTCCTTTAGCACTTTTGGTTAGTGCTGATAATCCAGACTTGGATTTTTGTGTGAGTTACTGTGATGCTTTTCTGATTGCAGGTCTTTCTTAGAGTGCACAAGCTTTGGGTCAGGCTCTTCCCCTCTCTGTGAGCATTTCCCTGGCATAAGGGAACTACAGGAACACTAAACCTAGGGGAAAATACATTTTTTGAGAGCTGTCTTCTATCAGAAGTGAAATGATAACGACAGGAGCACAGGGGGAGGGGAAACACCTCGGTTCTTTCTCTTCATCTTTTTCTTGTGAGCATCACTTCAGTCATCCAGGAGAAAGAAAGAAAGAAGGAAAGAAAGAAGGAAAGAAGGAAAGAAGGAAAGAAGGAAAGAAGGAAGGAAGGAAGGAAGGAAGGAAGGAAGGAAGGAAGGAAGGAAGGAAGGAAGGAAAGAAAGAAAGAAAGAAAGAAAGAAAGAAAGAAAGAAAGAAAGAAAGAAAGAAAGAAAGAAAGAAAGAAAGAGCGAGCATTAGGTTTCATCCTAACATTGCGAATGAAGGACTGGAGCTTGCCCAGCAGATCTGCAGCCTGTTCCTCAGGGCTTTGGTGGGTCTTGTGCCATGGCTGGGACTCAGGGAAGGGGTGAAAGCCCCACTGCTGCCAAAACAAAACACTTCACAGGAAGGAATTCAATACTTTCAGTAAAATGTGCTGGAATATCTTCATTTTACCATGCAGAAACCTGATTGCAGTTAGGAAACACCACTTTTATATCAGCCTTTTATCAGTTTTAACTTCAACATGTGGCTAATAATTTATTGCTTGTGGAAGGAAAAACTGGGAATGTGCTGTACTTCTCCCTCTCCTTGACCTTCTAGGTTTTCATCATTATTTATAGATTGCTGCAATGTATTAAAATAATTCTCTGAACCCAAAAGAGAGGGAGGAAATATTTCCTGGGGAAGAACACCAGAAGGGGCATGCTGAGTGTAATTTCTGTCAGCAGATGTGCTTAATTGATCAAAATAACTGCCCAACAGTGTTTGGGTGTGCTTGAAATAAAATTGTTGACCTGTGCAAGTTTTAAATAGTTCTGCTATAATTAATGCCTGGCATATGCAGTCCACTCCCTGAATTCTTTTGCAATTTGCTCCTAAAATTGAAACTGCTCCCTCAATGAATTTGTGACTTAATCAGCCTGGTAACTTTATGCAATGAATGTTAGTGGCTGGATGCAAAGACAGGTGAAAAGCAAATTTCAGGATTTTAATAGTAGGCTGAAATAATAAAATACTGAACCTATGAAATTAAGGGAAGCTAATTACTGAGAAAATAACATGTCCATCTTATGTACTGCTTCTCTACCAGAGGAACTGGGGAGAGCCACAGAGGAGAAACAGCTGGGAGGTGCCAGGGCTGCAGAGAAACCTGGAACAATCTGCAGAACCCCTGAGGAAATGAGAGTGGGGTCAGAACAAAGGTCTCAACCCCTCGGTGGGATTTCAACAGCACAGAAAACTTGCATTTAGCCCCTGATCAGAAGCCATTCTCTGTGTTTTGGGTCCGGGTCAGCCCAAGTGGGAGGGTTCTGTGTTGTGCTCTCACAGGACTCTCACAAGCTGGGCTGCAGAGCAGGATATATTCCTGATTTCCCCCAAAAAGCAGTTCGGTGGGGGTTTTTGCAGGTTCCTATAACAACAGGGGGTGTTGCTTTGTCAGAGTAGCAATCAGAAGCTTCAAAAGAGATGCAAAGCATCGGTGAGGGCTGCACAACGTGGTCCCCCTAGGTGATGGCTGCTGCTCCTCTGCTGTTTCCAGCGTTTAGATCCAGGGAAAAAAGGCTTTGAAGTCGGAGAAGCTGGGTGCCAGGCAGCTGAACTGCTCTTTTAATTAAATCTGGTTAGGAAATGATACGATCTTGGCAACAACAGTATCTGCTAATTGTAACTGCTTGTTCTGAATTTGTTACTCACTCGAGTTACACCGGCACTAAATGTTCCTCCTAACATATTTTTCCTTCCCCTGTAAGGCAATGAATCATGCAGGACTTTTATTCTGTACGAGCTGATGCAGCCCGGACCCAGCTACTAGAGGAGATTGAAGTTAAAATCAGAAATACGAGTGGTGGTCCAGATTCTGCTGGAAGTGTAAACACTCACTTCCCTGTCAAGCACTGGAGCTTTGTTTGTTTGTTTTGACTCTGTGGTTCAGCACGTTCTTGGGATGTGTTTTGGCACTTACATGGGGTTAAACACTTGGCTGAGTCAGGTTTTGGGTTTCTGTCTCTGTCCACAGGCCCCACCTACATCGCAGAACCTGTTGGACAGGGAGCTGCTACAAGCACTTGAGCAGTAAAACTCCCAATATTTCACCAGGTATCTGCATTTTTACAACCACCTGGCTGGGCTAATTTTGTGTGCAACCACGTTGAACAAACTCCTGATCTAACAAGGAAATTGTCACTTGGAAAAAAACAAATCAGCTGCCCTACCTGATTGTTTGTATCTCTCAGAAGTTGTTTGGTTTCTTGGTTTTTTTTAAACTGCAGCAATTCTGGATCAGGATTTGTGTCCCAGCAGCCACCAGTCAGCAGGAGCAAGCACTGGATTTGGCACTGCCAGACCAGAATCTCCAGAGAAATGCAGGTGGCATCACCATGCACAGGACCCTGGAGAGGTCTGGTTCATAGTCCAGACCAGGATTTTTTTCTGATTTATCATCTCACTGGACCTACTGTAGAGAATTGCCAGGAAAAAAAAATAAATAATAAAAAGCTAATTGTGAAAAATAAAAAAATCAGATGGACCTGTGCATAAACCAGCAGAAATTGCACATTTAATGGGGCAAATGTAAATGCCTGTCATCTAAAGTCAACTTGTTCCTCTTGTGTTGGAACATCCCCGTGCATAATCCACTGCAGTTTCTCTGGTTGGAATCATAAGGTCAGTAGCAAGATAAGCCCAAGAGATTAATTCCAGTCACGTCATCCCAGTTGTGCCAACAACTGTGCTTTTCTCTACCTCAGCTGTGCAGGAGGGAGGGGAGCAGCTCAGCACCAAGGCTCCCCAATCCTGCAGGAAGCTGCGGAACTCTGCAGGTGGCTGTGTTTGGATGTCCAGGTGGGAGATGGGGCAGTGCCTGGAAGTGTCCCCAGGCTCCCAATGGCACCAGGCTGGGCAGGAGTGGTGCCTGCCAAGAGCTGTCCCTCGTGAATGGTCATCCACTGAGCTTTGCCCCATCACAGGGACGTGGGGACCTTGGCAAGACTGAAGAAATGGAGTAATGAAAGCTGAAAATCTGATTAAAAGCTGATTTAGGACTTGATTAATCTCAGTGCTTAAATACATACCCGAAATTCAGCGTGTCAGAGCCCTGTGGGGATTCTCACACTGTGGCTGACATGGGCCCTGAACACACAGGTGTCTGTGCACACCTGGCCTTTGTGACCTGTATGGAATTCACTGATCACATTCACACCATCTAAAGGGCCAGACTATAAAAACCATCCAGTCAATCCTTCAAGGAGCATTGCTGACCTCTGCAAAGCCCTGTTGCTTCCTTCTGGCTGTACATGAGTAACCAAAAAGGGGCATCTTCCATCCCCATCAGGAAATCAAAAGGTTATTTTCCATTCCTCAGGAAATCACTCCCACTGCCTCTCTGGCAATCATTCCTCTCATTCTTTACTACTTATACCTTTGGATACTTCTGAGCTATCATCACATTTTCAATAAATCTGGGGATTTTTTATCTTTCTTCCAGAGAAACCATCACCATTCAACAAAAAATATAACACCAAAGCTTTTTGATATGGTCAGTAAGCTTGGGCTTTTTTTTATTTCTCATTTTTATTTTAAATAGTTATATGAAAAAGAAGTTTGAAGACTTTTGCTGTCTAGTATGATATGTATACAGTCTGCAGACCACAACTGCATTTCAAGCAAATGCTCTTGCAAGCAGTATGTGTTTTATACAAAGCAGTGCAATTTGTTAGGTACAGATTGATCATCTGGCTACAGGCAAACTTCAAAAGCTGTCACACACAGCAGTTTTATTTTAAGCTTGTTACTGGCTTTAAACACAGAATTTGGATTTGGATCTGTATGCCTGGTGGATGAGCTGTGCACAATCACACTGGTGAACAGCCCTGAAAGAATGTGTCCTGATGCCTGGCTCAGGATATTCATTGCAAGAACCCTGGAAACTCAAAGGCAAATCAAATAACAAGTGTGGTTTTGCCAGCAGAAGCTGGTTTGTTTGTTACTCATTCAGTAACAGGTATTCAGCAAGATGCGTGACTGGTAAAGACAAAGTTTATTCTTGGTAGTCATAGAGAAGAATGAACATTTATCACTGAATAAACTCTGACTTTTTTACATTCTCCCAAACTCCAGCTCCACGGGGATTTTTTGGAGCTGGCTCTGTTGGGCTGGCTGCTGCTTATACCTAAGCCAGGGCAGAGAATAGCACTGTAACCTGTGCTGTTGCTTTGCTTTGTGTGTTTTGCTGACACTCACATGTGCATGTTTCTGTTGGTGTTTCTGGGAATCCCCCAGGCCAAGCTCAGTTCCCTGTGTAGATGTATTTGATGGGGCACACCAGGCTCAGTTCCCTGTGTAGATGTATTTGATGGGGGAGGCCTAGGCTCAGTTCCCTGTGTAGATGTATTTGATGGGGCACACCAGGCTCAGTTCCCTGTGTACATGTATTTGGGGGCTGCTCCAGGCTCAGTTCCCTGTGTAGATGTATTTGAGGGGCACACCAGGCTCAGTTGCCTGTGCAGATGTATTTCATGGGGGAGGCCTAGGCTCAGTTCCCTGTGTAGATGTATTTGATGGGGCACACCAGGCTCAGTTGTATTTGGGGGCTGCTCCAGGCTCAGCTCCCTGTGTGGATGTATTTGGGGGGCACACCAGGCTCAGTTCCCTGTGTAGATGTATTTGGGGGCAGCTCCAGGCTCAGTTCCCTGTGTAGATGTATTTGATGGGGCACACCAGGCTCAGCTCCCTGTGTAGATGTATTTGGGGGCACACCAGGCTCAGTTCCCTGTGTAGATGTATTTGATGGGGCACACCAGGCTCAGTTGTATTTGGGGGCTGCTCCAGGCTCAGGTCCCTGTGTAGATGTATTTGGGGGGCACACCAGGCTCAGCTCCCTGTGTGGATGTATTTGATGGGGCACACCAGGCTCAGTTTCCTGTGTAGATGTATTTGATGGGGCACACCAGGCTCAGCTCCCTGTGTAGATGTATTTGGGGGCACACCAGGCTCAGTTCCCTGTGTAGATGTATTTGGGGGCACACCAGGCTCAGTTCCCTGTGTAGATGTATTTGATGGGGCACACCAGGCTCAGCTCCCTGTGTAGATGTATTTGGGGGGCACACCAGGCTCAGCTCCCTGTGTAGATGTATTTGGGGGGCACACCAGGCTCAGCTCCCTGTGTGGATGTATTTAATGGGGCACACCAGGCTCAGCTCCCTGTGTGGATGTATTTGATGGGGCACACCAGGCTCAGTTCCCTGTGTAGATGTATTTGATGGGGCACACCAGGCTCAGCTCCCTGTGTAGATGTATTTGATGGGGCACACCAGGCTCAGTTCCCTGTGTAGATGTATTTGGGGGCACACCAGGCTCAGCTCCCTGTGCAGATGTATTTGGGGGCACACCAGGCTCAGTTCCCCGTGTAGATGTATTTGATGGGGGAGGCCTGCCCCTCCAGGACCAGGCTGTCCGTCTCGTTGAAGGTGTCGCTCTCCCCGGAGCGGTTGGCGTTCTTCGCTCGGCTCAGCCGCGACTGCAGCCGCTCGTGCTCCTTGCGCAGCTGGGAGTAGGAGTGGGAGAAGGTGTGGAATATCGAGGTGGCGGGGAAGGACATGATGAGGATCCCGCTGAGGATGCTGCTGAGGGCCACCATCTGGCCCGGCACGCTGCGCGGCACCATGTCCCCGTAGCCCACGGTGGTCATGGAGATGATGGCCCACCAGTAAGAGGCGGGGATGCTGGTGAACTCCAGCACCCTGCCCGACTCGTTCTCGGCCAGGTAGACCAGCGGGGAGAAGAGGGTGACGGCCACGCAGAGGAAGAGCAGCAGCAGGCCGAACTCCCGCGTGCACTTGCGCACGGTGAGGCCCAGGGTCTGCAGGCCCAGGGAGTGCCGGGCAAGGCGCATGACGTAGAGGATCCTCAAGGCACGTAGCACCCGCAGCACCAGGCCCACCTTCTCCAGGTAGGTGTTGCTGCTCGGCCTGTCCTCCTCCTCGCCCGAGTCGTCCTCCGAGAAGATGAGGGAGGCGTAGTAAGGGGAGATGGCCAGGAAGTCAATGATGTTCAGGGGTCCCTTGAAGAACTGACACTTGCTCCTGGCCTGGATGAAGCGCAGGCAGAACTCCAGGGAGAACCAAGCCACGCAGATGGTCTCGATGACAAAGATGTAATAGCACTTCTGGGAACACTCGCCCTGGCACGAAACAGGGAGGGAAATAAACAAAAGAACAGTCTGTGAGCCAGCATCCAAAAAACACTGAGGGAGAAGCAATATGGATCTGCCTGAGTCACTGGTACCAGAGATAAACAAACCCCAGCTCACAGGTAGTGTGGCAGCTGTCCTTCAGTTGTGTACAGAGAATACTGAGCACATGAAAGGGCTGAGCAAACAGATCTACCTAAACCTGCCTCATTTTACTTCTCCCAACCTGCTTGAATGAAACCCATCAATGCATGAAGTCCTGGCATGCAGGCTGTAAGTCCTGAATAATTCCCACTTTCTGCTGCACTGGGGAGTAACAAGTCCTTTTGTGTTATAGAATTGGCCAGCAGAGGTTCCCCCTCAGGAGCGTGTTTGCCTTGCCCAACCCTCAGATCAATTTAGCTCTGTAGCACCATTTGGGGATTTTTCCTTTCTGCACAATAAGCTGTCCAATCCATATTTTACCCCTAAAATGAAACACCACAAAAGCTAATAAAGGTTTGGCCCTGCCAGGGCTCTGCACGCAGGGTCAGGCTGTGGCTCCATTTGCAGTCAGTGCTGGAGTGCACTGATGTCTGCAGAGCTGCTGACTGGGCTTGATGAGATTGCCTGCAATCAGCAGTTGTGTTATGCAGTGCTCACTCTTTCTGAGCCCTGAATTATTTCTACAGTGCAGCCTGGACTCTCCACAGACCTGCCTCTGGTCACTCCAGTGATGTGGCCTCTGAATTATTCATTGCTCCCATCAAGGTTTATTCAATTTTTTTTGTTAGCTGGGCTGAATTCCCAGTACATCTGTTATTTATTTGCCTTTAGACATTTGCAGGTGACATTGCTCTCAGATCATCGTGGGGTTTTCCCTGTTCCTTCCTTAGAAAATACAAGAAAAGAAATTTTGTTTGCTGGAAGGTTTAACCATTAAGATGCAGGATGTCTTTTGAACTGAGTGTGAAATTTGGAGGTGTAGCAATGTAGAGACTGTTTGGGAGATTTTTAATTCCTGCCACCCTCAGTGACCTCGGTATTCCCTATGGAAATTTGTATTTACTTAGTGAAGGCAATTTCAGCTGTCAGCATAATGAGAACATGCTCACTGACTTCATACTGGGAGATGGATTTCATCCCAAGAGCTTGTATGTGAATGTTTTATATATTAGGAGCATTTGTATGTAACATGGAATGCACCTGACTTGATTTATGTAGAATATCCCTCTCTAATGTCAGTCTCTTCAAACATTCTTCATCCCTTTGAATATCCTGTTCAAAAGCAGCAAATATTGAAATAAGGGGGGAAGGAAATATCAAGCACCAAAGCCAATTTCTGTTTCTCCCAGTAGTTTTGAGGATTTTTACACCTCAGTGTTTTATGTTGCTCTCAGAACTGTTGTCCAAAGAACAAACAGAACACACTGACTTCAAATCTCTTCTCTCACCAAAATACTGATGCCCCTGTGTCACCGGGAGATTTCAAATTTTTTTGGCCACCACATTCCTGTTAGTTACTTTCAGTATGGCCCAAATACCCTGATCCATGAAAGGCTTTTTTTCCCTCAATGTCCGATAAAGAAATCTCTGTGCCACAACAACTTCTACACAACTCCTCTCTCTGAACAAACCAGACACATTTGGACATTCTGGTGTTCAGCACCTGCCAACAAACCACAACAAACTCCCTCCCTTGACCTCACCATTAACTAGAGCAGAACTCTGGGGTTTTATTTCCAGACTTTGAGTCCAATTTTCACTGAGCTCTTTCTCCTCCTGCTGCAGTTTTGCTCATGGTGGAGCTCTAAAAGCTCCGAGCTGGTGTGGTGCTGACTGTGAGCAAGAGGGGAAGATGAGGTTTTATTTATAACTGACCACAGCATATTTTGGGAGGGCTTTTTCAACAAAAACCATCTGACATCAATCTCTGCTTAGCCTGTCACTGACTTTGATGGGAGAACATTTATGACAGGCCCAGCAGTGAGTATGTAACTCTTTATTCACCCTGCAGATTTACTTTTCAACAGTGCAAGAATTTATCAGGATTTATGGAACTTGCCTCCAGCAGAAATTCTACAACCTATGATATAAATGTAATAAAATGAGTGCCTGGTATTGATCTTCTCTACGAAATAAGCATTTGGCTCAGCAATGAATGAAACAATATTTTGTGTGTAAAAAGATATATACTGAGCCTGGTGCCTGAAATATTGAGTGGTTTCTTAGATTTATAAACTACCTCAAAGGAGCAAAGGAGTTGTTTCAAACTCCTCTACCACCAGAGATAGTAAAAAAAAAAAATCAAGCTTCCTTTTGATTATCCCCCTCTGGTGTATAAGAGAGTGGCTTATTTTCCGTGTCCTCTGATGTGCTGGAGTTTATGGTGTTACAGTGAGATTGCTCATTTTAGGGTATTTCTGTTGAATTCTCTTTAAACAGAAAAAAAGTAGGTTCATAATAAAATAGAAGAACAGCAGTACTGAGTGCAGTTAACCCAATTCCCTCAAAAGCCAGAGGAAAGAGGTGCCCAAGGCAACTCTCCTGGCTTCTGTTTTCTACTCACAGAATCCCAGAATAGTTTGGGTAAAAGGGACCTTAAAGACCAGGTTGCTCCAAGCCCTGTCCAGCCTGCCCTTGGATACTTCCAGGGAATGGGGCAGCAAAAAAGAAATGTATTCACTAATTGTGAATTCCAGCTAAATGTGCTTGAGATATGTGCCACTCGCAAGATAAAAAGAGATCAATTTCCCAGCCTCTTAGTTTGCCAGGACACATTAATTAAAGTGTAATGACATCTGGGATAACAAACAAAATCAGATCCCAGAGTTATGCAGCACTAGCCTAACTTACAACAGGTATAAATCTCACCCAGTGAAAATAATATCTTCGCATGCATCAATAATTTTAGTTGTGCCCAGAGAGACTGAACCAGAATTTCCCCTGCAGAATATATCTCTCATCTATCCATGCTGGTTTCCAGATGCTGCTCACTTTTTTTTTTTTATGTGTTCTAGACAAGGAAAAACTTTATTATTATTGAATTACTGTACAACACCACCAAAGAGCTGCTCTTGTTCCTTCAGGGTCTGCTCTGTGCTGATCCCTTGTGTCCCACCTGTCTGCACTCCAAGGCAATTGACAATTAAAATATGCTTTGGAAAACTTGTTTTGAATCATTACCTGATCCACCAGTGAGTTCCCTACTGCCAGAGATTTACCCCAATGCCCTTTGCACTGGGCATTTACCCTTTATTCCCTCTTAATCTGAAGTACAATGAGGAAGGAAATCCTGTTATTCCCATTATGTTGGGAGTGCAGTGCTGCAGCTGGGTGAGGATAAAATTGGATAGGTACCAACTTTCTGCCCTGGGTGTGATTGACTCTAAGTGGAAGTTTATTGGCAGCAATCTGAGCCTGTTTTCTGTGGTGTGTAATTTGGGATTTCCCACAATCTATAAACAGGGTGGAGTCTGGGAGGTAAAACGAGCAAAGCTACAGCACTGTCCATGATCTCCTTCCTGTGCTTGCCAGGGAACACTGCTCAGGAGGGTGTCAGTGATTCCAACTGTTTCTTGTGTCAAATGATCTATTCCCAAGTTAAACAGCAAAAGTTCCTCCAATGCTTGTAGAATACTTTGCTAATAAGCACAGCTTGATCAGTGTCTGGGTTATTTCAGCACCATGTCATATTTCCAGAACTTTAGAGTGGAAATCAATGTATACACCAGAACAAGGTATGTATGTTGCTTACACTGCACACTTGTGAGCAAGGAATCTCATGTTATTTATGAAGCCAAGCTGATAAAAGTCCTTGAACCCAGCTAGAAGCTGTGACAGAACCCCTGTATGCAAACACTGCCATTCCCAGGGCATGGTGATGGGAACCAGCTGGCTCATCATCATAAAGCAAATTAGCAAGGGGCTGACAGGATCTGAGCCCTGTTCCCAGCCAGCTCTGCCCGAGCTGCAGTGATTTCTCCCGAGGAAAGGCTGTCCTGGTGCTCAGGGACCCACACCTAACAGAGCCAGAACCAGGCAGGGAAGGAGCTCAGGGAGCACATGCTCCATCCTATTGGAGTCCTAGAGGAACTTCCCTCAAGGACCTGCAGCACCTCATCCCTCTGCAGTGGAGGGACAGGCTGCCAGAATGCCACCGTTCACACCAGGAGCGTGCCTGGCTCCGTGGCTGCTGCAAGGTCACAGTTCACATCTGCTCAATTTGTCCTGGCAGGGGCAGGTTTTGTTTGGCACAGCCAGGTTGCTGCTCAGATCCTTCCTGTGCTGCACACACTGCTCTGTGGACAGAGGCCAGTGTCCACGGGAGTGGCAGCAGATGGGATCAGCCTGTGCTGTGCCTCCTGACCTGCCTTCTGCCAGCTTGTGCTGTCCAGCACTTATCCCAGCAGGACTGCTCTTCCTGCAGCCTGGCCCTTTGGCCAAAATCAGCCAGCCCTCTAGGTGCAGGATTTGGATGTAAAACTGGCAGGAATTCCCCTCTCTAAGCCCAAGGCTGCTGTTTCCTGGGTGAGGGGCTGTCCTCCAGCCTTTTGCACTTCTCAGTCACACCTGGGCAGTGCTCCTGGTCTAGAGCTTCTCCCTGAGCAACTCCTTCTGTGTGAAAAACACAAATTAATGAGATGGTGCAAAAACAAGCTTTGGTTCTTGCCCTTGCCTGCCCACAGACCCAAGGCAGTGGGAGTACAGGGGAGGCTGCAGGTCTAGAGGAGGGTTAGCAAGGAGCAGAGGCAGAGCAAGACCTGGGTGTGGGGATCTGAGCTACCCAGCTGGCTACAAGCTGTTCTTCTCCCACTGGCAGCAGGAAATGAGCAGATACAGGGCAGAAATCCCTTTTGGCTGTGAAGGGATGGCTTGGTGAGGAAACGTGGTGCCAATCCTGCATACCTGAGCTCCGGGATCCAGCTGCAGTGCTGCAGGTACTGCTGAATCACCGCGGCCGCATTGACGCTGTTATTTGAATAATTAAACCTCGCTCTGCTGAATCAAATGATGGGGAGGGAGAGCTTGAAAACCCCGTGTTATGGATCACATCAGCACTTGGATTTATGGTTTCAGCCTGATGCAATAAAATCAGAACGTTACAGCCTGCTGAGAAAGAGACTCTAACCTGATTTAGGGAACGATGAGCTTGTTAAGGCAGCACTGTGTATTCTGAGAACACAATGAGTTCCCACTTGTTCTACTTGCTGGGAAAGAAGCCTGGGCATAAGAAAACAATCACTACAACTACAACATTTGAGGAAACTAAACTACTATTGGTATTGTATTAATGTGGACATTAGAAAGAACAGAGAAAGAAATTCTGGACACAGAATGCTCTGTGTCCAACAAATAATTATTCCCTCTGGGGCAGAAGTGTACCTAAAATAAAAGGTTGCAATTAACTTTTAAACTTGTGTCCTTAGTCTGCAAAAACTGTGAGAGTCAGTCTGAAGAATCTGAATTTGATTTAAACCAGTTGGTGACTCCAAAGTGTTGGTGTTAGCAGAAAGATGTGAAAGAGTACACTTTTTCTTGTTTTTCTAGTAAGGAATCTAACAGACTATTTTGTAACTGTGAAGAGCAGTATAGTCAAAATGACAAGGAGTTTATCTGGACCCGGGAGGATAACCTTCAGCTGACAGTTTTGCTGCTGCTCAGTGCATTTTGCCTGCTACTGTTCCTTTGTTCCTTTTCTCACTGCATTGTAAATTCTTCTGAGCAGAAATTGCTTCTTTTTGTAACTCTGGAGTACAGGGGGTCCCAAATGTGGTTGAATTTGTTTTAAGGGAAGATACTGGTGCTAATGAGAGGTGCTGGCACTGTGGGAAGGAACTTGGAGGATAAATTAGTTTTAAGCAGAGTTTTCCAGAGATGGAATGAAAGGGAACCCCCATCCTCCCAAAGAAGGCATTTCTTAAACACTCACCTGTGCTAAACCCCTTGAGGGCAGTCAGGTGAGAGAACAGGCTTTTGGAACTATCACAACCCTGAAAGCAGCAAGAGGGGAAAGAAGCCCTGATTCCCAGTGGGGGACACATGTGCTGGCACACTGCCCAGCTGTTGGTGCAGTTCCCAGTGCAGAACATCTGGAACAGCTGGAACAGCTGGGTGCCCCCCCAGGATGGCGTGCAAAGCTCGGAGCCTCGGCGCCGCTGGGGCATGGCCAAAAGGGGATGAGCACAAGGCAAACTAATAATGTTTAATTGTGCTTTCTGAGCACTGGCCACTGGCTTTGGACAGCCAGGCAGGATGCACCCCCTCCCTGGAGGGTCAGGAGTTTGTGCAGACACTTGTTTTGTGTGGCAGAGGGGGCGAGCCGGGGCACAGATGGCCGGCAGTGACCACCCCCGCAGTGCCCTTTTGGCTGTGGAGAGCAGGGCTTAAGTGATATGAACTCTATCAGGGTGGCACATAACAGATTCAGTGCTGAATTATGCAATTCTGGGTGTGGATGCCTGGGAAATGGGCACTGATAGTGTGGAACTCTGAAATCGGGGTCTTAATGTAACAATTTCAAGGTCAAAGCTCCCGGAGTTTCTGACCTCAAAAAAAAGGCAGATCCCATAAAGCAATAATTTCCAAATGTATATATCAACGTCCCAGGCTTGAATATTCTGATTTCTATTGTTTAATGGCTTGTTATTTAACCTTTCTTCAATCATTCTTCACTAATTCAGTCCATGAAGCACACTAATTAGCTGGGTTCTGCTGTGCTGACTACAGCTAGACCAGGAGGTTTGTGGTGCTCCAGTGAAACACATTTTCCTACTTTCCTTGCTGGTCATAATGGTCAAAAAAAAAAACCAAAACAGAATTGCACTGGATGCTTGGACAATTTAAGAGAGGGATTGTCTGCAGAAAGTGACCTGATAAGAACCCAGAATAAAGTGCTTGAGCAGATGCAATAAAGCCAAAGCACATCCAGCTTTATTTTGTTCCAAGTAATTTCAAGTCATTTGTATATAGCAGTATATTTATAGATAGGCAGGTACACATGTGCCTTTATAGTCTTACACTTCAAATGAGCATTACATTCTCTTTCTCTTCAGAGTAAGGCAAATAAATTGGGTTTTCTCCCCCTGTAAGGTAAAATTATTCCAGTTTTAAAGAAAACCTGTTTCTAGGCAGTTTCCCCCAGTGTGCAAGCCAAATATTCTTTAGTATCATACAGAAAGCCTCAGCAACATCAAGCATTAAAAAACTAATCAGGCCCTCCAGAATAATGGTGTAGAATAAAAAAAAAATAATTTAAAAGTGGTTCTATATGCTGTCCATTAACATCTGTTCATGTTTTATGGATTCTAAATGCAACCAGAGCCTAGAAACTTACTCTTTTAAAAGGAACTTGATTTTCACATAATCAAATGATCCCAGGAAAAGAAGCTTTAAAAAATGAGTATTCTGTGTTTCAGGATAAAACCTCCGCATGAAACAACAGTGGCTGCAGCTTATGATGATTTTGTTTCATTAGGTCCTATAAAATACCTAAAGCAATTCCAAGCTTCTCAAGGTCATCTGAGAGCAAACACAAAAATTAGTAGTGACAAGGGAATGGGAATATCTGGGGTTTTTCTTCCCCCTGACCTGAATTTGCTGCCTTCCTGAAGTACAGACCTTGCTGTAGCCTTTCTGCTGAGTCATTTCTCTAGAGGATGCCAATTTTAGGGACTCATTAAATGAAATCTCTTTTCCTAAGGAAAGTCCCAAGAGTACTTCAAAGTGTTCTCCCTCCCCAGGCCCTTCTGCAGTGTTTCACCCCACGGCTTTCTGGTGTAATGATGTTTTTATTTTCTCCTTTGGGTTGGATGTACTGAGCACTGGCTGTTTCAGTGACCCCTCTTAGATCCTGATTGTAACTCCTCTGGAACTGGGACTTTCTGGGGGCTTTGATGGGACTTCTGTGCTGTCTCCAGTGAGATGATCTGAATTTCTTCATTTGAGGGTGCTCCTGGTGAATTTTGTCACTTCAGCTTTCCTATCCAAGTTCAGATTTGCAGTTCTCTCAAGCTGCCTGTTCAGATCAATACAGATTTCCTCACCTCTAGATATGCCTTTTTTTTTTTTTCTATCACTACTTGCCTTGATTACTGCACATTGATGATATTAAATCTGCTTTTTTACCAGTGTGAGCTCCATGAAGAACTGATGCAAATATCATGGACAAGGAAGTATTGCCTCTGGAGAATGTGATCATTCCATTGTTTTATTCCTAAATAACACAACCTTGTTACTCTCTCCTTAGCCTCATAAATAACAAAACCTTTTCTATATTCATTTTATGGCCAGACTCAAACCTGAGCTCACCAGAGCTGTTCCTTTGCTACTCCACATTTTTGCTGAACTTTTTAGCTCTCCCTTCACCTGGCACCGTTCTCTCTGGGCTGGGATTCACAGCGTGTGCATGTGTGACACAAACTTACAGAAATGTTTGCCCAGATCTCCCTGTTTTTCTTTCACGAGGAGGTTCCTAAACGCCATCTGACACATCCTGGAGTGTGTGGACGCTGTGGCTCACAGCAACTCCTCCTTTATTTCGCTTCCTGCTGCATTCCCGACTGGAAGCTCCCCCTCCCGTCCCCTCTGCTGGCCCTGGCGATGGCTCCTTCCCTCCCCTCTGGTTGCCAGGGTGACTGGGTTTCCCTGATGCAGATGCTCTCTCTTGGCTCCCTGCCATCCCTCTCCCGGAGACAGACCGGAGTTTTCACTTTCCCTCGCATGGTGAGGGACTCCTGGTTGCTCTTCTGCCTGCCCAGGCAGCTTTCCTCCCTTCCGAGCAGAGCTGGCTCAGCAGCTGCTGAAAGGACGAGGGATCTGCTGTGCCTGCAGGGTGGGATCAGCAGCCTCTGAGCCGAGTGAGTCAAGTGGAAGTCACCTTGCATTGTTTTTCCTTTTTTTTTTTTTTTCTTTTTTTTTTTTTAAACTTTCTTTCTTTGACTCTGATCCTTCCTGAGCTGGAGCCCAGCCAGTTTTCACTCTCTTAATGGCTGTGAGGAGGAGGAGGAACAGGACCCTAGAGTGGTACCTATGCAGCAGAGGTAAAGCCTTTTTTGTCTGTTTTTCAGAATGGGTAATGTGGATAAATTCAATTTCCAGTGTTGATGGCATTGGAAAATGGATCCTTGCAGTACTTTTAAGGACATTTACCTCAGAGCTTTTGCCAAGCTTTAACTCAGAATTGAATAAACCTCACGACAGGGCATCTTTGAGTTCAGGTGTGGAATTTCAGATTTGTTCAGAAACTTTGTGAAGGAATTTGGCTGTTCTCTGTCACTGAGAAAACAGATATCAAATCATCTTTGTGTTCAGCCCAAAAAGCAAAAATTTCAGGTCCTGCATGCCTGTCTCAGGTGCTGGCAAATGTGGCCCCATCTTGGAATCACTCTCTGAGGTCAGTGAATTATTCTGAGTTACACATCAACAGAGAGTTGATTTTGCTAAGTATGACTCAGCTGCAGCCAAGCAGTCCCAATTTTAGTCAATTAACTTCATGGAGCTATTTGTCCAGCTCTAACTAAAATGCTCTTTTGAGATCCCAGTAAAGAAATCTAAGTTGTTGCAGGCTAAGAATTTAGGGATAGAGATTCAGGGATGCCAAAACTACTTGTTAGTGCCGATTCTCTGCTTTTCCACAAGGCATGAGTATTTTGTCTCATATATCCCCCTGTGTCTCCTGTGGCAGAACATCCCATAATTGAAAGAACAGGACTTTTAGTGCTCTGTGTTCTGGGGCACAATGACAAAGTGCATTAGGCTGGTGCTGTAAGTGTGAATTATGGAATGTTTCCAAATATTTGGACAAATGTGGTCCTTTCCTCAAGTTCATCCTTCATCCTCTCCCCTGCTCTTTCAACAATCCATCTTTTGAGCTCATTTCAATGCAGTTTGCTTGTTTTTAAAGCACTGGTATATATGCAAATCCCTAAGTAGTAATGTCACCCTTGTTTTATAGGAAACCCAGCAACTGCAGCTCCCAGACACACTTATAACCCTCAGCAGCCTTTTCTTTCTAACTCAGTAAATTATTTTTAAAACACACAACCCCTCACAGCCAGCAGAGCTCTGCTCATGTGCTGGTTGTTTTGCATGGGGCTTATTTATCAAAGCTTTTCCTGCAGTGGTTGGGAAATGAAGATAAAAAAGCATCGAGCCACTTCCATTAACAAAGTTAGTGGGAAGCACTTGCTGGAGTTTGTGATGTTTGTGCATCGAGCTGGAAGAAGGATGTTCTATATTTAAGGCACTTCCTTGGAAGAGGCATTGGAACAGTGTTCACATCTTTTCCTGGAACACAGTTTTTTTCCTTTTTTTCAGCCAAAGAGTAATAGCTGAGGAAGGCTGCAAGAGCACCAGGCTTATTCCTGAAAGGCTGGAGCCTTCCTGAGCAAATAGAAGTTAATATTCAAGGGGTTAAAATGGAACAGGGAATGATCTCAGATTTCAGCCTTCTGTGCAGTCCTCAGCTTTATTCCCAGACACCAAATATCAGGACACATTTTAACCATGACAAGGCTGCTTTGACCAATGCCTTGAGCAGTAAAATAGATAGAGATTTTTGTCTTGTGCACACCAGGCTGTGCTATAAATGTAAAGATGACTTTATTCATCAGTATATGACACTCTGAGGAGTGTCTTGTCTTACAGCAGGGGTTGGGACAGGGGTTTTATTTGTCACAGATTTCCTCAGCACTTTTGGAAGGGCAATTTGCAAATGAAGTGCAGGATTCATTACAGAGATTAGTCAAGGTTATTTGATGAATTTGGACTTTACCACATGTGAAATAACTTTGGATTCTTACTTTTCCTCTGGTCTATTATTACAAAAATCAATCTTTTAAATGCTGAAATATTTACAACAATGCTACAGAGAAGATCCTTCATGTGTGATACAGGCTTGATTTATTTGCCCTGAATTAATGTGGATGAGTTCTTTGAGAAGGGTTTCAATGCAGTTAGCAGTTCAGATAGTGCTTGGGATTGCTCCTACAATATGTATACACATCTGGGGCAAATACAGAATTATCTTAGCATGGAACTGGGATTTTTGGAGCCACAGTTTTTAACTATCAGCATGTGCAAAAATACTTCATCTGCCTCTCATCCTTCAATCTTTATGCAACTACTGAAATGTGAGATATAAGAATTAATGAATATTTCTCCCCCTTTAAGCATCTGAAAGTTTTATCACAAGGGAAGATACCCAGCTGTTTTAAAAGTAAAGATGCCAGAGGAAAATATTTCTGTAGCTGATGTGTCCAAAGGAGACATCTGTAACTAGAGAGTGAAGCATCTTGAAAACTCCACAATGTCAGTTGGAGAGTCTCAGTGCTAACAAGTTAATCTTACACTGGCAGCTGCTTCTCAAGAGGGAAAACCAGCCCTATATTGGAGAGCCAAAATATCTGCTCTGTCCAAAAAGCTTTCTTGTATTTTAGCCAAAAATCAGTATAATACTTGTTCCCATTATACTTAACATGATATCACTTGAAAATGATAGGACTAATTTGAGCTATTGCTGACTTTTCTGTCACAGACTGTGCCAGAATTAATCCAGTGGTTAGCCCAGCTAAGAAGGACTGACTTACCCTGTCTTCTTCAGCTCTTAAGTCTGGCATTGTGCTCACACAAAGGCTGATAGCTGTGGTGGCCACAAAGAGGATGGAGAGACAAGCAAAGACTTTTCCCGGCAGTCCTGACTGAGGATTTTCCACCATATCTCTGAGTCTGTTCATGAACTGCCCAAACCTGGTCTTCTCATCCAAGACACACGAAGCCTCCTTGCTCCTCCGGAGCTCCTCTTCCTTGCGGATCTCGGCCAGCTCCTGCAGCTTCTGGAAGAGCTTCCGAAAGCAGCAGTTCTCCAGGTTGGACTCCTCAATGCCCCAGTACCTCAGCTCCTCCTGGAAAGACAAGGCACACATGTCTCTCAAGAGCATCAGCTTCCCTGCTGCCAGGAAGCTGACAATCATCCCAAAAGCGTTGGGGTTCCTGTCGAAGAAGAACTCATGGGTGTCCTCGTCGTAATCGTCGCACAGCTGGATGATCTCTTCGTAGCTGCTGCAAAGCTTTAGTTTGCTCAGCCTGGTCAGGGGAAACTCGTCCAAGGTGCTCCAGGGCAGCAGGTACTTGATGCCCCCGACGTTGATCATGATCTCTGTCTTTAGATCGGCTGCAGACACTTGGTCGGGGTGGTAAATCCTCCTGGCTCTCTGGTAATGGACCCCCTTGGCAGAAGGGGTTTCCACGCAGATGGGGAAGAGGTGGCTCAAGGAATTGCAGGAGTTGTAGCTGATGTTGCTATAGTCTTGGTCGCTGCCTCTGGAGAGAATAGGCATCTCTGAGAGTTCTCACCGGGACATCCAGAGCGGCATCAGAGCAGGGGGATCTGTCAGCCAGAAGATACAGGGAGGAGGAGAAAACATAGCAGAGGTCACTGCGAGAAAAAAGGTGTTTCCAGCCACTTTCCTCAATCACGAAATTAACGAGTGCCTGTTTTGTAAGTAAAAGTCACCCCTGTGCCTCTCGCTGGAGCCTGCAGCCCGTGAATGAGCTTGGCTTTGCAGCCTCATTGGTTGTCTGGCAACACCGGCACGGAGCAGAGCTACAGCCTCATTCATAATTATCACCCAGGCTCGGGTGCCTGCAGATCCGAACGGGAACACCTCGGGCTCTCCTCCCGGCACCGTCAGGGCGTTATTTCGGGATTTTCCGGTCCTTGTCGCTTCGCTTTCTTATTTCTATAAACCCTTAACCACGCGCTAACTCAACTAAGCTGCTTAATAGTTATTAGAGATGGAGTGGTCAATTACCTGCCATCAGCTGGGTGCGGAGTTCCTAATTGCTTTAACCGGACTGCTCAGACTCAGACTCCTCTGCCTCCCGCCGCACGCCCCTTCTGCCTCTCGGGGGGGATTGCAAGGATTAGCTGGGAGAGGTTCACGAAACGCCTTAAGTGGGGAAGTTCTGTCTAAATGATGGCTGTTCTGACCAGCCCCACCTCGTGCCACTGCAAATTACTGAGAAGTTGGAGGGGAACCTCTGCCCACCGCGGGGGAAACTTTGCGAAGCAGGCAGAAAGTGTTTTCCCGTCTGGGAGCGGGGCAGCGATTGAAACGCTCCCCGCCTCCTTTCAGGGACAAACCCCTGGTTTTGCCCGTAGTCCCTAGAGATTAAAAAGCACCTTTTTTTAACCCCAAAACCGCGAGGAAAGTTTCCCGAAGTCACTTACCAGCAGAGCAGGGGCAGCTGCCGGCTGCCCCGCAGGTGATGCTCACATGCCGCACACGGGAGCAGGGTCCGGCAGCAGCTCCTGGGGGTACGGTCCGGGATTGATTACACGGAAAATCCCTGGAGCACTCTGGAGCTGGCTGTCTCTTCCCTCTTCCTCCTTCTCTTCTTTCCTGGGAGGGGAAAGCAGCCGCGCGTGTTGCTGTAACATATGTTGTGCTAAGGGATGCTCAGCAAAGGTGTCCCGAGGGGCAGCTCCCCTCTCCTGGGGCTTCCTGCTGGAAGATGCTGAGGGAGAGCTGGTGGCTCCTGCCCTCTCCCTGTCTCTCCTCTCTGTCCCCCGGGACTGCCAATGTGGTCCTGGAAGAGGAGGGGAGAGGGGAGGGGGAAGAGCTTAGGGATAATCTCTCCAGCATCCCTCCGTGTATCCAGCAGGCAGCAGGCAGCAACTGGGTAAGAACACGGAGTACAAGTCCCCGGCTAATGAGGTTTAATAATCAGTAATTTCTGGCAAATCTACTTAATAAAACAATTTCAGTGCCTATTAACTCCTTCCATCATAGTCATGCTACAGTCGCTGGGTCTGGAGAAACCACTAAGATCTCTCAGCAGCAATTTCCATGACCTGCACCCCTCTTGAAACTGGGATTTGCTCTTTAACATCCCTGGATGGAAAGGGGAATTTGTAGGGTCCATGGATGCTGTGCCTCAGCATTCCTTTGGCTATTAGGGAAGTGCTTTCCTTCCATAAAAGAAAGGATTTCTGGTTTGTAAAGCACAGGTGCTGAGCACTCTCTTCTCCAGATCTGCAGTGCTTTTCCAACAGCCAAGAACTTTCTCCTTTTCCCTTTGCAGACGATGGGAAATCAAACCTTCTCATTTTCTCTCTTTGCTCATGCATGGCTGTAGGGGGCTGGGCTTGCTGTAATGCTTTTGGGCTCTGCAGTTGGGATGGCACAGATTTCACACAAATTCTATTTGTTTGGCCTGGGCCAGAGGGCCTGAGAGACCTGGGGTCAGGTTCTGTGATAAGTGCCCTCTGTGCGGCTCCCCAGCCAGGGAGAAAAGCCTTGGCTCCTGCCTGCAGGCCCTGTTTCCAGAGGTGTGGGAATCTGTGGGATTTAAGTGTCACCCTGGGAGTGTGGAGGTCGCCAGGAGAAGTGAGGTGGGGGCAGAGTGCAGGTGCTGCTCACGGCTGGGATGTGTGAGGGGCTGCTGAAGCCCCGAGCTGCTGCTGCTCAGCTCTTTGCCAGGGCTGAACAAGGCTGTGGCACAGCCTAGGACAGGAAGCCTTTGCTAATTGCACTTTTGGGGCACATCTCTCTGTGGTGCCCACAAGATTAACTTCTTATCAGGCTTCACCACTGGGGTTTTCACTTGCTCTAATTATGCCATCCACAGAGAAAGACCAGAGACGCCCCAAGGCTACGAAGTTCTGGGAGCACAGCTCAGAATCACTTAAATCCTACCACCTTTGTGCAGGACACAGCTTGCTCTGCCCATCAGTCTTCCTTATGGATTATTTCTGCAAAGGAAAAGTAAACCTATTCTAATTAACTTTGGATGGATCACCTCACAAAAGGATAAAACCAATTAGCATTTCCTTCCTACCTTGTGAAGCCCTTGCCTGGTGTTGTTAAAGGTTATTTTTCTGAAAGCAGCTGACAAGAAGGTGAATAAATCCCAAGCAATGAGAGAATGCTGTGTGCAATCCAGTGACTTAAGTGTTACATTTATTTATCAAGAAATACATGTACTTTAATTTCAAGTTTTCTTTTCTAAGACTGGGTGCTCTAATAGTTGTTTTATTGGGACCTGCAGCTGTGTCTGTAGCTAGATCAGGACCTCATTGCTGGCTAGAATCATACAAATATCTGTCAGAGACAGAGGATGCATAGAAATATTTCTATCTGAATTTTATTAATGGGAGATGAATGCACAAAAAAGAAAAATACCTAATTTGGTGTCTGAGGAAGTTGGGCCCTGAACCCAGCTCTGAAGGACTTAAACATGTCCCAGAGCTGTCCTTCTGTCCTGGCCAGGCTCTGTTTCTGCCCTTCTGGAGCCTTCTGCCACATCTGTGGGAGATCCTCCTCAGCACTGAGACCACCCTGAAGGTGAGAAAAGCAAATTCCTGCCTCAGTTCTAACCTCTGCTGATGTGTTTCTTCACTTTTTGAAAAAAAAAAATTCATCACTACTGCTGTACTTTTCCTGTTAAGTTCTCCGTGCCCTTTTCAGTATGAAGTTCATAATCCTTAATTCCTTCCTCTGTTCCCTGTTTCCCTCACAATTTCTGGAATTGCTCTCTCCTTGCTCTTTAGCCATCTGGTTATATCAACTCCTCGCACACCCTTTATGCCTTAAATGCAGTTTCCATATGCTTCGCTGATTTCTTGGCATGGGTGGCATTCCTCTCTCCTCCTTGCTTCCCTCCTTTGGCAGTGCTGCCACTCTCCTGTGATTTGCTTCAGTCCTTCCTCTCTCAGCCCTGCTGCACAAGGACAAGGTGCTGCAGCTGAGGAAGGAGCAGCAGGAGGTGCTTGCCCAGCTGCTTGGAAACCTCGTGGCTGGGACGGTGCAGCTCCAATCCCGTCCCTGTGACAGGCACAGGAGAACCTGGCAGAGCCATCCTTTGAAGGGAGCAGATTTTCCCTGCAGATTTCAGCAAGGGAAGCCTTCACAGGGCTTTTTATTCAGGGGTGGGTAAGAGTTGATGCTGTAGGAGATGGGAAAGCTGGTGGTGTTCACTGTCACTTGCTCGCCTGTGATTTCATCTCTCCTGTTTTGTTCTCTGCCAGCATCCTCTACAAAGAGCAGACACACACAGAAAAAAAGAGACAGTTTTCTTTTTTTTTTTTTTTTTTCCCACAGAGCACATAATAAAACTGTAGAATTTATGGGCACACGCTGTTGCAGTGGCCAAAAGTGTGAAGTATTTAGAAAAGAAGTGAGAAATTTATGCAATGAAGGTTCCCCAGGCAGATCCAATGTCTGGCACAGAAAGTCTGCAACTCACCTATCCCTGGGCACCAGGGAGATGTTTTAGCACAACGTGGATGCTTTTCCTGTCCTTTTTTTCCCCCAGACTCTTGATAGATGCTGTACATGGGGGCTGCTGGTGTGACCCTGTGCTTGTGCTGAGACCCTGAAGGGCAGCCTGGGCTCTCTTAGGTTGGTGTTGCACCTTTGGGTTGATCATGCAGTCTTTACCTGACAATATTTCTCTGTCAGAAGAGCCAGAGAGATCTGAATTATCTGGTTCTATCCATATGTGCATGTATAGATCCTCCAGACTAATGATGTCTGTATATAATGGGCAATCTCCCTGGGAAAGGCTCCGTGCTTCCCAACCATTCTGCAGGGAGCAGCTTGTAATTTAATAAAAGCACTGTTGTCAATCCTCCTCCCTCCCCAAACAGGCTTTTTGTGATGCTTAAATATAATACCAAGATAATTGCTTTGCCTGGCATCTCTAACACAAGATGCATTTCAGGCTTTTAAAGTCAGGGGGAAAACAAAAGTGTAAATCACAATAATTATTTAAGGAAAGATGAATGCACTGGAAAAGGGGAGGGGGAAAAAATGAGGGAAAGAAATTAATTTTCAAAGCCTGCACTGCCCTCATTCATTGGCTTAGAAATCAGCCCAGTGGTGCATCTTCAGTGGGTGCAATTTCATCACAAAATTATTTGATGCTGTTTCTTTTATTGATTGAGCACCCAGCCTGTTGTCTGTGAGCTCTGGTTCTCCTTTAGGCCTCAGCCAATGCATGGGCCTGGCCTTTCTCAGGTCCTTTATGTTCGTGCCCATGTGAATGCTGGTGATAAATAAAGCAATTTTTTCAGTTATTTGGGAAAAAAAATAAATTACGTGTTGTTGAAAACAGCATTTAAACACCCAAAAATTCGTTTAAATGCTTCCATTGTTGTTCACTGGTGGTTAGCACTTCTGGAATTAATTGGATTTAGATAGCTTTGTTACATGGAAATTCAGCCTCTTCTCAGATCCCTGTGTTACTCACTGGCCATAAAGAATAGCTTGGCCTCCTTTTCTCCATTTAATTATGACATTACACATTGCAAGGTAAACTTTAGGGATGGATGCCAACGTTTTATTCAGTCCAGCAATGTTTGCTTCATGTTCCTGTTTATTCCCCCATAATTTGTCTTTATGAAGCAATAGAAATCCCCTCTCTTGCCAAATGCCTCATTTGTGTGAATAATTAAATTGACAGTAAAGCACTCAATCCACCTCTTCATTATTCAAGTCTTACCAAGTTGCAGCATTATTGATTCCAGTAGAATAATGCTGCAATGGCCCAGGAACATGTGCTAAATCAGGCTGTGGCTACCCAGGATTTGTTAAACATTTTATAAAATATTGCTGGCTCATCCCTGCCCTCGGAAACTCCAGCCATGATCCACGGTGCTGTTGTGCCACAAATTGTCTTGGAAAACTGAGTCACATATCACTGGCAGTGTTCTATTCCTTATTTCCTTCCTTGCCTTTGTCAAAGCTTCCTTTTTTTCCTCTGTCCTGTCTGGTGCAAGTTGAAAAGGGTCACATCTGAATTACCACTGAAGGAAATGAACCATTTGGGGCATTTCTTTGCTATGTAAATGCAAAATAATGTTCATGACATGGAACACACACATTTCTGTGTTGTTTCACTCCTCTCCGTCACAAAGACTGAACCTGTGTAGTTTTGGTTTGTGTTTGAGATGTTTTGGTTTTCTGAAACTTTTTTTTAGAGTTTTTTGTCAACAAGAGATACGGGGTTTTTTAACTGTAACCTTTGTTTACATTTTTATTTTAGGAGAGACTTCTTTTTGATGTCCCTCTGGTTTAACCAATGTAGTTGAAGAAGTTTGTCTTTCTTTCACCCATTAAGTTGTTCTCTGTAGAGTAGTATAAAAGGGAAAAAATTACCAAAAATGAACAAAGTCAATTGTCAGCCTTCTGAAGTCCAAGTCTGTGTCGTTGTGGTCTTTAACAGGATCATACTTGTGCCAACTTTGCTGAAGTTTCCTGAAGTTTCCTGTGCTCCTTTTCCTCTGGGCTATCTAGAAAATTATGTCTGTTAATAAACACTAGCTGAGGACAGGAATCCCAAAGGGATAATCGTTCCTACATGGACCTGGATGAATTTTGCATAAGGGATGAATCACTTAGGTATAAAAGGGGTTTAAGAAATTTAAATGTGGTGTGGCCTGGGCAGAGGAAAAGCTGAATGCCATGGCTTGGGGCTGAGTGCTGTTTCCTCTCCAGACAGCAGGAGATGGAGCAGGAGGGGATGCCCAGGTGCCCAGGATTTACAGGGAGGCAGTCCCAGGTCTGTCCCGAGTGCAGAACAATCCTCTCCTGATTTCAGGCTCACCCTGAGCACCACACACAAGCTGGGTATTTGAGGAAGGTTTCCTGCCCTCTCTGAGCATCAGGAGGTCCAAGCCAAAGGGCACACCTGTCTGAGCACATGCACATCAGGAAACAAATCTGCTCAGCATTTGTGACCTCGCTGAGAGCTTAGCAAGCGAGGGGTTTGAAAGAGAGGTGACAATCAGCAGGAGGCTGCTGCTGGTAAAGGAAGTTTTCCCTCCATTTTCTCTCTGACTCTGCAGGCACGTTTGGACTGTGCATTTTGATGTTTCTCTCAGAGCTGAGAACATCTTGACAACACAAACTGCGAGATAAAAATTGGGAGCTGCATAAACGCTTTTCTTACCAAGCAATTTTATTTCAGTTCCAGAGCGTTTCTGAATCACACCCTTTTCACGACTGACACCAAGGGAATCATTTCAGTGGTGCAGCTCAGGATCACTGAAATACCACAAATATCCAATGTAGAGCACAGGATACAGCCACAGAGATGATAACTTCTTCTCTGGCCCTCTAAAGCCTGATACTTGACTGCTTTGAGTGCCAAGATTGGGGGTTTTTTTACCATTTTCATGCATTTCTACAGCCAGAAACAGCAGACATGATGAAGACAGAAAAAGGTTTGATTCAAGGAGAAGCTGTCTGAAGGGTGTCTGCACAGGGCCAGGTGACAGAGAGATTGTCCCTGTGGCCACCCTGAGTTAGAGAAAATTACAAACATATCAGGATTGGATGAGGCAAATGGACAGAAGAAGGTGCTAATTTTCTAGGAAGAAAATCTGAAGAAGGTTTTAACCAGATGTTGCAAATACCCTGTTATGGGTATGCTTGCCTACCAGGACTGTTATTTTTTGAGCTCTGCCTGTACACACAGACACACACCTGACTTACAGTGCACGCTGAATTATCTGCCATTAGCTGGTGCAGTATTAAAAGGGAAAAGGTAATATTGTGGCCACAGTCCAGTTATTAGTGTAAAATTCCCTCTTTGTCATCCCAGCCATATCACTTAGTAGCTCTGTGCCTCGCTTTCCCAGTCATAAATGAAATAAATACAATTATTGTGGTCTTGTAAGAACTCTGTTTGTAGTACTGAAATACTACAACAGTCTCCCATTCAGGGAGAAGTACAGGAGGTGTTAAAAAGTTGATCTTCAACTAATTCTGCTGGAGAAGACAGCTTTTTAACAGGTGGGTAAGTTACTAGAAAGACTGATTATTTAAAGTTATGTAGCTCAAGGATAACACGCAGAAGTGCTTTCAGTTTTCCAACAGAAAGAGAAATAGTGTTAAAATTCCATTAGCTACCGTGACAAACTGCCAGATTAAAACATGAATTGCTAAGCAGGTGAGGTGGGTTTGAATACTGAATGCTGTGGAGTTTTTTCCCCACTCCCGTTATAATTTATTTCTCAAATCATTTAAAACTAGTGAAGGAAGGTCTGAAAAGTAATTTTTTTTTTAGTTTTTACTGGTGAGATTGATTTCTTCCTCTTGTTTTTCTTAATACCGTACTGTTCAAATTATCATACAAATCCAGTTCTCCATTTATGATGCATTAAATGTAAAAAAAAAAAAAAAGAAAATATAAAAAGTCATTCCAATTATGTTTCTTCCCAAGCCTTGAGACCTTGTGTTAAAAGCAATATGCATAAAACTCATTGTTGTGTATTTAGTACCACACAGTTGTTAAAAAGTACCCTTGAGCTCTTCTTAATAACTTGGCTGGCTCCTCCTTGGGATCTGTATCTGTTTTAATCCATGCAATGTTAGCCTTGTTGAGGCTAAAATATAAAGATATTGTTTGATCCTGTCAGTGTGGAGCCTTGTGCTTGCAGTGCAGTCCCTGCAGAGCTGTGAGAGGTGCCCATGCTCTGCCCCCTGAAGGGTGCTGCACTTTTCCCTTGGAGAGGGAAGGAGAGAGCTTTTCCTCCTCGTGTGAGCCCCTGCATCTGCTTTGGGAGTGAATTTATTAGGCTGGCACTGAACATCTTTTAAAATCCCATCACCAGGAGAGAAAGCAAGCCCTTCCCTCATCCCCTTCATCAGACCTTCAGCCCATCTGACAACCCTGGTGCTTTGCAGCTTTGTGTCTCCAAAGTGAATTTGGAGCCCTCAGTTTCCTCGTTCCTCCCCCCAAAGCCTTTCCCTGTTTGTCTGGAAGTTCCCATTTCCCAGCCAGGGACAGAGCACACAGGGATGCCAGGCTTCAGGAGCAAAACCCTTTTGCAAAACCGCAAAGGGTTGCTCAAGTTCCTGTCCCACTGCCAGTAATTCCACTTTTCCCTGATCTCTGGCTGCCCATCACCCTGTTGCCTGTGACAACAGAAAGCAGAGGCAGAGGCTGGTCAGGGTAAGTTTGTAGTGGATTTATTTTAGGCCTGCAAGGCCTGCCCCGGCAGCCACCACAGTGGCTGCCTAGGGCGCTCCAAGCCACGAGCTAAGGAGACCGACCCGTCGAACTCCCCCCCTTTTCTAAGTTCCAGTCTGTTTGCCTATGCCCCGTTCGTTATCCAATCGATGACTCCAAATGATGATGACGGTGTTCCATCCTTCCACGTCGTTTATCTTCGGGGCCTGGAGCTCAGGGAGAGTGTCCTTGGAGACATGAATCCAAACTACCCTGCCCCCAATCCCTCTGTAACAAAAAGCAGCCTGCCCATTAAAACAAGGCAGTGAGACCCCATAACCTGAGGCATCAGTTCCCCCCTTTAGAGGCTTGACAAGGCCTCTACCTTGTCTAGTCTCTACCTAATACAATAACAACAACATTTAGTGAGAGATAAATGCCTACTAACAACCATACTGAATATTGGATGAACATTTGATAGCCCAGTTATACTTGGTAAAACTTGGCAAAGATAACTTGTTCTCTTTATATCTGATTATATCAACTTGAACTATACTTGGATGAATCCTAATAGTATCTGTTGACATGGTTAAGGTCAGCAAAAACACTGGGCTTCCCTGAAAAATGACTGATGGCCCTCATGACATTGGTAGTCCTCTGTAATAAAAGGCAAGGGACAGACAAAAATGGGAGTAGCAGAGGTCCGGTATGGCTTTTACTTCCACCCACCATGCCTTCTGGGGTTGCTACCCATAGCAGGTGTGTATGATCTTCTTGGTGGCAAGTACAGAGGCCAACCCGGTCTTGCCCTCTATCCTTTTGTCACTTCTCCCAGTTTTTGCCACCTTCCAATTTTAGTTACCTTTAGAACGTTTTCATTATGGTCTTTTCCTGGGCTCCTAAGCTTTTCCCATTCAACAGACACTAGCAGTTTCCATCCGCAGATAGAACCACAATAATACATGTTGCATACTAACGTCAATATGTTACACCCTTCCCCTTTTCACCAGTACAATCCTGGTCTTTCTGCCGGGAGCTGAAGTGTCTCTCCCTGGTGTGAAATCAAGGTCTCTCAGAGTCCATACAAACTTGGCTCTCCTTCTCCATTGTTTGTGATCCTTGAAATACTCTCCAGATTATTCAGATCATCTGAGTTCATTACCTCTTCATCCCTGTTTAAGAGTCAGTTTGGTATTACTTGATTCAGATCTTATAGTCCGCTCCTCAGGTTCTTCCTTTGACTGGGCCAGTGTGAGTCCAGCCTTGTTCAGCAGTTCTGACAGCTTTATCGGTTGCTATTAGTACTTAAAAGGGACCTCCCCATTGTGGTGTCAATGGCTGTTCATTCTAGGATTTAATTAACACCCAATCCCCAGGTTCTATGTGATGTATCTTGAAGTCTAGAAAGGTAGTTTGGGGAATCATTCTTTGTTTCCTTAAGTCCTCTAAATTTTGGGCTATTGATTTTAACATATTTCATGACATTTACTTCCCTCTCCTCACAGGTCGCAAGTTCATGGGTTAAAGCTAGAAAAGGTAACTTAAACATCATCTCATAAGGGGGGATATAGCTAGGTAGGACCAAGGTTGTGTTCTGACCCGTAGTAATGCTAGGGGTAACATCTTATCCAAGACATTTGAGTCTCAATCATTAACTTAGTCAAGGTTCTTTTAAGGGCCGGTTTAATCCTCCCAGCCCATCCGGATCTTTGAGGGTGCCATGGTGTATTTAAATCCCACTTTATTCCCAGTGCTTGCATTATCTGTTGAAAGTGCATTATATATTGGAAGTGAAATGTGTCCCCCTCTCTGTCTGAATCAATCCTGTTCACCATCCCATACTGGGGAATAATTTGTTCTAACAACATCTTGGGAACAGTATTGGCCGTGGCCCTTACAGCAGGTAAAGCCTCGACCCAGTGAATCAAACGATCTACTATCACCAGTAGGTATTTCCACCGCTGGATCTGGGGAAGTTTGGTCAAGCCTGCTTGTAACCTTGAAAGGGTAATAGCTAAAATGGGGGTATTAACCTCGGATTCACATGACACCAACAAACCGTGTTGTAGGAAATTTTCAATAATAGGGGCTAATCCCTTACGACTCTCCAATTTTAAGGGATATTGTTCTTGTCTCACCGGTGTGGCTCCTGGTCTGAGTGCAACCCTCACCGGTTCTGCTTGTTTAGATCTTCCTGGGACGTCATCGGCCCCTACTATTGGATTTACTGCATCTTGAACTTCAACGGGGATTTCATCGTGTTTTTCCTGCACAAAGAGTGCCGCAACTTGGACAAATTTAGACTCAGGGATTACGATTTGTACGTCCTTCCCCCTCCTAAACTTAATTTCTACCCCCAATCTTTCTAATAAGTCCCTGCCCAGCAGTGGTTTGGGGAAGCTGGGCATATAAAGGAATTGGTGAGTCATCCAATGTTCCCTTCTTATATCGTTCGAAGCTTGGCCCATAAACAGCGAAACTAAATGTGCTTTTCCATCACCTGACTCAGGATCTAAATCCGTGTATTTGATGGCGGTCTCCCTTAGTCGGTTCAAAAAATCAGTAGGCAATTCATCATAATTTTGCCCGACTTCGTAGAGTTTTGACCAGTTTCTAGCCTTGGGGACACTATGCTTCAATCCATACATCATGAGGATTTGATATCGTTTTAATCGTGCCAACTGATCGGGGGTATTGGGATCCCACTCTGGGTTTTCTAGGGGGAAGATCTGAGTGACAGTACCCTGAAGCACTCCACTGGCTATGCCCCCTTCCGCAAAAGTGGTGATAGCTTTATTAATCATTCGTCTTTCCGTGGGATCGAGTAATGCATCGAGTATGGAATTTAAGTCAACCCAATCAGGATTTTGGGAATTGATAGCCCTTTCCACTAATTGGGCCACCTTGTCTGGATTCTCTTTGTACCTCCTTACTGTAGATGTCCACTGTTCTAATTCTATGAGGGAGTAAGGAACTTTCACGTACACTCGCCCCTGATTGCCAACTGCTTGTCTTAATGGAGCTTGAAAAACCAGCTCCCTTTCCCTCCTCCCTTTCCTAGTACGGCGGGCAATTGGGCTTTGCTCTCTGATAGCTCTCTTTGCTATTCTCTCTCTTTTACGCCTGTTTGTAATTTCGTCTGTTTCCTCTTCGCCTTCCTCGTCCTCAGAGCTGTCTGAGCTGGAGCTATCAGATTCTGTGGTAACTAGCAGCGTGGCTTTACTTCCAATCCGGGCAAGGCTACGAGTGCGGCGGTGGGTCCCGCCTGCTGTCCGTTTGCCTCTAACTACATTATCTCCCGAGACAGCTCCTTGGCCTTCAGGATTGCTATGGCCACGGACAGGCCCAGGAGCGGGGGAGGGATCCCTCCCCCTACAGCTCGCACATTCCACACTATCCCTGCGAGATTCCTTACCTTTGGCCCCCCCTTTTCGGGATGGGGCCAGAAGCTGCTGCCCCTGGCCTTCCCTCCCCCCTTTTCCCGTCCTTCGGGGGGGTGAGATGGATAAGGACGGAGACAGTTGCTGCCGCAATTCCTCCTCCTCCTTTTTCACTGTCCGGGGCCCGGCCCGGCCCCTTGACTGCGAATAGGACGGTGGCGGCGGGGGAGGGGGGGCTGCAGCCCGGCCGGACCCAGCCCTCAAGGCAGGGGCTAGCAAATCCTCTGGTTGGTCTTTATTACACATACTGCGGAGAAACGGCTTCTCCTTTTTATTCCGCACAACCATAATATTTTCCCTTTTGCTATTCTGAGCCCGTTCACAAGCCAAGACCATAAACAGACGTGCGTATTTCAATTCCTCAAAGCACCTATCTTCACGCAAGCATGACATCAAACTAGATATTAACCCTTTATCTAAACTCCCAAATTGAGGCCATGCCTCCCCATTATCTAATGTATATGCCGGCCATAATGTCTCAGAAAGCCTAATCAGTTTAGACTTTAGAAGCGGGGAATCTTCCCCGACCCATTTCGTCCAGTTTCTTAAGACTAAACCCAAAGGACTGCCTCTAGGAATTGGGTTATTAGCACTTTCAGCAGAGTGCACACACCCCATTCTGATATCTCAACCAAAAACACCTGAGCACAACCTTCAGAGCTATAGCCTGAACAGTTATCCCGTGCGCCGCACCTCGGCTTCAGGATAGCAGCAGCCTGATAGGGAGGTAACCCTTCCCCCCAGGCCGGATCCCAACCAAAAGCAGTCACCCAAGCTAGGGTTAGAACTCACAACCTTCAGAGCTATAGCCCAAACAAATATCCCCTGCACCACAACTTGGCTTCAGGATACCAGCAGCCTAATAGGGAGGTAACCCTTCCCCCCACGCCAGGCTAGGGACTTCAAAAGCTCTGCCTAGGTCCGCAGCAAAAACAGATCTTACAAAGATCCCAGCGAGCAACCCAGCCGCTGAACAAGCCACCCTTTCACCCAATCACTCACGCGACCCTGCCTCCAGGGTTCTTGTGCCGGCGCCTTGGGACCTCCGCCAAAAATCGCTTTGGTCTCTAGGGTTCCCAGCAGCTCCAATCCTCCGTCCCGGCGGAGTCGCCAAAACTGTTGCCTGTGACAACAGAAAGCAGAGGCAGAGGCTGGTCAGGGTAAGTTTGTAGTGGATTTATTTTAGGCCTGCAAGGCCTGCCCCGGCAGCCACCACAGTGACTGCCTAGGGCGCTCCAAGCCACGAGCTAAGGAGACCGACCCGTCGAACTCCCCCCCTTTTCTAAGTTCCAGTCTGTTTGCCTATGCCCCGTTCGTTATCCAATCGATGACTCCAAATGATGATGACGGTGTTCCATCCTTCCACGTCGTTTATCTTCGGGGCCTGGAGCTCAGGGAGAGTGTCCTTGGAGACATGAATCCAAACTACCCTGCCCCCAATCCCTCTGTAACAAAAAGCAGCCTGCCCATTAAAACAAGGCAGTGAGACCCCATAACCTGAGGCATCAACCCCTTCACGCAGAGGAGCTTTTGGACAGATCCAAGGCTCTCTAGAGCTGGCCTGGCACAAGGATTAGGAAGTTCAGGAAGGTCTAAGTGCTCCTTGTGAGCTTCCCTGCCCAAAGCTGGCATCACCTCCTGTGAAATACTCCCCTGCTGCCCCCCAGGCTCCTTGGCCAGCTCAGCTCCTTGAGAGGCTTTGGAGGAAATATCTCAGGGACAGGACAAAAGATTCCAAAAGAGGCTCTCACCCCTGGGATTGGTCCAAGGCTTTTATTCTCGAAGGGTTCCAGGGGAGAAAGAGAACAAACAAGGAAGAACAGGACTTTATCTGGTCTCTGCTCAGGAGAGAGAGCTGGACCTGAGCCAATTGGGTCAAGAAAGGAAGGAAGGGTCAAACTATATGGTCACAGGCTTCAGGGGGTCTCTGGGGAAAAAAACATTCCCCAGAGGAATGCAACACTCCTGTAAAGTGATCATCCTTCTCTCTCCATCTGTATTCCCCACCTCCTCTCGTACTACAAAGTCATGAGGGCTTATCAGCTGCAACTGCTAAAAGGGCAGAGAGGAAAAATAATCAGCAGATATTTCATTCACTCTCATCTAAAAATTGTGATCGTACTGAGTCAGCACAGGTGGGGCTGGGCAAGGAATGGATCTGTGAGTCACGTTTATAACCCAGCTTTCGTTGTAAACACTACAGAGATGCATTAATTAATCATAAAATCAAGGGGAATGTCTGGCAGGATAGATAGAGAGACAGAGACAGAGCTAGAGAGATTAGAGAAAATGGGAGGCACTCGTAAACTCGGCTGAACCTGAGGAAATTACTGTGTGTCCACTTTGGGGGATTAATCTAAAGCAAACCAGGCATGAAGTAGGAAGAGGGATGAATGCAATGAAAAGCAAGAGTCTGGAAAGCAGAAATGCTGGTTGGTTTTATAACGTGTTAGGCTAGCACACAGCAAAACATGAAATGACTCCATTTGTTCAGTTCCTCCACCAAACTGATCAAAAGAGGCTTGTAGAGATTTTTGCAAGGAAGATGCTATGGATCATGGATTAAATGGGAGTACTGCTAAATTCTCACCTCCTGTGGCTTTGGATTTCACTGTTTGAAAGAGATTTGCAGAATTTGACATGAATGGGGTTGACAAAGTCATTTAAAGACATGAAAGTTTTGTCTTATGAAGAAAAGGTAAAAGAACTTAGAAGATTCTGAGTGACACCACCCATCCACCCATCCACCCATGTCGAGTGGTTGTTAGCATGAAGTGAAAGGAAATCCTTCTCTGAATGATTCAGGGAAGACCCCAAATTTCATGCTGAATGCCTGGACTAGACAACAGAAAATATCTTAAATAAAATGCCACCTAGGCTCCTGAAGGAAAAGGAGTTTTTCCAGTGAAGTTGCTCTTCTCACCAAAAGTTTTGTCCTCATCCAGTTCTGGTTTGGATGAGTGTGAGCAGGAGAGGATGGGGTTGAGAGGATGGGTTTTTGTCATAATTTGACACAAAGAAACAACACTCACACACTGGGATGTCCAAGGCAAAAAAAGGACAGTTTATTTACAGACTTCAAGGTTTATAGAATTCTAACAGTGACCGTGGATGGGAGGAAGAAAATCTTCCTCTCCAACCACACTGGGCAACCCAACAGTCCATCCACAGTCTCCTCCTTATGAGAAGAATGCAAACATGGTTAGATGGTTACAATAACAAGAAAAGTTGTTTATGTAAAATCATGTCTGACTCCATTGCAAAAGGTAAACACAGAAGGCTGAAATACAACTTTAGAAAATCTTCTTAAAGAGACAGAGGAGAACAGCAAAAATCCAGACAACAGTTTTTCCCCTTGGCTTGAGTGAGGGCAGGACACACTGCTGCAAACTGCAAAAGCAACACCTCCTGCTCTCTGTTGAGCAGCACAAACAGCACTCAGAGCATTTTCACATTAACTTCTCTCATTTGGGCTTTAGAACCTCTTACCTGGAGCTTAAATGACAGATCCTCCTGTTTCTGCAGTGCTTTCTTCCTGGCCCCTTTCAATAATTCATATTCATCTACACCTCATTCCCAGGCTCCTTCTCATTGCTCCTTTGATAAACAACAAGACATGAAAGGTACAGGAGATGCTGAGATATGACCGTGGCTCCAAACACTCCTGACGTGGGAGGGAAATAACTTCATTACCACTCGGTCTCTTATTGCTTGCCTGGGAAATATCCAGGCAGTGCCTTCCACAGAAATGTGTGGCAGCAAGCGAGGGAGAAAAGGGCTCTTTGTGCCTGCAGTATTTCTTCGTGCACTCAAGCCAGAATTTTCACACCTCATTTTAACCATTTCGCACGGAAAAACACAATAAATGTGTCCAAGAACCCCTTTCCTTGAAGCAGGCAGAAATCCTCATGCTACTTGTTTTTTACCCTCAGTAATGCTTAGACACGGGCTGCAGAAACTCCAGGTCCCTGGGAATTTTACATTAGTGCATACATTTTGTTCACAGTCTGTGCCCAGAACAAATTCTGTCTCCAAGATGTCACTGTTTAGAACTTTCCTTTTTAGCAGTGATGTGGAAGGACTTCAGTAAATGGCAGCACTTGGCACAGCTCCATCTCACTGAACAGAGACTAATCTGAATTTTATTCATTGCAGACTATTTATTTCGATAGCAGAGAGCAAGAAACTACTTAGAGGGTGATAGAGATCTCTCCTGTTGCTTGTCCTTCCCTTCTGGGTATTTAGCTGGCCAAAAGGGCCTGTCTTTCAACCCTAATGACCTCCAATAAATAACTGCACTCAATAGTCCAGCCCAGGCTTTGTGTGTGGGTGTCGATTTTCCTTCCAGTAATATTTAATCTGCTGAAGGGATTAGAAATAGGAAAAGATTTTGATTAGAATGAAATCACCCAACTTGCCCTAAGCTCCTGAAGTAATACAAGCAGCAGAAGCAGCAGTGAGCCTTTCCCTGCTTCCATTCTTGGTGGAGTCCTTCAAGACAACCCCGGTTTCTAACCATGCCCTGGATGAGTCTCCATAACCTTCCACGCTCTGATTGCTGCTGGGGTTTGCTGGAACAGTTTTGCACTATTTCTGCAGCAATTGTCCTTTTCAGAGGAACTTTTCCCCAGCCTGTTTCCCCCCTAGGAGTCCTTTCAGTGTATTGGAGCGTGGTGATGGAACCAAGCAATAAAGTGCATCTGTTTCTTTGTTAGGTGACAGCACAGGGTGCCAGTGCTTGTACTCTCCTGTTTTACTGCAAAACCTCATAAAATCAATGCAGATGCTTCCTTCTATCACCTGGCAATGCCTCATCAGGTAAAGGTAAGAACAGGGAGGGTGCTTGAGGTGATGTGATTTACACACAAGATTAGCAGAGGGTATCACTTGGGCCCTCAGCCCACTCTGAACAATGACTAAGGAAAATGCACTTTGCTGCTTCACTCAGCACCTCCCTGCCTGGACTCAGAGGCAGAGCTTCTGCTGATCCTGAGGCTGCTGCTCTCCTCTGGCTTTGGGGAAGCAGAAAAAGCAGCTAAATCATCTATTTCTGCCTTGTCAACAGAAATGATCAAAAAGTTCAGGCAGAGTTCAGTGACGAGCAAGAGCTGAGGGACCCCAGGGCAAGGAGGGTGTAGCTTGGGCTGCAAGTTCTTCATTACTGATGACAGAAGAAGGAAAGAACTAAAGCTGATTAGAAAAAGAAGAAGTGCTATAATGTTTTCCTGAGTTTAGGATGAGATCTTAATTTTAAGAAAAGGCTTTATGAAGCTTTGGATCCCAAAGTATTTTTTGCTGGCTGCAGGGCTTTGGAAGGACCAGATTCACATTCTGGTAGTGCTCCTGATTATTATCCTGTTAGAGAAGTGTCATTGTTTTCATGTGAGGTGATATTAGCTCATAACTGGTATGACAGCTCAGAGGAAGAAGTGTTTCAGGACATTGGGATACAATCACCTCTGTAGCACATCTGCCTTGCTGGGGACCTTCTGAGAAGTTTTTGATGATGGCTTCCAGCAAAACCCAATGTTTTCTCACTTTGATATTTCCCAGAGATCAATGCTGGCTCTCTGGTGTCTGAGACAAGATTGTTTTCCCTTCAGCTGGTCATTAGTGGTGTTGCAGCAGAGCTTAAAAACCCAAGGAATAAGACTGGGACACCCTTTTATTTGGTGCACACACAGGACAAAGAGATGGTTGTTGTCTTGGAAAGTTCACCCCGGAAATAGATGCAGCAGACTAAGGCAGGCTCTGTGGCTTTGTGCTCTATGAAAATATTTCCCATTTTCAAGGCAAAACTTGGTGTCTGGTCTCTGAGAGGCTCTGGAGTGAATCCCCATAATTGTCATTAATTGGCCATTTGCCTGATGCATACAATGGAAGGGCCAAATCCTGTTTTCCTCCATCCCAGGATTAATCTGCTCATTCCAGTCCCCTGGGTGGTGTGTCCTGTAAGTGTGAGCAGAAGATGTTGACACGAGCAAGGCAGGCAGGCTCTGTCAGCACTGGCTGGAGGAAAGGAAGGCCCCTGTGTGTTTTCAGGGCACCAAGGAGGGATGTTCCAGGCCCCAGGGAAGCAGTGCTGAGCTGCACATCATCTGCAGAAAGGTCTGCAAGAGGAAGTGCCAGCATCACTCATATCTTCAGCTCTGAATTCACTGCAGGCACTAAAACCCTTTGGCTGATATTAACACATCTTAAGCTAACGAGCCCTTTGAATTGTAATTCCTTCCAGAAGCTATTTGCAATGGACTTAGCTGGCTAATGGTTATAAGTTTGAACTTCATCCTTTCATAATAAATTCCACTGCTAATTCCTTGCTTTCCTGAAGCTTTGTTCTGCCAGATTCACACCGTGCATCTCTCCTGGGACGCCTTCAGAGTAAGAGCAGGCTGCTGATTTGTAGTCAGAAGCCACACACCTTAATAAAAGAGTCAAAATACCTTGTTTTAGAAAGATTTTAATTTCATTGCGTTTACAGCTGTAATAAAGAGCTGGGTGCAACACTTACTGTTTGCTCAATAAGTGCTCTGATTTTCTGTGCCCGTCGATAGAGCCTGGAGTGAATTTGTTATGAGGGGTGAGCTCTTCTAGTTGGAGATGCAATCTGGAGACACAAGCATTTCCCTTTATTTCCATTAAATTCAAGGGGGTTTTAATATCAGTTTTTCACAGCTGATCCCAGGCATGCAGAATGCTGATTTCCTACTGGCTCTTTCGTGATGCTGGCCCAGCAAAGTGTTTGTGAGCACCTCACCCAGCCCCACCCATGTCCTGAACTCCAGATTGTCCTGCTTAGGGTGAGGACCATGAGTCACAATAGCAGCAAATATTCTTTTCTCCAGTTATATTTGGCTCTGATTTAATTGTTTAGGCTGAGTGAAAGACAAAAATAGATCTTATCCATCCCTTTGATTTTACTAAAGCCTATCTTTTAGTATCAGTGTGGATTCTTCAAAAACACCGCCTCATGACAGAGCCACTAAAGATGCTGAAATCGTTAAGAAAGCCCTAAAAAGTTCCAGTTGGTTTATGATTAGCATTTTTTAATTATTGTTTGATCGTTTTTATGCAGAAGCCATAACCACCTCTGTTATCTGCCTCACAGTTCAATGCATAATTGACAGCAAAGTGATTTTATCAGTATTCCTTGTAACATCTGTTTCAGATAAAGACAAGAGAAAAAAAAATCCAAATTAAATTTTTGATAGATTTGCTTTGAAAATACATGAGACTGTTCCCATAGTTCCATTTTCTTAAAGCAGTTCCATGCTGTGCTGTTTATTTTTCCTGTATTTCTGATATCCTGGCATTTAGAATTTAGTTTTTTTAAGGGACAGAAGTGCTTTGGTACTTTATCAGTGAGGAGTAAGTCCAGTTGTGTGTTTGAAGTCGCAGAGTTTGGAATGTCTGGTCCATGCTGGAGGTAAAATGAAGACACGTATTAAAGGATACTCAGCCTTCTATGAGTTGTTGTTTGGGTATTTCTGATTTTTAGATGGTAATTTCTTGGTCATATCTACCTGAGACTATTTCAGATGGCGTTGCTTAATACTGATTAACAATTTAATCCTTTAATTTTTACCTATTTATTTGTCTTTTTACCTAGACAAAAATTATGATTTCTGGCAGTTTCCAACTCTGACACACTACAGAGGAGAGTAAGTTGTGACTCTTTGGAATAATTTCCACTCGTAACTTCATTTCTGCATCTGATTTTATCCCCTGAAGAACAAAGCTGTTATATTCCATGGGACTACACCAGCAAAAAGAGATTGAAGTGAGTAGACAATCAGCCTAAGGATTTGGAAACGTTTTTATTGCATTGACACGTTTTGATTTAATGTTCTTTTTTTAAACCGTTCTCTTGTGCAAAATATCATTATTGCAAAACAAATGGAATCATCACATTTATGAATGGAAGAGGACACTGCTGTCAATCTTAATATTCTTCATTGCTTCATCCTTTTTCAGTCTTCTCCCACTGTTGCTAATTTTGTTCTTCTTAGGGAAAAGTTGATTTTACTTATCTGTTATGAAAGTTGATTCTGGGCAATTCTGGGCACCCCACTCTTTCAGAGGGGGAAAGCCAGGCTCTGAAAATGACCTAATCCACTGAGTTATCCCACAGGAACCAAGTGGGAATGTTTCCAAAGGGATGGGGAAGCACTCAGCACCGAGCCACAGCAGTTATCCCCACTTGGCTCACCCATGGCTGGCACCTCCTCTGGCAGGAGAGATCTCTCTTCTTTTTGGAAAACCAAAAAAAAAAAAAAAAAAAAAAAAAGCGGGGGTGAGAAATGTGAGTTCACCTCAAATCCTTGTTACAATCCCTCCTATTTAGTTCATTTCCCATTTTTTCTATGGAGCCAGCAGAATTATTGTGACCAGAATAGTTTCACTCACTGACAAATCTTGGTTTTGCTCAGTTTTTGGAACTTTTCTCCTCTGACATTTAATGAAAGAAAACACCTCTCTCTGCCAAAGACAGTTTGGCCTCCCTCTAACACACAGCCCTGCTGCTGTAAAATATATTATTAATGCTTTAATCAAGCAGCAGTGCTTTGATTAATGTCTTCTCCCGGGTCACGAGCAGCGAGAGAGCATCATTAAAACCAGAGGCTGAGTCATGGAAAGAGCCATGGCAAGGAGAGGAGCTTCGGAGTCTGTCATCAAGGAGCTCAGCTCCTCGGTGGTGTCGTGTTTGGAGTCACCTGGCTGGCGGTGTTTGTCTCCAGATGATCCCTCCCTGCCTCCCCCTCCAGTCCCCGGCTTTGTGCCCCCGGCAAGGCTGAAAGGCGAGCCCGGGGCTCCCCTCCCGCAGTGCCGGATCACCACGGCCCCTCCACCTGCGGCAGAGCAGCGCCGGGGCTCCATGGCCAAAAAAACAGAGCCCAAGGAAACACTCAGAGAAGCATCTTGTTAGGAATTGAAGAGTTTTTCCTGCAGTGGCAAAGATCATTTTTATACTGGGCGAGGAATTTGACAAATACTCATATTTATGCTTGTTTCAAAAGCGTTTATTTTCATTCAGTGTATATGCAGAGGGTGATAAAGGGTTTTTTCTTGCTGCCATTTGTGTGTGGATCGCTTCCATGCATGTTTGATAAGAAGTTTTCTTTGCCTCTACTGTTTAACACTGCACAACTAGGTTTTCTTAGTTCTCATTGTTTGTATTGGACATCTGCATGTGTGTATATAAATAACACTTGGGCATACCTGCTCCAGGACATAGATGTGTCACAAATGGTGAATGAGGGCTGATTTTGAGATATATGAGAGGGGAAAAAAATCACTGCTCTGGTTCCTTTAAGAACATTTTGAGCTCTCACTGGGCAGGAATGGGGAGGTTTTTTTCTTTAACATTGATCTGCAAACTTCAGAAATAATTTTCTGCATCCCATTTCAGAGTCAGAATTTCCTTTTAAAGGGATGTTGCACGCTCCACATTATTTTCTGTTTCAACACAGTAATTTTGAGAGGATTCATGCTCCTTTATTAACGAGAGAAACCAGGGTGCAGCTGTTTCACTGGTGGATTACTCACAGCTCGTCTGATGCAGAGAACCCAAAGGGTTGATCTGGGTGGTGGGCTCGCAGCAAATTCCAGGCTCAGTCCTAATTTTTGTCCTTTCTCTTCAGTGCAGAGTTCCAAGCTCCGTGCGAACTGACGTGTGAGCTGGGCTGGTTTAGAGGTGTTTGGTGATTATGGCCAACACCAGTGCCTCCTGCAGTAATTATCTTATGAAACAGGCAGATTAAGCTCTCATATGGGCAGGCAGATGCAGAGCTCTGCCGTGTGGGTGACACTGGCAGATTGGGCTCACATGAAGCGTTCTGCCCCAGGAAACGTGAGCAAGGAGAGTTGTGTAACTCAGCTCCTCACCCCCTTGGCTTTCCACTGATCACCTCCCTATAAAATGCTAAAAAAAAGAAATTACTTCAGGAACTTCACAGCTTGGGGTAAGCTGCTCCTGGTGAGCTCAGATTCCAAGCACTGGATTTTCAAGCCATTCTGGAGAATAATTCACTCTTGATTGATTCCTCCCTCTGAGCTCTGAATTCCTGTTGCTGATCACAGCACAATGAGCAACCACACAAATTTTGGGGATTGCAGCACAAGGTGACCTGGTGCTGTGGCTGCAGCTGTATCAAGGGGAATTAAACCTTGAAAAGCTAAAGGGTTAAAGTCCCTCACATACCCAGGATTGTGGAAAAGAGAATGGGAGAAAGAAATAAGGAACAAAACCTTGTACTTAAAGGCCTAATGCTGGAGCAAAGTCCCTCAAATGTGCCCCATATATTAATTCAGAATCACTCATGTGGCTGGAAATGAAAGAAATGCTCCATTTGTTCTGAATGCTTTGGGTTTGCATTTAAAAGTAAAATTGCCAAGGCTCTACAGGCGTGTTATTTGTTGTTTTTTTTCCTGCCTTTATGTTGGCAGAGCTGGATAAACTTTATCACTTTAGTTGAACAGCATATCTGGAAGATGTTTGCTCATGTGTTTTCTATATTCAGTATATCAACATCAACATTTTTTTCATGGATTTTTCACGGATTTGTGGATAATTCTGGCTCTGCCTGGAAAACATAAATGCCAACTGGTAAAAATCAAGTCTAAGGGGAGATCTGGATGTCTCAGTGAATAAATATCTATAGAGAAGAGCTGATTTTCAACTCAATCTAGTGGCTCTTAAAACACAATTCATAAAATGCTTTCTGTTACGAGGCCAGCCCAAAGAGATTTGAGAACACTTTTTTTTTGAGAGAGAGGTGCAGTTCCCTTCTTAAGCATGTGCTCCCTCACTTGAGACCCTGTGAGCTACTTGTGATTTCTTCTTGTCATTCCTTTGCAATAAATTCATCACTGCTTCAGTGGTAATGCTTTGACTAAAGCTGTAATTTCCTAAACACTCACCTGTGTTTACTGAACACACATTTTATTTTTTTTTCTGTTTCAATGTGTTTCTGTTTTCAGTTTGTTAAAACACTTTTTTTTTTTTTTTTTCTGGTGTGAATGTAGAAGTATCCAGGCCAGCAGGGTGGAAGAAGAATTTAAATATTTAGTATCATGAATATTTTATTATCTTCAGGATTATATTTGTGCCTGAAAAGAGAGAGAAAAGGAACATGTACTTCTGCCCATCTCTCAGACTGCCCCCAGCCTGGGCCCAGCAGCCACAGACATGCTGAGCAAAACAGCCACATTTTTGAGATTATGCTGTTGTGTGGTGTTTGTTTGAGTGACAGGAGTTTTTAGGATAATGTGACAAAGTTTGTGCCACATTTGTGAAGGTGTATTTGTATTTTTTTAAGGTGTACACCCAGTAGAACCAATGGGAAACTTTCATTCAGGCTCACTGAGAAGCAGGAGGTGACTTTGTGGTGCTGCTTGGATGGATTTCCTTGGCCAGGGCTCAGCCTCACTCTGAATTTGTGTTTTTTGCTCAAAACGTTTGGAAAACCATCCACTCCCAGCACAGCTGGCAGCAGCCACTTCAGCAGGTTGAAGAAAGGTTTTGGGTGTATTCCTGCTGCTCCATCCCTGTCAGGGACCTCTCTGAAGAACTCTGAGCTCACTGTGGTCACCAGAGGTGTGAGCCAGCACCTCCAGGACCTTGCATGATCCAGAACAAAACATCTTTTTGAGGAGTTTTAAAACATTCTCAGTGCTTTTTTTTTTTTTTTATTATGTAGCTTTTGTAGCTGTCTCTTTTTAAGACTTAGGGGAAAATTTTCACAGGTTTTAAATTTATAATGAATCCAGCAATTCCTTTATTTAATAATAACATTTTTTAAAAGGTCACCTGTATATTATCACTGAAAAGCAAGAATAAAGTTAATTGCTGTGTAGTCCACCAAAAAGACCTCTGTTCATCTGAAGATTTTGCCCAACCCAAGCAGGACTGCAATAAATGAGACACTTGAGGGACCAGGTTGTTATTCCAAGCAGGGATATCAGTCAAGCTGCTACCCTCTGACGTGGGGCTTTCCAAAGCTCCAGAAAAGGAGAAACTTTCCTGGTCCACTTTTTCTGATTTAAAGAATAAATCCTTATAGAAATGAGAGATTTCTAATGCTGCTGGCAGCCTCAGGAGCAGCAGAATTGTAGAATCACAGGATTGGTGAGGTTGGGATAGACCTTCAAGTTCATCAAGACATCAAGCTGTCAACCCAGCACCAGCACCTCATCCTCAGGTGCCACATCCACGTGTTTTTGGAACATTTTCAGGAATGGTGGCTCCACCACTGCCCTGGGCAGCCCTGTTCCAATCTTTGATAACCCTTTCTAGGAAGATTTTTTTTCTTTTTCCAAATATTTCAAATATTTTCAAATCTAAACCTCCTCTGGCTCAGCTTGAGCCCATTTCCTCCAGCCCTCAAAAGAACAGTGAGCAAGGCAGAAGCAAATTAATCAAAATAATCTCTTTGACAAGTTCAGCAAGCTGGTCCCACTGTCATCTCCCTTTTACAAAAAGTGGCATAAAGAAACCCAGGTCGTGGTCTGAACTGAGAGCTCTGAGCAGTACTGCAACACATTTATATGGCAGCTATTACACCCAGCCTGTGCAACACCTTTGAAACATATTTTATTTCTTTTGTTTGAAACCAGGGGAAGGGCTTATGTTTGGAACCATTATTGTGCACTTACAGAACATCTGTAAAGGAAAAAGGAAAGGGAGATCACTTCAGCAATGGAAGCAGGGAACAAGAGATGCAGGTAAGGGCTAAACCTGTTGTATTTCACTGGGGAATGGTTTTCCCCCAGAACCCCCTGAAGCCTGTAACTATGTAGTTTGACCCTTCCTTCCTTTCTTGACCCAATTGGCTCAGGTCCAGCTGTCTTTTCCTGAGCAGGAGACTAGACAAGGTCCTGTTCTTCCTTGTGCATTCACTTTCTCCCCTGGAACCCTTCAAGAATAAAGCCTTGGACCAATCCCAGGGGTGAGAGCCTCTTTTGGAATCTTTTGTCCTGTCCCTGAGATATTTCCTCCAAAGCCTCTCAAGGAACTGAGCTAGCCAAGGAGCTGGGGTGGCAGGGGAATATTTCACAGGAGGTGATGCCAGCTTTGGGCAGGGAAGCTCACAAGGAGCACTTAGACCTTCCTGAACTTCCTAATCCTTGTGCCAAGCCAGCTCTAGAGAGCCTTGGATCTGTCCAAAAGCTGCTCTGCATGAAGGGGTGATGAGCAGCCAGAGATCAGGGAAAAGTGGAATTATCTCATAAACCTGCCCATTTCCAGGTGTTTGCAGGGCAGGGAGGTGTCTCAGGTTCCCTCTGACTCCTGCCCTGAATCCTGTGTGGGGCTGATCTCCAGCTGGCTTTCCTGCACACCTGACACTGTAACTGAGTGCTCACTGAGCCAAAGGAAACTGATCCTTGCCTTTCCCTTGTCTGACAGGTGCAGCTGACAGTTCCCTGCCATAATTAAATGGCAGGGCATTTGTTCCTGTGCCAGGGGATGATAAATGTGCCCAGGCACCCCTTTGCAGTTCAGTTTATCCTCAGGCAAAGCTTGCTGTGGGTTTTGAATGGAGTTGTGTGACTCCAGCTACTCTAAGAAGTGGAATTGCATCTGATACCTGGTTATGCCACTCTCTTGTCTCTCAACAGGCTTCTCAGAGCAACAATTTCCTCTCAAACCTGTGGTGTTCTTACAGCAAACTGGAGTTTAGGCAGTTGAGGTTTAGGTTAAAGTACAGGCTAGTGGGCTGTGTCCCAGGTTTAGGACTATTTCATCCATCCATGCTGCTTTGTCCTTAAAAACTCCCAATTCTGAAAGGCCAGCTGAGAAACTACAGCTTGTTCTATTGCCTTCTCTGGTCCTCAATGTGTATGTAAATATGAACAAACAGCAGAGTCTTTTATAAGCCAAGGGATCTACAGCACCTGCTGTGATCTGCATGAGGGGGTTACAAACCTGATTTCAGGTGGCCACCCAAAGCATTCACTCCTCTCTCTGTGAGTTTGCTCAGTGATGAATTTTCCCACTGTTCTAAAGCTCCCACTGGATCTTGTTGTGTCTATTCATATACTGAATCCATATTAAGTAATAAAATTGTAAAATAGAAAAGAAAAAGAAAAAAAAAAATCAGGTTGATCAGGAGTACATTGCTCCAGTGATGTGCTCCAAATTAAAAAAAAAAAAGTTTCTTTTTTCCTCTTCCTTCTTTAGATGTCCTTCTAAAACAAATGACGTAATGGAGCAAAACCAAAAATACCTGGAGTTTAATTTCAGCCTGATGTGAGCACCTCAGAGGGACAGAATAAGGGGAAATGGGATGAATTTTGAAATGCCAGCAGCCTGGCAAGCAGCCCCATCCTAAGCTACACACTGGCAACAAAAGGCATGTGCTGGGAAACATGTGCATGTGTTGTGGTTGTTTTCATGAGGATGGAGCACAGCGTGACTGTGGGGGTTTATAAACAGCACTGGGACTGAAAATTATTTGTGGGTTGGAGTAAGTAGGAGAAAAGTCTAATTGTGAAGTGTTTTGGTGTTAGACTGTCCAACAGACCTCTGGGTTCCTGACAGTTTGTCACCAATATTTTTATGAAACTGAGGGAGGAGGTACTTGAAGCTCAACTTTGCATTAATTGCTTGCTTGAGGAACACGGGAGGAGCTGGCAGAAGCCATCTATCCCCTGTGGCTGGGAGAGGCTCTCCTTGGGAGAAGCTCTGCTGCCTTTGAGCAGGCACAGAACTTTTGTGCCTGGAGGGGCTGCAGAAATCCTCCCAGCTGCATTCCACACCGAGCAGTAAAAAATAGGGTTGGGAATCATTTCCAGAGGTCACACACACCTGCTCCCAAAGCAGGATGAAACCACTTTCATCCCATCCCTGAGAGGTCCTTGTCTGAGTGACTCCCCTCTCCTGCCACAAGGGATAATTGAGATAATTGAGAACATCCTATGCCCACAAATGGATCCATTCCTGTGCTGCCAGTGCTGAACTCTCTTTAGCAAGAAAATAACCACAAGTTCTCAGGGCTTTTCTTTCCAGTTTTCAAACTCCCTTCTGCCACTCTTACCCTTGTGCAGTGCCTATGGAGAACTGCAAGGAGCAGAGCATTGGGGAAAATCACACCGTGTAGTTACAGCTTAATAACTGCTTTTAGTGTCTAGAATGCCTTCTAAGTGATGTTTTCCAGCTCTCCCACCACATTTATCACTCTCTGCATGTTTCAGGAGACTCTCTATAACATTCTTTACACCCTTGGGCTACAGGAACCTAAGTAATTCAGATGGCAAAGACGGGAACCCACGGGGTTGTGCAGGCCCTTTGCAGATTGGGGCCAAAAAACCAGAGCCTTATCCTGCTCTGTCAGGGATGATGGAAATGTTTGTGTCAACTGAGGGAAGGATCACTCCTCTCCAGGAACCTGCACCAGTTCAGGCAGCCCAGAATCTGCTGAGCCTGCAGAGCAGGGGCTGCCTGGCACACCGTGCCCCTGTGCTTGGCAATGGAGGCAATCATTCCCAAACACGGAAGGGCTGGCAGGAAAAGGCTGGGATTGAAAAATGCTCTTTATCAAATTAGCTGAGAATGTGCATTGTGGCTGTATCTGGAAGCACTCTCAGGGGTGCTCTCAGCTCTCACTCTGCCAGCCTCAAAGATGTGGCCCTGCACATTGCTGCCAATGTTATGGATGGGAGACAACATCAAGCACCATTCACTCACTCACGTGTCAGCACCACCTCACTGTGAGCCCTGGAGCAAGATTTAGGGTCCTCCTGGCAGGAATTTCAGCACAGGAACTTAACTCCCAAAGCTTTCCATTTAAAGTGTCCAATTTTTAGAGTGAATGAGTTAAAAACAGGAGGAGGCTTCAGATGTCAGGACCCAGAGTTGGTGCAGATAACTCCTGTAGACATCACTCAGCACCAAGGTGAATCAGCATGTTTTAGCTCTGGTAGATTCTTAAAGGAAATTGGGCTACCTTGCCAGAGAGGAATGTTTAGAATATGTAAATTATCCAAATATATGTGCTTTGAGTAATACATCAGAGAATGGAGAACTCTGCTGGAAACAGAGACATTTTTACTTAATCATGGAATAAACCAGTGCAGCCACAATTTTAGGTTTTCTTTCTGCAGAGATGTTGAAAGGTTTTGTGAAAAACCTGCTATGGGTCAAAGGTGCTGAATCACAAAGCTAAGGCAGGGCTGAACTTATTTTCCTGTTATTTTTACTTCAATAGAATAATTCAAATAATGATCTATTTCAATATGAAAATTAGAAGAAAATGTGGCTGTATTTAATGAGAGGAACCAAGGCACTAAACCCTGGACAACTGATTGCCTATCTAGATGTTTTTCCTTTATGTGTAAATCTATCTGCAACTTTTCATCTACACATTTAGGTGCAAGAAGTCCATAATATCTCTTTAGATATTTACTATCATTCCTTTCTACTTGTATAATCCCCCTTCTTTGTCTAGAATTGCTGCCATAATTGGTTGTTTTGTCACAGAGCAGAATGTGCCCACTGATAGCTGGTGCTGATAGAAGTGTCCTTCAATGCTAAATTAAAAATATGTGACTCTATCATCATCTGTCTAGACCAGGGGCTTTCATCCTCCTGCTGTCTGCTGCATCCTGACAGTTTCCACAGCTTTCCACAACTTCATCTCCAATTTAAGGTAGGAGCAGCAGCACACATGGCAAGCAGAAATAGCCTGGCTTCCAGCAAAATGTCACTCACCCCATAAAGTTAATAAAAAGAAGTCCAATACCTTATTTTTTCCTGCCCTGCAGTTTCCATCTCACACGTCAGGAGAACGTGCAAGGCTGTGGGAATGGCCATCTGTTCTGCCTGCACAGTGCTGATACTTGGGAGTGCTGAATTACTCAGATCCTCTCATTTTCAGAGACATCTGGAACTGATGGCCATCTATTAAAAAAATAAAATACAGCAGCACAGAAAAAAAATAAATTGGATTGAGTGCCTTCTCCACAGGGTTATGAGAAATTTCGGGACCAACATTTGTGGAATCATGGAATAGTTTGGGTTGGAAAGGAACTTTAAGCCCATCCAGTCCCACCCCACACAATGGGAAGGGACAACTTCCACTATCCCAGGGTTCTCCAAACCCCATCCAGCCTGGCCTTGGACATTTCCAGGGGCAGCCACAGCTTCTCTGGGTACCCTGTGCCAGGGCCTGCCCACCCTCACAGGGAGGATTTTTTTCCTGATATCTCATCTAAATCTACTCAGGAAAATGTAATAAAGCCAGAAGGGATGACATCATTAGTAGGTTTTACTAGTTTGTTTTCTTAATGACACCATAAAGCACATGGGGAAGCAGAAGAAGGCAGGCAGGAGTGCAGAAAGGTGGTAAAATCAAACTGCATGAACTCAGTTATGTACAGACAAGCTGGGCACATGGTCCAAGCCCTTAGAATGAAAGCACTGTAATTATATTTTAGCATTATAGTGCTAACTGGTACAGGGGAATCCCAAAGGTGCCTAAGACAGTCGTGGACTCCATTTGGGTTTATCAGTGAGCCAAGGGTACTTTGGCCCACACCAGGAATCAAAGGAGCATTTGCTGTGTTGTGTGATGGGGTAATTCAGCTGCCAGTGATGCCTGGGGAAGGCTGACCTGGAACAGAGACTGGACAGAGCCAGAGAATAAAGTAGATATTTATTGAAAGGCCTTTGGGATACACCTTGGGCAGGACAAGAGCCTGGCCAGGGCTGCACCCAAGGTGGACGCAAAATGGACACAAAATGGACCCAAAATGGTCACAAAATGGCCACAAAATGGACAAATGGTCATGAGGTCTCACACTTTGATCAGTTTTGGTCCATTTGCATTTTGGGGTTTAATTGTCCAGTTCCAGCTCCAGGTTGTGAGGTCCCACCCTTCTTGTTCCTCCCTCCAGCCACCCTTGTTTGTGCTGTTGGGCTGAAAGTTGTCCTTGGTGTGCAGCAGGAACAGGATTTGTTTTGTGTCCCTGCTCTGTGCAGAGCTGAGTGACCCTGAATGTGAGCTCAGAGCTGCACCCCTGGGCAGCACAGAACCTAAAATACATGAAAGATAAAACTTGAGGCACCACCAGCCCTGGGATCAGTTGTCCCTTGGCTGGAACAGACATGGCTGTTGGAAAATGTGGGAATACCCACTCCTGGTGAAGAGGAGGAGTTGCTCCCTGGAGAGGAGAGCAGGAGCAGGCAGCTGCTGAGGACTCGCTGCAGAGCCTCAAGAGCCATCGAGCTGATGCTTCACCTGGAGGCCCAGCAGGGAGAGGGCCCTTGGACAAGGTGCATTTGATGCAAGTGCAGAGTCAGAAGGATGAGTGAGGAGAGCAGGGCATGATTAATAACTCTGCAGGAATTGCAGCCTCAACAACCACAGCGTGGTGCCACCCAGGCCGTGAGGAACCAGCTCGGTCCCACCGCGGCTTCCCGGGGATTGCAGCTTCTCCCTGCCAGGGCTCTGCCACCTCACATTGCTGCTCTCCCAAGGCATTTGCCCTAAAACCCCCCTTCCTTTTAAAAGTAAAATGAACACTCTAACAAGATAAAGAACATGCTTTCATTCCTGAAACTATCAGAAGATTTTTGCAATTCTCTCTCTCTCCAGTGCCTGAAACAATTGAAGTCTTCTAGAGCTGCTTTTCTTCCTGACACAGAATTTGTGTCAGTGTCTTTCTGGCACGGTGTTTGTGTCAGAGCAGGGAATATTTGATGGAGAGGATCAATTAATTTAAAATTCAGCCCTGCTGTGAAGTCTCCTCCCAGCAGCTCTTGTTTAGGAACACGTTTTTTCACATATTTAAATTTAAGTCAAAGATGCCAACAGGATTTCCTGTGGATGGAGCAGGTGCTCAACAAGAGTATTGCCAACACCTGCAGCTAAATCACAAATTAATCTTTGCAAATTTTGTTTGTGAAAAAAAATGAAGATGTTCTCCCACTTGTACCTCCTGCTTAGTTCTGAAAGGTATGTTTAGATTACATTCTTAATCTTTTCATGGCAATGATGAAACCTTAATGTTGACTTTGTTTTTTATTATTATTTTTTATGTCCTATGGGCTAAAACTCTTGAAACCACCAACTTGCTGGACCTGCAATTTAAAGGAAGAGAGGAAAGCATCAAAGAGTGGGGAATGGAATTGAAAACAGTGGCTACCTGGCTTAAATTGTGTATTGCTGCTGTGAAACCTAAAAGCAAATATTGTCTCCAAGGAGAACGCTGCTCACAGCCTGGGCAGGTGCTTTGCACCTGTGGGCCTGGCAAGTTCTGCCTTTTTCCTTTATTTAGCAGCAATGTTTTCAGGTGAAATATTTTTCACACAAATCTACCTCTTGTCCAAAGACCTTGAACACCTGGACAGCGAGCTGTGAGACCTCAAAAAGTGAGATTTTATGTGTCAGGACTGGTATTTCTTCACCCAGTTTGCTGTGCATAGCAAACTTTTACACGGGAGCTTGTGAACCTCAGAGACTCAAATTCACCTTTTAGGGGAAGCGTTGCTTGTGGAGGCTGCTAAAACCACCATGTCAGAAATGTATGTGCAATTCTTTATCTTTTCTCTGATTTATCATCATTTGATGGCTTCAGGTTTAAATATTAGGTGTTGTGAAGTAAGACAGGCTGTCTGTATACACTGCAGGACATTATTCCTAACGGAGCAAATTGGAAGTGACTCGTCCCTTGCTTTATTTAAGGATGCGTTTGTTCACAAATATATTAAATGTTCATAGAAATTTTAAATTTTGAAGTGGATTTTCTGCCTTTATTGTAGCAAAGTAGTTAAATACAAAGTCCTAGTGCTCATTTTATGGAGTTTTTTTTTTTGGGCTTTGCTGCTGCTCCACGGGTTTGGAGCCAGCCCCTCCCTCAGTCACACGCTTTGCTGCATCCAGGTTCCTTTGGAGACTGACTCCTCAGTGAGCAACACACAGATGGCAATTAGTGCCAGCATTCCTGGCTTTATTACTCAGATGGCTATTTAATTTGTTATCACTTTTGGCTGGAAAACTGGCTGCTAATGTAATCAAACGCCTGCTTTCTGTCAGGCCCCAGGCATTTATTTTCATTACTGGGGTTGCCTCAAAAAAAAAAAAAAACAACCCAAAAAGAAAGAAAAACCAGCTTAGAGAGTGAGTGTTGGAGTGAAGCTGTGTGTCCATCTGGTGTGTGAGTTTGGAATAAATAGAGAGGGCCTGGTGTATCTTCAGGAGGTGTGAGAGCAGGATGCTGCATACCAGCCACAGGGAATGATGCCTGTCCGAGGATCACGAGATTTAACTCCTTTTGAAAGATCTCAAAGGAGGGAAGAGCCCAGGAGGCATGAAAATAAAATGGAAATTTTCACCCTCAGCCCCTTCAGTTGCTCTGGTTGTAATTTTTAGCAGTTTTTTTCCAAATTCTATTCACGGTGTGTTTGTTTCTGGAGGATCCCCACAGGTTGTCCACCTCTAACTCCTGGCTTCCCTCGTGCTCCCCAGCACACCACTGCAGGGTTCCCACCCCTCCTGCTTCTTTTTCCTGGCTGCAGCTGCATGGATTTGAAAAAAGGCAAAAGCAGCTCTGGGGACGTTGCAGGGCACCTGCAGCTCAAGACAAGGGAGATAAAGAGGATAGAAAATCAAAGGAAACAGAATAACATTGGGCAAATTGGAAATCTGGCGATAAAATAAAATTGAGGAAATAAAATGAGAAGAGGAGGAGGAAAAACAAATCACATGGGGCAGGGGAAAATAAGGGGGAAAGGAAAAAGAAGATTGGAGTGTCTGAGGGATGCAGAAACCTCTCTGCAACATTTTTTTCCATAAGACACTGAGCAAATTTGTGTTGATCAGGGAATGAAAAATAAGACAAAGGAGACAAAATCCATTAAAATACTGGTTACCCCTTAAAAGGTAGTTCTGAGCCATTACGCCAAATAAACCAGTTATTTTAAAATTCATAAATAACAGGTATAGCAACAAAGGAGAGATCTAATGTCCACCTAGGGCTGCAAAAACCCACAGCCACGCAGGTACAACAAGGCAACATCACAAAACAGAGGTCAAAATGCTGGCAGGGCATGGGGAGGAGGGTGAATGTTAACACCGGGTCAGGGGAGGTCAGAAGAAAATTATTTTTCAGTAATTTCTTTAGGGAACCATCAGGTCTGTCAGGTGCCAAGGATGTGCTGCAGGGCACTGACCTCCCTCAGGCCCTGAAGGATGGGTGGAGCCTCTGATTTCTCTCCAGGTATAATGGTCACACCTGTATCTTTGCACTGAAGGTTTGTTGTGTTTTTATTTCTTTCCTCCCATCTAAACGCACTGGATGGGTGATCTGTCACTTAGGAAAGTGATTTCAAGTGGACAAGGTGACAAATGCCAGTTTGTTTGGGAATGGGGACAGCAGAGGGATCTGCTCCTCTGCTCCTGCACTCCTGGAAGAGAAGGAAATTCCCTGGGTAAGTCCAGTTTGTTGGCTCTAAGGGCTGAGTGTTCTGACTGGGGGAAACTCCTCTTGTTTCCCTGCAGGAGGGACAAATGGAACAGCCCCAGATTCAGAAAACAGTGAGCTGGGAGCAGTTCAACCTCATCAAGCTCTCAGGAGCTTTGTTGCTTCTCTCAGCAAACATGAAACTTCAGCCTTGGGTTGAAATGCTCATCTCAGATCAGCTGAGATCAATTCCCTGCTGTGTGTGCATGGCTGGGAGGAGAGGCAGCTTCTCTGGGGGTGGCCCCTGGCCCCTGTGCTCAATCCCCTTCCCCAGGCTGTGGGGATCCTGTGCTGACTGACACAGGAAGGATTTCTGCAAGGTGGGACGTGCAAACCCTGCAGGGTGTGGGTTTCCCTGGAATTAAAAGCTCGTGGCAGGGGGCAGAGTGCCATCTCCATGGTCAGGAAGAAGAGCTGGGTGCCAAGGCACTGCAGCCCTTCCTAGCACGGAGCTGCTGGCCTGGCTGTGCTGTGGGAAATGTGTTTGTGGGGAATTCTCAAAGCCTGACAGAAGGCTCACACAGTCTCGTGCATCTGTGTGCAAACTCTGAGATGAGGTGTGCTGGCTTGGGAAGGCCATGGGATAGGACAGACATTGTTGAGAAAGAAATCAAACTAAAAACAAGTTCCAGATGATGGCCTTGCCAATAGACTAGATATTTTGGAGAAATAGAACTATGAAAGGTGCACTGTAGTAGGACCCACGTGGGGTATTTTTAGATTATTGGCTTACAAGCATTAGCAGCATTGTGTGGCAAAAGCTGATGGGCCAAGAAATGCCTATAATGTGTTGTAATTAGGAAATAGTTTGGCTTCTGATTGTGATGGTGTGAATTGTAACATCTGTACTGTCTCACCCTTCACATGGGGCTGAAAATGGAATAAAAGTCTTTAAAAGGCCTCTCAGGAGCCCTTCTCTGGGTCAGAAAAAGGGATAATCCAGCAGTGTGCCACAGCTCAGGGAGCTGTAACCAGGCTGATTTAAAAATAATCAGCCTCTGAAAAATGAGAAGGGAAAAAGTCTTCCTCCCACAACTGATCCCCTGACCTACCACAGGAACACAGAGTGAGAGAGGGAACAGAGGTGAAACACATCTCTGCTACCTCAGAAACCTTCCTGCAGGACTCGTGCCAGCTTTGATTTCCTCACTCTCTGACCACAAAGCTGAAAGAGCTGAGCTGGGCAAGGCAAGCCCCGTGTTGGCACAGGGACCAGGCCATTCTGGGCCAGAGTTCACTGCATTACTGCTGTTTGTTGACATGTTCTCTGTAATTTAAGGAACCGTCTGCTTTCCCTGGCAGTAAAGTCAGATGGGAGTCTGGGATTTTCTGCCCTGCACTTGATTATTTCTTCTGTCTCCACAGGAAGAGCCCAATCTGTCACTGGATTATGGACATTGACTTAGCAGAGAGATTTAAAGGCTGAAATGAGCCGATGAGAACTGGCTGCTGAAATCCTAAGGCCCTTGGGTCTGTGAGAGTGAAATATTGGGGGGGGGACTGAATAATAATTCTCCACAACCCAGCCAATATATGGAAGCCAAACAGCAAAGGCAAGCAAACAATTCCTTTCTATTTCCATCATGCAAATGTTCTGTTTCTAAATCAGTATATAGGCAACGGGGAGGTTAAAAGACCATTAGCCAAGGATTTCCTCTTGGCTGATTTGCTTTTCTTACAACAGAATGCCCCTGATTATATTCTGAGGTCTATTATTGACAAAAGTTGATGGTAAAAGAAAATACCAGGATCCAGAATGAATGTTTGAGGCTGAACCAAAACACTGGGAGAAATCTTTGGCCAGTCAGGACAAAGGTCTTACACAGCCCCCAAACTGGTCTGTGTTGCTCTGACCCATGAGTTTCAGTGTTGGAGCCTGACTGGGAAGGTCAGGAAATATTATGCATTCTCCAAAGCCATTATATTCATAACAGCACAGCCAGAAGCAGCCAGAAAAAGCTGATGGATCTCTTACAGTTTATCTCTCATGATTTACAAATCAGCAAGTTGACAAAAAGACTATCTCCAACAACCAGGGCTGTGTTTCTTCCTATTTCCTAGTACGGATTCCCAGTGGGAGTTCCCTCATCCCCTTCTAGCTCAGGGCTCCATCAGCTCTCTCCATCTGACCCACACAACCACGATCCTTTGGAGGGGGGAACGTGGCACAGATGTTTGTGGGCTGGCTCCACAGGCAGAGCCTCTCCAAGAACATTTCTTTAGGTGGTAGTGAGTGGGTGGGTGGCTGTGAGTGACTCCTGGGTGTCACCGTGGGACAGCTCCCACCGAGCTCTGGTGGGTCCTGCTCCACCTCCCAATTTCCATGGATTGCCTCGGGTTCTGGGGGTGGTTGGCAGGAGCTCAGAAGATGGAAAGGGCAAGAGCTCAGCAGCAGATGGTGGCTCCTTCACTGCAACACACCCAGGAGTTCAGCAGAGCCAGGCTGGGTGGCGATGGAGCAGATGTTTATGGCTATTTCTCATTTTAAATCACATTACAGCCATGTAGCAACTCATCCATCAGGGATTGTGCTGGAGCACCAAAGGATGCAAAGGATGAAGGCTGGTCCAGACAGCTCCTCACAGGTCCTGTGTGATTCCAGCCCCTCCCAAGCAGGCACTGCCTGCACCCCTTGCTGCATCTCCTAATTGCTTATTCCAGCCTTTGGTCAAAAAACATGGAATGCAAATCACAGGAGAATGCTTCACTTGGCTTTTCAAAATTAACCAGATGGGTTTTCTTTAACAAAAAATAACTCCTTAAAAACTCCAACTCTGTCACGAGGAGACCATCAAGGACAGAGCCCATAGGTCAGTTCAGATGGATTCAGTTTTGTGGGACCTGGTGTGTCCAGCCCATAAGTTTGAAAACCCCTGCAGTCATTAAAACATGTCAGTGGCAAAACCTGAACCTTTAAACTGAACCACAGAATTTAAATTTATTTTCCAAAGAGATGAAGTGTTGGTCTTGAAGGTCAAGACATCAAAAGTCCATCTCCAGCAACCTTTGCTGTATTTTTGCCCAAGGCCTGTGAACTATCTGTGATGTAGTTTTAAAAATGTGGATAAAAGGAGTTTTTTCTACTCAAAGAGTCAACATTAAAAAAAAAAAATTGTTAATGAGACCAAATTAAATCTAGGGAAAGCTGTTAAATCACTTAATTAAATATTTCTATCAAGCAATATGACATTTTTTAGATTTTCTGGTTTCCTTGGAAACCTGTTTTTGCAGCCCCTGTCTGTCCATGTGCTCCAGCTGCTGTGGGTTGAGCTCTGAAGCTTTCACAGCAATTCTGGAGGGGCAAGGCAGGGTCAGGCTCTTCTCTGGGGCTGGCAGCAACAACGTGAGGGTCACTGCAGGGCCACTGGGCAGGAATGTGTGATGGGCAGGAATGTGGGATGGGGAGGTGTAGTACATGTGCACCCAAGAAATCACAGAAATGCTTTTGTTTGCAATTCCAGGAGTCAAACACACTCATATTTTATTAATCCTCTGGCTTGAAATCCCTGGGTTCACACCTCTGACCATCAACTGAGTGGTTGTTTTAAGAACATGTTTTTTTCTAGAAGGGTTGTAAAGCAAAGATCTCATTTTATTTGGATTGGGATTTTTAAAGAGTATCAGGATGAGCCAAAAACATTGCAGTCAAAATCAAGACAACTTTGGTGTCTGTAAACTTCCAAATTCCTGTATTATTTATTGAAATAAAATAATGTAGCAGCATTTTCCTTAATTAAACCATGAGAAATATTGAATATTTTTAAGATTTCTGGGCAGAAACGTGTGTGTTTCAGTAACCAGATATCAGCCAGCTGCCCTCCACTGCCCTCCCCCAGGTCCTGCCCTGGTAACACCACACCAAGGTCTAAGAGTTCTCTCTGGCTCCTCCTCACTGGTCCATTTTAATTTGGCCACTCTAATCCAGGTAACTGAGTCCACAAACCTACTGATTCCTAAAGAAATAGTCACCCTGAGAAATTCTTACCTGAAATTAATCAGATTTTGCCTTTAATAAATGTCAACTTTTTAATGGAATATTAAAATTGTATTTTAAACAACTATCAAAATAAGAAAATCAGTGGGATTTTAGAAAGTGGTCCATTTTTCATTTCAATATTTCAGGCATCTCCATCTCAAAAATGAGATGTTTCACATAGGAACAAAGCGTTTTCAGATTCAGGAACGAAACCTTTGGGCTGCACAGAACCAGCGGCAAGAAATCTGAATTTCTCTTCCTCGAGGAGTTTCAAAGCCTTGACGGATTGTCCTGATGGACAACACAAAACACTTCCAAAATCTCACAGCTTTTCAGGGAACAGGAAAAATCTTCCCACTCGGTTCTTGTGGCAACGGAGAGATTTCACACTGAACTTTAAAAACATTGACAGATTCCTTCCTGCAGCCAAAGGAAGGCAGTGAGGGTTTGTGTGTTTCAAAGAAAATCGAGATGCTGGCAGACAACATCAATGCCTGTGTGTGTGTGTCTTTCAAAAAGCAGTTTTTCTCCATACCCTGAAGAGTTATGTAAGGTTTGGTCTGAGAGTAAAAGCTGGCTTTTATTTTCCCCCAGGGAAAATTTGAATCTAGTGGGAAAAAAATTTAAATAATAAAGGAACAAATAAATATTAAATGTATTAAATATATTTTATTTATATCTATAAATTTATTTATTTATATATAAATTTATTTTTATATAAATAAAGTATATATTATAATATTATATATTATATATTATATATTATATATTATATATTATGTATATTTATAAATAATGTTTTTATTATTTAATAAATTAAATTTATTAAATAATTATAAATAAATAAATAAAATAAACATATTCTTATTTGAGATTTAATTGTAACAATGACTGAAAAGCTGGAAGCCCTGGAATTAGGAGCCTATTTATCCGAGTTCAGTGTATTGTATTTATAAATGGATAAATATCAGTGTACAGAGAGTCAGTTTATAGAAGAGCTTTTGTGGCCTGAATTTAGAAACGGCTCCACTCTGGTGATAAATAAGAAAGGTCCCCTTGGTTATGTAAAAAGAAGAGGGAAGCATCTCACTGAGTAATCCCGAGGGATTACAGAGTCCCAGTGAAAGTCCAGTATTAGCCAGCAGGCAATGGCTTCACATCTGGAGCAGGGAGCCCAAAGTCAGCTGGGGGGTGGCACTCATTAAAAATAGATCTGCTGGAGAGCTAAGATGATTATTGGTGCTGATTTGCAGGATTAGACACGGGCAGCAGTCTGTCAGGCTATTTCTTCACTTGAGCACACAAAAAACTCCTCCAGGGCTGGTGCAAGCAGGGATTGCTGGCCGGGGAGAGGAGAGGGAGAATTGGGGAGGGGAGAGGGAAAACACCTTCCCTCTGCTCCTCTGACGTGGTGCTGGTGGTGCTTGGAGGCAGAGCTGAGCTCATAATCAGACCTGCAGAGATTTGTGTGGCTTAAACACTGGAGATGTAAATGATTAACATGATCTCCCCGCCTGATGCTGTCAAGTCTTTGCAGCTGGGCTTACATCCAGTTTATGGAAATTGCAGGGGAGCAGGGAGCTACAGGTTGATTTCTTTGAAGGAAATTTGGGTACGTGGGATGGACTGAGAGTGGTGGATGTAATTTTTAGTTTCATTTTAGAATAAACAAGTCAGAGGACTCCCCGCAGAAATAACAGTGTGCAAAAACCTGACTGGGAAACCCTTGCTTTCCCTGTTACTGATTCCTCTTTATTCCTATTTTCAAAATTGTTCTGTTTTGCAAGAAAACACTTAGCAAATATTGCAGGGGAAGAATAGATTTCTGTTCAGGGACAGGAAAAAATACACACTTTTTGTGGTTAAACAAGCAGTTTGGATACCCAAAGGTTATATGTTCCTGACAATCCATTTCCCTTCATTTTTGAGACAATGATAGAACAAACAATTTAAAATAATAAGCACATTCAGAAGAATTACAACGTGTGCTGTCTGCCTAGGGGGGAAATTTTCATCCATCAAAGAAATGATTACAGGTAATTTGCCCAGATCCTGCTAATTCCAATAGGTACCACAATTTCCTCCTAACTCCTGGTTTATGAATTCACTGATGGTGAAGGAATATCCTGTGGAATCACCTGAGCACTGTGCTGTCCATTAAGTTAACTGCTTAACTGGCCATTAAGTTAACTGCTGAGAAATTACAGCTGGACCTCAGAAATGCAGATTCACAGGGGCTATTTGGTCATTCTTTAATCAACTGCTCCTGCTGAATTGCCACGTGAATTTTGTTTTACCTGGGGCTGTGTCATCCATAGTTACCATCCAGATTACCCTGTCAGGTCAAGTAAATGTACTTTTCTAATTAGGTTCTTATGTCTCCATCTGTGGCTCAGGCAAAATATTTCAAGATCCTTTTCCACCTTGGTTCAGGAACTCTCTCCTCCTGAGAGAGGAGTGTTGCTGAAAAAAGCCAAGCCATCTCCAGCAGCCAATTCCCCCATGCAGGCGTGGGTGGACTCAATGGGGATTCACATCTTGGAGCAGAGATAATAAAAGAGAAGCCCATAAACCCAGTTATTGAAGCCCTGGCAGGCAGCAGCACTTCCTAAGCCTAATGGCTGCAGCCAGCGTGTGCTTTGGAGACAATCTCACTCAGTGCTTCCCCTGTAAATAATCATAAGATACAATGGATCTGTGGGAATTAAGTTCTTAGGAGGTGGTGATGTCATGTCCACAGATTCAGGGCACTATTCACTTGCTTTTGGGAAACATTTGATAGTTACATAATATTCCTCAATCCATGTTCTGGATCAGCTTTGTTCCATCAGGCTTTTCCCATTACTTTAATAACTTCTGGCCCCCAGCTTCACAAGTTCTGTCTTTTTGAAATGTGCCACCGTATTTAAAAATAAAATAAAAAAATAAATTTAAAAAAAAAAGACAAAGCTAAAAAGAGGCAAAAAAAAAAAGGCAAAGAAAAAAAGCGAGGGAATCCAGCAACTTCTAATTTGTGGTTGTTGCTCACATGGATATAAATAATAGGGGTTGTTTAACTGAGGGCAGCTTATTTCTTATCTGAGGAAATATTAATGCCCTCCCTGTTATCTAATTCAGCATAATGTAAGGGGATTTAATGGAGATTAAGAGAGAAAGTGGGAGAAGGATTTATACTCTTTAGGGCCATGCTGGTGCTCCCAGGACTTCTGGCATCACTTCCATTAGAAGAGGTGATTGCTCTCCGAGGAGTTAAAATAATTGGAAGGAGAGGCAAGCTCTTACACTGGAATGAAAAGTCCTGAGGAAAAAAAGAAGCAATTGTTCAAGTTTCAGACTCCCTGCCCTGCTGCTGGAGGGAAACATCTTTGTTCTCAGACCTGGAGCCTGAGGAAAGGCTGGCACCCCAGCAACACTTAATTTTTAACAGCTCTGCTGAGATTCACTCCAGCCTGGCCCAACACTGACAGAGCACAGTTCTATAATTTAATGTTATCAAATCTCTCCAGCTATGTGTGCAGCTCCTCGGGGTGAGAGAGGCTCTGGGAAAGGCTGTAACAGCTGCAGGTGACAGATCCAGCATTCCACCAGTGAGCTTTATATGCACTGAGCTTTATGAATATGGATTGGTTTTACACAGGAATAAACTTGGTGTATAGGTGGGCAGCTATAGGAGAAGTCTGCTTCTGTTTGCCCTGAATGATTTGATGTGATTGAATCCCCAAATTTACTGTTGCAGTCAGGAATTCAAGGAATGCTCTGTACCAGAGTGCCTCTTTCTAGTGACAGCATGAGATACTTGAATAACTTTTGTTCCTCAGCCTTGGAGCCCAAAGCATCACCTTGTTTCCTGGAGGTCACATATTTCCACAAACATTTTGGAGAACTGAGACAAATCCATTCATTGCAAACTCACTCTTGATAGTACTTCCTAAGCAGGAGAGGCTTATGCAAACTCAACCACTGTTCTGAGGTTTTATGAGGTTCCAGCTGATGCCAATAACAGATTCAAGTAAATTTTGTGGGAGCCTGGCTAGGTTAAACAGGCAATAGTGACAGAAGCTTTCCTCAGCATCTCAGCTCGTGTGTAAAATGCAAGGTTGACTTTTTCCCTGTGGAGGTGACATTGGTAGATATGCACAATTATACCTTGGTGAGGATGAAAATGGGATCCCTCCAGGGCAGCATGAAGGCACCAGACTATTTATGACATTTGATCTTACAGTTCTGCTGAATGTAATTGCTCATTTTGGTGCTAACTGAGCAAAGGCAGCTCAGAAACTCAATACTTCCAGGCCGTGTAGTGAAACAAATACCACCCTTCCACACAAAGGAGGTTTGAAGGGCAGGATCAATATTAAAATGTGGATTTGAACTAAGGAAAGTTACGTCTGCAGTCATCCTTTTTCATTCTGTGGGTGGATTCAAGGGGGATTCACATCTTGGAATGTGAATGGAAATGGAATGGAATGGAATGGAATTGAATGGAATGGAATGGAATGGAATGGAATGGAATGGAATGGAATGAGTGTGGAAATCTGTGTCTGTCCTTCCTGGGACTGCAGCAAACTTCTGGCCATGGTCTGACCAGGATCATGGACATTTGCTGTTTGAAGCAGGTTGGAGGTAATTCCGTCCATCATTGGGTTTTACAGCCTGCTCCTTTTTATTGCTTGTTTTTCCAAGCAAAAGGAGTAATCCTCTGGGCAGGGAAAGAGAAAAAAAAAACAACCTGGATATGATAATATAGCTGTAACCATGCTGTCCAGCCATTTGCATCCACAAATGGAAACTCTTGTGCTTTGTGAAAGTGAAGGTTGTAGCCATTCTCTGGCCAGCTTAATCCAGACAGTGATCCCATAATCCATGTTACATTTACTGGCTTCCCCTCCTAACCGGTTTGGAGTCGGCATGATTTCCTCCAAATGTTAATGAAAACCAGGGAGCACTTACTCAGGGAAGCAAATGGAAATAAAATCCATATTTCCAGCCATTATTACAGCTCAGTCTGACTTTGGGTTTATGGCACAGCATTTTGTTGGGCTCAGCTTCCAGCCTTTGTTCTCTTCTGACCTGGAATATTGGAGGAGTTTGAGATGACCAAGAAAATTTTTGCTTAGGAAAGCAAAGCTTCCTGTGGAATTCTCAAATGTGAACAAACTTGTTCTGTTTGGGTTTTTTTTTTCCAAGAAATATGAAAACTAAATGCCAAATTTCTGAAGTTCTTATGTTCATAACCCCTGTGTGCAACATTTTGTTGAGCTTCTCTCACGAGCAAGTTTCATACCAGCCATACCTCCCCACTCTGCTGTTATTTATACCCCCCAGCCCTTGGCCATTCCTGCATGGATTCTCACCAGAATCCTTCTTCTGGGACAACCACTGCTGCACCTCCCATGGAACAGCTCCTCTGGGTGTGTGTTTGTACATTTTCACTGCAGCTCAGTGAGAAAAAAACGAGGCTGATGCTGCTCTCTCCTCAGTTTGCTGTGCCTGGAGGTGCTCAGGGGAGAGGTCTGCCTGACCCAGCAAACCCAGTGGGAACTCAGAGCTGTGATAAATGAATATAGAGCTCAGATCAGGGCTCAGCCAGCCCATGCCTTGGTCCAACACAGCAGTGCTGGGACACTCCTGGCAAGGAGTCTGTGTCCTTTAACCTGGTGGAAGAGGTGGTTCACTTTTTGCCTAATTTCCTCTTGGTTTGTTTTCCATCTGTTGTCGTGTTCTGGGGTGATTTGCAGTTAATTTGCTACCTTCTCTGAAATACCCTGTGTGAATTAATCAGGATTCCCTCAAATCTGAGATGGGACCCCTAAATCAAGCCCCCACATCAGGAGCCTGCACAGCTTTCCTCACCACCACCTCACTCCAGTCATCCCTCGCCCCATTATGTGTGGAGACGCTGAGTTTAATTGTGTTATTCCTGGCAAAGAAGGAGAAAAAAAGCAGAGGAAAACTAGTTCTAACAATCCTATTTGTGAATTATAACTGTACACTCTAATCTAATCATGTTTCTCTTTCCCCAGATGTGGAGAATTTTAAGAGTGCCTCATTACCGACCACTAATTAAATCTGCTGTGCAAGAAATGTTGGGTGAAATCCTGCCAGCTTGGAGTTGCTGGCACAGCTCCCACTGACTTCAGTGGCACTCAAGTGTTGCTTTTTGGGTTTTGGTCTAATCAGAAGATGATCATTGTAATTATATGTTATCTGGTAACATCTGGGATCTCCAATTAAATCTCAGGCCTCATGGCACTGGGCAAGCAAAGAGGTTTATTTGGGTTTTAGGTCATTCATCATGGGTAAAATCCTGACAAGTGCCTGCCTATAACCAAATGATTTTTATTTTTTTTTCCTGGGGGCCCACAGCCCCCTTTGAAGCCAGAGTCTTTCCAGAGTGTGTGTGTTTGGGTCTAGGAGGATTACCAGTCCCAAGCAAGAAGGACTCAGGGGTTCGTGTAGGAGCCAGACATCCTGGGGAAGGCTGGCTGGAGTTCCACAGGAGGTGTTATCCACACACACAGAGATGTGCAGCAGTGGGGCTCATTCAGGAGGGATCCACAACAACCCCCATAACACAGGAGAAAAGAGTGAGGGGTGTGGGGTCTGGCTGGAGGGGGCTGAGCTGCTCCAGTGCCTGTGAGAGCTGCTGTGAGCTGGAGATGTGAAAATCCAGTGTATCATGGTCCTTGGATCAGTGACATTTACAGCTGGGGCCTGGCTTGATGATGACTTTCCTAATTCCTCCCTAGAACTCATTTAAATTCCTCTCTGGTTTGTTTTTCCCTTCCCCGTGGCACTCCTTGATCTATGTAGTTCAATTAAAAGGCAGCATGAGGGCAGTGTCTACAAGAATTTGTTTATTTCCACACTTGGCCTCCAACAGACGTTTCCCTAAATGCTCCACTTCTACAGCAACATATTTTCCACTTCTTTTTATTTCCCTCTCCTCCAAGCTGCTAAAACTTGGCTTTAAAACTGCAGTGTGTGTTAACAAGTGTGTGCCCAAATCCCTGCCTGTTGGTATAAACTGAATTTCCCATTTGTGACCATTCACCTGATGTGTCAGGCAGGGCAGACAGAAAGAGGCTCAGATTTGGGTTCCTGATTTCCCTCTCTGCTCACAGGAGCACTGCAATGGAAGGAGACTTTGCTGGCTGTGTTTTACCTTTGTCTTTCAGAAGCACTTTTGTGCTAGACACCTTCCTGTTTAACCTGTAAGGTTAATTGTGGATGAAAAAGGACAGAATTAGGTCTCTGTCATGGCACCACAGTGTGTTTGCTTCCTTGGGGACGCTGCAGATTAGACACCTCCCACCAGCAGGTGTCTGAGAATTAGTAAATAAATACTTAATTTTGTACAAGCTCTTTCTGAAGAGCTTTTCCCATGTTTAGTGCACACCATGATGTTTTTCCTGAAAATGTTTTATACCTCATGAAAGTGGTTGTTTACATCAGCAACTGAAGGGGGGTGTGTGCCCTTAACCTCTAGAGCTTCATTTGGCTAATTACAAACCCATTCAGCAATTCCTTTTACATTTGTACTGACTTTGTATCTCTGAAGAAAGATTTTAAGGTGAAGGGGCCTGAAACACTCAGCTGTGGGACATCAGTGCACAGTCAAAGCACCACAGTCCTTTCCTTTCAGCTGGCACTGCTCTGTGGGAAAGGGCTGTTGTGGAGATTTATCCTGAGCAGTTTTTAATGATGTTGTGCTAATTCAGTGCCTGAACTTCTTCAGGTTACCACTGAAAGATGTTTCTTTTGACACAGGGGAGATTTCTGGGAGATTTGTCCCAAGCTGTTCACACATCCAGCTGAAGTTAACAGGACCCTGTGCAGTGACTTCTGCTCCCAGATGGATACTCAGTGGTAAAAATGGCCATACATCAATACCAGGGTATACATTTAGAAGAACCAGTGTGCCATAAAAAAAGAATAAGATAAAATAGCCCTTTGCCTTTCATCTGTGCCATTCTGTGCTGTGGAAGATGCAGTTTCTGTCTGCAGGGACAAATCTGAACCTGCCCCAGGTAACTTGTAGTGGCTGCACCAAAAAGAATTGCAGGAAAACAACCTGGAGAGCTGTGGCTGTGCACCCAGGTGCTGCTGAGGGCCCTGTCTCCACTTTCAAAGCAGAGGCTCTCCTTGATCTGCATTTGTTCATCCAGATATTTCACAACTCACTCCAAGGACACTTCAGCAAAGACTCTCCATCCTCTTCCTCCTATTAAAAAATCATCATAGGCATGAACATCACAGTATCTTAGCTTAAAAACCTCTTTATTTCAACTAGAACAGCTGAATTCTTTAAAAATGTCCAATACACCCTTTAATGTCTCAGCAAAGGCATCTCCCAGAGTAATTCTAGAGTGGACCTGACCCCCAGCCCAGTTCCAGTTTGCAGTGCCATGCTGTGCTTTCAGATCCTCCAGCTCTGGATGTTTCTGTTGTGACATTTTCTGCACCATAAAAACACTCACACTTTCAAGCTAAATCAACATTTGTGGCAGAATGGGCGCCAGAATTGCAGTCAGATCCTCAATTGCCTTTAAAAAAAGGGAAAATGCTGGGTGACATTTGAGGATGACACTAACAGCATCACTAAAATAAATTAAATGAATGTTATCTCTTTTTCTGAGTGGCTTTTAGAGTGTTTATAATGCTTTTTGGATTGTTACTGCAGAGTAGCATTAACAAAGTACCAAACATCTATTTCCATGTAGTTCATCTTTTGCAATATTTGAGAGTCCTGGAGTAATGGAGGAGCCATTCGTAACTGGAAATGGAATAAATGGAGCATCAGAAGATAGAGGATGCTATCAAATAAGAAAGCAAACAAGCCTCTGAAATTAGAAAATGTGAGTTTTCAGCTCTCAGTACCTTCTCAAACAGAACTGATAATGCCATCTGGGGTTACAGGAGGTTTACCCACGGCTGTTAAGCTGCAAAGAGCTTGTGTAAATAGATTTAATTTCCAAACAAAATCAGACCTCACTCGAAATGAGCACCTCTCTCTATATCCATCCCCAAATACAAAATTGCTTAAGAAAGTTTAAGCCCTGACTTCTAAGACTCCACAACTTTGAGATTTACACTTGCACGAAGCAAGCCTGGCTTTGAGTTTAGAGCCAGAATCTCAGAGCAGCTGGGATTCAGGGAGTCTGAGGGTTTATTCTGAACTTTGTGTGACTACCTGGGCTACTCTGAAAAAAAAAAAAGAGAAACCTCTGTGTTTTGACTTGGGAGGAGGATTAAAAGCTAGAGGTGACATAAATCACAGATAAGTGTTGTGAGGAGGAGTTTGGCTCTCCAGATGTGCTGTTCTCAGTTTGCAGGGGCAGAGTTAAAGAATTTCAGTGATCACCTTTGATTAAAAGGTTCACAAGCCCTTGCCCTTGGTCATTTGTCAGCCCATGGCATCAGGAAGGTATCCCAGGGATGGTTTAGGGGTGTTTGTGCCTGTCTGGATGTGCCTTTCGTGTGTTCATCAGCAACACAACCACGAGCTCAAGGCCAGGGTGCCAAGATCCTGTCTCAGCTCACTAATCCGAACTGCAGTGGTTGCTCTCACCCCATTTTCTCTATTATCTCATAAAACAAGTTTTCAGCTTTTGTTGAGGTCTCAGAAGGCCCTGAGTGAAGCCCCAGTGAAGGACCAATTCCCCCCAAAGCACAGGAGTCTCCCAGAGGAGCCTGTTTGTGGAATCACTGCAGTACAATTAGCTCTGCACAACCCTTCTGTGAGGAATTACAGCACCTAACTTGCAACATCTGTCAAAATAATTGCACCTCTCAGTGATTTTTATCCCTCCATTCCTTGTTTTAAATATATTCATTAATTAAGTGGCCCTGAACTGAAATGAGCAGTACATCTCCCTTGTCGTCCTCGGAGCAGATTGCTGGGAACTCGAGCAAACTGAAATCCTTTCTGTCAGCTCACACTCCTCAACCCTTCTCTATTCCTTTGCTTGTTCTGATTGTGGAGACAACACTGCAAAGAGAAAGGATGTTATTTTGGAGCTGTAGGGGACAGGTGACACCAGAGGGTTGAAATTGCACAGGCATGTTCAGAAAGAGGTGTGGTTTTCCTTCTGGAGACAGAAGGATGGTGCAGGGTGAGTCAGGGAGCTGGTTTGGGCTGGGACAGAGTTCATCTCCTTCCTGTGGCATCAGGCTGTGGTTTGGAGTTGTGCTGGGAGCTGTTGATAATTCAGGGATGTTTTGGCTAGGATGAGCAGAGCTTGCTTAGAGCCAAGGATTCTTCTGCTCCTCATGCCACCCTGGCAGAGAGGAGGCTGGCGGGGCACAGGGAGCTGGGCAGGGACACAGCCAGGACAGCTGACCCAGCTGACCAAGGCATGATTCCCTTGCTGTAAGGGGAGGGTGAGGATGGGACGGTGCAGCATTTTATCTTCTTTCTTTGCCAGAGTCAGGATCAAATGCTCAAGATGGTATTTCTTGTTCGCACTCAGACGTTTATTAATTCTTATCCATAGTACGGTCTCACGAGCTGTGAGTTCTACAGCACTTCTAGCTAACAAAGTAAAAAAATGGCCTCTATCTGTTTCACTCTACAAGGCCTTTTAAGGATAAACTGTCCAATTAAGAAATGACACCTGGATTATTTTTACTTTTAACCCAATAGCCAACCACCCATGTCCCACAATGCAGACTTTTCTATCCAATTACAAAACACCACCCAGACCCATGGAGAAGAAGGTGAGAAAGGACTCAGCCTCCTCCCTAAAACCTCCATCTTGCTTTATAGATACGTTACTATGTTCTAAAACCTTAAACTCTAAGTTTTGCACCTGTGATATCACACACTTCTATTCAAACCACACACCCACAATCCCAGTGCTGTCACTCAATTTTGGGAGCCTTCTCCAAGGCCTCAGGTCAGATGCAGGGTTTGCTTGGGGGTCAGTGCCTGTCAGCACAGAAAGTTTAAAATTCTCAGTGCCCATGGTTCCAACAGGAGGGTGCAGAGCTGTTGCTCCAGATGTGGGCACACATGGCAGGACAGGGGACCTGCAGATGTCACTCCTCTGTGGTGAAATTCATCCTGTGCTGCTCCTCAAGCATCTCTGCTGAAACCACTCACAGGGAAATGCAGATGAGCCAAATTGGAATCATCTGCAAAGAAGCAGTAGCTGAGGGGTATTTTAATGCAGTAGTTCTAATGGTTTCCCATTTCCTGCTAGGGAAATGTGTAGCTAATTAAGTCTATGACATTCATTTAACTCAAACAATAAAACGTGCTCATGTCATCAGAGGTATTTACTAAACACACATTTTCCTGGAGGGAGAAGGAGAGAGTTTGTAAACAAAATGTTAAAATATGTGTTTATCACCTTTCTGAATCCCAGGTGAAGCTGTTGTCAACACAACGAGGTCTTGGGGCATTAATTTTTATTTTTACAATTCATATTAATTTAAAACTATTAATTAATATAGGAAATAATGCTTGTTTTAAGGCTAAAACTCACACTTAAAGCTAGTCAGAGGAATAAGTCCTGTGCTTCCTACAGCAGGTGTTGTAGAAGTGTTTGCTTGCTTGTTCTGTGTCTCATTTGTGCCACAAGATGAGCCCTGAGTGCACTGCAGGGAGGAGAGCTGGGATTACAGCAAAAAAAAAACCCCACAAACCCATAGCATAAAGTTCTGAAATCTCAGAATAAATAGCCTTAACTGGTCATCTCCTGGCATTGCAAGGCAAGTGTGCCAAGGATTTGACTCCTCCACTTGGCTGCTGGCCCACACCCCAAATCTCTGTCCCAGCAAAGCCCCTGCACGGTGCCAGGGGACCCTGAGCACGTGTTTTGCTCAGTCTGCCCACTCAGCCTCTGTGCTGGGCACTACCTGATTTCTGTCTGCCCTCCCAGCAGAATCTGCTGTGTCTAATTGGAGATTATCCCAACTATCACGACAGAGCCCAAATCTGACAGTTCAGCTGAGCGCCGGAGTAATGAGTTAAATAATGCACCTTGGGAAAGTTAATCCTTAAAAATCCCTTAGACATATCTTGTTTTCCAGGTCAAAGCAGAGCTATATTTAACCTTTCAGAGGAATTCAGGAATTTGGGGATGGGGGACAGAGAGAGGGCTGAGCAGTTATTCTGTGGGCTGCACAATCTCATCTCATGGTGCAGAACAAACTTGCTCATTCCCTGGAAGTGCGACGAAAATTGGATTTTGTTCCACTCCTCCCAGATCTTGTCCCAGCAGATGACAGCCAGGCACAGAAATGAAATAAAGCACCATATCAAAGAGATATTAAACCCTGCCACCAACAATTGGCTTCATTTTTCTAGTTATTGATTGCTGTCAAGGTCCTGTCTGGGGAAGGCCGCAGAGTCCTGGTTTATGACAGCTCACAGAAACAACGAACCTTCACATCCTTGCTCTGGGAACATTTCTATCTTGCCACTTAAATTCTTAAATTCTCTCACAAACTCTGTTATTTTATTCCTCAGAAGTGGCCCAGAAAGGCACAAAGTGTTCTTTGTCTCCTCTGGGACAAGGCTGCTGGAAGCATCCTGCAGGTCAGGCTGTGTCACTCAGGGGTGCACAGAGAGCTCTGGCTGTGACCCCTCTGTGCCAGGAGCACTGCAGCACAGCAGAGACACTCCCAGCACATCAGAGCCCTCTTTATAATATAAATTATATATAATATAATATAATATAATATAATATAATATAATATTATATTATATTATATTATATTATATTATATTATATTATATTATATTATATTATATAAGACTAAATATAAATATAAATATAAATATAAATATAAATATAAATATAACAGCTTTATTTTTCCTTTTTAATTCCAACAGCAACCTCGGAGAGCCACAGAGCTTAAACCCTTTGAATTGTTCTGCACTATAGATGCCATATCGATGCTGTGAATATAAAAGCCACCCCATCCTCTCCAGTTCTGGAATCATTTCTGCCTAACCATGTCTCCCCAGAAGGCTAAAAAGAATGAATTTTCTCCAAGGAGTTGGCAGCAAACGACTCAGGCCAGTATTTGGAGCAGTTTGGGGGGTTTGTCTGAGGCAGTCACAGGACAGCAACAAAATTCCTGCATTCCCCTCCCCTTTCTCTCAGCCAAAGGAAGGTCTCTTTACCAAATGTGGGGGATCCATCATCTACCGAAGCCCCATTCACAGCTTCCTTGCTTTTGCTCATTTTTCTCCATCTATTTCACACATGGGGACGCAGGCCAGCCCAGCGTGCAGCGCTGTCTTTGATCTGTGCACCAGAAAATCTGTATCAAGTCAGCTGCACATTTCTAAGCAGATTAAATTTGCCCTTGTGGTTCATCTGAAGCCTGACAGATCTCCTTTGTGTGCTTTGTGGTCCAAGATCCCAAACCAGCCAAACCCTACAGCCCATCTGGAAGTTTAGAGCATATGAGGCCTCCTTCATTTAAGTGTTTAAAGTGTTTAAAGCCTCATGCAGCCAAAACCCTCTGCTTTTATACCCTCACCAGTGACCTTCACCTGAAGGTTACTGAAGTGTTCTGGGCTTGTAATTTGGGTGTTTTGTTTTTGTTTTTTTTTTGGAAGATGGCTTTGGAAAAGTGTAAAAGCGTATAGGCCCTTTTTGTTTGGGATGGGAGGGAGCTGTAAGGGCCTAAGGTAGGACATTAGTTTGAAAGATAATCCAGTAGTTTTTGAGGAAATTCTAAGAACTTGTGTGGCCGAGTGTCCCCTCTTTGGCTCCTTTGCTCTTTCTCAGCCCATGTTCAAAGGAAGCTGTGCTCCCAAGAACTTCAGGTGTGGCAAGGAGCAAGGACCTGAGGGAAAAGGGGTGAAATTATGTGGGGCTTGTGCTTGCAAAGAAAACAGCCTGCTTTTCCCAACAGTAACTGGAGAAGGTCCATCTTGGGGATCTGACATCTACCCCAGGTTCCAGGAAGCAGTTTTACCACAAAGACAACTCTGAGAGAGGCAAAAACTCTGAACCAGCTCCAGGCTCAGCTCCCTTCTCTAAGGAAAAAACAGAAATTCAGTGTTCTCACTTCTTCCTGACTGCCAAACAAAGCTGAAGGGTTGTCATGTCTGGGGAAATTGATATATTGGTACTTTTAAATACAAATGCCTTTTTTGGGTGGCTATATTTAGCCCAATACATCCTGGGAGCTATATTTGAGTGCCATGCACAGTGGAAAATAGCCTTCTGAGGTCAGGAGCCAAACACAGAAGGAACAAGCCTCCCAAGTGTTCTTCTGGATGGTGCACGTCCTCCCTCATCAATGGAAATAGTCCCCTTTTGCTGCAAATCATTTATCTGGCAAATTACAAATGTCAAGGTGAAATGAAATGGAAGGAGTGGGAACAAGAGGAAACTGTGCCCAGTTTTCCTCTCCTTTTGCACCGCCCTGTAGCCTTTTTGAAAGGCAAAAGTATTTTCCAAAAATATGCTCCTTTGGAACGAGCTGCACGTTATTTATGGGTCCTGACAAGATTCTGTGCTACTGATACCCTTGATTTGTGTGTTTAATTTGGGTTTTTTGCAAGAAAAACAGAGAGCAGTTGCTTGTGTGAACCTGAAATCTATTGCAAATATCCCAATTCCTGACCAGGGAAGTTCAGGGAAATACTTTAGCTGAAAAATTAATTGCTCCTTTTAGTCTTTTCAATCTACAAGGTTAAAAAAAAGAAAAGGAAAAAAAATATTAAATGAAAAACAGCAAACCACTTTTTGATTCAAGTAGGACTGGAAGAAATCTAAACTGATGGGGAAAGAATCCTGGCTGGTGGTTTTTGTGTGATCTGCAGCTTGGAAAAGCTGAGGGAGAGAATGTCAAGAAGACATCTCTGATTTAGATCCTGGGGCTGAGGGGATAAAGGGATCTCCCTGCTCACATAAAGTTGGGAATGAGCAGGGATTTTATATCATTTTGTTGATCCTGATAAAGCCATTTTGAGCTTCTGGAAGTGACTTTAATTGCTGGGGTGGGACAGCCCAGTGGGTAACGGTGACGCAGAGCCTTCAATATCCATCCCAGCCTGATGCTCCCAATCCCAGGTGCAACCTCCTCCTCCTCTTCCTCCTTCCCCTCCTCCTCCTCTCCTGCATCTGCACTGCCACATTTATCCCCTGCACAGGACTCAGTGGCACCTGAAGCTCTGAGGAATCAGGAGATTTGTGTTTGCTGCCATCAGGACCACACTGGGTATTTCATCTTCAGCCCATAAAAGCTGCAGCCTGTGCTTCTAAAATATTCTTACAACGGATGGAGCTGTGGCTGGGAAGTAAGAGAGGCAACTTGCCATGTTTTTTCCATCCTTGCTCATAAATAGCCTTTGCTTTGATGTTTCAGATGACCTTAGCATCCATCAACAGTTGCAGCCCTCGACAGCTCGTTCAGTGAGCTGGTGTTTGTAAATAAAGTGGAGATTTTAATCCACGGTAGCAAAAGGTCAGTTGGAAAGGGGGAATGGTTTACCCGTGGGTCTGTCTCCTCTGTCACAGAACTGGGCTGCAAAAGTCACAAACTGTTTTTGCACAAATCAGAAAAAAAATTGCTTTAATTAGGAGCGAAATATCAAGGCAGCAACGGCGGGGAGTAATTTCTGCCAATTTGAGTTCTCTTTTTAGTAAAGCATCTTCTGTAAACCACTCCCATGGCCTCTATTCACAAACATTTGACTCTCTGGGAGCACTGCTCATTCCCAAACATGTCTGCCATCTCTGCTCTCACTGACCTCAGTGTGGGAGCTCCCTCCTGCTCTGACATCCCATTCTTCCTCGCTGATTCCCTGCCAGAGGTGGAGGTCATGGCAGGGGCCCTGGGGGGAGAGGTGCTCCCAGCAGATGCTTTTCCTTGCCCTGCACCAGAAGCTCTTTGCTGAGAGTTTTCTAGCTTTTGTGATCTCTGGAATTCATCATTTTCAGCACAAAAAAAAAAAAAAAAATCCCCAACATCTGTGCAAGGAAATGTCCTTGGTAGTTCAGCATCCAAGAGCTGTGTGCACATAACCACAGCAAGCAACGCAGAACTTTCCTCCAGCTCCAGCTCTGGTGACAGGAAAGGGATATCTCCCATAAATTACTTTTAAAAGTTTGTAAGCAAACAGCCATGAATCTCCTTTGTTCTTCACAAGGGCCTGTTTGTGCAAGATGCAAGTTGAGGGCAGTCCTTGGACAATGCAGGGTGCCCCTGTTCAAGGTTCAAGGTCTTCCACAGATGCCACAGCTGTGGGGCAAGCTGGCACCCCCCTGAAAACAAATATTGCGAGGAAAAGGGAAAGGGCAAACTTTCCTAAACCAGATTGCTCAAGAAAGAGGCCTGGAGTTTGCAAGATGCTGGGTTGTGAGGGGAGCAGTGAGCCTGGTGCTTTGCTGGCAGATTCAGAGAGTTCGGATCGTTTGTGAAATCGGTGAAGGAGCACTGGGTTCCCTGTGAGCTGCCACATCTGACCTCAATACCAAAGGTTTTATGGCAGTGATGTCTCCTCCAACTCTGAAAGGACACAGTGTCCCCAAATCCAGGGCAGCTGCTGATGCAACAGGAACCCAGCACTGCCCTGTTGTTTCTTCCCTCTTATCTCTCAGAAACTGTTTCACTGCTGGTTGGGAACGGCGAGGAACAGCATGGAGCTCTCACCCTCCCAGGTTTAGGCACCAGGGAAGCATGGGACTGGAGGGACAGATCCACAGACAGATGTGTGGCAGCACATCCCTGTAGTTCCCCTCGCTGCCAGAGCAGAAAATGCTCCAGCGCTGGCTGCAAAGCCCACTACAAAAATACCATCATTTTAAGCAGTGGTTATTTCATTACTGTGGTAAAAGAGATTGTGGCCATTTAAAGGAGCAGGATAGAGTCTGTAATGTAATTAGATGATCCTGAAAAAGCAATAGTGGAATTCAATCACTGAGCAGTCCACATGCACTTCCTGGAGGTAATCAATCCCAGTGTCAAAGGAAGCCCATTGTTCTCGGCCCCCAGGGTCTCCTGCTCCCACAATGTACAAAGGGCTTTCTTGTCAAGACCAACAAATCTACTTCCCCAGCTGAGTCAGAGATAAGAAAACAATGTCTGGAGTAGCCAGACAATTCGTCTATCTTTAGGCACTTTGCTTTTCTCTTTCTAAGTTTCACTGTTTCCCTGTTTGGGCCATTGCTGACGTAGGGCTGATAACACTTTCCCTGGGGTGAGGCTCTGCCTGTAAATTTTCCATTTTACACAATGTAAAACTGAAAATCACTGGAGGTCATTTTGCATTTGGAACAAGATATTGAAAGCAGTGTTCACATCCCCAGCTGGCACACACACAGTAGGCAAAAAGTTATTCAAAATATAAACCAGCTTCCAAGCTCCTCCTTTGGTGGCCCTAATTTAGAATTATTATTGTCCCTTGCCACCTGTGTACTGTGAGATTTGATTTGTAAACACTGGCCCAGAAACCCGGCATTCATTCATTAATTCTACCAAGAATGTTCTGTTTTGTAACCAGAAAATTGAATTACTTACTGCTTAGTTTTAGTACTTTCCACCTTTTGTCTAGGAAATTGAATTATTCTGGTTAGTTTTCTTTCTGCAGTGTAGAATAACTCACACATATACACCACCCTTCTGTGTTAAAACATATCCAGTGTCCTCCCAGCAGGTAAAATTCCATCTACAGCATCCCTGTCCGAGCTTGTTGAGCTTAACAGGAGTTACAGTGGTGAAACTGAAGCCAGAATTGAGTCAGTGTCTCTCTTTTGTGGGAGCCCTCGGGGGCTCAGACAGCGTGGGGGACGTAAAAACCCAAGTGTCTGCCTCCGTGGAGCTGCCATTAGCTAATGGTTCTCGATTGCAACTGATGCAGTTTCATAAAGGGAAAAACTTTCCCTCAGAGTCACATCCCCGGCAGCAGCGGGAGCCCAGCGGGGACCCCGCAGTCAGGGGAGATTAAGGGCATTTCCCCAAGGCTTCCCAGTGGAATCAATGCTTGCTAATCTCTAGAAAATTACACTAACAAGCTCCAGGCACGAACTGCAGGAGCCCTGCACACCAGCCCCCTGAAATCACGCACAGCCCATTAATGTATCAGGGCTTTAATGAACCGGAAAATCTCTCCTCAGCAGAGGGCCGGAGGATGCTTTAAGGCTCCCACCTCTCCTAAGCTGGTCTGATAGCATGAAGTACTCCCCCCTGCCCCCCTGGGTTCCTGTGCTGGCTCAGTTTCTGGGGGCTTTTGGGGAGAATACATCAGGGGATAGGGTAAAAGATTCAAAAGAGGCTCCTACCTCAGGGGATATTCCAAGGCTTTATTCTGAAGGGGTTCCTGAGGCCAAAGAGGCCGAAAGAGGAAGAACATGGGTTTTTATCCAGACTCTGTCTCGAGACAGATAGCTGGCACCAAGGCAATAGGTCAGAGATAAGGGGAGAACAGGGTCAAACTAATAGGTACATGATGCACTCCTCCCCTCCAGCCCCCCTGGGTTCCTGTGCTGGCTCAGTTTCTGGGGAGCTTTTGGGGAGAGTACAACAGGGGATAGGATAAAAGATTCAAAAGAGGCTCCTTACCTCAGGTAATAATCCAGGCTTTATTCTGAAGGGATAACGGAGGTCCAAAGAGAAGGAATAAGGAAGAGCATGGCTTTTTATCTACTCTCTGTCCCAGGACAGATAGCTGGCACTGAGCCAATAGGTCAGAGATAAGTTTGGGGAACAGGGTCAAACTAATAGGTACAGACATCAGGGGGTCTCTGGGGGGGGAGAAACCATTTCCCCAGAGGAATACAACAATGGCAGACAGTCAACTCTGACAGCAAAAAAAAAAATGCTGCTTTAGGGGCTGATCCAGCCCGGGGGGCAGCCCCAGGTGCTCACAGGTATGTGGGCTTTGAGGCTCCTGCAAGGGATGATCAGCTGCTCCTGAAAAATCCTGAACTCAGAAACCCCCAAATGGCAGCTCAAGGAAAGCTGCTGGCGCTGTGCTAGAGGTGTGTACAGTGTATTTTCAGGAAATACCCTCTTTTCTTCTCTTTCAAACCATCAGGCAGATCTAGGAGGTGCAGCTGGCCAGAGTACAATTGCTGGAGAGGCAGATTACTTCAAAATGAATGAAATCTGGCTACAACCTCCATTTAAAAAAAAAAAAAAAAAAAAAAAGGCAGCTTTTTTTTTCCTATTAGTCATAAAATCTAGTTATTTCCTGAGCAATGTTGCAATTTGCCTGATGCTTATGAGATATATTGCCTGCTTTCTACTCTGTTTCCTATTGGGCAGTCTGCAAGGTTGTCTAATCTCTAAAAGAAATAAGCATCTGTTTCCTTCATGCTCTATGCCTGGTTTAAAGTAATTATACTCCTATTATACTCCTACATGAAAAATCCTAGGGAAAATAAGAACAACTCGGGTTTTTTTCCCCCTCAAAAGATATTTTAACTTGTAATCCAAGAGGAATGAACATTGGATCACTCTTTAAAAGAGGTTTGGTGCATTTCCAACTGCTCCACATCACCAAGGTGTCTTTGCAGAATCTGCACCCAAGGAACTCAATCTGAGCATCCCAGCAGCCATGAAAATAAAAATAGGAAAGATGTTTTTATTCCAAGAGAGAGGAGAAAAAGTGACCAAAGTGAAGAAGGAAAAAGCAAATTGTTGAGAAAAGGACAGAGCGCAGAAGGCAAAGTCTTGGAGTTGATCACCCTGTGAAGGCAGGGAAGATATTTTCTCTCACTCCCCCATATTTTGAAGCAGCTCCCTGGAAATGTTGGCATTGACAGGAATTTGTGCAGAAATCAACAGAGTGACTCCTGTGTCACCTCACCAAGAAAGCCACGTGAATCTGCATCTTTATAGCTGGTTTGGGGATTTTGAGTAATTAAAAAAAAAAAAAAAAGAAAAGAAAAGAAAAAAGAAAACAACCCAAAACATCCTTGTCCTTGTTCTTTGGAGTCAAATACTTGAATCTCTAGTGGTCAGCTCCTCCAAAACAAAAGGCACTTGGTGTCTCCACTGCCCCGAGATGGAGTTTCAGTTCCATTTTCACCCTCAGAGGTTGGGCTTTGCTTCATCTCTATCAGCAGACACTTAAAGGGCTCAAGCAAAGCAACTTTCCCATTCAGAAAAAAACCCAACCAGACACGTTCCTTAAGGATTTCTGTTTTCCAGAGCTCCTTGACCCCCTGACCTCACTTCTCAGGTTTTAATAAAAAAATCTTTTGACAGCTTTTTTTCATATTTCTGATTCTGACATGGGGAAAGGGTAACCATCACCTTAAATCTGGCTCCGAATTAAAGACCTTGCAGAATCAGCATTTTTTAAGTGCAGCCTTTGAACAACTGGAATGTTTCCTTCCATAAAATCCTCAATGAAAACTGGGTCTGGAAGCCAATATTTGCCCCCCTGCAGAGTGTGAAACCCACAGATTTCAGCACAGATGCTGCAGTCCCTGGGCTATGAGAATGAAGGGCAATTTCACTTGAAATGGGAACAGGATTTCATCCCAAAATACAATGGTCCCAGAGCAGCTTATCCCAGCTGAGGGGATAAGCTACCATTAAGGGGTGAAGCTCAAAGCAGGAGGGACATACCTTGAAAAACTTAATTAGAAACAGTCTCAGGTTCTTCTCTGCCTGCTGTCAGTTTTCTGACTTTACACCCCCCTCTTTCCTACTTTCTAGGGTCGGGGTTTTGCTTTGCTCTGTTGTTTCAGCAACATACACCCCAACAGCAGGGGCAGCCAGTCAGAGGGGGGAATCAACCCCAAAATATTCCCTGTGTGCAGAGAGGGAGGCCAAGCACTCACAGATTGATGCAGAAGGTTGGTTTTTATCACACCCAGAATTTCACTCGTCCTTTGTAAACCCTCTCTCCCTGTCTGGGGTGAGATGGGGTGGGACTGTGTTACATTTCAGAGTGCCCTGACCCAGAGGAGCCCTCAGAGGCTGTAAACACGACCCTGCTCATCCCTGCCTCTTGGAAACACTCAGCTGCTGTCAGCACTGCTCTGCTCTCAGCCATCACCACTTCCCCAGCCTTTCTCTGCACCCTTTCCACCAGAGCATGACCCCACCAAGGGTCAGGGCTTGCAGCCTGAGGAAGGCAGGATAATTGCAATTCTTTTGGGGTGGGGACCACGGCTCTGCTCACTTCTTACAGTAGCTGGAGCAACAAAGTCTGGCTCTGCAACGAGCCCTACCCAGAGTTACACCAATCCTTGTGGTGCCAGCAGATAAAAGCTCTTCCCAGGGGCACATTTTGGGGTGCACCTTGGCAGTGCCACCCATTAAACCTCCAGGCTGGCTGAAACACCAAACCCTGTTGGGGTTACACCAATCCTTGTGGTGCCAGCAGATAAAGCCTCTTCCCAGGGATACATTTTGGGGTGCACCTTGGCAGTGCCACCCGTTAAACCTCCAGGCTGGCTGAAACACCAAACCCTGCTGGGGTTTGAACCGCTCGCCTTGTTTTCCCCATTCCAGAGCTCGTCGTAAAACCTTCTCTCCTCTTTGCTTCTTTCCTTAAATAGGAGTTCCATCCCCTCTGAGGAATAGCTGTGGATTCCATCCCCTCTGAGGAATAGCTGTGGATTCCAGGGTTTGCCCTCCAGCCCCTGCCTCGGGCTCCCAGTGCCTGTGGCCAGGAGGGAGCGGGATGGGGACAAACAGCGGCAGCGGTGGGGCTGCTCCAGCCCCTCTCTGCTCCATGGACAGGCTCCAGCTGGATCCATCCCATGGTGGAAAGGGGAAGGATCCAGCCAGTTAGGCTGGCATTTCTGAGAGCAGAGCAGCAGCAGTGCTGGAGACATTACTCACGTCCCCAGATATGCAGGGCTCAGGCCAAGATTCCTCGTGGATTTACGGCTCCCAGAGGCTCCTGGGGCCCTTTCCAGGTTTCCGTGGCTTTGCCAGTCACCTCTCAGCTTCTGGGCTCCCACCTCAGGTCAGAAAGTGCCTCTTCTCATGGTGGTCTCAAAGCTGCGAGCTGGAAGGAACTCGTTTACCAAGCCCTCTATCAGAAACATGCTGCTCATGTGTCTGGAAATGCAGGAATTATTCCCTACATCTGTTCTGCACTGAGCGTGGAAGTACAAACCACTTCAGAAAGAGAGGAAGGAGGGATAGAATGAGGAGGAGTGTACAGAATGAGAGGAAGGTGAAACAGGCTGAAATGCCCCTGGGTGACTGGTGGGCACAACTTCAGCCTTTCCATTCAGAATTCCCATTCCAGGCAAGGCTGGAGAATTTTTTATTTTCTTCCTCTGAAAATCTGGAAACTGATCAAATGTATTGTCATTTGAGTTTGTGGTACACCTGTCAAAAATACATTTATGGAGAATTAGTATGTCCACCAAAATATCTATTTTTAGGTGGCCACTTCATAAATAGCACTGATCTACAATTATTGCTCCCCCCAAAGGGAATTTTTTTCTTTTTCTGAGTTATTCCTGTGCTGAACATGTTTTTCCACGTTTCCAGGAGCTGCTCTGTTGAATGAATCCCTGCTCCAGTAGATGCATTGTATCTAATGCGTTTGCTTATGCATTCCTGAGGACTTTGCATTGGTCCCAGCAGCAGCCTGGAAGTTTCTGGCTGTGACTCTCACTAAAGGGCTGATGGTGCAATTATTCACGTGAAGGGAGTTGCTTTATTCTCACTTATTATCTCTTCTGATCTCTCAGCAAACAATTACTTACAAAGAAATCAGAACCAGGCCGTGTTACACACAATTATAAATCTAAATTGGTGTGGAGGGGGGAGAGCAGCACGTTTTCTGCCTCAGAGAGAGAGAACTGTAGGAGCTGGGCTGCTGTGCCAGGTCATGTGTGACCTGTGTGTTAAGTTATGGAATTTCTGACCTAAATTCCAGTGTTTTCTCCTGGATATAATGCTGCCTTCCTATAGCATAGACTGCTGGTTTATTAGTCTTCATTCTCCCTTAATTTAAGGTCCTTTCTATTCATTCAAATGATGTTTAAATCTGTTTTCCTTGATACTTTGAGTGAGGTGTTGCTCTGCAGTAATTCACAGTTACTGGATATAAGCTGATTGTTGAGATGTCTAAATCTGCCAGTTTAGGTGTGAAAAAACTTCCTCTGTGGGAATTCCAGACTGCAGCTTCAAAGGAAATCTCTCTTTGAGGCAGCTCAGCTAAAAATCCTGAGAAATTAGTTGGGAAGAACCTACTCCAACCCAGCTTTGCAGCTCGATTTTCAAACACTGACACAGAGCTGACCATGGAGAATGAAGGGTCCTCTGCTCAAGGAATTGTTGTGAAGATGTTTGAAAGAGGGAGGGATTTTGTTTTGAAATTTCTGGAAGCAGGATCCAGCTGGTAACTGTGCAATCAATAGCTCTGCAGAGGGTGCTAATTGTTACTCACCCTTACACCCAAATTAAATGCTGCTTTGGTTTGCACAGGCTGCCTCGGATTTATGGCTGGCAGCAAGCTCCCAAAGGAAAGAGCCTGAGGAATGGGAAGCTGGGTGGAACTAGATGGGATTTCTCCAAAGGGGAAGTGGGATTTCATCCCTTGAGCCAAAGACAGGCCTCCCATCTGAGGGACACGGATCCAGGGATGAAGAGACACCACTCACATTTCCGCAGCTCCCTTTCCAGGGGAGAGTCTGGAAAAGCTCAGCTGTAAATGCCATAACTTCTCAGTCACAGCCTGAAACAGCTGCTTGAGTCTGCAGAGAAAAGTAAATCTGCCCTGCTGCAAACAGCACGTCCAGGGCTTCTCTGGCAGAAGTGTTGAGTTAATTGAGACAGAGGGTTGGTGATAACTGCCAGCTCTGCAGCCACGGAGCCCCAGATGAAAGAGGTCCTACCCCATTTGTCTCCATTACCTTGTCATGCGAAGGATTTTCCCTCCACACAGGCTCAGCAAAACACAGACCCAAAACAGTGCCCCAAAAACCTCCAGCAGACTCATTGCTCCAGTGCTGGGGTTTGACATTTTGGAATCCTTCTCACTCCTGCTGCTCGTGGGAGCACTGTGGGGCTCACTCAGCCATCAGCTAAATCAGCCTTGTCACCTTGTCCCTGAAGGAATTGATGGAATAAGAGTGGCTTTGAATCCTCTGCTCCAACTACTGAATTCCCAACACATGGACTTCAGTCTGCATCACTCATTTGAATAAAGCCTGAAGGGAAAAAAAATATCCAGAGGAAGAGCCTTTCACCCTGGGTGGAAGAGATGAAGTTCAGAGCACCCAAAGGTGTGGGTGGACAGTAAAGGAGCTGGTATTTAACCACACAAGAAGCTGTGATTAAATTAATCCACCATTCTCCTTTTTGCAGCTCTTTGGGGGAATTAGATCAAGAAAGTAACAAAGGAATGCCACAGTCTGCCAATAATGTAATTAAAGAGCCAAGCCTCATCTGAGCTTTCTCTTGCCAAAGAGCTTTCTGGATGTAAGTTGGGGAAAAAAACCCCAAATTCAGGATTTTAAAGAGAAGACAGAGAGATACTGTGAAAAAGTATTTGAATACCCAGCTATTCACTTCCTCCCATTAACACTCTCAGAATACAGAAAACATGGATGATGAAATAATGCACCTACTTCAGGAAGACGAGGCAGAAAAATGGGATTTCTTAGGGGCTGCTTACACTCAAGAACAGGTTGATGACTTTAAAAGACAGGTAGAGTGGAAGGGGACCTGGAACTCGTGCCAAATCAACTGCAAATGTTTATCCCATGCTATGGAGACATGCTAAAATGGGACTCAGAGTGCACTCAGATACTTTCAGGTTGTTCTCCTACTCCTAATAATTAAATACAAGTCACAGAGGCCTGAGGTTGCCAGGATTCCGGCTGGACAAAATACACAACTGCTGGGTCTGTAGCAATAATTTACATTGGAGCACGTCCAGCATGGCTGGGCACTGCAAAACTCAGATAAATGAACCCTGAAGAAGCCAAAAAAAAAAGAAAAAAGAAAAAAAAAAGAGTTGCCAAGTGGTGCAAAACGTGAGTGCAGATCTGAGCTCTGGCAAGGCCTGGAGCTGCTCTGCAGGTATTAAGTAGCCAGTATTAGGAAGAGCTATAACATACCAAGCAGAGAGATTTGATAATTAGATTGGGATTAGATATTGGGAATAAATTCTTCCCTGTGAGGGTGGGGTTGCATGGGCTTTAAGGTCTCTTTCAACCCAAACCAGTCTGGGATTCTGTTATACTCCTTCACTACTTTTTGAGGGGCAGGCTAGAGGGGCATAAACACTTAAGGAACATGCTGGGGATTTAAGTTTATGGATATGCAAACAAATGTAACTACGTAGATACATAAAAATATTTATCCTCATGTAACATAAACATAACACTATATAGCACAGTTACATAGGACATAAAGTTTAACAAGAACATCCAGCCAAAACTGAAATAAACATTTTCCAGCCTATAAAATTCACAAGGGGAACGGCAAAGGCAGCTGTGCCCTGCCAAGCTGGGGGGTGCTCCCACGAGAGTCAGAGGTTTGATTGTCCTCTGCAGTCACATTCAGCTCCAAAAAATCACAGCACCAGGTCTGAAACACAGCTTGGTTTGAGTGCTGCTCTTAATCTCTGCCTGGTGCTAACAGGGTGTTCAGGGATTTTGTTGCTTTCTGCTCAGCTAACAACGTCCAGATTGTTTTGCTGCTGGAGCAGGGGGCTCCAAATGCTGAAGTCTCTGTGCAGGAATCAAACCATGACTTTGTAACAGAGACATCCCCATTTCCCATGCCCTTCTTGTCCCACATGTGCTCATCCTGCTCTGCTCTGCCCGGTGATTGAGAGAGCAGAATGGCAGGGGATGCCAAGCACGGGGAGAAGCTGCAGGTTCCCCTTTATGGCAGGACTGGGAAAGCTGTAACAGGCAACACCTGTGGCAAAATGCAAGTTTCTGCCATCTGAAAAACGAGTGCCTCACTGGAGGACAACAAACCTCCCAATGAAGGGATGCTATTCAGATGGAAAGTTCTGTGCTGAGATAAAAGGTGGAAACTCTCCGTGTGTCTGTCCTAGCCTGCTGAACAATTCAGAAGGAATTCAGCTGGACACTGAATGTGCTGCTCAGGACCTCACACAGAGGCACCAGGGGAGGAAACCCCTTCTATTGTACTTCTACCAGCACCTTCCAAAAATTAAGCAATGTCTGACTGCTGAAGGAAGTCCCTTGCTGAGCTGAGGAGTGAAATTGGGCAGTATAGAAAATTCATCCTCTTAATTAGGGCTACATACATCCAAATAAATTAAATTACCTGAGCTCTCTTGTGTTTTCTGCCACTCTAATGCTTGCAAAATCTGTCTTTCTCCCCAGGGGCAGGTGTGGATGTCAGCAGGCAGTTTGGGGAATTTTCTTACAGGATGTTTTTGCTTTTCAATGCCAGCTTGGCATCTCTTGATTTCTGATTTTGAAATGGGATCTCATTGTGTCTAACGCCCAAGCCAAGAGAGGATTCAAAACAATGCAAGGATGGAAGCCAGAGCCTGAGCTCTGTCTGGGCACCAGGAGCCAGTGGTGAGTGAGATCCAGCCCACTCAGCAGAGGTTTGGGATAGGAGGGAGCCTGGATGTCCCCTCCAGGCCAGGTGGGTGATGGAGCCACGTGCCCTGACTTCTGCTGAGGGACACAAAAGGGAACTCTCCCTCAGCAAGCCCAGTCTGCAACAGCTCCAAATACTGCTGTCTATCTTCAGACAGCTTTAGATAAGGCTTTTATCAAGAGGTCAAAGGCAAGTGGGATTTTCTATGGCCTGTTCAACCCTGCACTTTGGATAAGAAAAGACAAGAAAAACTCTTTGCCTTCTCACAGCAAACTCCTTCAGAGCAATGGTATGATCCAGCAAATGCAACTCAGGCTTCCAAAATCCTTGGAATCCTTTTAAGGAATTCTGCAGCAGCATTTCTGTCTTTCAGTCCCAGAGGAGCTGCAGGGATGCTCCCTGCCTGGCCAGATCCCTGCTCAGCCCCTGACTCCTGCAGAGAGCTGGGGCTGAGGTGGCAGCACAGCTCAGGGTGACACCAGCAGCTCTCCTGGACAGCACTGACATCCCCAGGGCTGATGTGAGCAGCTGGAGCAATTTCAGAGCTCTAAAGGCATTTGCCAGGGCCTGGGATATCATTTCATGTCCTTGCCAAAGTGCTCCTGGCCTCAGAGGAGCCGCAGCAGGGCGAGGGAGTTCACTGGTAATAGGATGTGGGACGTGGAGGTTAAAGGTTCCATAAAGGAAATCCTACACAAGCACGATGCTGATACACATCTGGCCCTTCCTCTGCCCTGTGCAGGGCTGCAGGTGTCCCTGACAGCCCCTCGAGCCATGAATTTGCTCTCTCTGGATGTAGGCAGGATATTTGCTATAGGAAACCATCCATCCCTGGGGCTACAGGCAGGCAGAGCTTCAGCTGGGAGAGGTGCAGCCCCAAAATCAAATTGCTTGGCCCTGGTGAAATCTTTATGGGTCAGAGCAGGGCATCAGCCAGGGGATAACCCCAGTTTCAGAGTCAGGTGTGAAATCTGGGATTTGCAATGGCAAGTGCCCTTTGGGTGGTGTTCTTGGTGTCCATGCTGACGTGTCTGTGTGGTCCCTGGCTCTGACTCTGCCGTGGTCCAAGCAAGACATCCCGTGCCCCACACCTTCTGGGAACCCCCAGAGCACAGCTCAGCTCTTTTAGGGCTGGGGGTCCTGAATGCAGTTCTGTTACCAGCAGGGATTCAGCCCTGCTGAAAGCAGAGCACGGCAAAGCAGAGGATTTGCTGTGAAATCCATGTGCATCCACGGGCAAACTTCCCTTGTCTTTAATTTTGGGGTGAATCTGTCCACCAGGGAGATTTCTTTGAGGTTTCCAGTCCGTGACTCATCTCCTCTCAGCAGCTCCAGTGCGAGGGCTCCACCGCACATCCTCCCCTCCCAAAATCTGCAGCAATTCCCACTGGCCTGAGAAGAGAAGGATCACGCTGCCTCCAGCCCCCCCAGAACCCCTCCCCTGTGGGACACCAGCTCTCAGAAGCCTCTTTGGAGACAAAAGGCTTTGGGACAGCCCCGGAGGGAGCTGGCACAAGGGAGCAGCGGGGCAGAGGAATTGTTGGGGATGCCCAGCGCTGTCCCCAGGGCAGCTCGGCCACACCCCAGGGAGGAGCCGCTCCATCCTGCCTCCTCAGTAACTCTGGGGGTGGGCAGAGCCACCGGGGCTCTGCCCTTGAGGGAGCCTTGCTGAGGAGATATGAAGAATTGCACAACCTCCCTGCAGACCCCTAAGATAACCAAGTAACCTTCTTGTTACAGCGACCACTCAAAGGACCCACAAGCCTCCAGGAGATTTTATGCAGATCTGTTGTAAACGATTGGCTTTGTACCCTCTCCCCTCCCACCCTAGTTCCCCATAAAACCCCCTGAGTCTCCCTAGTCCTCAGGGTATCCTGTCCCTGGCATCTTTGCTGGTACCTTGCAATGAAGTTATTTCATGCGGAATCGCTATACGAGACCCCCTCTCTCTTATCCCGGGCCGGCTAAAAGAGAAGCGACCTCGCGGGGCAGGAGCTGAGAAATCACTGAGCTGAAATCACGAGAGCTGAAGAATCACTGCTCTGCCCCCCTCCTGAGACGCTCTCTGCCAGCTGAGGGAGTGCTCTGACCCCCTAGAAAGCTGTCTCTAACGAGATACCTTTTTTGGGGTGGCTCTAGCCTCCTGGGTCCCAACTGCAGACCCCAGAACCAGCTGAGGAGTGAAACTGGCCAGTGTAGAAGATCCATCCTCTTAATTAGGTCTACATACATCCAAATAAATGAAATTACCTGAGCTCTCTTGTGTTTTCTGCCACTCTGATGCTTGCAAATCTGTCTGTCTGCCCAGGGGCTGCTCAGTTACTGGAGACCTGTGAGCTGCTCAGTTACTGGAATATCTAATTAACACCATCGTGCATTTATTTGAAGGCTTCCCCGGCAATTCTGTCAGTGGGATGCAGTGCTCACGCCAGTGCTTCCCTAATAACATTCATCTGCTTCGTTTAGACCTCGTATCCAGCACAGCTGCTGAAAAGTAGGGGCTTTATATTCTTATTTACAGCCCTTTCCAAATGGTCAGGGGCCACTTAACGTTGACCTCTGCCAGGCTCTGCGAGGGCTTGGGGCCAGATGCTTAAAGGGAATCACCTGCCTGTGTTTTGAATCACTTTTGATCTTTTATTTCACTCTATAAATCCCCAGAGGAGCTGCTGGTAGCAAACATCTGGCACAGTTTTTTTCTGCTCAGGGAAGGAATGAATCCAATATTGAAACTCCAGGGTGGTGTCTTCCTGCAGAGCTGGCCATAAAATAAGATTTGTGGGTGAGCCATCTGCATCTAGGGTGGCCCCTCCAGAGATGCTGCAGGTTCTTCTATTTGTTGCTTTTTGTATTCACCCGTCAGGATTGGGACCTGAGGGACTCCTTTTCCTGCTAATCCATGCAGGGAGCAATCCCAGCTGCTGGGTTAGGCAAGGAAAAAAGTCACAATTATGATATTGCTGCTTTAGGATGCCTCACAGAAAGCAGAGGTTGGAGGGGTGACCCCACAGGGACAAACGATGCCCAGCACGCCCCGGGGCTCTCCCTGCTTTTCATGGGGCAGGTTCAGCCCAGGGAAGCTCAGCCAGGGCTGTGGTTTCTCCATGTTCATATCCACCAAAAAACCACTCTGGATTTCCTTGGTTTTCCCTGATTTCCTAAGAGTGAGTGGCAGTGGGGCAGAGCCTCAGGGCTGAGCCTCCCTGAGGCAGCCAGAGTAGCAGGGGAGGAGCATTTGATTATTTTTTGGGGGGGACATAGAGCAGCAATAACCTTCCCACTGGGCTAGATAACATAAAAAATCTCTAATAACCCCCAGAAAACCACTGCCCTTTGCTGCTGGCGACAGAGCCTGTGCAGAGCTGGCAAGGAAACAGCCCCTGGAAAAGGAATTGCAGCAACCCCTGGCACGAAGGTGCAGGGATTATATCCAGCTACAGTGAGTCACCTCGTGCTGCTGCAGTGGTGTGCTCTGAGGAAACTCTCTCCTTGATAGAATCTCTCTTTAAAAGTCAGACCTTTCCTCTGGGAAAAGGCAAGTCTTGGCTTAGGCTGACCTACCTTGTTTTTTGGCTAGGAAAAGATATTTTTTGGCTGTCCCATGACTTTCACTCACAACCTCCCTGAGAACATTTTTAAAAGCCATTATTTCAGTCACCCCAATCAGGCAGCACGAATCCCTGTTCCAAAAGTCGTTTTACTGCCCTAAACTGATCAAATGCCCATCCTCTCACTCCAAAACATCTTCCTGCCTGTAACAAACCATGCTGAGGCTTCCACAGGCCCCGGGGAGGTGCTGAAGCCTCGCCCCTGCTCTTGCACTTCCATCTGACAGCAATTTATGGCACTGCAGGGTTTGCCTTATTGCCACCCTTCTGTGGGATGGAAATTTGCAGAGGTTCATGCACAGAGGGTGACTCCTTGCTCAGTGGTGATGTATGGAGCAATCTCACTCAGAACCCTTGAAGGCAGCGGGAATTTGGTGGGAGGAACTGCACCACAAATCTTGAAGCAGAGAAATCTCCACTTAGTGATGTCCTGCAGGTCCCCTGGACAAGCACATGCTGAAGAATTATTTTAGCTGCTGGCCTGCTGAATGCCCAAGATTTCACATAAACTGGAGCCAAATCCAGGCAAGATATTGCAATAATTCAGTTATGTCTTATACCAGCATCACCTATGGCCCTGTGCACAGGACAGCCATGCACCCACTCCCTGTGGATGTGATCACCACCAGAGGGAATTGCTCCACTTGGAGTAAATGATTTTAACCCTTCTGTTGTGTGTGGATAAGATGTAGTTTAAGAGAAAATGGCAGTGTTGTTTTATTTTTTCTTTCTTGTGATAATTGCTTTTAAATCACCGTACATCATCAAATGCCTGGCATTTGAATTACACAGCTCAGAAACCTGCTTACCAGTGAATTTTAAATTTCTAATTATTGCCAGTGGTGGTGTTTGTAAGGACTTGTGCCTGCTGCCTAAAATTTCTTCACAGGCTGCTCAGAATACTTTACATAAATAGTTGGAGCCACAAACCTGCCAATGTTAACGAAGAAATTCTTCAGAAAGTCAAGGCTGTTCCTCTTCTTTTTGTCAAATGGGCCACTCAAAAGTGAACTTGGTAAGACAGGAACTGCTCTGTAGTGGGACAAAAATGCCTCCATAAGTGAGTGGGCTGAGGTTTCTCTTGTTTTAGGTTTCAGTGGGCTCCAGATGGGAGGATAATGTGGGTATGAATGGCAAAAGTGATGTCCTGGAGTTGTCCTGTGACAACACAGCCCAGCCAGGGACTGCCAAGAAGATGAATATCCAGAAAAGGGGAGAAAAACATTCCTTCCAGTACTGTCAGGGAAGTTTTTCTTAGCCTTATAAAAAATATACAATCATTTGCCTAGCTTCCAACAGAGATTGGAGGTAGAAGCATGAGAGGAATGGAGATGGGTGGCAGGAAGAATTCATGAAAAGAGTTGTGTGCAGGATGAGTTACAGTTGCATAAGTATTAAAACATCATTTTGTTATTTCATTTTCTTTTTTTCATTTCGTTTTGATGTGAAGACCATGCCCAGCTGCTGAATTTTGGTCCTGCAGAATTCTCACTTCCTCAGTGTACAATCCATGGACTGCAAGGCACAGACCCTGGGTGGTTTTTTCCCCAGATAAATGTCAAAGCCGTGTATCTGCAAAAAATAAAGGCCAGTAAATGGTGTCTGAAGTAGCTATTAATCTTTGGAATTAGTTGCTCCAAGTCCAGATTGCAAGTACATGAAACAACAAGAAATGGAATTAAATTAGGGAGATTTATCGTGAGCGGTTGTTTCACGGTGGTTTGGGTTTCAGCGAGAGCACAGACCAGTGAAATATCAGCACAAAGACATAAATTAAGTAGGAATCCTTGGAGGAAAAAAATCTTGTTTATTCTGTGCCAGCAGCCGTGTCATTTGTCACCTCGGAGCACGGGAATCAGGGCACGGGTGGGAGCCCCTGGATGTGCCTGAGAGGAGCTGGATGGAGGTGCAGGTGTTCATATTGAAACAAACCAGGAGGAAAGTGACAGTGAAAGGAACTGGAGAGTCCTGTGGCGTCAGACAAAGCCCCCTGAGCAGTGAAAAACCAAGTCAGAGGTGGAGAAGGTCTCAGGGGTGTGGCAGTGATTCACTCCTCCCTGGATGTGCTGAAGCTGTCCGAGTGAGCCTTTCAGTAACTGCAGCACAGCTGCGATTTCAGACGGTGCTTGGATGGGATCTGGGTGGAGGTGACAGGGACCTGCAGGTGCTGAGCTCTGCCAGCATCCAAAGGTGACACTTCTGTCCTTGGGCTGACCTGTGAGCTGCTCAGTTACCATTCAATGGAGAGAGAAGCCTGAGGAAAAGGACCTGCTTGAAGGGAAACTGGGATAAATTCTGATTTAAATGCATGACTGCAGCTTTGGGAGAGAGGAGAGCTCTGGGGCAGAGCAGGTGCCAGGGACCTGGAGCTGTGGTCCCTGCAGGGACAGCCTTCTCAGCAGCCAGGGTGAAGCCTCTGTGGCACAAAATGCTCTCCAGCCCAAGTGCTCACTCCCTGTCCCCTTCCATGCCTGAAACAACTGCACCATGGGGTCACCTCAAACCCTGTCTGCCCCCAAAACCATACTTGCACCTATGGGGATGACTGTATGGATCAATCAGGGATAGGTTTATAAAAACACAGCAGTGCAGGGCCATTGCATCTCCACAGGGATCCCCCCTCAGTTCCTTTGGGAATCCCCAGACCATGCAGAGGCAAGGCTCTCGTGCTGTCCCACTGGGATCCCCCACCCTGTGCCTCTGCAGCTGGGAGGGAGGTGACCAACTCCAGTTTAACTCTTCATTCCCTTTCCCCCCATAAAAGTAATCCCTGGGTTTTGCTTCCCAGCAAAATTCCCTGGCATAAACTGAGCAGATTTTGTTACTAAGAACGTTTTTATAGCAGCAGAGATATAGAGGGAGCTTCCCAAAGCACAGTTACTGCTACAAAACTTTTAGGAACCTTAAGTCTAAATAAATCAAATCTATTCCCTTAAACACTAAGCTTTTTAAGGCACACCTTGCTCTTTTTTCAGGTTCCCATCATCATATTCTGGCAAGCTTTAAGGTGAAATCCTTTGGCTTCCACCTGCGTGCAGCTATTGACACTTGGGCATGGATCAAAGTGAATTTCCACAGCTTTCAGGTATAAGGGATAATTGGAAGATTTTTTTTTTGTGTATCCACAGGGCATAATACTCCTCTGCAGACCCATTTTAGAGGGGATATAAAATAAATCCAGTGCATCCAGCAAGGCTCCTCTCTGCTCAGCAGGGTAAAGTGAAGGCAAACAGGGCTTAGTGTCTGTACCCCCACAAGTTTTGTGGTTCTGGTTCTTCCTTCACTCAGGTGGAGGCTGGACAAGCTGCTGGAGGAGAAATTCAGGGGGAATTATAAAATAAAGAGCCCCCACATTTGGCTCAGCGAGCCCTGGGCAGCCCTTGATGTCCATAAAGTTATATACATGCAGATACACATATTTGTACACATGAATGCAACAGCTGCCTCGCTCTTATTGTTCTCCTTCGGCACCTGCCTCTGTCACCATCCCAGGCAGGATGCTGGGCTGCTTTCAGCCCTTTCACGAGTCCATTCCCACCCTCCAGGCTCTGGATGTCCACGGAGATGTCCAAAACCCCACGTCCACTCCTTCCGTCCCTCCCATTGTCAGGCACGGCCTGACTCACGTCCCCTTCCTTGCTTTCTCTGCGCTGCTCATGTCATTTCCAAACCACCTTCCTTCCCCGTTCCACACCCCAATTTTATTTTTTCCTAGCGGTCGCGTCTTTCCCCTCCTTCAAAATCGTTTTCAGAAAGCCAACGTCACCTCGGTTTAAAGAGAGCCCCTGGATGTTTATCGTGCCGTTAAATCATTTCCTTCCAGCGGGCTCCAGATGAAGTTATCACTTTGTCAAAACGAGATGCAAACCCGCAGTGGGAAGCACACAAAGGGGAGAGCCCAGGCTCTCGGGGAAGTTTGGGTGAACTGTTTGCAAAAAAATCTGCCGAGCCCACCCCTCCGAGACCTCTATTTCCCCCCGCGGCAGCTGTCATCTGATCCCACGCTCGGGCTCTGAATGGGGCTCTCGGAGGATGCCAGATGTTGGGAACAAAGGTCTAAAAATAATCTTTCCAAGTAATCTTCCCGTCCATCACTCAAGGAGAGCGCGAGCTTTGTGTGAGCATGTGAGCCGAGAACCTGATCTAACTTAAAGAAGTTCAACAGCAGCTCCCGGCTTCTGCCTGTGGGCTCTTTTTTTTTTTTTTTTTTCCTTTCTTTTTTTTTTTTTTTTTTTTTCCTTTCCCTTCCCCTTTTCCCTCCTCAGAAGCTGCGCAGGGAAAAGCGGCTCTCAGAGCGCTCAGCCCTCTCTCTCTCTCTCTCCCTCCCTCCTTGCCAAGCCTCGGAACCGCCCGAATTCCCAGAGCCGGGCTCCTTATCCCGTCTCTCCCTGGACAAACATGGGTTCCAGGCTGCTGCTGCCGGAGATGCTTTTCTGTAAAAAGCTCCTCGCCGCAGCCCTGTGTGTCTCGGTGCTGCTGCCGGAGCCCGGCGCTGCCAGGGCGCTCTGGAAACGCGCTCTGCTGAAAATGACGGAGAAATACGATGTGAGTAAGGCTTGGAGGGGGGGGGGATTTTTTGGGGATGCTCGCCGCAAAACGGGGAGTTTTCCTCGGGCGTTTTGGGACCGGGAGTGTTGGGCTCGGCGGGCTGGCTCTGTGGAACAGGGATTTATCATGAAGTTTTTTCCCAGGCTGCGCGGAACTTTTGCCACCTAGCTGCTGCAGGGGGAAGCTTGGAGAGAGGTTTGGGATGGCACCGGCACCGCTTTCCCTGGAAACTCCGCGGGGCAGCCAGGGAGACGGGGAATGCAAACCCTGCGGGTCCGGGGATAGCTTTGGGAGGGAGATAATGGGATTTATTGCTTGGAGCAGGGAGGGTTCCCTGCCTTTTGGGATAATTTTGGGGTAAATGCGTGCTGGAGGGAGGGATGGTGGCATTGCCCGCGGCTCTGGGAATCCCTGGAGAGCACGGAGAGCTCAGCCCCACAGCGGCGTGCCCATCGCTCTAAAGGGCGGCGATCCCAAAAATCCATCCCCGTGGCCGTGCCGTGCCTGGCACATTCCCTGCGGGCGGAGCTGCTGCCCACGCCCTGGCAGCGCTCTCGGTGGCACCATCTGTGTGCCCGCCTGCTCTTGGCAGCCTGCACGGGGCACTGAGCTTCCAAATCCGCTTGGAGCAGGGCTGCTGGAACCGCGACTGGGACAGCGACAAGTTACTGGGTCCCGTCCTGGTGAGCCTGGGCCGACCGACTGTTGGAGGTGGCCAAGGAGGAAATGGAAATCGGGGAAAAAAAAAACAAAAAACAAAACAAAACAAAACAAAACAAAACAAAAAACCAAACCAAACAAAACACAAAAAAAAATCCAGGCCAAAAAACCCCAAACAAACAAACAAAAAACAAAACAAAAAAACACCCAAAACAAAAAAAAAAAACCAACCAAAACAAAAACAAACAAACAAACAAACAAACAAAAAACCACTATAAATTTGAAATTTTTGCTTGATCCATTCAAGTTTCCTTAGAAACCAGCATTGAGCCAAAGTTTCTGCCCCTTGAATTGCTTGGGTGCAAACCCCCGAAAGTTTATTTTCTTATGCTCAGGTCTGAGTGCATCTTCCAACCCCTGCACGTGTATAAACAGCTCCTTGGTGTCACAGGCAGATTCTTCCACCTGTTTTCTGTAGCTTTTCATCCAAAAAGGATGTTTTCCTGCCCATGACTTTTAGAGTGATGTGTGTGCAATTGCTGACTCAGAATTGTGACACACATCCCTTGCCCTCGATGAGAGAACTGAAATTCTGTCTTGTCTCCTTGAAATATTGCATAAAACTTTGTGCTGATATTTGCAAGGTACCTCAGGGATTCTGTAAGAAATCTCCTTTATTATAGACACTCTTGGGATAATAGGGTATCCTCTGGTTTGCACTTTAATTGGGAAATGGTGATATAAAGAGCTGCATTTCCTGCAAGATCACTCACTGGAAAGCACATTTATATGGATGTTCTTCTGCCATATTTCAGCGTGGAGCTCAAATTTAATAGGAGCTATGAGGTGAATGACCCAGAGAGATAGGACAGGAGCAGAACAGGAATTTACATGTTGATCTTCAGATAACAAGCCCTGCCGAGGCAGAGCCGGCTCCCCTGAGGATATATCCTCTTCTTTCAACCTGCACTTCTTCAAAGGGCTGTTTTTCCTGGCAGCCCTGAATCCAGGTGCTACTGATCTGGCAAGCTCAGCCAGAATTGCTCATATTGACAGAAACATTGATCCAGGGAAAACAGAAAATGCTTTTCTTTCTCCTCCTCAAGGCCTTGTCAGGGGGGGAAAGCATCTGCTCTCCATCCTCTCCTGCACCAGGAGTCAGTTCTGGCAGCCCCTCTGATTTTCTCAGAGGGATGTTTTCTTTCCTACCAAATGCTGTGTGTTCCCTGCAGTGGGGAAAGCAGAGTCTGGGGGCAGAGCAGCTGATTTGTGAGTCACTTGGCTGGAGGGGTGAGGACAGATGGAGGTGCTTATGGCAACCTGCAGCCATGTGGGACATGGGCCACAGACACCCCTGGGGGACCCCAAAGGACACGGGGGAGGCAGCTTTGTGCGGTCTGAGTCCAGAACATCTGAGGCTAGAGCAGGAGGAGAAATGCTGGATGCAGAATGACAGGCAGGTGTGAGGATGAGGAGCTGGCTTGGGCTCTGGCCAGGGGGTTTGCAGTCACCCTGAGGAAGGGTGTTGGTTGACAAGGAGGGGTCAAGTGGGGATGGAGAAGGGAGAAAGAGGGATTGCAGTGAGGAGAAAAAACCTGGCAGTCACAGTGGGATGCAGGAGCTGGGCTTTAAAAAAAAAATCCATATATTTTACAGAGGGACACTTGTCAAGTTTAGTGGTTTGCAGCTGGTGTTCTGCAGCCCCCACACTCCAGGGACTGGAGGGCAGAGGGAGGGAGCTACCTGGGAGTGGGCTTCAGTCCATTATAAAACACCCATCCTGTCTGTTGGGACAAACTGGGCCAGTCTGCATTTCATTCCACTGTCAACTACAGCAAGTGTTTTAGAAAAATCACAGCCTTCTTTTAAAGTCTTCCAGAAATGAAGAATTCCTCACAGCTGCCGTAATGCTCTTCCAACAATTTATTTACCCTCCAGCAGCCAGCTGTCATAAATCAGCCCTGGGGTACCCTCTTTGTGCCCCAGGAGATTTCTGGCCCCCATATCCTCAGAGTAACCTGTGAGCAGAGCAGCCTCACCCTCCCCTTTGGAACCTGCACGCACACAAACCATTTTTTCTCTTTATTTCCGGCCTTTTAGTCATTATTGTGCATCTTCTTGGAGTCCACCCCAGTTCTGCAGCATTCTTCCAACTGCAGACAGCAGAACCAAAATGACAAACCCCGGGCCAACAACAGGAGAATATTATTCCCATTGCTTTGCTCTTGTCCTTCAGATTGTTTAAGCTGCCTTCAGTCTGGTGTTGGCCACTTTGACCATCACTGATGGGTGATTTTCCAGGTCTTTGATGGAAATATTGGAGGATTCAAAATTGCCCCGACTGTGTATTTTTTTTTTTTTTTTTCCCAGAGGAAAGGTGTTTTATGGCCAGTGTTTGGGAATAGCTGCCAGGGCCAGAGCTGGTGGTGGGAGGCTGAAATAAACCTCATGTATCATCTCGAGGGGCTCCATGCAGAATATGATTTAGCAGAGAGCTGTGCTTTGAGACAAGCTCAGGGACCAGTTCCAGACACAAATAACAGAACAGATCTGGGGTTTTTGGGAGGATGCAGACTGCATCCCTCAGTTGCTGTTGAAATTATGGCCGAGACTGAGTGATTCCATCCAGGTTTTTCCTCATCTTTGTTGACTTCCAGGGTTCCTCAGATGAACTCTGAACTTTTTCCCTTACTTTGTTTCTGGCTATCTCTAAGGCAGATATTGTCATTAAATAATTTAATAAGTCTCCCTGGGAAAGAGAAATTTACCTCCTGCACTGAAAAACATTTCTAAAGGAATTTTGACTGTTGTCACAATCTGAAAAAAAAAAAAAAAAAAAAAAGAAGAAAAAAAAAAATCAGAGCCAAACTGTGAATGGGAGAGCTTTTATAAAACCTTGTAACCCAAACCTGGAGACATCCTTACCCAGGTTATTATGGGGAATGAGGGAATCCTGTTTTATGCACACATAAGAAAGGGATTTAATTGAACCAAATAAGCAAAATATTCTTATTTTGAAAGAAATGAGTTGTGAGCAATAGATGACCAGAGAAAATGGGCAGGGAGGTCATGAGGTACAAAATTATTTGGCTACAACTCTTATATTGTTCCCCAACGGAAATTTCATTCATGGAGCCAGCTGTTCATTGCAATTTTGGCTTCTTGGTTTCTGAATCATCTGTGAAGCAACGGCAGTAATTGTTTGGTGGTTTTTTTCATGTATCCACTACTTGCCAGTATTATTTTGGTCACATTTCCGTCTGCAGATGACCTTTCAAATAGAATAGTAAACTGTGACCTTCCAGGATGAACTCTCCCTCCAACAAGGAGACCTGTTCAGTGTTTGGAACTGCACAGATTTATTGTTCAGTGCTCCCTTCCAGCTCAAAATTATACCTGTCTGAAAATTTTCTCTATTTAAAATCCAGCAGCGCTCCCCCCCCCCCCCCCCAGAAAAAAAAAGTATATTTTCAATATCTTCAATTTTAAAACATGTTTCCAATTTGGAGTGTTCGCAGCTTTTGAGGAATGGACTAATATGAGAGCTTGCACCTTCAGCTTGGAAAACATCGTCAAAACTGGGTTTTTCCAAACCTTTTTAGTTGTTTAAACAGCCTATCAGTACATGGGAAAACAATGTCACAGAAAGGTTTTAAAGGAAAAAGCAGGAATTGTTTATTGGTATCGGGAACAGGGCAAGAGATTGTCATTGGTGAAAATATCAGGAATTCTCTGTCTCTCTGACACTCCATCTCCATGCAATGGCCTCTTCTTGGCCGTTTTTTGGGAGAATCCATGTAGGAACAGGCTGTTGTCAAAGGCACAGATGCTCCAAAGGAGCCATTGGGGGTTACAGCAATAAGGATGGAGCAGGATGTAGAGAGGGGTGTTAATCTCACCTCAAATTTCTCCATAGTCTGGTGGTGAAATTTCCTAGAAACCCCTGGGGGACTGTTGCACCATGTTTATTCTTGGAATAACAACCCCAGTTTCTCATCACTGATTTTGTAATACACCAGTGATTGGGCCAAATGTACTGGGAGCAGTGCAATCAAGTCCTCCTGGAGTGACAGATATGGTTCTGCTGGAGCAGACATGATGCTGTAGAAGGGTCCAGTGGTGGTGAGACGGGTCCAATCTTACTTGGGAATCCAGTGCACACAGGCTGCCCTGCTGTTCTGATGCTCAGGTTTTATCCAGGTGGGAATGCTGGGCTCCTCCCACTGGGTGGAGCATCTCCCAATGGGCTGATGTAATTTTATCAGCCATGCAGTGAGCCTCGGTAGCCCATTAACAGCAGATATCCTCTGGAGGGAGGATGGGTGATGGAAGAGATAAAGAACAGCCCCAGCTGGTTTTATCAGCTTCAACAGAAAGACAACCACCCCTACCCCCCAGGAGTTGTGAGAGAAAGAAAAACACCTCCTCGACCGCTTTCAACAGACTGGAAACAGAATACATCTTGCATTGCAACCCAAGACAACCTGATTTCCTTTTCTTCTCTTTGCAAAGGATTATGAGTACCCTCTTCATTCTCACAGTTCCCACCAGCAGAGGAACGACCGGTGCCCGCCGCCGCCGCAGAGCCTGCCGGAGCGCGCCTGCGAGGTGCCCAGCTGCCGCTCCGACTCCGAGTGCCAGCGCCACAAGCGCTGCTGCTACAACGGCTGCATCTACGCCTGCCTCGAGTCCGTGCAGCCCCCGCCAGGTACAGGCACCCCTGGGCTGGAGCAAGGTGGGGTTGATGGTGGTTGCTGGTACCTGTCGCCGTCTGGTCCGGTGGGGATGGTGCCGCGACCTCCCTCGCTAGAAGCGTCTTTAAAAAGACAGCTAGATAGATCAACAGAGGCACAGGCACTCTCAGACACAGGGTGATCAGCTCTTTGGGGCATTCCCAAGTATAGAGTGATCAGCTCTTTGGTGCACTCTCAGGTGCAGAGTGATCAGCTCCTTGGGGCACTCTCAGGCACAGGGTGACCAGCTCTTGTGCGCTCTCAGGCAAGAGTGATCAGCTCCTGTGCACTCTCAGGTGCAGAGTGATCAGCTCTTGTGCACTCTCAGGCACAGGGTGATCAGCTCTTTGGGGCATTCCCAAGTGCAGAGTGATCAGCTCTTTGGGGCACTCTCAGGCACAGAGTGATCAGCTCTTGTGCGCTCTCAGGTGCAGAGTGATCAGCTCTTGTGCGCTCTCAGGTGCAGAGTGATCAGCTCTTTGGGGCACTCTCAGGCACAGAGAGATCAGCTCTTGTGCACTCTCAGGTGCAGAGTGATCAGCTCTTGTGTACTCTCAGGCACAGGGTGATCAGCTCTTTGGTGCATTCCCAAGTACAGAGTGCTCAGCTCTTTGGAGCACTCTCAGGCACAGAGTGATCAGCTCTTTGGGGCACTCTCAGGCACAGGGTGATCAGCTCTTTGGTGCACTCTCAGGCAGAGTGCTCAGCTCTTTGGGGCACTCTCAAGTGCAGAGAGATCAGCTCTGTGTGAGGCTGCCTGAGCAGCAGAGCCATGTTTGCCACCCCAGGTGAGGCAGGAGTAAAGGCAGTGAGATGGGGTCTTTCCGCCCTCCGGGAGAGCTCCTTTATTCCACGAGGTCCAGAGGGGAAAGAGCCAAATGGTCCCTGGCGGAGAGGGATTATATAGGGCAGCCAGGGGCGGGGTTTCACAACTTGGCCAATGGGGAAAGGAACTGGGAAAGGAGCCAATCAGGGGAAGGATCCAAAAAGAACCAATCAGGAGGGGTGAAAACCAGGAACAAGGGGAATAACCAATGGGGTATGAAACATTAACATAGAACTGCAAAGGCTCATGGGTTGAAATATTTTTTCTCACCAAGGAAAACCCTCAAAGGGACTTCCCAAAGGAGAGTCACTGCTAACCGAGGCAGCCTCAGGGCTGCACACTCTCCAAGGGAGTGAATTGTCCTTTGTGGATGGTCCAGGGACCATCCCAATAAACGTATTCCCAATAAGCAGCTCTTCCAGAAAGGCTGCTCGGGTGGGCACACAGGCAAGGCAGTCAAGTCCACACACCACACACATCGCTGTTGAGGCGGTCACGACACACAGAGGGATGCAGTAGAAGCTCAGAAGGCTCAGAAAGCTCTTTACTATGGCTTCATGCTGTCTTTTATACAGTTTTTACAAACCTCGAGGGCAACTTCTAGTTGGTTAATAGATGTCTTGTTAATTATTCTGTTGGTTAGTAAAAGACTAACTTTTACTTGTCCATCAAATCTATCTATTCTCGGACTGTTTACATATTTTCTTTTAGTGATTCTCACAGGACAAATCCCTTGTTATGGCCGGTGTGCTTATTTTTCACCCTCAGAATAGATTGCTGTGTTAAAGGAACTTATTCTCACAACAGCTTCACATGGAAACTTACAGATCACTTGTTAGCTGCACTTAGAAGAAGTGACAGGCTGGGTTTTACCCTATTCCTACACACACACACACCACAGCTAGCTCAGCGAGGAAAGTCAAGAAGGGCCTTTGTATGATAAATTCCAGGGAAGGTTTATTAAATTGTAAACTGGGTTAAACTGTAGAAGTCACTCAAGGCCAGCTCTTTTCCTGGGATGGCATTTGCCATGCCCCATCCCTGGAAGCGTCCAAGGACAGGTTGGATGAGTCTTGGAGTAACCTGGGATAGAGGAAGGTGCCCATGGCAGGGGATTGGAATGAGGTGATCTTTAAGGTCCTTTCCAACCTAAACCATTCTGTGTTCCTGTGTTTCTATATGCTGGAAAAGAGGCAATCCCAGCCTGAATTAGTGCTGACAGAAGTGAGGCAGCCACCTCATCCTTCCCTGCCATGGGAATGAGAATGGGGAGCAGCAGCTGCTTGGGCCTCTAGGACACCAGGTCCTTGTGGCCCTGGATAACATCCATGCCTCCCTTTACACTGGGACAAGAGCACCAGTACAAGTCAAACTCAGATCAATCCTTCAGGCAGCCTCCTCACAGGCCCTTAGAGGAAATCCATGGCTTTTCCATAACTCTGTGCCCTGTGGCTGCTGCATTTTGACGCTGTGGTCTCTTGTTTCTGTTTTCTGCAGTCTTGGACTGGCTGGTTCAGCCCAAACCCCGCTGGCTGGGAGGCAATGGGTGGCTTTTGGATGGCCCAGAAGAAGTCTTACAAGGTACAGGACATTTCTCTGTCTTCTCTGCAGTGTCAATAATCACACAAAGGCCCTGGAAAATAAATCCCTCATACACAGAGCTTGCCTGGGATGCTGGGCTGCTGGTATTTGTCTGGAGTTTCCACAGGAATAACTCTGTGTGGTGCTGGGGGTTGCTATCTGGTGCAGTAAATAAATTACTTTTTATGGATATGGATTATCCAGCAGAGCACGAGGAATGCTGCAGGGGACTGGGCCTGTACCCATTCTTCAAATAATTAGAGACACATCTTTCTTTTAGAAAAAGGCTTTGTCATCACACACACAATTCTCTGCCAGCTTCCTGATAGACTGTGGGTGGACTTGGAATGGGAGATCCTTTAATCCAGAGTGGCCTCATCACCCAAATGCCTTGGGCTGGGGCTGTGGCTCTTGGATCTGAAGGTGCTTTGGAGAGGAGCCCTGGCAAACTGCTGCAGAGCTGTGTCAAGCTGACATGAACCTGGGACATCTAAGTTTGGAGACTGATAATGAGCTTGAGCTCCTCAGGTTCATTCCATAGGGAAAAGGGGTTTAATTATTTTTTTCCAATACCTAGAATTGAAATAAGGAGGGAGCGGGGAGGTGGGAGGAGAAGTTTTCTTCTATGAGGCATGCCCAGATGTATGGACACCTGAAGTTTTTGGGTTTTTCATGGAAATGTTAACCCAGCTTTTGATCAGCTTTAGTCAAATCCAGGTAGTGTGAATAAATTCCCCTCTTTGGTCTTACACAGATGGTTTCAGACTCACTGAGTCTCAACTCTCATCTATTATGGAAACTCCAAGTTCTTGAAGAGAAAATTCTGCCTCCAGCTCATGGAAGCTGCACAGCTAGAAATAAGATAAAATAGGTTCCTCCTCATCCATCCTTGTCATGCTTATATTATTTGTTCTTATCTGAACACCTTCATCTCAGCTTGAGAGAGTAATTAGGGAAGTAAGAACCATCAGTCATGGCATGAGAATTACAGCAGAGGTCGTTGAAATTGAAAATGAGAGGGTGGAGTGGCCCTGCAGAGTCTGTTCATGTAGAGGCCACAAACACGGAGTTCTGCTTCACCTCCCCTTTCTGAGCTGCACTTGCTGCCTGTCCCAGGTCAAAGTGATGAAACCTCTGTCTGGGACAGGGGGTGTCCCTGCCTGACCCCGCAGTGAGTCACCCCTGAGGTCTGGATTCTGCAGCAGGTCCCTGGGTGTGGAGCAGAGAACAGGGCAGCGCACTGCCAGCTTCCTGCTCACGTCCCCCCAACTTGGAGCCTGCTTTGCTTTTCTCCTAACCCTATCTCACAGCAGAAGAAGAGTAAATAATACCAGTAGGCACTCAAACCATTACAGAAATGGTGCGTTGGCTGGGAAACAGAAATTGGCAAACCTGAAGCTACCACAGGCACCCAGCCCAGGGTCTGGACAGGACACACTGATCCCTGCTTGGAGGGAACAGCCCCATGGAGGGATCATCCTGCATGGTGGGCAGTGGTGGTGCCTTTTTGGGCTACCTAAAAACAGAGGCCAGACAGAATAAAGGGAATAAAAAGCAGTTGTATTTATTGAAGGGCCTTCAGGTACATTTAGGGCAGGCAAAGCTCCCTCAGGGGCTGTACCCAAAAATGGACCCCGGGTCACGGGTTTTCACACTTGGATAAGTTTGGTTCATTTGCATGTTGGGGGTTAATCCTCCAATTACAGCTTCAGGTAATGAAGTCATTTACCCCAAGTTTGCTCCCCCCCAATTCACTTCTGTTTCCATTTCTCAGGGCCTGAGGCAGTGAGGTGTCCTTGATTCCCAGGCCTGGAGGGGAATTGTTGTGTCTGACCAAAACAGGAAAGCAGCAGCTGACACTGTGTGTGGAGTTTATACACTAAAGAACAGTAGCTAACACTCTACATGGAGCTGAGAGTTACATACTGAAGAACTGCAGGATTACAAATACATGAAAAACACAACAGCTGAAATTCTCAGGCATCAGTGGTGGGCGGAATCCACCCCTCAGCTGGCACAGAGCCTGCACACCGGGCTGTGGGGTGGCTTTGTGCAGGGAATGGGGCTGAGCTGTGCCAGGAGGGGCCAGCCCCATGGCCAGGAGTTTGGGGTGGGGTTGTGTGGCCGTGTGTGGGACCCCGTGGGTGTCACAGCCGTGGTGGGTGGGTGACCTGCAGGTTTCCCTTGCAGCTGAGGCCTGCAGCACCACGGAGGACGGGGACGAGCCCCTGCACTGCCCCACGGGCTACGAGTGCCACATCATCAACCCGGGCAACACGGCTGAGGGCATCCCCAACAGGGGCCAGTGCATCAAGCTCCGGGGAAACCCAGGTCAGTGCTGCATCCTCCCTGCCTCCTCTCTTTCAAACCGGGAAATTCGCAGATGACACTAAGATGGGAGCGTGTCTGGGGAGGTAGAGGGGTTCTGCAGAGAGCCCTGGAAGGGTTGGATGGATGGGCAGAGCCCAATAAGATGAAGTTTAATATGTCCAAGGGCTGAGTCCTGCATTTTGGCCACAAAAACCCCCTGAAATGTTACAGTCTGGGGATGGTGTGGCTGGACAGTGCCCAGGCACAAAGGGACCGGGGGACTGGTGACAGCAGCTGGACATGAGCCAGCAGTGTGTCCAGATGGCCAAGAAGGCCAATGGCTCCTGGCCTGGATCAGGAATGGTGTGGCCAGCAAGAGCAGGGAGGTCATTTTGTCCCTGTACTGGGCACTGGTGAGGCAGCACCTAGAGTGCTGTGTCCAGCTCTGGGTGTTTCAGTTTAGGATGGACACTGAGTGCTGTGTCCAGTTCTGGGTGTCTCAGTTTAGGATGGACACAGAGTGCTGTGTCCAGCTCTGGGCCCCTCAGTTTAGGATGGACACAGAGTGCTGTGTCCAGCTCTGGGCCCCTCAGTTTAGGATGGACACTGAATGCTGTGTCCAGCTCTGGGTGTCTTAGTTTAGGATGGACACAGAATGCAGTGTCCAGCTCTGGGTGTCTCAGTTCAGGATGGACATTGAGTGCAGTGTCCAGCTCTGGGCACTCAGTTTAGGAAGGATATTGAGTGCAGTGTCCAGCTCTGGCCCCGCAGGTCAGGAAGGACATTGAGTTTAGAAGAGGTTTATAGCAACCCAAATTTACTTCAGCTACAGAGGACTTTTATTTTCCTCATTGTGAGGTTCTTATTTCCATATCTCTAATTTCTCTGTGCTGTGCACAGAAGGTCAGAGTTTAACACAAAGAATGAAGGGTGACTGGGTATGGTCTCACCATGTTCCTTCTTTTCCAGATGGACACAGCCTGAGGCAAAAGTATTACAAGGAATATTTTGGTAAGCTGCTGGCATGAAGTGTTTGTTGTTGTTATTAAGCTTTATCGTTCTTGCAATGCTTACAAGGGATTTGCTCCTTATGAAATGAAGGTTTGCACACAGAAAAAAGAGGTTCTTTATCCTCAACACTTTATGCCACGGTCAGATGATCTTATTTTAAGATCTACAATGTCCTGACTGTGGACTCTTGAGAACCAGAATGTTCAGCTGCGGCAGAATGAGTTAAATGGTGCAGTCTTCTGCCAGGGGAACCACCCAGTCCAATAATCTTTTCTTTTTATTATTTTTAAGCATATTTTTGGAGCTTTGCTCTTGGCCCAGGACTCCTTGCAGCTGAACACAGAGCTCTGTCAAAAGCAGGGTCTTGGACTGTGGTAAGAGATAAGGGATGGCTGGAGCCCAGTGACTCAGTCCCTCGGTGTTCCCTGAGAGGTCCCAGGTCCCTCTCACAAATCTGGGGCTCAAAGAAAGCAGGAGCATCTCCCACATCTTTCCTCACAGTTTCAAAGCTCCTGGCTTCTCCCTCTTGGATGTGGATCAGACTGGAAGTGACATTCAGATACATAACTGAACAGCATCTTTGATGTAAGATGTACAAACAGCCAAATTTGGCCACTTTGGCTGATAAAACCATGGAAGGATTTCCTTTCCTCTCTTCCAGTGTGGGCTATCCCAGCTCTCCAAGAGAACTGCTAAATAATGAGACCAATGAAGCTGCACTGCTGAGAGAACCCAGAGAAACCACTTGCCACAGCCTAACCCAAAACCTGACTTGGCTGGTATTTGTTTTACAGGCAGCAATTCCAACAATTTGGTCGGCTATGTGAAAAACCAGCAGAAGCATTTAGGCTAATTGAAGGCGTGCCTGGGTAAGTGCCCTGTGAATGAAGGGAAAGCTGGGTGGAAATAGCTGGTGCTTAGAATGCAATTATTCAGAGAAACGATTGTCTGAGGGTGATTATTTCCTCTGAGCAAAATGCTGGAGTAAGGACAGCACCTTAAAACCCTGTACAGGTGCACGAAACACCCTCATTCCACCAGACACACCTGGTTTCTTTGCAGAACCTTTGCCTCGTGGGTTTTTAGAGGACGGAGTGATTTTGAGGATGAAAAATAATTCCTTAAGACTTCAAATTTTGTGTTTAGGGGCTTCTTCTAACGCAGGTGTAACTTGTCCTGCCAGACAAGCTAAAAAGCTGTTTATTCTGGACTGGCTGCAAAAAGGGTCAGTCTTGCAAATACTTCAGCACACGGGGGGGTTGTGGGATAATTTTTGTGTGTGTGAACACTTGTGCTGAGCAGTGGGACCCACTCATGTGAGCAAAGGCACATCCATCTGGCCAGAGCCAAGCCAACAGCAGAAGCTCCATCCATTTTATCTTGCCTTGGGCAAGAACAAAAATATTTATTAGACCAAAAGTTCTGTCCCAAAATGGTTTTCTCAACACTTTCAGCTTCATTTTAAAATTAACTTGGGCTTAGCTGGGATTTATAGAAACAAAGCAGTTCATTGTCTGTCTGTACCTACGTCAGGCTGGCTGTTAAGATTACTCAGCTACTTAAGGACAAGTTCTGTGCAAACATCCCAGGAAAGATAAATATTTTAATTCCTCTTACTTTTTTTTTTTCTTCTGTTGTTTGGTTTTCACCCAGCTGGACCACTCTGTCAAGGAATGCTTTGCCCAGCAGCTTTCTGGTCCCAGATCTCCACAAGCACATCTCCAGCATCCCCCTGATCCCTGCCCATCACTGACAAAAAAAAAAAAAAAAAATTCCATTATCCAAGGAACAGGATGAATCCAGATTTTAACCCCACCAGGAAGGGGAGAAATGTGATCCCCTGAAGGAAACCACACTGCTTATCAGCTGCCCTTCTACAAATGAAATGCAAACACCTCCAAGGGATCCCTGTAAGCCACAGTGCCATGATCAGGCTGCTGACACTGAGCCTGCCCTTTATCTGCTTCTTGTGTGTCCAATTCAGATTTCAGGCCTGTGAACACAACCCAGTGACATCAGAATTCTACCTAAATATCATATCTAAGTTGCTTTAAAATAGGTGAGACTAAAGATCAAATCCAGTGCCTGCCTGTCTTGAACAAATCCTTTTAAAAAGGCTTTTCATTAACTTAAAATCCAAAGAAACCTGCAAGTTTCTTTTCTCCCAGTTTATATCCAGATAAAAAACCAGGCTTGACACCCACTCTAATTGGCTAAGCCTGAAATCTTAAGAATTTAAGGAAGTTTAAGGCAGGAGCAAAACCAGCTTTATAAATGTTTTTAGGTTACTTTCCTCTTCTCAGTCTGGTGAGCTGCAGATTGAGAGTTAATAATGGAACAGATTCCTTCCTACAGTATGCAGGCAGACACACAAATGCATGCCAAGCTTTGTAATGTGCTGGGTTTAGCCAGCACAGTTAATACTCACAAAATGTGCGGGTTTGTACCTGCAAAACCTCAGCACGAGGCCTGAAGTCTGGATAATTTGTTAAACGTGTTGGAGAAGCAAACCCAGGATGAATTTGTGTGATGAAAAGGATTGTCTGGCAGATGGACCACTGCTCCTCAGGAGTCCTGTACCTTTGTGTTGACTTCCATAAATCCTTAAGGTCTGGATATTTGTATTTGGGCCTCACAGCTTCTTTTAGCTGTTCAGCATTACACAATGGAGAACACATTTTCCATTAAGGTTTTCCTTTCCTGTGGCAGTCCTGAAGGGACAGTTGCATTTATTGTGACAAACCAGCCAGAATTGTTTGGCAGAAAAGCCACGTTTGCTCCATGGTTTAGTCCAGTCCCCATCTGCAGGCATGAAATTAGCATTTTAATTTGCACAGCAGTAGCACTGCATATAAATACTCAATTCACAAATGCAAGTGCCTGCTTCCACTCACAAAACACAGGGGTTTTTTTTCCCCACTCCCTCGATGGTTTAAGCCTAATCCAAGACACCCATAAAACCCTTGCTACTTGGCACATGACATTTGCAGCTGGAGAGGTGGAAGGTGCCAAACTGCTCCTCTGTTTCTTATTCTAAACACAGTCCTGGGTGCTTCACAGAGCAGAGGAACAGCTGAAGGGCTCCACATTTTCCTAAATATCTTCATTTGTTCAACTCACTTTTTTTTTTCAGAGTGCAAGATATTAAATGCAGCTCCATGTTTGGACAGAGCTATTTCTAGAATTTTATCTTGTACAGCTTCCTGCGTTGAGATCTTAATTCCTGCTCAGACACAGGAGCCACAGAACCAGGGAATTGTGGAATGGTTTGGGGTGGAAAGGAGCTTAAAGCTCATCACCTTCCACTAGACCAGGTTATCCAGGCTCCAATCCATATTTTATAGTTCCAATCTGTGTTTAGACCAGAAACTCCCCACTTATCCTTCTGCAGCCTTGCTCCAGTGCTGCTCAGTGAAATGGATTGATTTTGTTCAGCATTATTTTCTGCAGAAAAAAATCAGATTCTGATTAAAGGAGCAAAGCCCTCCAGTGATCACTGCTGAGCCCCAAAGAGTAAATGCCAAAATGTTCTGGTTTCAACTAAAAAATTGCTAAAACCTTGTGAGGAGCTAGATGAAAAACTGGCGTTGAGCATTCACAAATTTGAAAGATTAAAACTTCAAATCTCAGCCTAATCTCTCAAAGCAGCCCAAAATATGCTTAATTTGAGTGGACACATTCACTTCAGTATCTTTTTTCCTTGTAGCTGCAGAAGCATGTACCTGAACCACCTGGGTGGGACAGTACAGGCATTTTCTGCTTGCAAAAGTAATCTTTTAAAAAAAGAAAATTGACAGATTCGATGGTGAATTTCTGTTTACTGGGTGTTATCAAAGCCATCCCCCTTCTTCATGGTGCTATAATGCTCAGGGTATTTTGTTTTGGTTTTTTTTTTCCAAGTTAATTCAAGTTATTAATTGTCAAACTCAGAAACAAAAGCCACAGAAGGGACTTGTCCAAGGGCTGTGTTTTCAGCAGTGAAATGCTGAAATGTGAAACTCAGACACTGAACTGAGAACACGGAGCAGGGGAGCTGCCCTCAGCTGCTCTTCCCTCCAAGGACAGGTGCTTTATCAGCAGCCTGGTGCAGCACAGTAGGAAATGCCTGGTGTGGGTTGTTTTTGTTCACGTCTCCATGAACACTTTGCAGCGTGTTTGGTGCTATGATAACCTCCCTGTGTGCCACTGAGTGCTGGCAGTGCCCACGGCCTCCCACAGCCCCCAGGAGCTGGGCAGCCCCTCCCTGGTTTGTGCCCCCCCCGGTGCTCAGATGTGTTCAGGTTCTGCTTTGGTGCTCAATAAAAAAGTGACCAGTCTGTTTTTCAGCCCTGCTGAGTTTCTGTTGTGTCTTCTTGACGTGCTTTTAGCTTTGGATTATGGAAAAAAAAAGAAAAAAAAAAAAAAAAAGAAAGGAAAAAAAAAAAGAAAGAAAGAAAAAAAAAAGGAAAAAAGGAAAGAAAAAAAAGAAAGAAAAAAAAAGAAAAAAAAAGAAAGAAAAAAGAAAAAAAGAAAAAAGAAAGAAAAAAGAAAGAAAAAAGAAAAAAGAAGAAAAAAGAAAGAAAAAAGAAAAAAGAAAAAAGAAAAAAGAAAAAAGAAAGAAAAAGAAAAAAAAAAGAAAGGGAAAAAAAAAAAGAAAAGGACATGTCTTCTAAATTTTTGTTGTTGGGAGAACATAACATAAGTGTAGGGAGACTAAAGTCGTTTTGTCCACTGGAAGGGATGTGACAGACCCCAAAACACATCCACCACCCCTGGCCCCTTCCAGAGGAGCCACTGCTGTGGGTCAGACCATCAGTTCTTGGCCCCTGTGTTTGCACTGCCCACACGGGAGCTGGTGGGCAGCCCTGGGGAGGCTGGGGGTGCTGCCCCAGGAGAAGAAGAGACCCTTGGTTTGCCCAGGCACTGGGTCAGTGCTGGTGCTGCTGCATTGGGCTGCACCAGCAGCTGCTGAGGCAGCTTTGCAGGAGCCTCAGAGGGTGGAGAAACCAAGCAAGGCAAAGGCCAGAGCTGGCAGAGGAGAGGCGTTGGGCCATTTCCAGGCTGCACCATCCCACCTGCTCCACCCACCCAGTCCTGCTCTACCTGCTGGTCAGGAGCAGGCAGGAGTCCTCCTGCAGGGCCTCCCTCCTGCCCTGAGACCACAGCAGGGACAGGAACTGCCTGCAGCTGAGCCACGGGGGGACAGCAGCGGGTGCTGGCACTTTGGGAAGGTTTGGGGGCGTTGAGATACCCCAGCCAGCAGCAGGTGTCAGGGTAGCTCCTCCCTGTGTCAGTGAAGTTGTCCTTGGGATCACTTGGACCTCTCATGGTGTTTGGGGTCCTTGGGATCACTTGGACCTCTCATGGTGCTTGGGATCATTTGGATCTCTCAACATGCTTGGGATCCTTGGGATCATTTGGACCCCTCATCGTTCCTGGGATCCTTGGGATCACTTGGACCTCTCATGGTGCTTGGGATCCTTGGGATCACTTGGACCCCTCATCGTTCCTGGGATCCTTGGGATCACTTGGACCTCTCATGGTGTTTGGGGTCCTTGGGATCACTTGGACCTCTCATGGTGCTTGGGATCATTTGGATCTCTCAACATGCTTGGGATCCTTGGGATCATTTGGACCCCTCATCGTTCCTGGGATCCTTGGGATCACTTGGACCTCTCATGGTGCTTGGGATCCTTGGGATCACTTGGACATCCCCATTTGGATGGGGGTGTGATGAGTTTCTGTGTGGGGCCAGGGTGTTTTCAGCCCCACGAAGGTGCACCACACTCTGAGGGAAATGGTTTATGAAAAATTAGCAGGACGGCTGATCGGAGGTGTTTGGAAAAATAAAAAAAGGTTTTAATTAAAGAGAAAATAACAAACTATACAAAACAAACTAATAAAAGCTGTGCACAGTGCAGGGAGGTCCCTTGTACCTGCTAAGACACCCTGAAAATGCCTTGAGAATCTCTGTGCTCTAAGTATTCAACGATCTAAGAGGAGTTTTTAGCATGCTGCCCCATGGAAAATAGCCACATTTCTTGAAGAACAGCTCAAAGATCCATCAGGTGCCTTTGTTCTGGCACTGAGCACACTGAGCCAGTGTCCTGGCACTCAATTATAGTGAGAGGAGCATAGAAACTTCTAGCTCTTCCTCCTTAGAAAATCAGGAGTGAAACTCTTTCCTGATATGGGAACACCTGTTAAAGTGCAGGGCTGTGCACAGACCTCCTGTCTCCTGCTGGGAAGTGTGACAGGAGCCAAGAACCTCGGCTTTCAGGAGAAAGATTTGCTTGGTGGACACCACAAAACCATGGCCTGATTTCAGCTCATTCCCACGCCAATGCAAGCAAGTCTGCTGCTAAAAGTTGGTGGTGATCTTTGGAAAAATCACAGCGTGACCCAAGGCAGCATCTGGAGGTGGCACTGAAGTGCTGCCAGTGCATCCCAGAAACCAGCAGCTGGATCAACAGAAGGACTAACAAAACAGATCTTCAAGAAGTCTACACCTACTACCAGAATAACCAGAATAATATTTAAAAAAAAAACAACAACAACAAAACCAAACAAAAAAACCCAAACTAACAAAAAAACCAAAACCAAACAAACAAAAACCAACCAAACAAACAAACAAAAAAACACCCAAAAAAGCTGTTTTTCTGACATGCCTGGTTCAGAGCTCTGTGAAGCTCCGTGGGGTAGGAGTGACCTGGTCACCTTCAGGAAATTTTCCATAATTTGCTGAGCAGTGAAGAAGCCTCTGAGGTTTGGATAACACACAAAAGAGTTTTTGGAGTGCTGGAGGTTTCTCTTTGCTCATGACACAGCAGGGGTTGGTTCATTCAGGGGGGTTTATTTTCTCCTTCCACCTCACACTGGCTGCACAGGCTGGATTTCCCTCTGGAGGTGGGGTTGGGTGATCATCAGCTGTCTCTCTATGGCAAAAGGATTTACAGCATCATTTAGGATCCTTTAAAGGTAAATTTATTAAAAAAAAAAAAAAAACAAAAAACCAAAACTAACTAAACAAAAAAAAACCCCAACCACACAACAACAAAAAACCTCCAGAAAAATACACATTTTTCTGGTGAGTCTGCAGAGGTAAATCCTATTTCTTCCCATTATTTTCTCCTTCTCGTTAATTTTCAATGCAGACAAAACAGCAAGAACAACAAGAGAAGCTGTGCAAACAAAAAAAAAAAAATCTTTAGAGTTTCCCAGACAGAGATGTGAATGGTGGGGCTCGTTCCACCCAGCCTGAGCCCCCCCACCAGGTGAGTCCCCCAATTTAAGCAATGGAAACTGTGCAAAAACAAACCAAAAGCTTTAAATAAATTCCCTCCTCTTTCCCCATTACACTGGGGACAGATCTAAGGATTTTACTCAACCTTTATGAGACAAAATGGAAAAGAACCGTGGCTCTAAACTCCATTCTTTGCTTGCACAACCAGAAGCAGCAGAAGTTCTGCCCAGGAAAATCCCAACCCAAAAGTGAAGTGTTTGGAGTTTTAGGTAGCAGCAAACTCCATTCTACTCGTGCAGAAGAGTTTTTTTCCCTCAAGGTGGCACAAGAGGAACAAAAGTGCAACAAGCCCCGGTTCTGGTAGGGGAGCAGGTGAAGGAGCTGTGAGTTTTGAACTCACAGCATCATTTTTTGGGCTCAGAGAGTCTCAGAGAATGGCTCCTTTGCTGTGTGTGTCTTTATAACACACACAGATAGTAGATATTTTCTACTTGAAAGACAAAAAAAACCACAAAACTTTCCCAAATAATCTCCTTAGAACTAGAGCTTTATTATCCAATTAAATAGGAAATACTGTAAGGGCACTGTAATTGGGCTGTGTGTTATGTTTTTAGAGTGTGAAAATGATAGTGTGAAGAAATACAACTTGTAATAGTGTTGTTTTCTTAACATTATAGTTCTGATTCAGTCTGTTCCCAGCGTTTTCTGAGCCATGGGATAGCAAAATACATTAATTTTTCATTAGATTTCCTAACACAGAGAAATCAACAGCAGAGAGAAAATGAAACTTGAGCCCGTCCAGCAATTTCTCAGAGTGAGTGGCAAACAGCAACATATTTTTTTCCTCCTGCATTTATTCCATCTCATTAAATACCATTTCCCACAACAGAACTGAGGGAACAAACATAAAGATGAGAGAGAGGGACGTGGTTCTGAGCCCAAACCACCAGCTGGATAATAAACCCCCCTGCACTGATTGTTAGGGTGCATTACTGTACTCATCAACGTGTTTTTCCTCCTTTTCTGCCTCCTGTTTGTCTTGGAATTTCTGTCAGTCCCACTCAGGGCATTGTTCCCCCTCCCTAGCTCAGGGTGTGGCCCCTTGGCCGTGTGTGGATGCTGGATCCTGCCCTTGGAGCTCCGTGTGTCTCTGCAAGCAGCAGGTTTGTGCCAAGGGGATGATGCTACACAAAAGGAGAGGGATCAGCCTGTTGCTCAATTAGCCACAGTGGCTAATGAGGGCCAGGCTGGGGCTGCCCAGGCCACGGGCACACCATGCACAGCACAGTCCCAGGGTGCTCCCCGTGGGCAGCAGCCTCATGGACCACGGGCAAGGATTTGGGGTGAGAAAAGCAAAAGTAAAACCAAAGGGAGTTTTTCTTCTTACCTGCCTAGAGAGGGGGAAGATGCTTTCCACCATTCTTCTGGCAGAAACACGAGGGTTTGGAGTGATCTTAAGATTGTGGCGACTACAAAGAGGCTCGGGTGGGCAGGGGAAGGGATTCCCTGCCAGGCAGGGCTGCTGTGCCTTGCCAGGAGCTGGCAGAGCCAGCTGGACGTGCCCCAGCTCCTCGGAAGAGCTGCACAAGGCGGGGGGGACCAGTTCAAGAGCATAAATGAGCTCAGGGATGTTTCACCTCCTGATTCCCACACGATAACGCCCCAATCCCTCTGTGTCTGCTCCAAGCCCTGGCTAAGCACCTTACCCAAACCCTGGGCAGGGCCTGGATGTGAGATTCCCGAAAACCAGAGCCCGGCATTACCCCTGGCTCCTTTCCCGTGGGAAGGAGCGCTGTTTTCGGTGATGCAGGAACTTCCTCGCTCCGCCTGACGCATCCAGCAGGGATCCTTGCGAAAGCATTGCTCAACCCAGGGAGCCGGGGAGCCTCAGCTGTGTTTTCCAAGGTCCCGGCTCCCTGCAGGGCGTTTCCCAATCGCTGTTTTCCCTGAGGTCTGGGAAGAAGCCCCTCCCTGCACGGCATCTCGGGGTGGGTGCTCTCTGTAGCTGCGTGGGGTGTCCCAGGGGCTTCTCGGCTTTTCCTGGATGCAAACAGGATACACTGAGATGTTCCATGGAAAAGCAGGGTTTTGGTGAGGGCTGGCCAGGTTTGGGGTGCCACAGACTGTCACAGAGGTCATGGTCCAGAGCAAAATAAACGTGCAGTTTTCCTGGACATCGTCCTTGGAGGAAACTCTTCTCCCGCAGAAAGCTGCACATCTATTTTTTCTCTGGCTGGGAATGACTTCTATTCCCCCGGTGCAGTTTTTACTGTCAAAGGAGGATCTTAATCTCCCCGTTTGCACCTCAGGGACGATTTAAGGGTAATGGATCCCGCAGTGACAGGGCCTGGGGGAGGATGTCGGTCTGGTGGGGCAAACCAGAGCGTGATGCTCCCTGACAGGCAGCCATAAATCTTCGGGAATGATGCAACCAGTGAACTTTATCAATCCTAGAATCACAGAACCAGAGCTGGAAGGGACCCACAGAGGGATTGCTGAAGTCCAGCTCTGGGCACCGAAGCCCAACCTTAGCTGTGTGTTGGGCCCCACCACGAAAGCAGAAACGAAACACTGTGGATTTTATAAACGATCATTACAAATCACACATCCAGGCCTGATGTAAACACTTCTAAACCCCGGCGTTGTGCTGACGGGAGCATTTCCTAAGGAGCCTGGAAGTTTACAAACAGGCTCGGCGGTGCCTGCAAACCTGCCCTGCCCCAGCTTCGCTGCCGAAACACCTTCCCTGCCTCCTGCCCGCCCAGCCGCTCCTCCCGCAGCAATCCTCGGGAGGGCGGAGGGAGAAAAAAACCAAAAAAACAAAACAAAACAAAAAAAAACCAAAAAAAACAAACAAAAAAAAACCAAAAAAACCCCCAAAAAAACCACAACAACAACAACAAAAAACCAAAGCAAAACAAAACAAAAAAACCCCCAAAAAACCAAAAACAAACAAAAAAAAACCAAACCCAACCTGCTCTTCAGGTGCGGGTCAGGCAGTCGGAGGCGTGCCTGGTGTCCCGGCAGGGTGGCACACGGGGTGGCACACGGGGTGGCACACGGGGTGGCACACGGGGTGGCACACGGGGTGGCACACACAGGGTGGCACACAGGGTGGCACACACACCGCCAGCCTTCCCGGCCGCACTGATGGCAGCAGCAGCTCGGAGCAGCGCACCTCCCTCGGGCTCCGGCGGCCGGGGGAAGAAGGCGTGACTTGGCCAGGTGCGGGTGCCTCTCCCTGCAAGGTGAGCCCCAGCTCCGGGGAGCCCGAGCCAGCCCTGCCGCCGCTCCCGACCCACCCCCGGCGAAGATGGGCGAAGGGAGTTTCACCGAACTCTTCCAGAAAAGGTCGCTGCTCCGCTTCGTGCAGAAATACCAGCCCCTGGGAAGCGGCGAGCCGGGAGACGAGGTGAGGATTTATTTGCCTGTGCCTCTTGCCCGGACCTGCTGGGATGGTTTGTGTAGACTGGGGTTGGGTTTGTGCGCTCTGTCCCGCCGGTAACCGGGGATCGCTGCGCGCTCCGTGCCAGCCCGGCAGCAGCGGGATGGGATGGGTGCTGCTTTGCCAGGCTCGGGGAGCCGGGGGGAGCCTTGTTCCTCTGCAATAATCCACAGGCACAGAGCTGAGGCCCGAATCCTGCCCAGGAGCATTGTTCCCCTGCTCTGAGGAGGTTCCAAACTAAGGAAGAGCGTGGGAGAGAGCTGGAGCACCGTGGGAGCTCTCTGGGGTGTGGGCACAAGAGGGGAGATGGAGGGCAGGGCTCTCCTGTCCCCAGGGTACCCCTGCCACCAGTGCTGGTCACTGGCAGAGGGGCTGTGACCCTCAGGCTGTGACCCTGGGGCTGTGACCCTCAGGCTGTGACAATCAGACTGTGACCCTGGGGCTGGGACCCTGGGGCTGGGACCCTGGGGCTGTGACCCTCAGGCTGTGACCCTGGGGCTGTGACTCTCAGGCTGTGACCCTGGGGCTGTGACCCTGGGGCTGTGACCCTCAGGCTGTGACCCTCAGGCTGTGACTCTCACACTGTGACCCTCAGGCTGTGACCCTCAGGCTGTGACCCTCAGGCTGTGACCCTCAGGCTGTGACCCTGGGGCTGTGACCCTGGGGCTGTGACCCTCTGGCTGTGACCCTGGGGCTCTCCTCCGTGCTCTTGCTGCACTCAGGGCTGGTAACCAGCAGCTGAAGAGTTTTGGCTCAGACCCTCAGAGCCCACTTGGAGACACTGCTTTGCTCTCCTGAAAAGCGCTGCCCTGGTGTCCCCTCCCTGCCCTCCCTGCCTGTCCTCGGTGCAGATGGAGAGGTCAGTGGTGGTTTGGGTGGCATTTTTGCTGTTCTTCTTGGTTTTTCACCACAAAATCTTCCAGTCTGGGATTACCTGGTTATTTGCTCAGGCACAAGGTTTCCGTGGCTCAAGCCCACGTGGCAGAAGATTGGTTGGGTGCTCTGCCACATGAACCCCATTTGTCTAATTCCTTCAGCACGTGGGGTTGGCCTCCCTTACTCCCATCCCAACGAGCTCCATCCACACACTTGGAGAGATTCATGAGCTTTTCTGACTGAGGCCTTGCCCAGATATCATTTCAGCTCATCCCCTTTTTGAATCTTGTCTGCCTAGTGTGGTCAGTGTTACAAGGAGAAGAAAATGACACATTGAACTTTTACCCTGCTCTGCACTGCTCACCCAGAGCTCAAAATCCCAGGAAAAGATGATCTTGATGAGGTTACAGAAAAGTCCCTGTGACCTGGCTTGGTGGCAAGCTGAGATTTCTGATTGCACGTAGGCAGGAGGCCACTGGCAATTAGGCTGGCTTGTCCTTAGGCTGCACCATTTATGCTGTGCCAAAATAAACTGTGACATGTGTTTACTCCCAAATCTAAACCCCTCTTGAATTTTATCTCTGGTCCTTGCAGAGAGTGGTCTGTGTATAACAAGAGAGGGAGGTGAGGAGAGCTTTGGCATGGGGTAGGGAGTAGAGAGCAGTGTAAAATGAAAATAAGAACTTGGTAAATCATGAACTTATTCTCAGAGTATGGTTTGGGCTGGTAAATGACTCAATTCTCCCCTACTTGATGGCATTTTGCTTCTTTACTTGAAAAGAGTTGCAAGAGTGCTTTCAACCTTATAAATATTTTGGTCAAAGCACTGTGTTGGGCATACAGGTGTGACTCCATGTGATCTGATGGGACTCCAGGCAGGATAAATGCCCCAGCTGGGCTGTGAAGAAAGGCCCAGTGCTGTCCCTGTGGGGTGATGGCCAGTTCACCTGTGGCCATGGGGTTACCTGGAGATGGCAGGGCACTCACCTGGCACATCACAGCACACACCCAGCCTGAGCCCAGACCCTGCTGTGCATGGTTTGACTCCTTTAGTGCAGTGCCAGGGGGATTTTTTGTGGGGCTGATTTGCAGTTCAGGAGAATTGTGTGTGTTTCCTGCAGAAATATGAGGAACAGTCAAAGATTTTCCTTCTGAGCACGGCAGTGTGCATGCACACGCACAATCACACGTGCCTGTGTGTGTGGAAGTGGGAGAAATTCCTGGGCACTGCTTCTTTACATCCCCCTTTCCCTCTGCCCATGTACCAGTGGGCACAGCCCAGGGCAGGATTCTCAGGGGGCTGCAGCTGGGTGCCTCAAACCAGCTTTACTGGAAATCCTGTGGCTTTTGGAACAATCAAAATGACTATTTTGAAGCTCGTATCTGCAAGCAGGGGGACCAGATCTTTGTTTGGTGTAAAAAATATTGGAATTCTGCTGACAGATGTGCAACAGGGGAGTGGGAAATTGTGTGGGAGGTGCAGAAATCGTGGTGGTGGTGGTGGGAAGGGGCTGGGAGCTTGGGTAGGGGAGCCCAGCAAGGCAGCCCCTCACCTGCAGGGCTGCTCTAGGCTGGATTCTGGGTTCTGCCTGCACCCCTGGTATATGGGTCTTTTTGCCTGCCATGTCCACCCCCCAAAAAAAAAGAAACATAAAAGGCTTTGGAGAGAATGGTTTGGTTTATTTATTGTACTTTTGGCAGGGATAAAGTTTAACGTTTGGAAGGGCTTCATGGAGACTGAGTTACCCAGCCCACTCTGGATTGCAGACCATTAACTGGTCCAAAGTAACCTAAGACAGGGAAAAGAATATGCAAAGCCTCGGCAGGGGCAGAGGTGGGGGAAAATCCCGAGAACTGATATTTCGGGCTCTTTGCCAGGGTACACAAAAAGGGCTGTGTGCTCTGCAGAAAGCCCCACTCTCTCTTTCTTCCACACCGGCTCCTCAGCAGCACAATTGATGGATTGTTTGGGGATGAGAGATGCTCAGGTACCCCCGAGGTGGCTCCCAGCCGCACCAGCTGCCCTTTACAGCCTCTGGTATCTCCTGATCTTGCAAAGCGATGGATAAACCGATAATCGCCCTTTTGTTATTTCTTCCCACCCTGCTGCACGGAGCCTGTGCTCTTGTGCCGAAAGGGATAAAGGTTATAAATGTAAATGGATATCGTGGACAGCCCACATCGGCTTTGCAGCGTGACTACAAAAGGAGTAAATGCTCCAGGAGAGGTTTGGTGATGAGATTTGCAGGGGACACCGCCTGGTGCCCCACATCCATGGGCTGGGATGGGGTTGGGGCACAGGGGCTCTGCAGAGGAGGGGCCCCACTGATGCACATCCAGCCTGTGCATTTCAGGGCTGTTCTGGTGTTCAGGAGGGAAACCCCTGACAGGTGTAGGCTCAGGTATAGCCCCCTGTGCATTTCAGGGGCTGTTCTGGTGTTCAGGAGGGAAACCTCTGACAGGTGTAGGCTCAGCAGTGACGCTGTTCAAGATGACAACGACACGGACTCTGAACTTTCAGAAGGCTGACAATGACTCCAGTCTTTATTACCCGGGAATTTCTTCCCTTTATGCTGTTTTACAAGGAGCCGCCCAAGAGGTGGAAGAAAGACAAACTTCTTCAATCACATTGGTCAGGCCAGAGGGACATCAGGAAGAATTCCCTCCTAGGGAAAGGAATGTAAACAAAAGTTACAGTTAGGAAAACGTGTCTCTTGTTGACAGAACAGTGTCTGGGAAAAAGTTTCAGAGAAACCCAAACATCACAGGCACCAACCAGGGCTACGCAGCAGTGCAAGTTAACTCATCTCAATAAAGCTGTTCCTGTCACAGCAGCCCCTGGCTGGCAGGAGCAGGGAGCTGCCAGCAGTTCTAGAGTAACCACAGAGGGCTCAGACACATCCAGAGCCTTTGTCATTTATTTCCTCCACGCCTTTGTGAAGGTAAATATTGCTGATAGAGCTGGGCCCTGCTTCCCTTGCTGCCCTGGGGACTGCAGGCACGTTATCCTCGTGTCCGGGTCTCTTCCTGCCCTCCAGCTGCTTTCATTAAAATTTAAACTCCTCCAGGGCAGAGCTATGCCTTGATACCTGTGTGTGTCACCTGCAGCACGGAGGAGCCTGGGGAGGCCACATTCACCAGTGAGTTCAGGGATGTGTCTGTCCATGGCAGCCCCGTGTTTTCTTCCCACCAAACCCTTCCACCTCCCTAAGTGGCTCTTGGGATTTCAGTGCCTGGGTGTCAACACAGGTACAGGGAAGTGAGGGATTTCTGCAGCCAGGACATCCAAACAGGGAGATAAATCATGAGTTTAAGGATGGAAGGGGGATTTCTGTCCCTTCTCAAGAGGTCTGTTAAGGATATGTGGCAATAAGGGTGATGAGCAGTGCTAGGATGGCTCAGAAAGGGGAGCAGTGCTGCAGCTTCTTTGGGCAAAATGGGGTCACCAGCTTGAGGGAGCAGGAACATCCAGGGAGGTCTTGGACAAATTGCTGGGGGTTTGGAAAGGCAGGATATTCTTGGGACAAAATGGTTTCTAAAGGAGCCCTGCCCAGAGCAAGGGGTCCCAGCAGACTCCTGTGCTTTTCCACTGGGAGCAGGGGGTGCTGGCATCCCTGGTGTTGGCAGCTGAGCTGTGGGTCAGGAAATGGCCATAAAAAGGGGCTGCAATACATGGATCTGGCTAAAGCCTGTTCCAGGAGCAGGGCTTAGAGATGCTCTGAGCTCTCCAGAAGCCCCAAGACTGAAACCAACTCCACAGGAGAACAGTCAAGGACATTTTCTGCATTTATGGTTTTCTGCATTTATGGTTTTCTGCATTTATGGTTTCTGCATTTATGGTTTCTGTATTTATGGTTTTCTGCATTTATGATTTTATGCATTTATGATTTTCTGTATTTATGATTTTCTGCATTTATGGTTTCTGCATTTATGGTTTTCTGTATTTATGGTCTTCTGCATTTATGGTTCCTGCATTTATGATTTTCTGCATTTATGGTACCTGCATTTATGGTTTTCTGCATTTATCTCGGGCTTTAGATTGCAAAGCACTGGACGTTCCTAGAAAGCTCCTGCATATTCAAGGGAGGGCCAAGTTCCCAGATAACACTGCAGGGGATGAGCCAGACCTGAGTGCATCCCACAGTGAGCATTCCAGGGTGCTGGGAGCTGGTGCCAAATGCCTGCCACACTCCCTGGGGGCTCCTTGGTTAACGAGCACACACTCCTGTGCTCTGTGAATGAAGGGGAAAGGGAATGGAGCTCCTGTCCCTTGGGAAGGGTGAGATTTCTCCCTCTCTGTACTCAGGCTGCCACAGTGATCACCGTGCCTTCATCGGGGGCCTGGCAGAGATTTTGGGAGTGCTGCTGCTCTGGGAAGTGCATTTTAGAGAAGGAAGGGAAGGAAATCGAAAGAGGATGCTGGGGTTGGGATGCTGACAGCTTGGGCGGCCTGGATGGGGCAGGAAGGATTTATCCTGCTTGGAGGCAGCTGCAGAATCAGTGGTAGAGCAAACCAGCCCTGGACACAGGAGGGGAGATTTTGCTTCCTCTCCTTCTTCTGGCTCACATTTCTAACTCACGTTTTCAGTTCATTCATTGTGTACACTTATTCTGTACATTTTTCATTTCATTTCATTTATTCCATTTTATTTCATTTACTATGTACATGATGTATTCACTTATTATATTCAGTTCATTTATTAATATACAAGGGGAAAGGTGTTTTCCTTGCTCTGAGCACCCAGTCTGGGCTGTGAGACACTGGCACGGGACAGAGCTCCTCTCGGGCAGGACACCTCAAACATCACAAACCTTTCCTGATCAGCACTCTGAGCTGCTCTTTTTGGCTCCCCAGCTCCTCATGGCCTCTGTCCCCCCAGGAGAAGGTGCCCCTGGCTTTGGGGCTGTGATCAGGATTAATTAGAGCTGGTATCAGAGCGCTGAGATTTTGGGAGGTGGTGTGGTGGCTGAAGGTGCCCAGCTGGCGAGGGGAGGGACGGGAATGGGATTAAGGGGAGAAGCAAGGAGGTGCTGGAAAGCTTTAATTAACACTGCTCTCACCTAACGATTGCTTTGTTGTGTTTACTCAGCCCCACGAGGAGTGTGAGCTGAAAATAATCGAGCAGGAGAAGGAGGTGGCAGTCCTGCCCCCGAAGGATGCCTGTAAATGCCACAAGGAGGACTTGGCAAGAGCTTTAAACGTAAGGATTTCTCTTTGGGAATGTGGGATCTGCCCGTGGGAAGGGCCTGGGCTGCAAAATCAGTCTTTAATTGACTTGCAGACTCCTGGAGTGCCTGATTCCTCTGCCTTTTTGTGGGATGGATCCTCTCCTTGGCGGGGCTCCAGGGCCCCCACCATCAGGGAAAGCTTTAGTGCTTGGCTATACTTTGGTTCCTGACCTCAGGATTTTTTAAATCCAGGCAGAATAGATTTTATCCCTTCTCGTTTTGTTCCCTTTGAATTTTGTCAGGTTGTATTTATTTTTATGATCTCTTCAAACACACAGCGCAACCAGAAATTGCTTCTTTCTTTCACTATTTTAGATTTCCAATTTGTCATCTACGATATCATTTCCCCCTTTTGGAAATATACATTTTTTTAAAAATTAACTCGTGCTTACTTTACGGGTTTCTGTGGTGACTGATGGTAAAATTGTGCAGTTTAACAAAAATACATATTTAAACAGAAAAACCTCAGATTTTTTTTTTTTCACATGGGACTGAGCCACGAAGATCTTGCATTATAGGAGTTTAATATAAATTTGGCATAATAAGTTTTCTATCATGTGAAATGCTTGGGTCGGGTTTGGGGTTTTTTTCCCCCCTCTAGGTTGACTTACAGACTGGGCTCTCTGAGTCCTCAGACAGATTTATTTTTTCACGTGGGACTGAGCCACGACGATCTTGCATTATAGGAGTTTAATATAAATTTGGCATAATAAGTTTTCTATCATGTTTGGGTTGGCTTTGGGGTTTTTTTCCCCCCTCTAGGTTGACTTACAGACTGGGCTCTCTGAGTTCTCCGTGCTCCAGCGCCGGCTAAAACACGGCTGGAATGAATTTTCAGTCGAGAACACAGAGCCGATGTGGAAGAAATACCTGGACCAGGTAAGGATTCTCTGCACAGATCCTCCTTTCTTGGCAAAAAAACCCCAAACCTGGCTGGGTGGCTCTGAGCATTGTCTGCATTGAAATCACAGAATCACAGAATTTGTAGATTGGAAGAGACCTTCAAGATCATCGAGTCCAACCCATGCTCCAACACCTCAACTAAACCACAGCACCGAGTGCCACATCCAGGCTTTTGTTAAACACACCCAGGGATGGTGACTCCACCACCTCCCCAGGCAGGCCATTCCAGCACTTTATCACTCTTTCTGTGAAAAACTTTTTCCTGATATCCAACCTATACTTCCCTTGGTGCAGCTTGAGGCTGTGTCCTCTCGTTCTGTCAGTTGTTGCCTGGAGAAAGAGACCAACCCCCAGCTGACTACAACCACCCTTCAGGGAGTTGTAGGGAGTGATAAGGTCACCCCTGAGTCTCCTTTTCTCCAGGCTAAACAACCCCAGCTCCCTCAGCCGTTCCTCACAGGGTTTGTGTTCCAAGCCCCTCAGCAGCCTCGTTGCCTCCTCTGGACACCCTCAAGCATCTCAATGTCCATCCTAAACTGAGGGGCCCAAAACTGGACACAATACTCGAGGTGTGGCATAAATATTCAGGGTTTAAGCTTCCAGAGGCTGAGCCTCGGAACAGGCTGTGCCCTGGGCACAGGAACGGCTCCTTCTCCTGGGAAAACCATTGTGGGGCTCCTCTGCAGCTCGCTGAGGGTGCAGATAACATCTTCAAACAGAAATGAGCCTTTTTATCTCCACACAGCCCACAAATCAAACGCTGCAGATCAGGGGCCTGATTGCTGGAGCATGTTTATTCCCTTTAAGGCAAGTGATAAACTCGTGAAGGGTTTGGGGAGAGCCAGGGTAGCTGGAAGATGCTCTGGTTTTGGTGTCCCTCCAGAAAAGGGGCAGCTGTGGAGCTCAGGGGAGTTTTAGGGTCTCTGTCAGCGACACACCTGTGACAGGTACATTCATAAATGGTGCCATGTGCTGTTCACACCCACAGCTTCACACCAACTGCCCCAAAACTCCAGGCAGAAGGTGATATTGGTTATCTTCTTTTTCCCCAGCTGAGTTATCCTTGAGTTTTGTTTTTATTAACTGTTTCTCATCAGTATTTAATATGTCTTTCACCTCTCTTTGTTAAGCAGACAAGAAGGGCCTTTTGTTTGTTTGTTTTTATTTTTCATTTCCAGCCAGTGGTTTGACTGATCTTCTTGCTTAGTTGAATCACAAGGATTTGAGTTGCTTTGAAAGACTTTTTTATTTTTATTTCGTGGTTTATCCTTCTTTTTTTTTTATATGATTGATATTCTTTAAGCTTTTGGTAATCATCACTGGAGCTTTCCAAGGATTCTTTTTATTCCTGATAAAAAGTGAGATGGTGGGGGGTTTTTTTCTGCTCAGCCTTAAGAACCAGTTTCTCCTACTGGGACACCAAAGGGATTTTTTGGTGCATCTCTGATCCTCCTGCAACCTTTTGGTGCCTCTGCCCTCAGCAGCCCCTTGCTGTGGCTTTTTCCAGATGCTATTTTTATAACTATCCCCTTTGCCTCGGTTTTCTAAAGAGAAATGGAGAGACTTTCACCTTTGGATGCAGCCAGGAATAAATTTAAACCCTGGCTTTCCTGCTGAGCATCACCACACAGCTGTTGCACAAAGCAGACAGATTTATCTTTATCTATTTAATTCCTTCCCATCAATTCCCACATCAGTTAAACAGAGCTGTGATTCTCTCAGGTAGGAAAAGGGGCCTCAAAATCTCTGTTTAGAATTGAAACAAGTGAGCACCTGACTCCCACAGCCCTCGGTCCAGTGAAGGTTTGAGCAGATTAATTAAAGAAAAATGAAAAAGAAGATGAAAGAGGATTTCTGGTTTCAGATTCTAAAAAGACAGTAAAGTTTTTGTTTTTCCTCATTGTGCCTCCAAGAAGCTTTTGGGATCAGCTCTTTGCTGTCTGTCTGCAAAGGGGAGCACTGCCTGTGCAAAAAGGGGAAAAGTGGGGGGTTCATGTTCTTTAGTGTGAGCTTTGTCTTCTGGTCCCCAAGGCCACCCATCACCTGTGGGGCAGGAACTGCAGAAACCTGACCACGATGCAAGGAGGGTCCCTGCAGCCAAACCACCCAGGGACCCTTCCTGACAGGACCCTTCCTGAGGGCATCTGCAGCCAACACTTCTCATTCTGTGTTTTTTTCTTGTTTTCTCAGTTCAAAAATCCCCTCATCCTCCTGCTGCTGGCCTCAGCTTTAGTGAGTGTCATCACCAAGGAGTACGAGGATGCTGCGAGCATCACCATGGTGGGTGTCACCTGTCCTTTGTCCCCATGGTGGGTGTCACCTGTCCTGCATCCTCATGGTGGGAGGCCCCTGTCCTATATCACATGGTGGGTGGCCCCTGTCCCCCATCCCCATGGTGGGTGTCACCTGTCCTTTATCCCCATGGTGGTGGCCCCTGTCCCCTATTGCCATGATGGGTGGCCCCTGTCCACCATCACCCTGGTATGTGACACCTGTCCTTTGTCCCTATGATGGGAGGCCCCTGTTCCCCATTCCCATGGTGGGTGTCACCTCTCCTTTGTCCCCGTGGTGGTTGTCACTTGTCCTGCATCCCCGTGGTGGGTGACCCCTGTCTCCCATCCTCATGGTAGGTGTCACCTGTCCTTTATCCTCCATGGTGGGAAGCCCCTGTCTCCCATTCCCATGGTGGGTGTCACCTCTCCTTTGTCCCCATGGTGGTTGTCACCTGTCCTGCATTCCCATGGTGGGTGACCCCTGTCTCCCATCCTCATGGTAGGTGTCACCTGTCCTTTATCCTCCATGGTGGGTGTCACCTGTCCTGCATCCCCGTGGTGGGTGGCCCCTGTCCTTTGTCCCTGTGGTGGGTATCACTTGTCCTGCATCCTTATGATGGGTGTCACCTGTCCTTTGTCCCCGTGGTGGGTGTCACCTGTCCTTTGTCCCCGTGGTGGTGGCCCCTGTGCTGCCCATCCCCGTCTCTCAGTGCCCACACCTGTGACTGCCCTCTGTCCCCAGGCTGTGCTCATCGTGGTCACCGTGGCCTTCATCCAGGTGGGTCCTGCAGAGCTCTGCTCCCTGCCCTGGCTGGCAGGAAGGAGACAGAGAGGCCCCTCCTGTAACTTGGCTCTCTCCTCCCTTCTCCTTTGCAAGGAATATCGCTCGGAAAAGTCTCTGGAAGAGCTCAACAAGCTGGTGCCCCCCGAGTGCAACTGGTGAGATGTGGCTGCAGCAGGGAGAGGGGCTGGGAGGGCAGGACCAACAGGAGGAGAAGATTGTTCCAGAAAATGATTCCATTCTGTTGTGCACAGAATGAGAACCTGGCTCAGTCTGTGGAGGTCTCTGGAGGGGTGGCACCATGAATGGGTGCAGCTCCAGGTCACAGGGAAAGGGGATGAAATAATCAGTACTGATCAGAAATTATTAGAATCTTTGTTTAATTATTAGGGAAAAAATTAGAAAAATTTGAAATAAGGAGTAGGCACCCTGTGGAATTGAATAAATGCTAAGAGACAGGAGGGCCCCAGAAAAATCCTGCTCCACATCCCTGCAGCATCCTGCATGTCACTGTCTCCCCAGGCAGGAAAAACCTCAGCTGTGTGTAGATTTTGTTGCTTTAGGGTAGTCTTTCCCTCCAAGAGATGGGCACAGAGCAGCACCTGAGTGCAGGTGCAGGTGGGATGGGGTTCCTGTCCTACCTGGTGCTGCACACACGAGTCAGGCACAGGCACAGCCAGGTCACAGCCCATGGAGCAGCTGCAGGGTGGATCAGACAGCGCTTTCCCCACAGCTTTGATGTTTGTTATCAGTGCTGGAAATTACAGGAAACGTTTTTCCTATTTATGTCTTTGCAAATCAGTTTTGTAGTGGCCAACAGAAATGAGTTGTGAGGCTCCGGGAAGCCTTGCCCTGCCAAAGAGGTCCAAAGTTCACCCTGGAGCTTACAAACCCCACTGTTGGTGCTTTATTTATTTATGATATGACACCAGGAGCATCCAACTGCCTGGAAGGCTCCACTTTGAATGCAATAGTGGAATGCCAGGGGTAATTCTAGCTTTTAAAAGCCTCTTTTTAGGTTCAAGAATCTGCAATTCATTATTTAAAGCACGAAAGCACTTCTTATTGCTCCTCTACTGTATAAACAATGTTTAAGTCACTCCTGAAATGTAAATCACCCATAACCTGCCCATCTGTTTATGAATTAAAACCAAGCCCAAACTGAACATAATCCTCTGCTCATTGCTATGAAGATTTTCTGTTCTTATTTACATTGGAAGCTCTTTGGGGCAAGGCTTCTCGCTTTCTTGCCAGACACATTCCCAAGCTTGCAGAAGGAATAAAAAACCTCACAGCCTGGTTCCCTTTCTTCTTTTATTCCATTTGCCTCGTGTAGCCTAAGGGAAGGAAAACTGCAGCACCTTCTAGCACGAGAGCTGGTGCCTGGAGATATCATCTACCTGTCTGTGGGTGACAGGGTTCCTGCAGACCTCAGGCTGATAGAGGTAAATACAGCTGGAAACCAGCCTGGCTGGGAAATTCTGTGTCTTAACAGTGCCAGAAATGCATCTTCTTAATTAGGTGACAGATCTGCTGGTGGATGAATCCAGTTTTACTGGAGAAGCTGAGCCCTGCAACAAGACTGATGGTGTGCTGCTGGAAGCTGGGGACATCACCACGCTGAGCAATGTGGTTTTCATGGGGACCCTGGTGCGGTACGGGAAGGGGAAAGTGAGTCCTGACATCCCTGATCTTTTCCTGGGCATTGATTAATTAAACAGATTGCTTTGGTGTGGGCATGGAGGGACAGGAAAGGCAAATGACAGAGGGCAGGTTAGGCTGGATATTAGGAAGGAATCCTTCTGTGAGGGTGCTGAGGCCCTGGCACAGGGTGCCCAGAGCAGCTGTGGCTGCCCCTGGATCCTTGGCATGTCCAAGTCCAGGTTGGACATTGGGGCTTGGAGCACCCTGGGACAGTGGAAGATGTCCCTGCCCATGGCAGGGAGTGGAACAAGATGGGCTTAAGGTCCCTTCCAACCCAAACCAGTCTGGCATTCTCTAGGTTTTTCCACCTCCATCTCTCTCTTTCCCTTTTTTCAGGGTGTGGTTATCGGCACGGGTGAAAATTCCCAGTTTGGCGAGGTGTTCAAGATGATGCAGGCTGAGGAGGTAACACAATCCCTATTTCCCATTTCTGGGGAAATTCTGGGTGTCCTGGATGAAAGTTTGTGAGCAGGAGCAGTCCCAGGAGTCAGTGCACTGGGTTCAGTTCTGCTTCTGCCACAAAATGCCCGTGTGAGTGAGGGACAAGTGTTTGACAGGGGACAGGACAGGCTCTGGGAGGGCTGAGGGTGGGAAAAGCCCAAGGCAGCTGCAGGGACCATGTACTGACAACCAGGACTGCGTGGGTCACTTGCTCTGGGCTGACCATCATCTTCTCATCCCACACAACAAACAAAGGAAAACCAGTAATCTCTCATTTTTCCAGACTCCCAAGACACCTCTGCAGAAGAGCATGGACAGGCTGGGGAAGCAGCTCACCCTCTTCTCCTTTGGGATAATTGGTGAGTGGGATGCAAGGCTCACACTTGCATGGCTGTGGGGTCCCTGTGTGCTCCAGGGCTGCTCTTCCAAAAGCACTTGTGGGTCTGGGTTACCTGGACTTCGGGGGTCCCAGCATTGGAACCAGCACAGATTTGGGTGTCTCGTTGCATTTTTAGTTCTACAACGCTTTAGTTCAGCATTTTAGTTCTACAATGCTTTAGTTCAGCTAAAACAAGTCAGAGACTTTTGAAATTCTTTCTTCAATCAGATCATTTACCCTCCCAGGTCTGATAATGCTCATTGGCTGGTTGCAAGGGAAGCGTCTCCTCAGCATGTTCACCATTGGAGTCAGGTGAGGACTGGAGAGCCCTTTTCTCTTTGATTCCTATTGAAATGTCCCAAGGAGTTCCCTGTTCAAAGCAATGGACATTTCACATAAGAGAACTCGAGTAAAAACCTTTCATAAATGCATATTTCTTGTGCACTGGCAAAATTAACCTGAGGTTTAAACAGAGCAGAGAAAAACAAAACCAAGCTTGAGGGTTTATTTAATTTTGTAAACTGTTATCTTGAAAATCTTCACTGGCATCTCTGCCTCATCCTGCTGTGAATGCCCTTTCCTGTCTGTGCTGTGAGTTTAGTGGGAGTGTACCAACAGCAAACATTACTCTTTGCTGTTCCTACTGGATTTACATCTAAAGAAAGGAATGCACATCTCATACAGCATAGAAAAGCGTGCACAGCTTCTTAGTCAAACACAATAAAAATGTGTTTTCAGTAGTGCCCGTAAAACCTGTTAACTTGGTGTTGTCGTGGCTCTGAAATCAATTCTTAAAAAAAAGTGTTCTACGGAAATAAAAAATAATCCCAGGTGAGGAGACAACAGAGAAGCCAAACTGACTCAGTGCCACCTTCCTGTCTCCCAGGGGGATGTGGTGGCAAAGAACAGTGATTAATCCTGAGTTTTGGAGGGCACGTTATGGTTTTGTAAAGTCTCCTGAATTACATTTTGCACACACCTAGAAGCATTCAGAGTTTCCCAAGGAATATCCAATATCAAATACACAGACTGTGGCTGGATTTTTCCAGTGTATCAGGTTTTGATGGTGGGGACATCTGGGGAGCTCGTTCTGTCCCCCAGACCGTGGGGTAAGAGAGGAGGTGAGGGGCTGCACGTGGCCAGGAGCCAGTGGATAACACGAGCCTCCATGCCAAGGAGTATTCAACTCCCATCCTCAGAAAGTTAAATAAATGAAATTAAATCCAGCCTCTAAATCCCTGCTCAGCTAGAAATCACTGCTCTTTGGCAATGTAAAGAAGAAAAATAACTGCTCTGTCAAAATCATCCAGGAAAAGGTTGAAGGGCTGCATAAGTAGCCTGCTTTTGTATTTGGTGTGTCAGGACTTACAGAGGTTAAACCCTTCAGACCCTTAGGAAAACTCAGCCCTGGGCATGTCCCTTTGGCACCTTAGGGTCAGTACTTGTGGTTTGGGCCCCGTGTTGAGGCTGTTGTGTCTCTGCTGTCCCCAGCCTGGCCGTGGCTGCCATCCCTGAGGGCCTTCCCATCGTGGTCACCGTCACGCTGGTGCTGGGAGTGCTGCGCATGGCCAAGAAAAAGGTGATTGTGAAGAAGCTGCCCATTGTAGAAACCTTAGGTAAGGCTGCAAAGGGGCCACATGGCTTGGTCACCTGCCAGGCTCCACAATCTGAGCTGGACAGTCACAGGCTGGCCTTGGGAGCCTTGGTCTGATCCAGAAAAAATGAATTTGGAGGAGGCGACCCACTCAGACTTAAATACATTTTCTACTCTGTGCTTCTCACCCTCTTCCCTTCTTTTGGTGGTATGAGCACAGGCACGTGCTTGGAATGGTGCAGGGGAGCAGAGCCCCTCTGCAGACACACATTGGGTTAAAATCTTTGTTTCTCCTTCCTCTCCATGCTCTGGGATCCTCCTGCAGATCCATTCTGTCTGCTTCTTCAGTGTCTAGCTAAAAAAAAAACCTCCCAGCCCCTCAAGTCAAGCTTGGCAGCAGGAATAAAGCCATTTATCCTTCTGCAGGCTGGGTGGCCATCTCCCTGCTCTCCAAAAAGTCACAGAGAGAGGGACAGAGGGGACCTTGAGAGGGCGTCCAGCACATCCTCACAGCTGTGGGGCACAATGAACTGGGATGGAATTGTTCTTCCACCTCCCCTTATCTTTAATTTGTCCCTTCCTCCCAGGTGGCTGTACTCCAGGCTTTGCTGCTCTGCCCTGGGTCAGGGTAGCAGGGATATGAAGAAGCAGACACGGTGTCTGTTTAGCACCACTCATTAAATGCACAATAAATACCGAGCCTGGTCCGTGCAGCTCCCAAAATCTGCTGCAGGGCCGGCTCCTGCAGCTCAAACCTGTCCTCTTGGGAAACACTGCTATTGTTTGAACTGCCCTTGTTTGTTCTGCAGTTAAGGGATCTTATCACCCTGATTTTATTGTCCCTGCCCTGACCCAGGACATCTGAAACGGCTTTTCCCTGGTGAGGGAATTGGTTCTGGTAGGGCTGTGCCCACAGAGGCGGAACTGCAGGTGCAGAGAAGGCACGGCCAAAACTGTCTGTGAGACTTCTGAAAAGGAGAAAAACAATCCTTTCATTATCAGTAACAGAAAATGAGGTACTGGAGGTCGTAGCTTTGCTCTCTGCTAATCCTTCAGAGGTGTGATTCATTTAATTGCAGCCCAATCTGTTTTATTTTCTCTCCAGGCTTTTACCTGGAGGTCTTTGTGCTCATGGGGTCTGTGCCTGAGCACTGTGATCACCTCCAGAGCCAGGGAAGATATTCACACTCAGAAGAGAGCTGCAGCTGATTCTTGCTTTGTATTAATTTCCAACCTTCTTGGGAGCAGAAACTGACTGGAAAGTGATGGCTCTGCTAATCCACTCTTTTGTGGTATTTTGTAAATGGGCCCTGGAAAAAACGTGTTTTACTGGGTCAGGACTGGCACAAAGCAGAGCAAAGGGGCAGTTTCTGCTCTTAAGTGTTGATATGTGAATATTTTTTGTAACAGTCTTTAACCCATCTCCTCTCACAGTGCCTTGGTGAGGCAGGGAAGGGCTGCTCTTCCTGACTTAGAGCAGCAAGGCTTAATTGTCAGAGTGGGAATCGGGTCTGTCTTTTTGGAATAGAGCAGCTGCTCCGTTGTGTGATACTGCAACTCAAAAACCCTGACCAACACAATGTGACCCTCTTCAGGTGTCCCCTACCACAGCTCACACCCAAATGATGCATGTCACAATACGACACGAAAGAATGACACTCACGCACTGAGGTGTCCAAGGCAGAAAAGGGGCAGTTTATTTACAGACCTCGACATTTATAGAATTCCAGCAGTGACCATGGATTGGAGGAGGAAATTTGTCCTCTCCAACCACACTGATCAACCCAACAGTCCATCAATTCTCTCCTCCTCCAGAAGGGAATGCCAAACAATCATTATGTACATGAAAAATGCGTGAGAAACTCCATCTCAAAAAGTAAATATCAGGAGGCTTTAGAAGAACTCTAGAAGAACAGGGGGACAATGCTCACAGTGCCCCAGTGTGCACTCAAATCCTTTCCTTCCCTGTTAGGCAGCTCATCCATCTCCTGATCTTTTCTCCCTTCCACCGGTGCTGTTTGAACACAACACCAGTGACACCAGTTCTCCCTCTTTCCCCATCTCTGGGCTGCACAGTTTCTCAGTTCTGATGCAAACCCTCCTGCCCCAGGTTGCTGCAATGTCATCTGCTCGGACAAGACAGGCACGCTGACGGCCAACGAGATGACGGCGACGCGGCTCCTGACCTCGGACGGCTGCCAGGCAGAGGTGGGGGTCAGCAGCTGCTCCAGGCTCTCCTGCTGGCACTCAGCAGCACTGGGTTTGCCCTTGGATCACTTAGACCCATGTAGGAGCACAGGAGGATGGTGATGAGAGATCTCTGGAGTCAAGGCTGGTCTTGGAGCAGGGGTTCATTGCACAGGGCGTGGGTGAAGGGGCCCTGCTGGGAGCTGCAGCTGCAGCTTGGAGCAGCCCCAGAGAGAGAAAGAAGAGCAAGAGAGAAAAGTAAGAAGAGTAGGAGAAGTAAGAGAGTGAAGTTCCCGTTACAATACATTAAATCTTCTCTACTGAATATTCTAACTTACACCAACCAATCTAATACAAGATACAAATCCTATAGCATTTACATACAGCCTATAAGAATCATTACATTGCCATACTGTGTTATATTTTAAACCCTAAAAACGACTCTTTGGACCCCTCCTGCCAAGCTAGTGGGGTCTGCTCTGACCCTTGGACTTTTGTTAAGGAGAAGGGCATTGTTTAATCCAAAGGGAATTACCTTCAGACGGCCACACTGTTGTTTTCCGGTAACTGAGGCTCTAAACATGGAAACTTGCTTTCAATTCTATTTCACTTACAGGTTTCATATTCTCAAAACCTAAGTAGTCATATTTATAAGGCTTTCCTTTTTCATCTTCCCCAACAGACCCACACGAGGGAGGCTGGCCCAGCCCCAAACCAAGCAGTTTCTTGCACGTGCCATAAAGAGCAGGGATTTTTGCAGCCCTGGGGATGAGGGTACAAAACCTGCTCAGATGCCACAGAGATGCTCATTGGCATAACCTGCTGGTCCCTGCAATTATTGTAAACACTGAAACCTGCCACTGAGCCTTGCTGCTGCATCTCCTGTAGGAATATTTATCACAAGAGCAGCTTCATTCTCTGCCTGGTTCATTCCTCTCTATGCAAAATAAGGGGGAAATGCGAAATGTGAGGCAGAGGAGAGACAGGGCAGTCAGCAGTGAGGGCAGGGCTGGAACAAACTCAGTGATGCCACTGCAGCTAAAGGTCTGCATCTCTCCTCTGAGCTGCAGGAGACTTCTGGAATCACAGCAAACAAGTTCCCTATAGGACAAATTGACTCCTTTTGTCCCTAGAAAGACATTTTAATGTGATACTGTCACTGTCTGCAGCCTTTCCTTTAAGCATTGCTCTGAGAGAGAAAGAAGAACCCCCGCACTCCTTGGAAATGAGAATTTTCTTGAGTGCAGCCCCCTGCACACAGCTGCAGCCCAGTCCTGCCTGGCAAAGGGGAAATTTCCCATCCCTCTCTCCCTCCCTCAGGTCAGCGGGGTGGGCTACAATGGAGAAGGAAATGTTTATCTTCTGCCATCCAAGGAGATCCTTAAAGAATTTTCCAACGTCTCCATTGGGAAACTCGTGGAGGTGAGTATAAATTGTGAACCAGCTTATCCTAGTTACATTCGGTTTTCAGTTGCACAAATAACTTCGGATAATTAATACGAAAAAAATAAAAAAAGCACTTTTGTAATTCTCAAATAGACTGTCTTGCTAAAACATTCTCATGGGAAGACTGAGTGTGATGTAATTCCTGATGCTTAGCAGTGAAAGGCAGTGATCATTAAGACATGCAGGGAGAGACCAGAGCCATCATTGACTTCAGGAGTCAATGATATCCTGAATAAAAATACAATTCTGGCAGAGGAGAAACCAATACATTTTGCCCTGTTCGGGTTTTTAATGTGCAGACATTCTAGACATTAGCCAGCTACACAGTCAGTTTATAAATTTATTGTGATGTTCTCTGGGTTTTTTGTCAGCTTTACATAAAATTTTGAACATTCAGCTGTAGGCTAAAGTGGAGTGTTTGGGAGGTGAAATGATTTGAGCTGGAATCTCAGATGGAGATTGGGTCCTGTTTTATTCATACTGCACGTTAGAAAGAACAGTAGGAGAGACTGAGCTTTCATTTTCATGATCTATCAAGCTCATTAGATGTATCTCATGTTTTCTTGATGCTAATTTATCCAAAGCATAATATTTTACCAAAATATTGGTGCATGCTATGGATGAAGTGGCTTTAGAAAACACAAAGACTGATCTCAAGTGACGCTGCTGTGGGGAAACCTTTTCCCAAGACCTTTGGGATGTAGCTCCTGGTGTTCCCCAATCTTCCATCATTTCATTTGAAGAGGTGGAAAAGCTGTGACTTCAGTAGTGACAGAAGCAGCCCATGTAAAGCTGTCCCTTTCTGCAGGCTGGCTGTGTAGTCAACAACGCCGTTATCAGGAAAAACAATGTGATAGGACAGCCCACAGAAGGAGCTCTCATTGCCTTGGCAATGAAGGTAAGAGCCTTGATGTTTAACATTTCCCTGCAATTCAAATGAATAAATAAATAAAAGCTGGATTTGTGAGGTCTGGCAGCAGAGTGGGGCTGCTTTAAATCCCCCAGAATGGTTTTAGTCCTCCCTTGTCTCCTCTGCCCAAGATGTTACCTCTCCTAGTCAGCCTTTAGTCCTGGACAAACACTTTCCTTGAGCTCCTGTGCTGACAGCAGTCATTGTTTGGCTTGCTTAGTCCTGCAGTTAGGCTGGGTAATGTATTTCTTTTGGGCTCAGACAGGACAGCTTTTTTATATTTCCTGCACGTGCCAATTAACAGTCCAGGAGGAAGACAAGAGTTAAAAATGGGCAGGAAGAGGCCAGGCCACATTGCATGGCAGAGTGTCACCCTCATTTTGGGTCATCTGCTGGCTTTTACTTTTTCCTAGTCCTGATTATGTAAAACAAGGTGTTTTTATGAATATTGCATTCACACTCCTGGGCAGAGCTGTGAAACATCTCAAGGTGTCACCTCATCAGTGTCACCCAGCTGTGGCCTCAGCCCTCGGGTGGGCTGTGAAGCCCAGGAGGACCCTGATGAAATGATGTCCCTGCAAACATCTGATCTCACCTCCTGTTTTTAAAGCTCCTAACTCTAGCAGTGAAATCATGATTTTTACATTTTTTTTTTCTTTTTAAACAATGGCATTTCATTTCCCCAAATGCTGAGTTAAAGCTTTCCTCCTGCTCTGGAATTCAGTAGCCCAGCAAGAGCAGAACATGAGGGAGGTTGTCTTTCCTATTTTTCTTTTTAATGTTTTGGTTTGGTGGGAGCTGGGGACAAAGGTGATCAAAAGCAGCTCCCAGTCTCTCCCACTTCACCTGGAACACCCACACACTCTGCTGAAGCAGGAGTGCATTGATTTGGGCTGAAAGGCTTTGCTGTGAATTGCTTTTCGAGTGTAATTCATCAAGAAATAATTCAAAACCACATCCACGATTGACCATTCTGTTATTTGCTGTTTCCTTTCTTCTTTCAAGTCGAGTTGCTGGGAAATAACCCAGAAAAGAAACCCAGAAATCTGCTCAGCCCATTGCTTTGCCATAGGTTTAGGGAATGGACTTGATCCTCCTTCCACCCAAAGCCTCACAAAAAGGCAGGGCAGGTCCTTAATTCTTTAAAAAATTTATCAGGAATCAAGCTTCAAACTCCAGTTTAATTTATCCCATACCAGGCACACCAAAAGGAAAAGATGGGTTTGAAATACGAATTTTGCTCTCCTCGTGTTTTCTCTTGAGCTGTGTGGTATCTGACAGCCTGGAAGGACACAGCCAACAGTCAATCCTTGTGATATGGAAAACACGTCCAGGTTTTGGCAGTGTCCAGCCTTACAGTTCTCTTTTTGTTTTACCTTGCTTCAGATGGAACTAGCTGACATAAAGGACATTTATGTAAGAAAGAAGGAAATTCCATTCAGCTCTGAGCAGAAGTGGATGGCTGTGAAATGCACACTGAAAAATCAGGTAAATCAGGAATTAGCTGACATAAAGGACATTCATGTAAGAAAAAAGGAAATTCCATTCAGCTCCAAGCAGAAGCGGATGGCTGTGAAATGCACACTGAAAAATCAGGTAAAGCAAACAGAGGCAGGGGCTGGTTTCGTGTTTCTAATTGTGCACCTCAACAATGGGCATGAAATGGTATCTCTTCTGCAAATAATGTTTTCAGGAGTTAACTATGTTAGGAGAAAACAGAGTAAACCTCAAAGTTCCCAGCTTAGGTGGATTTTTAGCTTGTGAAATTGTTTGAGTGGGAGGAGGGCATACTACTCATACAGTGGTTTGAGCAGGAAAACAAAAGCTTTTCAGAGATAACTGACAGGGAGAGAGAGCTCTGGTGTTTGGGAGAAAAGGTTGGCCCTTTACCCCTTACTGGGTTAAGGAGCTCATTTTGGCTGATATTATGCTGTGGTTTAAAAACTCACCAACCTTTTCATTACCATGCTGTCTGTGAGGGCTGAACATGAAAAATGGCCAGAGCAAAAATATCCCCTCCTATCCATAATGAATGCTCCTGGGCATCTCCCGAAACAGCTAAAAGGGGAAACAGGATCTTTTCCACCTACAGTTAAAAATTTATTCATTTAAAATGTGCTCCTCCTTTTGGATAAAGTGTATTCTCTCCTCACTTCAAAGGATCAGGAAGATATTTACTTTATGAAAGGAGCATTTGAAGAAGTCATCCAGCACTGCACTCTGTACAACAGTGGTGGCATCTCATTGTCACTCACGCCCCAGCAAAAAGCCCTCTACCAGCAGGAAGAGAAGCGAATGGGCTCCTCAGGACTCCGAGGTCAGTCCTCACTGCCCATGTCCCTTAAGCTCACAGGTTATCTGGCCTAAAACTTTCCTGCCCTTTTGTGGTTAGGATGGGCAGAGGCTCAGTCCTCACAGAATTACAGAATGGTTTGGGTTGAAGGGACTTTGGAGTTCATCCAGTGCCACCCCTGCCATGGGCAGGGACACCTGCCACCGTCCCAGGCTGCTCCAAGCCCCTTCCAACCTGGCCTTGGACATTTCCAGGGATCCAGGGGCAGCCACAGCTTCTCTGGACACCCTGTTCCAGGGCCTTCCCACCCTCACAGGGAAGAATTTATTCCTAATCTCCAATTTAAATCTCCCCTGTTTCAGCTTAAAGCCCTCAGTTCTTAACATCACTTTCATGATCTCTTCCCAACGCTTTTCAGTGCCAAGGGCCTGCTGATCTTTTTTTCTTTTTTTTTTTTTTTTCTGTGTTTACATTAGTGAGTTTGAAAGGAGCAAATAAGCTCTGGAAATGTGAATGTTTCTGTTCCATGGAGTGCTGTGATTGTCTGGGACACACTCAGGGTTCTGCACTGCAGAGCTTTGTGCTGGGCCTGATCTAAGCGCTGCTCTGCCAGGTTTTGTTTTTGGAGAAGACAGCAATAAAAAAACACTTTGAAAGGAGTTCCAAGCATGGATTTGGGTGCAGAGATTTCTGTTTGAAGCTCGGTTCAATCCTTTGTTAGGCCCAAATCTCTGGATCTCCTGATCCCATCTGCCTGTCAGTGCACAGCCCACGCGAGTTTTGTACACGTGTCCCTTCCTTTATCACCAGAAACATCCCCCCAGCAGCATCTCAGACTGTCAGACAGAAACACAGACACCATTCCCAGGTTGTAAGGAGGTGAGAACAAGCCTTGGCAGCTGGATCTGGAGGATGGTGTAGTTCATGTACAGATTCTCCCACCCTGTGTCCTGTGGTTAGGAGCTCCTGTGCAGCGCTCGATTTACAATATCCAAATCATCTGCCCTCGTGGCAATGGCAAATTGCTGCTCTGAAGGGAAGTGATTAACTCAGGCAGCTGCTGCAGCTTTTGATTCCATCATCAAAGCAACACTGACATGAACCCCTGGCAAAATATCCTTGAGAGATTTAAGAATGATTGAATGATAACGGGTGTGCACCAAGAACAGAGATAAAATGTTCAGAGCTTTGGATGTTTACATGATGGGAGTTTCTTCACTGGTTTTACTGAATTTACATTGCACATTTTTAGGTTTTTTTTAAAAAAGTGTAAGTTTTTGCAGGAAGGCTATTGTTTAACTTAGTAGTTTAATAGTGTCTGGTTTAACATAACACTGTCCAGATTTAATCCATCTGCATTTAGGGAAGACATGGTAGACAGCTTGAAATTAGAAAGAAAGAAATCCTAAGAGAAACATGTCAAACAGAAATGGTCTCATTCAGAGAAACTATTGTTTAGTGAACTGAATTTTTGTATCTATACAAGATCTGACTGTAATGACATTTTCTGATGGAAAACAAGCAATTTAATATCTTCTCTAAATATTCCTTTTAAAACGCAGAAATACATCATTAACAGTTCATTCTTGTTCTTTTTTCTCCCCTCTGCTACCAGTACTTGCTTTGGCTTCAGGTCCAGAACTTGGCAAACTAACATTTCTGGGTCTGGTTGGAATAATTGATCCCCCAAGGGCTGGAGTGAGAGAAGCTGTTCAAGTCCTGTTTGAGTCTGGTGTGGCAGTGAAGATGGTCACTGGAGATGCCCTGGAAACAGCTGTGGCTATAGGTACCAAACTTTGCTGCTTTCCTGGGGGTCTGTGGTGCCTCTGTCACATCAGTCAAGTGCTTTATCTCTTAACAGTCAACTTTATCATCGTTTTGGTGTGTGCAGTAGAGGCTTCAAAAGTCACTGAGTTTTTGCTTTTCCATTGAAACAAACATGAAGTGGATTATAGAGCAGCTATGAAATCTGGGCCAAATTCCAGTAAATTGGTTCCACTATTTCAGCACCAGAAATGGCAAAATCTCAGTGTAAGGCTCTTAAAAGAGACAGCATTGCTAGGATTACAGAATCCACTAATATTTAGAGTGTGAGCCCCTCTTTTCTTTGCAGGACAGAACATTGGTCTCTGCAATGGGAAGCTGAAAGCCATGTCTGGGGAAGAGCTGGACCAACTGGCAGAGGCAGAGCTCTCATCCACTGTCCAAAATGTAATAGCTTTGATTGCATAAAAAAGCCAGTTTCCAATAGCTTCCATCTAGCCTGAGATTATATTTTGTCTTTTTGTTTGTTTGTTTTTCAGGTTTCCATTTTCTTCAGGACAAGTCCAAAGCACAAACTAAAAATAATAAAGGTACTAAGAGCCTCTGAAATTTATTGTACATCTCACAAAAACAAGGGGGAGGGAACCTCAGTTCTCTGGATAATCTGGTCTTCCCCAGCAGCATCAGCTGAAATTAAAGGACTGTAAAACCCCAGCTAGAGCACTGGCACTGTTTCTCTGAAGGTATCAGCTGTGGAATTGGACTTGATGATCCCTGTGGGTCCTTTCCAACTCAGGATATTCTACGATTCTATGCCTCTATGATTTTTCTTGCAAGTCTGGGCCTGGGCATACAAAAAAAAAAAAAAAAAAAAAAGTGAGGTATTAGCAGCTATAACATCAGGAGAATGATTTCTCAGGGTTTTGCTCCCCTCTTCTAACTTCTGCTGGAGTTGTGAGATTCCCTGCACTCCTGAAAAAAAACAGTCTCCTAAATTCTTGGTCTGAGCTTTGTCCTCAGAGTGGTGCTGATCCGTTTTCACCCTCAGAGTCCAAGAGAGCTTCTGACCTTTCAGCACAAAAAGAGCAAAGCAAAACAGTACAGACTCTGAAACTGCCAGCATGGCTTTTCATGTCCCCTCCCACAGGCCTTGCAGAGGGCTGGTGCTGTGGTCTCCATGACGGGGGACGGGGTCAACGACGCCGTGGCCCTGAAATCGGCGGATATCGGGATCGCCATGGGGCAGGCGGGGACAGACGTCAGCAAGGAGGCTGCCAACATGATCCTGGTGGACGATGACTTCTCAAAAGTCATGTAGGTTTAGAGGTTTTCTCACTCTTCGGCTCCTTTCTGGCTGCCCACTGCAGCAAGCCTGCTGTGTGAGGAGGCCTGGGAATGGAAGTGCCCCAGGGTGGCTCTGACTCGTCTTTAGTTGCGTGCATGGCCATGACTTTCCTTCCAAGTGGTGTTGACCAAGCCACCTTTCACCTGCAGGCCCTGGTTTCTCATTGCTGTAGCTAACTGGGGATCTGAGAGCACATAGAAGCCTGGGTAGATCAGAGCTTTTTCGGTCAAAATTTGGACTCGGTGATGCTGGAGGTGGTTTCCAACTTTTATTATGCCATCTCGTGCTCTGCCTCATCCAGGAAGCTCGGAGGAAAAACATAATATGCAATGCTCTGTTGGTTCATAACAACAGAGAGAGTGGGCAGGGTACAGTGAGTCTATAAATAGGTCCCAGGCCTGCTTTATGAACCAAAACCTGGCCACGTGACCCAGGTTTTCAGATCTACTCATTGATAAAGGAATTGTAAGTGAGAAGCTGCACTGACAACCTCCTCCTGAGCTGGACTCTGGATTTCCACTGAAATAAGAACAAAAGAGAATTTGTGTTTTGAGTGTCACGGGGAGCTCAGTGTAAAACTGTGTGAGTGCTCTTGACTTAGTTAACTCCCCTCTCCCTTCCAGGAATGCAATAGAAGAGGGAAAGGGAATATTTTACAACATAAAGAATTTCGTCCGGTTCCAGTTGAGCACGTAAGTTCCTGTTCACTTCAGCTCCTGTGAAAGCACCTTTGGGGTGAGGCCCTGCAGAATAATGTTCTGTGCTTTGCAGGAGTATATCAGCTTTGAGCCTAATTACCCTGTCAACAGTGCTCAACCTGCCAAATCCACTCAATGCTATGCAGATCTTATGGATCAACATCATCATGGATGGGCCGCCAGCACAGAGGTATGGAGGAGTCCACTGGGAAAATCATCTTGGGTTTGATGTGTCTGTATTTGGCCTAGGAACACAAACTGCTGTGATTTCTCATCAATCATCATCAGTGGTTCAATAAGCTGCGCTTTTGTTCCCTCCTAGTCTTTCAAAAAGCACTTCACATTTACTTGAGGTTTTCTGCATTTTCCTGCTTTATGGTGGAATCACTTAACTATTTCCATTTTTTGACTAGGAATGGCCTGTTATCCTGAAAGCATCACCTCCTGGTAGAATGGCCAGGGAATAATGGGGATTTGCCCCAAAATCACAAGACTAATTAATAAATAATTACAACTACAGCTACAACAACTAAATACAATGACAGCTTCCACATTATGCACACTTTCATAGTTAGCTCCCTCTCCACGGTGGGATACTGGTCTGATGATGTTATTTTAGCAGCTCAATATGCAGAAAAGACCTTTGGTATCAGTGTCATGGACAAATTTGGGGCTTATGTCACCTTGCTTGAATATTCACGCTGTGTTCCAAAGAGTTGCATCCTCCAGCTCCATCCTGGTTTCTCAGGATGTCCATTTTGGGACGCCCTGCATTAATTAATTAACACAGCCCTCTGCTTCTCTTGGAGGCAGCTTGGGGGTTGAACCTGTTGACAGGGACACCATCAAGCAGCCTCCCCGGTGCATCACAGACACCATCCTCAGCAAATCCCTGATCCTGAAAATCTTCATGTCAGCACTCATCATCATCAGTGGAACCCTCTTTGTCTTCTGGAAGGAGGTGAGGGAAATCTGCACTCGGATCTTGTTTCCATCAGGGTGGGTGAGCACAAAGTGAGGGCGGTTTCTGAAGGACACGAGAAGGACTTTCTGGAATCCATCCCATGGGGAAAGGATCAGTGTGGGCAGAGGGCTGGGAAAGCAGGGTCAGCTCCCAGCTCTGCTCCTGCCTCCCTCTGCCACGTCTAATTCGGTCCTTCCAATCTAGAATGGGAAATCTATTACTTGATGTGGCATCAATACTTGGGATTTTTCATCTCTAGCTTTTCCATTTTCCCAGCAGAAAATGCCAAGTACAATGGATTGCTGTTGGTACTTTCAGTTTTGGTAATTAAATTTAGAATGTTCTTTACTCAGAGTCCCCATCATTTTAAGAATTTAAAATACAGTTGATAAGATCATCAACTTTAAAATAGCAGAGAGAACTGAATGCTACCTATAATAACTAGAACTAGATTTACTCCTTTGTTTTACTCCTTTGATTTGACTGGCCTCATTAAAGGGAACATTTAATTCTTCTATTGAATTAGCATATTTTTGTAAGGTTAAACTAACCCCTGAATTTTTGTGTGCTTCCAGAATCCAAAAGGGGGCATAACTCCTCGAACCACAACCATGACTTTTACCTGTTTTGTGTTTTTTGACCTCTTCAACGCCCTGACATGTCGCTCTCAGGTGAGATGGCTCTGTCAGCAGTAATTTCTTGTCTCACATCACAAACATAAACATTAGAAAACCAGCATTTTGCATAGTAAGGGGTTTTTTTAATGTTATTTAAAGCAGTATGATTTTTATCAACTTTTAATATAGATAAAATTATCCATCAGAGTTCAAGTGCAACTACACTTTCAATTACATAGCTCTAAGTTAGTGTTTATGTAACTTAAAAAGTAATGGAGATGAAATGTAAAGAAACAGGGTGACATTTAGCTCCAACTGAGATTGGGAAAAGTTACTTTTTTTTTTCCTTTTTCTAGACAAAGTTGATATTTGAAATTGGCTTTTTCCGAAACCGCATGTTCTTGTATTCAGTGCTTGGGTCATTTTTGGGACAGCTGGCTGTTATCTACATCCCTCCACTTCAAAAGATCTTCCAGACAGAGAATTTAGGAGTGTTAGGTAAGTTGCAAAATAAATAATGGTTTGTTGTTTTGGGTGGTTTTTTTTGCCTTAAAGTGACTTTAGAAAGCAGATGCTGTTCCCAGTTTGCTCTGTTAGCTCCCAACACATCACTGGTAGGGGAAATCAACCACCTGCTCCTGTCTTGGTGTATTTACAAATAGTAGTAGTATTAAATAGTAGTAGTAGTAAAGTAGTAGTAGTATTTAATATGAGTATTTAATAGTAATAATAGTAGTAGTATTTAATAGTAGTAGTATTTAATACTATGTCAGCTTAAATTCTGAATTTTGATTCACTGCACCTAAATGCAAGTAAATGGAGACGTGCCAAGATTTTCCAGCTCTGTATGATGATATTTCTCAGATTATTCTGCAGACGCTCCCTTTGGAAAGAGCTGGGTTAAACTTCAGTTTCCCAGCTGAAATGCAACACAGATTTTAATTTAAATCAGCAAATTGCACCCTACCACACCATGTTACATCTCCATTAGGCTGTTGTGATTTTTATCACTTTTTTATGTAGACAATATTATCCATCACAGTTCAAGTGCAACTACACTTTCAATTACATAGCTCTAAGTTAGTGTTTATGTAACTTAAAAAGTAATGGAGATGAAATGTGAAGAAACAGGGTGACATTTGGCAGGGGGCAGGGATCCCAAATGATTCCTGTTTCCACCCTCCAAGGGGACTGTCCCAGCTGTGGGTGGCCCTTGTCTGCTGCAGTGGTGTCCCTGATTCTCAGCTAGCAGGGCCACGTACCCAGGGGTTCACCAGCACAGTTCCCAGCTGCAGGAAGGCCCTGGGCTGGGATTCGTGCCCAGCTGAGCTCACCTCCACTCTCTCCTTTCCCAGACCTGCTGTTCCTCACCGGCCTGGCTTCCTCAGTGTTCGTGGTGTCCGAGCTGGTCAAACTCTGTGAGAAGCGCTGCTGCCACCCACAGCACACAAAGGGACGTCACAACTGACTGAGACGGCTCTAAAGCACACCTGGAACAGAGCTGTGATGCTGGATCATCCCAATCCATGGCTTTGTGACCCACACATCCTTCCTGAAGGTACTCAAGTGCAGCTGTACCAACAGTCCTCATGCCAGAGACTCCTGTACCCACTGCTGAGCTGTCTGCAGAAACACCAGAGTGGCTCCTGGCTTAGGCCAAGAGCAGGTGTATTTTTATAACACTGACCTGTACTCCACAAGGCTGTGCTAGTCCCAGGAAAAAAAAGAAGTTTCACGCCTGTACAGAAAAATCTATTGTGCATAAACTGAAATTTTATTTATTTAAATCAAAATCATTTTTATTAATAAAATCTACTGACAAGTATCTGAGTGAGACTCGTGCTTTAGACACACCCTTCAATGTTTAGTTAGAAGAGTGGAAAAGACCTGCCTTGAAGCATTTATTTTCCTTCCATTTGTAGTGGTCGTGGATTCCCAGATATCCAGGCTTGACTTAGCAAGACTTTCAAGGAAATTGTGGGGAGCTATCAAACAGAGCAGGGAGCTGAAGTGCCAACCCTCAGTACCTGTGTGACTAACAGGAGAAAAAGGGAAGGCTGATCAGACCCAATGCTCAGCACTGGATGGATTTAATGGGAAAGGGACTCGCTTCCACAAGAGCCTGAGAGTAAAGATGAGTCAGGAACAGAGCAGGGATGCTGAGCTTTGCAGTTGGGTCAAAACTGCATAAAAGGGGCTGAGCTAAACCCAGATCATAGCTCAGCCCACTGCTGACAAAAGCTTTCTGGACATTTTTAGGCGTATGAGCATGAAGCCCAGATTTCCAAATCATTTGGTTCAGTTTAAAAGAAAAATTGAGTCTCTCCCCCAAGCCCCTCTTTAACATTTAAAGAACAATTTGGAATAATCCCATCTGATGGTTGGATCAGTGGCATCCTAATAAATAATGCTTACAGACAGCATCATGTACTTACTACTCTTTACACTGTAAAATTTAGTATTATTAATATATATAGAGAAGAAAACTATACAAAAGTATCAGTGCAATTCTTCTGATGCTTATTTTTTTTTTTTTCTGTGTGTTTCAAACTTGGGAGATTATCTAGTTTCTCTAAGGAAATACAGCATAAAAGGACATTCTCCCAGGCCTTTCACAGCACTCTCTGTACTGAACAAACAGCATATAAATGCCCCAAGCATTAGTTCAGGTACTCTACAAAACACACAGCTGAGTCCTAGGATGCCTGGCTGGAGTGACTTCTTCATGCTCTCCTTTCAAGGCTAAATTCATGTTGTTTAATATAATTTTTAAAACCGAGATCTACGTTAAGGCACAAGTGCAGATTGTTCAGAATATTCAAATCTGGCTCCCTATGAAAAACAACAGGTGGGGGGAAAAAACCTCACACATGAAAACACCAAGGGAAAGAATTTCAAGGAAGGCCACATGAGCAGACATTACTGAATTCTATTGTTTTTCTTTAAGCTGCAAAAAAGACAAACTCATGCCAGGACAAAGGGGATTGGACACAGTCCATTTCCTCAGGAGGGGAACAACTGACAATCAGAGACATTGATAACCAAACACTTGTTGCTGAGTTAGAAATCACAGCCCCTGGTAGAAATCAGGGTTATTTTTGACAAGTTAATTACACACAGAATTAGCAATGTCAAACTAATAATTACTGAGAGATGGGAACTAATTCAAGTAGAAGTAGTCCTGAGTGTAAGAGACCTGCCAAAACTGGTGCTGACTGGTGAACAGTCACAAAACAGAGCACAAACCCCAACACATGCATTTCACATTGTGGGGACTCTTTTCCATAATAGAGTAATGATTTCTTAAGTGAAAATAAAGTGTACAGCAATTTCATTAAACATTTTACACACATAAAAATCAGGGTTATGTGTGTAGGATTTAAGGAGGCAGAAGCCCAGTGGCAGGCATAGGGCATTAGACACGAAGGATGGCCTTTTTCTGTGGGAAACCAAAGTCTCCACCACAGGTGCCTGATGTCAATTTGTAGGAGGCCTTTGGCACTCCAAGGGCAGCCAGGCTTCCAACTGGTGGCAGCTTGCATCTGGGAGAAATCCTCATTTGTGTGGAATTTTTGTGGAATTTTAGCAGGCAGAAGCCCAGTGGCAGGCAGACAGCATTAGACACGAACAGTGGCCCTTTTCCATAAGAAACCAAAGTCTCCACTGCAGGTGCCTGATGTCAGTTTGTAGGAGGCATTTGGCACTTCAAGGGCAGTCAGGCTTCCAACGGGTGGCAGCTTGCATCTGGGAGAAATCCTCATTTGTGTAGACTTTTTGGGGAATTTTGTCAGGCAGAAGCCCAGTGGCAGGCAGACAGCATTAGACATGGACAGTGGCCCTTTTCCCTGGGAAACCAAAGTCTCCACCACAGCTGCCTGACGGCTTCTGCCTCAAGCTCCCCGGCACCACCTTCTTCCACCGAGCTGTTCTTGCTTCCCACAGTCTTCCACTGCTGCCTCTCGCTTCTGGGCACAGCCAGCATTGTGTCCTGAGGACGCTGCCTTCTCTCGCGCTAGACGCTGCTTTCTCGGCAAAAGGCAGTTTCTCGCTTCTGACAGCTCTGCTATGGAAAAGCAGTAGAGAGAGCAAGCAGAGCTTCTGCTGGTGCTGCAAAAGCAGGGCTAACTCCCACTCAGCTCCAAAGTGATCCTGTGCTGGAAAAAGCAGGATTCTTGCTGCACAAGCACCTTGGCTTGCTGGAAGCAGAAGCAAGCACCAGTGTTTCTCTGCAGAGTGCCCAAACAGAGCACCAGCACGTACACGGCGAAAGAAGCAACCTGACGCTTCCTGCTCTCTCTACAGCTCTCGCTTGCAGACAGGGCATGTTTGGCGTGGATCTAGCCCCGGGAGCTGTGCACTGTGCTGGGGAAGTGCTACAAGTGTGCCTGAAGCTCCTCCTGCAGCCTGCAGCCCTGACGGCTTCTGCCTGAAATTCTCCACCACCACCTTCTTCCACCGAGCTGTTCTTGCTTTCAACAGTCTTCCACTGCTGCCTCACGCTTGTGGGCACAGCCAGCATTGTGTCCTGAGGACGCTGCCTTCTCTCGCGCTAGACGCTGCTTTCTCGGCAAAAGGCAGTTTCTCGCTTCTGACAGCTCTGCTATGGAAAAGCAGTAGAGAGAGCCAGCAGAGCTTCTGCTGGTGCTGCAAAAGCAGGGCTAACTCCCACTCAGCTCCAAAGTGATCCTGTGCTGGAAAAAGCAGGATTCTTGCTGCACAAGCACCTTGGCTTGCTGGAAACAGAAGCAAGCACCAGTGCTTCTCTGCACAGTGCCAAAACAGAGCAGGACTCTTGCTGCACAAACGTCTTGTCTTGCTGGGAACAGAAGAGAGCACGAAGGCTCCTCTGCACACAGAAACCACAAAGCACCAGCACGCACACGGCGAGGGGAGACTTCCTGGCAGCTCCTACGGTCACTACAGCCCTGGGATGCAGGCAGGACACATTTGGCAGGGAACTAGGCACGGGGGCTCTACTTAGCGATGGGGGAGTACCTCCGAGCCTGCCTGCAGTTTTTCCTGCAGCTTGCAGCTCTCCCGCCTTCTGCCTGAAGCTGCCAGCAACCACCGTCTTAGAGCGGGCTTGTCTTGCCTTCCACAGTCTTCCGAGGCTCCCTGACGCTTCTGACACACCCTGCAGAACTCTAGTGTAAATTTTGCAGGCAGAATCCCCAGTAACGGTGGCCCTTTTTTCCAGGAAAACGAAAGTCTCCACCACAGGTGCCTGATGTCAGTTTGTAGGAGGTGTTTGGAACTCCAAGGGCAGCCAGGCTTCCAACTGGTGGCAGTTTGCACCTGGCAGAAATCCTCATCCGTTCGGAATTTTAGTGGGATTTGAGCAGGCAGAAGCCCAGTGGCAGGCAAACAGCATTAGGCACGGACAGTAGCCCTTTTTCCTGGGAAACCAAAGTCTCCACCACAGGTGCCTGATGTCAGTTTGTAGGAGGCCTTTGGCACTCCAAGGGTAGCCAGGCTTCCAACTGGTGGCAGCTTGCATCTCGCAGAAATGCTCATTTGTGTGGAATTTTTGTGGAATTTTAGCAGGCAGAAGCCCAGTGGCAGGCATAGGGCATTAGATACGAATGGTGGCCATTTTCCATGGGAAACCAAAATCACCATCACAGGTGCCTGATGTCAGTTTGTAGGAGGCCTTTGGCACTCCAAGGGCAGCTAGCCTTCCAACTGGTGCCAGCTTGCATCTGGCAGAAATCCTCATCTGTGTGGAATTTTAGAGGGATTTTAGCAGGCAGAAGCCCAGTGGCAGGCATAGGGCATTAGATACAAAGTGTGGCCCTTTTCCCTGGGAAACCAGAGTCTCCACCACAGGTGCCTGATGTCAGTTTGTAGGAGGCCTTTGGCACTCCAAGGGTAGCCAGGCTTCCAACTGGTGGCAGCTTGCATCTCGCAGAAATCCTCATTTGTGTGGAATTTTAATGGAAGTTTAGCAGGCAGAAGCCCAGTGGCAGGCATAGGGCATTAGACACGAATGGTGGCTCTTTTCTGTGGGAAACCAAAGTCACCTCCCCAGGTGCCTGATGTCAGTTTGTAGGAGGCCTTTGGCACTCCAAGGGTAGCCAGGCTTCCAACTGGTGGCATCTTGCATCTCGCAGAAATCCTCATTTGTGTGGAATTTTTGTGGAATTTTAGCAGGCAGAAGCCCAGTGGCAGGCATAGGGCATTAGATACGAATGGTGGCCATTTTCCATGGGAAACCAAAATCACCATCACAGGTGCCTGATGTCAGTTTGTAGGAGGCCTTTGGCACTCCAAGGGCAGCTAGCCTTCCAACTGGTGCCAGCTTGCATCTGGCAGAAATCCTCATCTGTGTGGAATTTTAGAGGGATTTTAGCAGGCAGAAGCCCAGTGGCAGGCATAGGGCATTAGATACAAAGTGTGGCCCTTTTCCCTGGGAAACCAGAGTCTCCACCACAGGTGCCTGATGTCAGTTTGTAGGAGGCCTTTGGCACTCCAAGGGCAGCCAGCCTTCCAACTGGTGGCATCTTGCATCTGGCAGAAATCCTCATTTGTGTGGACTTTTAGTGGGATTTTTTCAGGCAGAAGCCCAGTGGCAGGCATAGGGCATTAGACACGAATGGTGGCTCTTTTCTGTGGGAAAGCAAAGTCACCTCCCCAGATGCCTGATGTCAGTTTGTAGGAGGCCTTTGGCACTCCAGGGGCAGCCAGGCTTCCAACTTGTGGCAGCTTGCATCTGGCACAAATCCTCAACCCTTTGGAATTTTAATGGAAGTTTAGCAGGCAGAAGCCCAGTGGGAGGCATAGGGCATTAGATACGAAGGGTGGCCCTTTTCCCTGGGAAACCAAAGTCTCCACCACAGGTGCCTGCTGTCAGTTTGCAGGAGGCCTTTGCACTCCAAGGGCAGCCAGCCTTCCAACTAGTGGCAGCTTGCATCTGGCAGAAAACCTCAACCCATTGGAATTTTTGTGGAATTTTAGCAGTCAGAAGCCCGGTGGCAGGCATAGGGCATTAGACACCAACAGTGGCCCTTTTCCCTGGGAAACCAAAGTCTCCACCACAGGTGCCTGATGTCAGTTTGTAGGAGGCCTTTGGCACTCCAAGGGCAGCAAGGCTTCCAGCTGGTGGCAGCTTGCATCTGGCAGAAATCCTCATTTGGGTGGAATTTTAGAGGGATTTTAGCAGGCAGAAGCCCGGTGGCAGGCATAGGGCATTAGATACAAAGGGTGGCCCTTTTCCCTGGGAAACCAAAGTCTCCACCACAGATGCCTGATGTCAGTTTGTAGGAGGCCTTTGGCACTCCAAGGGCAGCAAGGCTTCCAGCTGGTGGCAGCTTGCATCTGGCAGAAATCCTCATTTGTGTGGAATTTTTGTGGAATTTTAGCAGGCAGAAGCCCAGTGGCAGGCAGACAGCATTAGACACGAACGGTGGCCCTTTTCCATAAGAAACCAAAGTCTCCACCACAGGTGCCTTATGTCAGTTTGTAGGAGGCCTTTGGCACTCCAAGGGCAGCCAGCCTTCCAACTGGTGGCAGCTTGCATCTGGGAGAAATCCTCATTTGTGTGGACTTTTTGTGGAATTTTAGCAGGCAGAAGCCCAGTGGCAGGCATAGGGCATTAGATACGAAGGGTGGCCCTTTTCCCTGGGAAACCAAAGTCTCCACCACAGATGCCTGATGTCAGTTTGTAGGAGGCCTTTGGCACTCCAAGGGCAGCCAGGCTTCCAACTGGTGGCAGCTTGCATCTGGCACAAATCCTCAACCCTTTGGAATTTTAATGGAAGTTTAGCAGGCAGAAGCCCAGTGGCAGGCATAGGGCATTAGACACGAATGGTGGCTCTTTTCTGTGGGAAACCAAAGTCACCTCCCCAGGTGCCTGATGTCAGTTTGTAGGAGGCCTTTGGCACTCCAAGGGCAGCCAGGCTTCCAACTGTGCCAGCTTACATCTGTCAGAAATGCTCATTTGTGTGAAATTTTAGAGGGATTTTAGCAGGCAGAAACCCAGTGGCAGGCATAGGGCATTAGACACGAACAGTGGCCCTTTTCCCTGGGAAATCAAAGTCTCCACCACAGGTGCCTGATGTCAGTTTGTAGGAGGCCTTTGGCACTCCAAGGGCAGCCAGGCTTCCAACTGGTGCCAGCTTGCATCTGGGAGAAATCCTCATTTGTGTGGAGTTTTAGAGGGATTTTAGCAGGCAGAAGCCCAGTGGCAGGCATAGGGCATTAGACACTGGTACAGGTATCTGCAGATCCCATTCTCAATTCAATGTGGCTGCTTCTTACTCAACCTTTTTTACAGCCTGATCCTTTCCTCCAGTCTCACGAGGCTGCTAAAGAATGCACCTTCTCTGGAGAATTCTGCTGGAGGTATGGCCCATTTTTAGGGTAAATATGGCTCCAATGATTCTGGTCTAAGTCTACAAAGCAACAGACAAGTTTCTGCAGAAACAGATGAAGTGAGATGCACTAGGGATAGTGCGGTACTCTAAAACTTGTTGCTGTGTAGCTATTCTGCACATCCTACAGCTCACATGGAATCACCTGCTGAAAATCTGACTTAGAAAGCTTGAAATTTAATGTTTTAACTGAAGCAGTGCAAATTAATAGCACCCCCCATATGGCATCATGTGGACTATTCTATGCTCCCCGTGTGAGACACCGTTACAGTTTGTAAGCTTTGCTGACTAATTGCATTGCGTGCAAATGAATATGTGCAGCTGAGGTATAAGAGCTTTAATCAGTGCCTTGAACAGGCTTTATAAATATGTAACTATGTACATATCAATTCTCCAGGACAGAAAGCCATACTGTCAATAACTTCTGCTGCTTTTCATTCCATGTGCAGACATGATCTATGGGGAATGAAAGTTGATTCATAATCAGCTAGAGCTCAGCCATACCTCATGATTATGTCCCCAGTTAATTTTTCTGTCCTCCCCAAACAGAACTCTTCAGGCAGAATAGTGCCTAAATATTACCTAAATATTTGAGACCTAAATATTACACAAGTACAAGGCTTAAGCTTTGTCCCAGACAATGAGGTAATTTTAAGGAAAAAAAAAGGAAAAAAATATCTTGTCCAAGAAACATCATCACCACTTGAAGCAAATGAAGGTTTTTCATGTTGATGTGGCTCCTTTAGCTCTCATCATCATCATCTTCATCCTCTTCCATGGGCTCCCGCAGACCTTCGCTCTGGCGGGTCTTTCCAGCCATTTCCAACAAGGCCTGAGCCTGAGGATCCACATCCAGGATACTCTTCTTACCTTTTCTCTTCAAAACAAAATAAAGTACAGTCAATTTAAAATGTCACTATCAAGCTACAGGGGAAGGACACACTCAAAAGTCTGTAAGTGATGTGGTCTGCAAGCTTGGCACAATGGAGAAGATGTTATTTCCAATTTCAAAATTCACAAATGCATCAAATGATTTTATTGCTGCAGCTACATAAAATAGCCATTAACTGTTCCTAAGATGACAGTGAGCTATTTCAAGTTTATTCAGGTTACAAGCCATCCAGGACATCCTGGACAGGTTTATTCAGGTTACAAGCCATCCAGGACATCACCTGAGTCTGAAGTGCTGATGTGAAGTTTTTAAAGAAGAGATCCAGTTACAATCCAACATTTCCTGTAAACAGTTTGCTCTGTTTCCACTTAGAGCTACATGTCCAGTGAAGTCAGGGCATATGAATTTAGTATGAAAAGAAGTAAAAATTAAAAAAGAAATAAATTTTGAAACCCCACTAAACTGTACTGAGCAGACAGTTTAATAAGAGAATAAATTGCAGGGATAGAGGAGGCTGGAGAGAGAGCTCCTACTCATTCCCAAAAATAAACCCTGTGCAGAAAGACTAGCATAAACCTATTCACATAAATTTATGGTAAAACAATAGTAAATTTAAAGCTATTGATAAAGAAAGCTTTTGGGTCTCTTCCTGAACTACAGATTAGATTTTGAGAATTTCCAATGCTTTTAGAAAAACTGAGTTTTATTGAGCCACTCCAAGGAGGATCCTCCCGGAGACAATTCCTCAGTATCGAAAAGGCCTTTTGAAATTCAATGTACTGCTATTCTGCTTCTATCACCTCATGGCTCCTGATATTCTTTCCCGTTGATACCCTCAATAATTCCACTAGAGTTTTGCTATTTGGTGCTACAAAACACATGGCACCCCAGCTAAAGAAAACATTATTCACTGCAATGGAGATGAAGTGTTTAAACAGAAAACTGCAACCGTGAGCTTTGCATTCCCATCTTCTGTTCCAAGCAGGACACAATTTCACCGGTTCAATTCACAATTTCACCTACCCCTGCACTCTCAGGGGCATCTCCCACTGCCCAAACTTCCATGGCATCCAGTGTAAAATCCTCCTTGGCTGACAGCTGGGGGCTGTTGTAGGTGGTGCACCGAGGTTTGGCTTTGCTGTGGCCCTTCCCGTAGTCACTGTCTATCCAGAGCCCGAAGTAGCCATGCTGCCCACCCATCCCCTGTGGAGAAAACCAGCACATTAAACACATCCTGCACAGGGAAAATAGACTGGGAAAGTTAGGAAACCTGAGAATAAGTTGCTGTGGTCACTACTTACGCCACATTTCTGTGGGTAGGGAAAAAAAGGGGATTCTGAGTGAAGCTGGGCTTTTGTACCCACATCTATTATTTCCTGAATACAACTAAAAATTTAGCTGGATGATGCTGCCCCACCTCTGTGCTTGAGAGAATACAAATATCTGTGACCTGTGCCAGAAATGAGGCTCCTGGCTTCTGTTTATTGACTATTAACAGTTCCATTTCAAATGGAGTGGCAGTGCTCGGGTTTGCTGCCTCCTTTCCATTTAGGAAAGTATCTACAGAAACCAATAATGTAATTTGATGTTGTTCACTTTCTCTAGAGCAAATGAATTCCAGCCTGCTGCAATTCCCAAAGTTATGGGCACAAAATGCTCCAAAACTGTAAAGCATTTCCAAGACAGGTGGTGTGTTGTAGCTCTGTAGAAATTCCTCTGCATCTGGACAGCTCATTTGTGAACTCGAGTAGGAGGAGCTCTTGCCACTGTCAGCACACAGCAGCAGCAGCAGCTACTTGCAGTGTCTGCACTCTCACTCTGCTGGTTTTTCTCCTCCATAATTCCAAAAGCAGTTGGTGTGGCAGGGAGAGCAACCAGCAGAAAAATCCTCAGTTACACAGGTCACTGTTTTGTGCTGCTTCAGGCATGCAGATTTCCTCAGAGAATAACAAGTGAAATAAATCTGCTCTCAGAAAGCAAAAAAAAAAAAACCACAAAACACTTCCAAACGCCAGCCACAAATCCAATTTCCAGATCATCATTTCTGAATACTTACAAGTCCATTTGGCATAGTCTGTTGGCCATGGTTTAAATACATGTAGTGGTCATTGTACCCTGTGTATGTGTATACAGCCAGAGTGGGGAAAACAGAAAACAAAAAGCATCTGTTGTCACCTGCAAACAGAGAAGCACCTCAGGTCAGACAAGAGGACAAGCAATAACTTGCCTACAAATAAATTAGCAAGAAATAATTTAAGCTGAATAATTCAAAGACACCAGCCCCCATCTCAGCCCCCATCCCATCAAGATTTAGATCTATTTTTTTATTCTCAGTGAACTCTGTGCAGCCACAAAAATCAATGCAATTACAGGCTGTGATCAAGGGCAGAGTCAGAGGCACCACTAGGACATTATGTCACTGTGTCACCTATCCCTGACTGTATTATATCACCTAAAACTGGCCAGCTGACAGATCTGTACAATCTGGTGTGAATGCAGACATCCCTAGCTCTGACTACATTGACACATAAATCAGTTCAGAGTCGATGATTTAGAGCAATTTTCACCATGCCCAATTCAGGATTCAGAGGCTCCTGTGATGTGCTTGCCCTGTATATTTTCTATATTTCTCTATCAGGAAAAGAATACAAGGAAAGGGATGTGTAATCAGTGTAAAATAATATTCTACTAACTGTCTGAAGTAGTAATTTTCAAATACTCATTTAGGACATGAATTGAGTTTCTAATCTAGGCAGAGTAAGGATTCCCAGCAACACCAAACACACATAGCCCATGTTTTTTTCTTCACAAATCCATCACAAACATTCTTTCCAAAGAGTTCTTCAAAAACTCTCTCTTCTTCCCCTAAGTTTTAAGGGAACAAGAAGTTTAGCTTGTCCCAAGAATCCTCTGGCTGCTGGATTTTAGAAGGGGAAGAAAGTGCACAAATGGCAAGAGGAGGCTCAGGTGTTCCTTATGGAGGACTGCCATCCTGTGGACAAATTATTTAGACACTAATGCATCATCTGTGGTCTACTTCATTCACTTCCATTTAATTTTCAATCTCAGCAGCTACAGGGCTTGATAGATTTCCCTGAAAATGTGTTCTGTGGTCAATAAGTCCTGCAATTTTAAAAGCCTATCAAATAACAAACTATAAATATTAATCAGCAACATGCCTGACTGCCATGCTGAGAATAATTTTGCATGTGTTTTATGTTCTTTGAAAATTAGTGTTATTTTTGCCACAGAGAAATTCACTCAGAGGTGTAAGAAACACTTTGTGTCATTAAGGGGACAGTATCCATTAAGGGGATAGGATTCTTGTGCCTGTACAAAAACAGGGAATTTATCAGAGATTCTAAAGAAAGAAAAGTGAGTTTTACCTTGAAACTGTGGTTTCACCTCCCAGGAGTGAGATGCAAACCCACCAAAGAGGAAACCATCCAAGTCCCTTATGATCACCAGGCAAGGGCCTTTGTTCACTATGTGGGCACACAGCTGGGAGAAGCTTTCCCCGTGGAGCCTGGAGGAGAACAAAAGCTGCCACTTGTGCTGCATCTCTGCAGGCAGGTGGGAGTTGATGTAGATGATGGCTGGGATGTCAAAGAGGCTGACAACTCCTCTTCCTTTGATGCCTTTGCAGTGAGGAACCAGGTTGAGGATGTCGTTGGTTTGGTCTGGGAGGGAATGCAGGACGTGGAGGCCTTGCCTGATGACAACACTGAGGAAAACTGAGATCTGGGGAACTCGGTACACCCAGTCCTCAATGACACTTTGGTCAAAACTTGTCTCCAGCAGCTGAGAGCCCACAGGTTTTGTCCCATCTAAAGAATAAGACACACACAGGGACAGGGTAAGTCTCCCCATTTGGAAAATAATCAGGTGATTTTTAAGTGTAAACATAATATTCCATTATTGTGATGGACAGAAAACTACATATGAAAGGAGCCAGGAACAGTAAAGTGTCAACTACATTAAACAAATGCAACACAGAACTGAGAAACAGTTACCTGTGGCATTCTTTGGTTGGGCTGTCATGATTTAGAAACACAGACTCCAAGCTACAACTCATGAAATGTTCTTTACAAGACACCAAAATCTGTTATTAAAATGGTGCAAAGAAAGACCTGTGCTTTATAAAATGACATAGTAAAAAAAAAATTATGAATTTTATTTAAATAAATATTATTTAGATGCCTATTCCTATCATTTGCAAGTCAGGTATTTGTAAAATAGCCACGTTCCACAACAAAGTGGGACTTCAGATCAAACCTCACCTGAATTTAGGGGAGAAAGATGGTAAGGTTAAATAAATAAAATTCCAATGTCATTTTCTAAGCACTAGGTTTGAAATTTTGGGCTCACCCTTTAAATTCAAAGATGTGACCTAAAGAGAGAAATTCTCATGAGATCAGTGATTGCACAAGCTCTGGGATATGCTGAATCAGGACTGCTCACCTGGCAGCTTCAATTCCGAGAGCAGCTCAGAAGCCAAAGCTTTGACTCCACTTGAAGAATCCCTTGTATTCTCCAAACTCCAACCTTTCAGCTCCTTCCTGTAGCTCAGTACATGGACTACAGACGTGATCAGATCCTCTGTGAACTTAAAAGATTAAAATATCACCATTTTGGTATTTCTTAAGTGAAATTTCCAAGAGCTTCAAAGGACCATCTGAAGATGAAGTCAAGCAGTAGTGATGCTGCAATCCCAAAGGCAGAAACATCTCTTGCCAGGACAAGTTAGGAACTACAGAAATGCTATTTCAGTGTCATAGGCCTTGAAAAGGATCCTTTTTCAAGACATTTCATACAAGTTACTTCACAAAGCACCTCCATAAAACAGGGAATTGAAAGAGGGAGGATCAGGTCAAGTTTTGCAGTGTAAGAGCTGCTAGTGAATTAGTTCTGTGATATCTCAAAAGCTACATGGTTGATCCTGCAACTAAAACTCTAGAAAGCATTTTACTCAGTCCTCAGAAGCAACAATCACACCACAGCCATCGCTGGCTCTTAACTACAGCCCTGCTCTCTTACTGTCCCCCCAACACACATTTAACTGCTCATTTACCTCTTGGATTTGTTTGCCCTTCAGAGGCCCTCCCGTCTTGGCGATCATTCTCATTATTATGCTAATCTTCTCATCTGCATTCCCTTTTAGGAGGTTTGACATAAAAATTACGAACTGCTCCTTAGCAATCTGTTCACTCAGCCCGGATGATTTGCCAGGCAGGTCAATGCTTTTCATTCCATTGTACAACCGAGCAGCCATCGGCTCTGGCAGGGGCTCCCGGGTGTGTGCCTGCAGTGAGAGAAACAGCAAAGACCACATCTTACAAATGAAGAATAACTGAGGGACTCCAGTTAATCTGTGCTGACATACAGTCCGTAGTATCAGCAATAAACTTTTGTCAAAGAACTGCTTTGCCAAGAGAAAAACTAAAAATCTCTATTTTTGTAGTGTTTTTTTAGTGATTTAGGTTGATGCTGTTTTTCTGGAAGCACCACAGGCTTCAGAAAAATGAACACTAAAGTCTTAACAGGATATTAGCAAAGGGTTTCTAGGTGATAACTGGTGCAAAGGTTTACAGTTCTGCCAGTTAAACATTCACAATTGCGTTTTAATTCTGCTTTCCATAGTGCAGCTCACTTAAAAACAAAGTGGAGTGTTTCCCATATCTCAGTTTTGGCCTCAATGCAGTGTTTAACCCCACATACACGTGTAGAAACAATCCTGGAAAATTTCCCCCTGCATAGCAACTAATTGAAGCACAGATCACCTGATGTTTAAAAAGCATCCCTGGTGTTTAGGAGAGTCAAAATCAGCACTAATTCATCTGGATTGCATGCCTGGCCCTTTGCATTGAAACCTAGCTGGAATATATCATCATTCATCACAGCTCTGTGGGAAAGATCTGACTCTGGATTCAACTTTCAGAGTATTCCGAGGTAATTACAGAGTTTAAAAATAAATCATCTCAAATCCATGCATACAGGAGGACGTGATTACCCAGTGTCCTCACTGTGCAGAGATGTGCTGCAGACCTGACCTGCCTCTTCAGCACGGGGTGCAGCTCAGCAGGGACTGTGCTGAAATCAGTGGAGCCCCAGCTGCCTAAAAGCCCAAGAGCTCAGGGGAGCTGCTATTAGAGATTCCTGCCTCAATCCCACTCTTGGGAAGCCACCTGGGCTGCTCCTATTTGCTGTTAATGGCTGTTGCTGGGCGTGAGAGATCCAATATCCTGAGCTCTGTGCTGCCTGCACTGACGTCAGTGCTACAACTCCCATTGATCCCAGCGGCAGCAGAAATAGCAGGCACAGCCTTTCACATCAGAGTGCTCCACAGCGAGGGAGGGATGCTCACAGGGGGTACAGCTGTCTCTGAGAGGCTTTCTAAAAATCCTACATGAGCCTGAAGTGGGGGAGGCAGCGGGGAACACAACTAAAACATTATACTCAAGGGTTTTTTTACTTCACGCTGCTGAATTACCTACCTACTCCCTACCTAATGTCACCACTTCACTGTGCTGTTTCATTTTGCTTCTAGCTGTTTCAAAGAGTGGACCTGGGGTGCAAAGAAAGGAGATATGTAAAAAAGGAATCCTTAATAACCACCTAACTCACACCTCTGACAGCTTAGAACCCTTGTTCTTAAAAGGCTTCGGGAAATTATCAAGAGGTTCCTGCTCCACCTGCTTTCCAAGCTATGCAGTGCAGCCTGTCCTGGCCCAGATGTGTCCCCTCAGCAGAGCACAGGAGGTGATGCTTGGGGCCTCACCAGTGGTACCAGATGGTTGTTGGATCAAACCTGTCACATCTCAGTCCAGGCATGAGCACTGTCATCTACAAAGGCAGAAATGCCATTGCCATTCTCCCTGCACCTACAGGAAGTCTTCCAAAGATTTTACTTTAAGCTGGCAAACGAAAAGGCAGGAAGGGAAAAGGTAAATGCTCATCAAAGATCACACTGATCTGGGGCAAAGCTAGAAAGAGAATTTCTGCCAGGTCCCAAACAATTAAAAGGCACCAAGGATGTTGGATGAATTAGTGCTGAAAAACCAGGCAGCAGGAACATCATTTCCAAACTTGGTGCTCCAAAAACTGGTGACAGCTCACAAACAACCAGGCTGCAGGAAGCTGCTCTGTATGCACAGGCATTGCTGAACACCTTAAAATAACCTGCTGCTTTAAATGAGTTTTAATTTGACTCCATTATCTGTGTAATATATATAAAACTGCACTTTACCACCACATTCATTTGGCCACTTAGTTCCTGACTAGCTGAAGTTATTAAGGATCCTAATGACTCATTTTTCTCTTTCCTTGATTAGAAAATGAATGCAAAGTTAATCAGAAGCATAATGCATGTTAATCAGCAAAAACGGGGAGCCACAGCTTAATCAAGTCAAATTGAATTCTCTCCTTTTAGTGCAAGTGAAGAGATTAGAGACAGTGATATGTCAAGGGAGACAGGCATAACCAAATAAAAACTGACTTTGTGACAGCTTCTCAAGACAATCTGTAAATGAGCCCACACTACAGACTCCAGGGGTAAAAATATTCTTCCCATTTTTCAGGTCTCTGTGAAAATATTTCCATACACCCCAACTTACTTCAGCATCTGGAAAGCTGCAAATGGACCCAAAAGTTCAATTTAAGAGATAAATGCAAACTGGACAGTCACTACTCTGGTTAAATTGCAAGAAAAAGTTAAATATCCGTCCTGCCCCAAAATACGAAAAATTAAACTGAGATGAGATGAGCAATCCTTAAAAAATACCACATCTTTATAGTTTATTTCTGGAGTTCAATGCACTACATCCCAGCTAGATCATGAATAACAGATTGTCTTGCCTGTAGAGCTGCCAGAGTCACAGTTTTCTTTGCAGCTTTGACATTCTTTGCTCCAGCTGAGCCACTTGATGCTGCTAAGGTATCGAATAGTCCATCAATGTCAGACTGCTCCTCAGGAAGAAATCTGGAAAGGTGATTCTGATAGGCATTGCTTTCAGCATTCCCCATCTTCTGAACCTGAATCAAAGGGAAAAAAAAAATCAAAAGAAACATTAAACACAGAAAGGTATCACAAGGGCCATGAAAGACACATCAAACAGTACTAACATACCAGTGCAAGCTTTACAAGAAGAGCAAATTAGCAGCCTTACAGGAAATTATTAAAACTACTGTTTAGTCTCTGAATTCACCAAGGCTCAGTGAACCTGGAGAACATCTGTGAACAGTAACTGTGCTTTAAAAGCTGACAGTCTGACAGCTCTTGGCTAAAACCACCCTGGCCACCAATGCAAACCTCAGTCAAGTCTCTATCAAATGGAAAAACCAATATGATCTAATGGTTAAATTAGTTTAGACAAAGTCACCGTGAGTTTGACAGCTGGAATACATCCCTGACATGAAGGGAAAAGCCTAACAATGGATTAGTTATGACAGATTATGCTGCATCTTTCTGCTGCATTAATGGACTGAACCTAAGTTTGCCAATATGATGTGGCACTAAAGCACCATCAACTGCAAAGTCTCTGAAAATCACATGAGAGTGGGTTTTTTTATGGACACTCTATAAAAATAATTTGAAACAAAGGAACAAAAACATTTAGGAACACAACTCAAGACCCATTAAAAAACACACAGACTCATACCAAACCAATAAATCAATCATTGGGAGTTGGTACCCACAGAATTTAAAGTTGGCGATGGGGGGTTGATTTGGGGTTTCTTTGTTTTACACTTTTAGTGTAACAACTACTTCTCTCAACGTCCCAGAAGTCACATGCATCACAGAAACTTGATTTCTAGTGTTGCCTGGGCCATGTGCTCTGCCTTTCTCCCTGGAGCAGCACAGCACACACCTAACAGTGCCTGAAACCCCAAATTCCACCCTGACCGCAGTGCCAGCCACCACTGCCAACAGCCTTCCCATCCCTCTGGGGAAGACACAAGTCTGGGGTGACAATATGAAAAAGATCAGATATGGAATAAAAAGATCATTTTGTAGGGGGTGTTTTTTCTGCAAATTCCGTGTCCTTCCTGACACCTCTCTTTTGTAGACGAGCCCATTATGCAGCCCTTCAGCCGCCTCCGAAGGACACGCTGTTGAGCCCAGTGCGGTATTTCTGTCGTTAACTTTGTTTACCGTACATAAAAGGCCGGGTTGTGGCTGATTCCCCTTCAGGCCTAAAGCCTTGTTTGCCTGAGGAAGACGCGGATCGTGTGGTAAACACCGAGGGGTGAATGGAAACCACTGTAACCTAGAAGACAGACCGTGGAGATGCTGTTAATTTAAGCAGCGAACCGCTGGAGAAAGGGGGTCCTGGAAAGGTTTATTCCCGGTGTGCCCAGCTCAGCCCTGCCCATCCCTCCGCAGCCGCTGGCAGCAGCTCCCCGCCCCATCCTGGTGACGAGGCGGAGGCAGAGCTGGGGCGAGCCCCCTGCCCGCCCCTCGCTTACCGACAGGTGACAGCTGTGTCACCGCTGTGACACCGGCCCGGGCCCGGCCCCGATGGCCCCAGCGCTGTGACACCGGCCCGGGCCCGGCCGGCGCCATCCGGCACCTCCGCCCGCCCGGCCGGGGCGGAGCGCGGGGCCGGCCCTCGGCCACGGGGAGGGACGAGCGGAGCGAGGCGGGCAGGGAAGGGAGAGTGGAAGGCAGGGAATGGATGGAGGAAGTGGAGGAAGGCAGGGAAGGGGTGGAGGGAAGGCGGGAAGGCGAGGGAGGAGAGGCGGTGGTGTCCCCGCGAGGCGGTCCCAGCCCGCAGTGAAGGCAGTGAGGACGCAGCCTGAGAGCTCCGGAGAGCAGCGAGAGCGCGGCCAGCTCGCCTCCATGAGGGGTTCCTCAGCCTTGAGGGGACCCTTCTCTCTAAGGGAACGCTTTCCCCTGAGGAAACCCTCATTTTTGAGGGAGCACACTACCCTGAGGGAACATTTCTCCCTGAGGAAACCCTCCTTTTTGAACGCTTCTCTCCTTCTTGAGGGAACCCTCTGTCCTGAGGAAAGTCTCTGTTTTGAGGGGACCATCCACCCTGAGGGGACCCTTTTCCCTAGAGAGACTTTCCTTTATGGAACTGCCCTCCCTGAGGAGACTGCTTTTCCAGGAACCCTTTTCCCTGAGGAGACCCTGCTTTTCCAAGAACACCTCCTCCCTGAGGAGACCCTTCTTCCTGAGGCATCCCTTTTTCCCTGAGGAGACCTTGCTTTTCCAGGATCACCTCGTCCCTGAGGAGACCCTTCTTCCTGAGGCACCTCTTTTCCCTCAGCCTCCGTGGCCTTAAAACGTGTTTCAAAAAAAGTAAAAAGTCAGAGCTATAGCTGGGACACAGCGACCACCCCCCGTCGCTCCTGTCAGGGCTGAGATTCCAGGCTACCCTGTGCTGAAACGTTTTAAAAAGCATCCCAAAAAGTATCCTGGGAAGGTCGCAGAAAGGTCTGAGGGAGGTGTTGCTGGCCCTGATCTGTGCTGGGAACAACTCGTGGCCTTTGGGAAGGGAAAAGCTGGGTGTGTCTTTGTGTAATAAATGCACACACACAGGTCACTTTCAGGGTAAACACTCGGGCTCTGGTGAATTTCAATGGGGAGTGGAGGGAAAGCACAACAATTTCTCAATGAATACGTTCAGTTTCTGTCTCCTGACTGGCAAAATCAGGCTGGTCTGAGGCTGAGAGGTAAAAAGCTGTACATGGGCTAAGGGACAAATTCAAGGTCACAGGGACCGGCCATGCCTTCAACCAGACATGTGAATACTTAGGAGGAAAATTATAACCTTGGTGGTTGCAAAACTGTGGTCTCAGAACTCACTTTTTTTTTTTTTTTTTTCCAGGTTGGCAGTTTTCATCCCGTTTGCATTATTCTTGTTCTTTCAGCCACAAGGTTTGGTTCCTGCAGCACACCAAGGCCTTCACATTCATAGCAGTGACACCGTTTTTGTCCATGCTGACTCTGGTTGATTCTCCTGCAGCCTGAGCTCAGTGTGAAGCCTCCTTCTCCTTCCAGATGGGGAAAGCTGGGCAAATTCCCACACATCTGGTGTTGTGAGTGTTCCTGCAAAGAGGTACCATGGAACAGGTCAACAGCTTTGGCATTTAACTTTTAAATACAGTCTGATCAGTGTGTTTTCAATAGAAAGCAGAAATGTACAAAAGAAGAAAATTTAGGGGAAAAAAAATAGTTGCCCAGAGAAGTTATTAATGTCCCATCCCTGGAAGTTTTCAAGATGAGGTTGGATGGGACTTGGAGCACCTTGGGACAGTGAAAAGTGTCCCTGCCCGTGGCAGGGGTTGGAATGAGATGACCTTTAAGGTCCTTTCCAACCCAACCCAATCTGTGATTCTGTCCTGTACTTACCATTGCAGAACTCCCACTGTTTTGCTCTTTTGCAAGAATGAGTAAAAATCTTGATATCAAGTTAAACCACACCTTTTAATTGTGGGTTTGTTTTGGTTTTTTGGTTTTTGGCTTTTTTTTTAACCTTCACGGATGCAAAATTTCATAAAATCCTGTAGAATAGTCTTCTTGTTGCCAGCTCAGACTTAGAAACATATTGACCAGAATTCGGGGGTGGATGCTGTTTCACATTCCCTCTGATCACCACTAGAGGCACAGGAGCCTCAGCTCCTTACTCAGCTCCTGTCAGCAAGGTCATAGCAAGCAAAAATTAAGGAACTAATGGCATATTCATATGATGTGAACGCAGCCTGGGTTAGTAGAAGGTGTCCCTGCCCGTAGCAGGGTCGAGATGACCATTTTAACTCAAAACAGCTCGAAACAATTCCAGGATTCAATGACATTCCTCTGGAAACTGCTGGCGATCTCTTTGTCCACACGATGGCATCGCATGTTTAGGAAGCTCTCTGCGGAGCCCACACTGCGGGCTTCAACACCGCTCCAAGCGGGTTTGGATTCCCCCGTTTACACACTGTGTGTTAGAAGTAAAACCTGTGTAATAAATTAGTTCATCCCTTCCCTCTTAACTCCATGTAATGACCGTGAGGACAAAACTCGGTTCTTGGTGGAAGTCCCTCCCAGGGCTACGAGAGCAGGTTCTGGAAAAAGCCTACTGTGTGTTTGGTTTCCATCAGTGTTGATGAACTTCCTTCCAGCTGATGACCAAGGAGAAAAGTGAAACATGCAGAATGAGAAAAACAAACTTTTTTTCATTCAAGTTAACTTTTTCTTCTTTATTTTTAAAGGTTAGTGTTTCTGTGGGTGCATTGCTTCACACGCAATTGGATTTTTACATTTGTTTGTTTTACGGGTTGTGTTTCATATTTATCTCTTTCTCTAGGACCTCTTTGCAGTCTGGAAATACAAGACTAGAGATTCTAGTCTTACTGACCTTGCACTGAGACTGACAACCGGCCAGCTCATTCTGATTGACCAGTATCATCTTCACAAACAAATGATGATTTCATGACCCTTTTTCTCCAACTACTGAGCTCAGAATCAGTTAAAAGCTACTGAAAGGTACCTGGCCTGGCTTAGGTCAAATTTTTCCTCTTTTGTTCAAGCCTTGCTCTTTCGTGACAGAGCTGACTGTGAACTGTGGGTTTGTTTGCCTTGCCCGTCAGTCTAACCTGAGCTTCCTGCTGCTCCTGGATGGCGTTTTGTCACTTGTCTATGACATTAGGCTGTAAACTGCACGGTAACCAGCTTTTAAGGCCACAAGATACTCACACTAAATCGCACAGACTAAGCTCCTGCTGCGGGGGAATTTCCAGGTCAGAGGCCAAACACCCTTTCAACGTCGTTTTTTTGCACCGAGTGTAAAAAGTCAGGCTGGAAACCTGGTGCATAAGGGCGGCAATTCGCAGCTCTCTCTAAATGAGTCGTCACTTCCTCATGTGTATTTTCAGCTACTCAGCAGAGCCGGTTAAGTGTCTCGAGCGCTTTGTTTCTGCCAGTAAGAAAGAGAGAATGCACTAAGATTCCTTTTAAGGACATTCAGGAATATACTGGTGTATAAAAAAGAGGAAAAAACACAAGAAGGTTCTATGAACAATTGTGGCTAATTTTTCTGAACCGGTGCTGGACGTGTGTTTGATTGCAGAGTGAAAAAAAAAAAACAAACCAAAAAAAACCCACACCCAAACTATTTTATTTAAAAGACTATATACTTTTGACTTAAAAAAAATGGAGTAGGTTTGGTTTTATTAGTTTGGCAAGACCACAGAAAATTTACATGACCTTAGTTCCAGGTAATCCTCATTTCAGTTCAAGTCTCTCGGTTCAGGTAAGTCTCTTCAGTGAAAATAAATTATTTCAAGACAACAAAATAGAATGTAAATGATGAGCTAAGCAGCTGTGCATTTATATCAAGCACATCTGTTTTACCTCAGTTATCTTTTAGTTTCTTTAAAATTATTTTTTCTCCTCTCTTGAGTTGGAACAGAGAAATTTTGCAGCTCATCAGTCTTGTATACATATGTTAAAGTTGTTACCCTCTGGTGTCAGTGATTCAGAACCGTTCTGATTCACCTTTGATATGATTCATACCTCTGAGTTCTCACTGAAGGCCGGCTGAGAAAGGGACCCTGCTGTGCCAAAGACTGTGCAGACAAGACAGGATTTCTGTTCCAAAGAGGTTATAATTAGCTGCATTCACACATGCAATGAGCACAACTCCAGCCCTCTCAGCCACAGGCATCTGAGAACTCCAGAAATGGCGATATCACACCGGAGGCACTTTTCAGCAGGGTATTTTGGGGGTATATTCACCTTCTGGGAAAGGGAGATTGGGACTATAGGTCAAGATAAGCCATTAGGTTTCAAGCGTCTTGCAGCCTGGAGTGTAGATAAGCACTGCTGTATGTCACATGGGGGAAACACGCCTGATGCTTTTCACTTCCCAGTTATTATTCAGCATTTCAGTTATATTATATTGCAGAACTCTGGCCTTTGCAAAGAGGTCACATTTGAGTTAAAGGAGTTCAATTATAAAAGACCCACGGCCGTGTTTTAGGGTCTAGTGAACACAAAAGTCATTTCAGCTCTTTTAATGCCATTAGGCTCTGTGTTTCCTGTTTTGATGGAGACATGAAGTTTCACAAGCCATCTGCAGTCACGCTGAAATCCTGCAATAATGTTATTTGACATTGAAACTCGTTGTAGGCTCAGCCCACTGATCATCTGCAGGGTGACCTCAGCACAAAACTCCTTTGACTTTAAAAGGTATGGTCCAAACCTACCCCTGATGCCCTTTTATATCCGTGCCGTTCAGCTCTGCCGGTAACTGGCTGCTGTAGGAGCTGTACCTTCACAGCTTCTCACCTGATTTGCCTTCGGGGTTTTGTGGGATTGCCAAATAAGGATAAAAGAAAGTCTGATTCTCACCCGAGCTGAGTCCTTCGGTAGCCACAAAGGAAGTTCTGGGTTTTGCAAGTCTTTGACTTCCCCTTACAAACCCCTCTGCCTGCTGGTAACCAACACTTCTATAAAAGGAGAAAGGGCGCAGTGAACAGATAAATCTGATTATTGGGGTTGGAACTAGATGATGTTTAAGGTCACCTCCAAACCATTCTCTGATTCTGTGATTATGGGTAGAGATTAGAACATGCAGTATTTTAGAAAATGTACTTACAGGTGGGATAATACTCATATAAACCACAGCCAATTTAAAAGGCAAACAATCCTTAACAAGAGAACCTTTTCTACCAAACATGCAACCTCTGATGCTGAGAAACCCTACACAGCCCCTTTTGTTTATTTTCTGCTTAGCCCAGGCCTAGTTTGAATTAAATTCCAGACTACTTACAGCATTACCCAACTCTTTTGGTTTGTTTGCAAAGGTTTGCTTTGTTGTGTTTAGTGAAAACTGTAGAGGAGTACAGCAAGCCTATAACTGAGTAAAGGAGTCAAATGGTAGAATTCTGAATATCAACAGTCTTTGGGTTTGCTTCTCTTTTTTTTGGTTGGTTGGTTGGTTTGATTTTGGTGCCTTTTTTTTTTTTTCATTTTTCATTTCAGGCTGCTTTCTATGAAGGAATTTTAGAATTTGTTGAGGGTATTTTTTCCGATGAGGAAGTCTTCCATAGAAAATATGTAACTTTACTGTTTCCATATATAGTACTGCAGGACGGAAAGCAGAGGATCCTTTTGCTCCAGATGGAAACAGAAGGTCTCATTTCCTCAGAACACAGCTTAGTTCCATCTATTTCAATTGTCATGTGGGCAGCACTACACAGGAGCACCGTGGCCCAGACTTTTTGTTCTGTTTGTGAGCGTGGGTCACCTCACGGGGCGTTATCACCACTGTGTCCTTGGGGTCAGACTGTTTGGTCTGCCGACCCCAAAGCCTGGAAGTGCTACTGCCATCAGAAACAATGAGGTGGAAACACAGTGAAAAACATCAAACAGTTTTAGAGCACTGCATCTGGCAAACAAAAACCTGTTCGAGTACGAGATGGGAAAGTTCTGGTAACGTTCCTCAACTCATTTCCACCCTTGTTCACCTCTTTAATGAATGCAGACTCTTTCTCCACACAGTGGGAGAAAACCCCTTGAAACATCTTAGATTTGTGAGGGAAGACTTTTTCAGCAGGGCAGCTGTGTTTCTTGGCAAAATGCAGTATTGACACCCACCATGTAACAAGAAACCAGTGTTTTGTCCTCTGTTGTATGGAAAACCCTTAAGGTTTGAAAATAAGTGATGGAAACATGATCATGGCTAGTGATGTCAAGAGCCATTGAGTAAACAAATGAATTTCTTGCAGTTTCAGGGGTTTGTGCAAGTGGCATTGCACTACTTTGTTACGTGCAGCTCCTTTTCCCACACAGCTTCTTCCCTTCCACCTGGGCCGGGTTTGATCTGTTCATTCTCTGTGCAGTACAGGTTATTTTCCACCATAACTCATCTTTTTGACTGCTTCCCATATTTCTGCCCAGGTGTGGAGTGTGTCTCTGAGTCCAAAGCCTTTGGTTTACCTTTCACTGAGTAACCCAGTGCCCACGATGGGATGGTTATTGCCCAAAGGAAAACCAGTGCAGGTTGTGGGAGCACCCAGTTGCTGCTGACTGCTCAGTGCTGGGATTTCTGCTCCGAGAGTATCCAGGAAAAGGTGAGACACCAGATTAAAGTGTGAGAGAGGAAGCTGTTCCTGCCTCATGCCTTTCCCAGGGATGTATGTATATATGTATACTATATATAGTATGCAGTCATGTCCTTGTACATCTCAGCATTGCCAAATTACTCCAATCAGTTCCAGGTTGGGTTTTTTGTTTTTTTTTTTCAAAACTTTGGGCTATAAAACCTGGTTCTGGAGCAGCTTCCTGTGTGATCCAGCAGCTTCCTGTGTGATCCAGCTGCGCTGCCTGCTGGAGCCATGAGCTGTGGGAGCAAGTCAGGGCAATAAGCTGCTTCCATTCTACGTGTGGGTACTCCAGTACCTTCATAAAACACGGGTGGCAGATGTGTCCCCCAAAGATGTATGCCCCAAAGATGCTCTCCAGAGCAGAACATAGCAGCTTTCTCTGTGTTTTCTGTTTTCAAGTTGTACTTTATCACGGGAGAGAACATCATTATCAACAAGCAATCTTAAACTGCAAATCCAGCTCTTTTGCCCCGTACAAGGAGCTGTTAAAGGTCAGTCTGGCTTTTTACAGCTTGGGCCTAATTAGCTTGGGCATTGCAAACAAGCAAGAGGATAACCTGTGCTTTTATACTGAGTAAGATACCAGTGAGATCGAGACAATAACAGTGAGCTGGGACAGCTTTGAAGGGCTGCCTGTAAATCATCTGCTGCTAGAGGTGACTCAGAGAGTGTGTCCCCAGACAGGGCTCAAGTTGCAGTTTAAAGCAGCGACTTCCAGCACTAAACAGAAAATATGTCACAGGAGATCAGAGTCCAAGCCAAGCTCTGCCTTTATGTAGGGCTCTGTGCTGGCAGCTGTTGTGGGGAAGGGAAGATCCAAGGTGGTGGGGGAAAAAAGGTGAAGTGGTGAAATGCTTTGTGTGAATGGTTGGGATTGAAAAATGAAAAAAACCTTTTTTTTTTTTTTTTTCCCCAAGGTCTGTCCTTGTCTTGCTCTATGGCCTCAGGCAGGTTTGTTGTTCACTTGTACATCTCTCCGCACAAATACTGAGACAGTACATGGTGTAATGGCCCCGATTTTATTCCAGTGCTGTAGCAACATGCTTTCTAGCAAACAACACAGGGAGGAGAAGCAACAGCATTGTTTCTACAAGCACCCCTGGGGCCACTTTTTATTCTCATCCTGCAGAAAGAATCTCCCTCCCCTAATTAGGTACCTCCTTCTCAGAGGCGATGCCAAGCTGTGAAGCTGCACAGAATAAAACTGGTTCCAGTGGCTTGAGGTGCATCAGAAAAAAAAAAAAAACAAACCCAAAAACAACCAACCCTCACACTAAAAAGCAGCCACAAATCTGGCAGAGTGTGAGGCCACCACCAAAACTGGGTGTCACACGATACCTTCTGCCATTCAGGAAGAGCAGGCTGTTTCTATGGCTACTACTGCCTTTCTCTCAAATGCGTGAACCACTGGTGCTGATGAGATCATATTGTATTAGAGAAAAATATTCTCACATACTGCTTTACACTGCAGCATTTGTTGAGCTAGTAAATATCTGACTTCCTACGATAAAGACATTTTCCACTTAATGTATTTTTATAAAAGGGTAGGACTTTACTCATCTTGGATTTGTAAGTGCATCCATTTTGGCCTCGAAAATCCTTGTTCTGGTTTCCATGACAACAGGTCGGATTTTTGAGACTATTTCTTCCCCTTACTTCGTCTTGAGCAGGGAAGAGTTGCTGTCCCCTTCCAGCAACAGTGCAATGGGCAAGCAAAATGGTTGTCTTGGAGAAAAATCTGCAGACTTGAAACCAGAAACTTCAGCCAGTTTTTTTGAAACATGAGTGAGAAATGCACGAGAAGAATGGCACTGCAAACCTAGCACAGGTTTGAGTCAGATTTTTTGTACATGAAGAGTCAAGTGCATATGTAATTCCAGGAAATTTTAGTCATATACCACCCAGTCATGTACTTAACAAACTGCTCTGTTATCCCTGAATAGCTCTGTGTTGGCACACAGCAAAATAACCAGACAAAGAGGATCCAGCCAGTCTGTTCATACTGTCACTTTACTGATTAATTAGTACTGAATGCACTTTATTATTTGAAATACACTCTCACCAGCTCTATTTTTTCCCTCAAGACACCCCATTTTCAGTGCTGAACTGCTAGGAGTGTCTGCTTCACAGATCATTCATGGGTGAGGCATATTCCTTCAGTGTGGAACAGCTCATTTGAGACCATGGGTAGTAAAGACACCATAAATAATCCACAGCTGCTCTGCAAGGAGCTTTCCAGTGGATTTTGCACTTTAACATTTTCAGGAAAAATGAAGATAGACAGCTGCTGGTACTCTATGGCTGAAGTGCTTTAGTAATTGCTCTTGTAAAATGATAAAAAGCCCTTTTCTGCAAACTCCTCAGAAAATCCCTGGGGGGGCCTTGGTTCCTTTTCCCTGCAGAGAAGAAGCACAATGCATCCTTTTGGGTAATAAGTACCTTCAAATGTGCTGTCCACTCAGGTTTCAGATGAGGCTTCTCTCTCTGACTTACTACAGAGTTTTCTTAATTTATGTGGATAAAAGGCATTATTACCTCAGTGTTTAAGGTATCACTGTATTATGCCATTATAATCTCATTTGAGCTGGCAGCAGCTTGATAAATCATCTGCCCATTCCTTAAACTAGTATGGGATTGCTCCCAGCGTCTAACCCAAATGCTGGAGATTCCAGCCCATTTTTTGAAGCAGAAATCCAAGAGTATGTCAGGTATTCTCCATTAAGACAGAAGGCAGGAGTATCTCATTTAGGATGTTTTATCCACTCTATTGTAACTTGTCTGTAATTTACGGTGGAGGCTACTCTGTGACTCCGTTGTCCCCACCTGTGCAGTCCCTGACACATCTCAGGGTAAACTGAGATTATTGCTGAAAGCCAGGAGCAGTTAAGAGTGAATCAATACCAGGCACAACACAAAAGTGATTCAGTGATTGCCTTAAATAACCACGCACAGGTTTTGCCTTCTGTCATGACTAAAACATGCTGCCCATGCTGCCGAAACAGCGAATCCCTTGGGGACAATGAAGTCACAGCAGCACCGTTTCAGCTGTGCAGCCAACTAGAGACAATATAAGCACCCTCCTTTTCTGTGCCCTGCCCTGACATGCAAGGGATTAAAATGTGAGTCATCTGTGAAAAAATACTCATCCTGAGGCAGTAGGATGGCTCTTGAGAAAGATCTTGCATTCTGTAAATATTAATTGTGTATGTTGAAGAAAGCAGACACGATTGAAAACAATGAAACCTATGCAATTCCATCTGCACTTTAAACTTCTCAGATATCAACGTTTCCACTTCACACTTAAAACGCTTCAGTGGTTTTATAACCCACTGGAAAATTAATTTTTACCTTTCTGTTTTTTTTTTTATTATTTATTATTATTTCTTGTGGTATAACTTCATGTGATATTGCACCCCGCGAAAGTGTTGTGTTGAAATCCTTAATTTTGTTTGCAGCACTGTCTGAATGGTCCTGCAAATAAGTAATTGATTCCTGCTTTTCATATAGCCCAGAGCAAGTTTAGAGGAAATAAATGTAACATGAGTTAGTCATCCTTAAATAATCTCAAAGCAGGGAGCCCTACATTAACAGCAGGCTGATAATAAGCTGTGCAGTGCTATCTCCAGTGAAGCTTTGCTCGTGACTTCAAATAAATTGATGAGCTGTCATTTATTTTTTTGTTTGCTTTTTCTCAGCGGGTGAATCCACTGTCTCCTTGCTGAAGTATCAATTATTCTTGTAGAATTGAGTGGTACTATGTTAGGATTATGCATGTAGAAGCTAAGGTGGTTTGAGACATGATAAAAACTAGTGAGATACCACCTCTGTTAAGACACCTAGGATAGGTACTTTTTTTGTAGAGATAAATATTATGTTACAGGAACAGCAAAGAATGGAATCAACAAGAATCAGCAGACCTGATCTAACCATTTAATATTTTTTTATTTTTTTTTGCAGGCTTCTGTTGTCGACCATCTGCAGCTGCTGTTGGTCAGGCATTGATGTGACCTCTGAGGGACAGAAATCCATTCTGTCCCCTGCCGGATCATTCAAGGCTTTTTATCCTGACATTTAAATTGGATTTTATTCAATTATATTTAAATCCACTGTATCAACACTTAATGAACAGAAGCCCTCCCACTCTGCTCTGTGGCATCCCATTGTATCCCAGCTTTTTATTCTTGTGTGTGTGCCATACATATTTATTTCCCTTAATCTTTCACGCTCATGAACATTTCCCTTTCCCCTTCTTTTTCTCTTCTTGATTATCATTAAATACCTGGATGATATTTAAATGTCAGAAAAGCCCTGAGAAATGCCACATACTGGAGAAAAAGTAGTTTATGTTTAAGAGGCCCTGAGCATGGGAATATCTGCTTTCCAGTCTGAGGGACTGTTCTGGCCATCTCTGAAAAAAAAAAAAGTCTCTTGAGATAAATAGATTTATGTTGCTGGTGGTGTTTTGATTTTGAACTTTGATATTGAAATTGGAGGTTCAGAAATGAATCCTGTCTTCTCTGTAGTTCATCTCTGCCCTGACAAGATAATGGGTCACTTGGAACAATCAGCTGGCTTCATTAATTATTAATCCTAACACAGGGCAAGAGCAATCTGGAGATTTGCTGGATGTGCGGGGGTCTGTTGATGGAAATGTAAAGGGGGCAATTACCAATCTGAAAATAAATGAGAGCGGCAAGTGCCAAAGAGGAGGGGGAATCAGGAGGCTCAGGTATAGCTGGAAGAATTAAAAGATATTTTATTTCACAGTCAGATTTATATCTTAAGTTGCATTTAAGTGAAAATTCCTACAGCGGGGTATGTAGTTCACATGAGGATTGGGTTACTTGGCTGAGCTGTGGTCCATGCAAATATGCATTCATAAACGTTCACAAGAATTTTGATACTTGCTGAGTGCATAGGAAAAGCAGTGAGCTGTTCACTTGTAGGAACTGATACCCAGTCAATCAAGAATACAACTCTCATCCATGCATTGTAGTGGCTTTCTTGGGCATTTATGCTGAGGGGAGAAAACAGAAGTCTTGAGGCATGGATAAGAGCTGCTACATAACATGATTGTTGTTTGAAGGTGGCTTTTTATCTACACAGACCTAGGTGGTCTAATGAATAACAATACTTACTACCACTGCAGAAAGGGAAATGTGTGAGTTTGGCCCAAAGTGTGATACAATGAGAGGTTTTTTTCCTATGGCCTCTCCCTCTGCTGCACCAGAACAGGAGCTCATGTTCCACTGGTTTCAAAAGGGCTGAAAGAGTCAAGGGCAGAAGGAGCTCTCTGTGCGTTTTCTTTCTGTCAGTAAGACATTGATGAGGTTTGTGCACAATAACATCTTATTTGAATATCTTACAGAACATTTCCTGGGAGAGTGGTGTGTTCCAAAACCCTGCCTGCTCTGTGATGCATTGCTGAGGTCTGCTGCTCTCTGGATTCAGCTCCCAGGTGAGCTCTCCCTCCCAACAGCCACAGGCCCCCGTGGAAGCAGAGCCATCTGTGAGAGCTCCAGATATCTCATCCCAGGTTTTTCCTGAGCTATCCAGCTCCCGTGGCAGTGGAAGGCAAGGATGGAAAGGTTAACAAATACCCCTCTCACCCCCAAGGGCTGGGAGGGCTGGCAAACCACAAAGGGTTTTCTCCTGCTCAGGCTGCCACAGCTCATACAGTGCCACGGATTAATGGAGCTCCAGACTGTCTGATGGAGTTTTTCCCACAGAGCAAAACATTAACTAAGTCAATTGATTGCATTTTCATTTCTTGAGGGAGGTGCAGCCCACAGATCCCATTGTGTCTGAGCACAGGCAGTCTGCTGAAGCAATACTGTGTTATCTCACCGGTGCTTTGTGCTGCATCTCCAGCCCTTGCCTCTGCTGTAAAAGGAAATGGAAATTCTTGCTCACAAGACCTATCTGACAAAGAAATAAATTCTTGTGCAGTCTGTCCCAAACTTAGGAAATTACAGTATCTGCTGCAGCAAAGTGCTGTGATAAACCCCCATCCATCTGGAATGTTTCCATAATCCACTCCAGATTGCCAATTAATTGCATACTTAGTTCTGTGTAATAAGGACAGATAATAGGCTGTATTAGTGTAAGTCCCTCAGGGGCAGTGGAAATACATCACAATATTCCTAAATAGTGTATTTTTACTAAAGCAAGGCCTGCAAGCTTCTGTCTGGTACTAGAAATCTATTGTGTGGGGAGCTGTACATGTAATGAAAGGCCAGATTTACAGCACACACTCCTATTAAGTGAAGCACTTAATTGCTTACTTCAAGTACCAGTTCAAATAAACTGATCTCATCTATTTTCTAATTAAATGTGGGAAATTATAGCCTGGCTGGTTGGGACACAAGGTTTTTAAATCCTCTTCTAGAGCAGGAGGAACTGTAAGTAGTCTCTCATGCTGTTAAGTTTAAAATGAGACTGAAATCACAGAAAGATCCTTTGAACAATGGTGTGTGAAATATTTAGGATTTTGCACACAAAAATAAATCACTTTTTTTTTTTTTTTTTTTGTTAGCTTATGAAAACTCTTTTGTTACCAGTTTGGATTTAGACTAAAATTCCTATTAATTAAACCAATTACATAATGGGAAGACAAAGCTTTTATATAAACACATATAATTCATTTTATTCGGATGAATTGAGTTTTTCTGTGCTCCACTGAATATAATGTTCATGATGACCTTTTCCTGCTTACAGGAGTTTTAATATTTTACAGCAGTGGTTCTGGGAAGCAACTTGGTAAACAGCAATTGTTCTCCAGAGGATAAAAAATGGGAAAATTGGTTTGGAAATTGAGTCAGATTGTCACTGGATTATTAGGGTCTAAGGAAATTATGCCTCTTTATTTCATTTATTGCTACACTGAGTTAATCTTGTATATCTGAGACAACCACAAGAGAGTTGTGTACTTTTTCAGTTTAAAATTTTCTGAACATATTGTGTGTGTGTGTGTGTGTGTGTGTGTATGTGTTGCAAAACTTGAACATTTTAGTACCCAAAGTCCTACTGCTGGGTATAGCTCTGTACCTCCATGTGAAAATCACTGCTGCAGAAGCAGAGATGGATACAGAGTGTTCATTTTCACTGGAATTACCTCAGGGAAGTCTTGGATTGCTCTGGAATGGCCTGGGAGGGCTCCCACTGAAATGCCTGTGACTGTTACCTGTCCCAAAAACTACCTGACGGCTTTCATGTCGGTTTTTCACACGTTCTCCTGTGAGTTTTTCAGAAAGGAGAAAGCTGAGCACGTTTAGAACAGTTTGCTGCTATCAAGAACCATTTTGTCTTTGCTGTTTCCTTCTCCTGAGGCTCTCACGTGACTGATGAAGCAAAAATTCACTCATGAGCCACTGCTTGTAAGGAGAGGCAGAAGGAAGCTGAGCCTCCCTGCCTCCTCATGTCTTAAACATGTGAAAGCCCTGATAATTTCATAGGATTTCACACGCTAAAAATAGTGTCCCCATGACCCAGGGCCTCTGGATCTTCCTCGTAGCAGGCACCACATGAATTAATCACTCAGCTCCACCTTCACTTTTGTGCTATAGACTCAGTTTAGCCTAATTCCCAGGAGTGCCAGGCATTGCATTTGCTGGTTCCACCAGGGGATATGTTATTTATTACCCCTGGAAACAAAAAACACTCGTGTCCACAGGGAGAGTCAGCTTCCATTTAGCCTCTCCCAAGCCCATGTGCAACAGACACTAGTGTTTTAGAATAATTCAGCTTTGTTTTGCTTCTAGGGAGAAATGACTTCAGTAATTGCAACTAGATGTATGTTTTCCTCTCTCTTAAATGCAAGGTTTGGGGTTTTCTTGCACTTCTCAAATGGGTTTTATGCTATCAAACTAGAGAATCTTATTCCTGTAATCTAATCAAAGATGTTAATGTGGAGAGCAGTGGTTACTAACCAAATAGAAATCTGCCACTGTCTCTTTTCAGTCCTGATAAGAGTCTTTCCTTTAGCTGAAATCCATCTGGGAAGCATTTGTATCACGTGCAGTCACTTGCCTGCCTGGATAAAAGGTTCAGAAAATACTGATTAGAGCCATTTGATCTGGAATTAAAGTGCCTATAGAAACTCCCCCCCCAGAGTGCAAGATAAAACTATTGGTGACATGTAAGTGATCTCAGGAAGCTTCTTACACCTTCAAATACAAGGCAAAGGCTTCCTGAATCCAAAAGCTGAATTTTACAGCAGAATTCCAGTACAATTTCTCCGTGCTTGAGATAGCTTGTTCCTAGTTTGTATTTTAATTTTTTTAGTTAAGTAGTTTAATTTTTTTAGTTAACAAAAACTTTTCTGGTTTGCTGCCCCAACTGAGCAATAATAAGAGTTGACAAACCTTTTGTGTGTGTGTGTGTGTGTGTGTGTGTGTGTGTGTGTGGAGATCTGGTCTGTATTTAGCAAACAGCGCTCTTCTCCCCCCCAGCTCTGCAAACACACTCTTGTAAATCTGAATCAAAACCCATTCAGGACATTTCATCTTAAGTGGTTTCATCTTACTGTAATTACCAAGCCATGTGAGGAGTAGTGAAACAATTGTCTGCACAACAATGGAGATGAAATAAAGATAGCCTCTAATTAATTCCATCTAGGTTATAATTAATTTTGACTGAGTTGCTCAGGACAATATCCTTAAGTCTCACAGGCTGCTCTAAAAGAGGGCTGATCACCAGCTGCTGCTCTTTGATTTTCGGAGCAGATGGGGCTATTTCCAGCTATTGCTTAAAAGGAAATGATGAGGAGGAGGATGGGGAGTGATTGATTGGCTTTGAACAGGCCTTGGTGTAAGACTGCTGAAGGAAATGCTCTGTCTGAAAAGTAGACTCTGATAAGGTCTTTTAAAGATTTTAGAGATAGTTTGGTTTAATTTATGTTTAATTTTCTAAGAGCTACTTTTTTCTTTATTGGCAAAAAGTATGATCAGTGATGGGATGCCATGTCAGTAAATATTTCATTATATGGTATGTATTAAGTAGCATGTAATGCTTTGGGTCACGGTGTTAATAAAGGTGATAAAGGATACAAATATAAATGTTTCTAGTCCTTGCCATTTTGTAGAAACAAAAGATGAAGCATATCTGTTTAGATGATTACTCTAGTTCTGTCTGTCAACAGAGAATTGTTCCCTACCTCATTGTACAGGAAGCTTTGGTAAATAATGCATTAAATTAATTTGAGAAATTCTGCCACTTCCTTTGTTTGCCAGCAAACTGCAATATTCTCAGATGGATTTGTTGTTAGAAATTATTCATAATTTCTGGAATGAATAAATAAGTCCTGGTTTGCTGGTAGGCTGTACTCATTAGGAGCAACGGATGTATAAATTACCACGGTGGCAGTTTCTCAAGCACCACAGCATTTAGGGTTTGTGACTGGAGAGCATCTACAGCTCCCTAATACCTGGCATGGGCTCAGTTCTAAATGCAAAAGGTGAAAATAAAGGTTGGAAACCAACCTTATGTATCTCTACTATCAAATATTGTGTCTCTTTACTATCTCTAGTAAAACACTTGTGTAAAAAGAGAGCAGATATGTGACAGCTTCAGAGCTAGAATTTTCAAAGCTGAGAAGTGCCACCTGTAATTGTTAGTGGGGAGGCAAAAGTCAAGATGGTTTTCACATTAAGCATTTCAACAGGAATCAATAGGAAGGGTGGGGATTTAAATGTTAAATAATGATGTATCAAATGTGTTTTCCAGGAATTTATTATTCAGTCTGTCTTTTCCTGTGCTAAATCTTCTGTTTTCTATAGTCTTGTTTTGCTGCATTTTCCTTGCTGTAGCATACACACCATCCTACAAATTCCTAAAGACCAGTGCCATGTGCTTTTCCAGGTGAAAACCCCACAGAAAGCAATGTTTAAAGTCTTTTATGAAATTCCTGGTCATATGCAAGAAAAGGAAATAGATGAGCAATCTCTGTCTTATACTGGGGTTTGAAACTGAGTTGAGTTTGTACATTTTGAGTACAAAATGCTTTCACCAGTAATCATTTTACTGTGAATATGTGGCTCCAGTCCAAACCAGTTCTTGTTTCCTGTTTAGTCTGAGAGAGACAAGTCACAGCTCTGTTTTTGGGAAAGCACTGGTGGGGTGTGTGGAAACACTGCCTGTGTTATCTGTTTGTGTTACCTTGAATGTGATGGTTGTTGAGTCTTTTTAGTGCTTTATTTTTTTTGTTCTTTCGTTCTCTTGTGTTTGCCCTACAAGTAATTTTCTGAACCCAGTGAGTTCATTATAATGCTTTAATCTGCCTTTTCCATAATAGTAGCCACACAGTTTCCCCTTATAATTCTTGTATTGAGCCCAATAATCACGTTCCAATTGTAAATTCTCTTTTTCTGCCCTTTTACACAGGTGCCTTTAAACTCCTTGGTTTTCCCAAGTGTATTTTATTAACTGTAGGCATGTAAAGGTACAGCTTGACACTGGCTCTGTGGCTTCACTTGCTCAGTGTCATGGCTGATTTCTTAGGAAGAGGCATGGCCCATCTCCTCTAGAAAGCTGTTACAATCCAGATTAATCTATGTCCATGTTTTGAAATAAATTAAGACTGCAAGTTAGTTTTTCCTCACTTCAGTTCTGTTTTTTTTAGCAAAATTGTGCTTCCCTTGCCTGCAGTTTTAGGCCCTGTAAAGCATTGCAGGGCAGCTTCCCTCCTCTCCTGCAATTCCCAACCTGCCTGGACAGCAGGAACATTTTGTCTCCTGAGATACCAATGTGCTGAATCAGTGGAGTCATGGTTTGCAGACTAATATCTGTCCCTATTAGAGTGGGCAAGTAATCCAGCTTCTTTGCTTAAAATGAGAACTTTTTTAAGTGACTCACACGTTTGTTCCATTGCTTCAAAGGGTTGTTCCATGCTGCCAAAATCTCCCATGGAAAGTACAAGAGAAAATTCAAGGAGGATCTGCAGTTTTCAGAGTTTTGCTTCTGGCTTACTCAGGTAGCTTGTTCAATTAGCCCTAATTCCTTTTTATCTATTCTTGGGCTGCATGACAGGAGGAGAAATCTCTCTCCAAGTACTAACAAATGGTCAGACATGCCCATGACTCATTACTGAGCAGGCACAGGAGGCCTCTCCTTTCCAGGGTTTCCAAGATATTTCCTTGTTAAACTCTTTAGCAGAAAAAAAGAGGGATAAAAAACCCCACATGGAACCCTGAAATGCCTCCCTGATAGTTCTCAGTGCTAATACACAGCTTGTGCTGTTGGGATATAGGTTGTTAGGTTGGGATATAAAACCCTTAGTTTAAAGGGCTTTATGGAGATGTGTTAATGTTCTAATGTTGAGAAAGAGCAGTTGCATGTGTTTGTGCTGGTTCAAGGCAGATGGAGGTTCTCTAACTGAACCTTGTGAGGGTACAACTGCTTTCCACAGCCACCCATCATCAGCACTGGTACCTAATTCTGCCTAAGGAATGTGATTTCTGTAGTGATTTTATGACTTTAATTATTTATTCAGTAGTAATGCTGGATTGATGTGTTCTTTCCTTCCAGTTTCTTCCTCCAGTTTTGCTTTTTCCTGGTTTTGTCTTGCCCTCAGTTTTATCAAAGGAATTTGTTATACAGCAAAGTGGATCAGGGAACTGATCAGCTTAAAAATCACCTGATATTTAAAGCCAGATCAGGATCCTGACAGGTTCACATCCTGGCCTCCTGGGTACCTATAAGGAAGAAAATGGTGCTACTACCCAGAGCTGGTGCTGTGCTGTGAGATCTTTAACCATGACAGTCCATTCTGAGGGTCATGTTTGTGATGTTGGCTGGGCTCTATGCCCTGAAGAGGGGAAAATACTGCAGCTCTTCTAAAATCTGTGCTAACAGCTGAGCAAGAGGCCAGTCACTCAAAGAGGGAGCACAGCCCTGAGATCAGTCTAGGAAGGGCTGCTTGGTAGAAAGGTGCAGCTCTGTTTAAAGAAACAGTTTTGTTTGGGAAGAGAGTAAATGTGAAATGTCCACCCTCCTTATTTCCATTGAGCTTCTTGTTCTGATGGGTTGTGACCTGATTTGTAGCACTGCCAAATGCGTGTGGTGCTGGCAGTGGGGTGTGGGAGCATCTCTTCTCAGGAGTGGATGGTGTGAATTCCTTGTGGGATGGCTTTGCTCTAAGTTTGGTAAGGAACTCTGGACTGTTGCACTGGGATGCTCATTGCTGGGCTCAGTGGGTTGTGGATCCAGCTTGGGATTTCTATGGCACTGCTCACACAGACTTGCTCCCTCAAAGGAAGGATCCTGAAAGGTGATAAACTGCTGGTATGAGGACAGTGATCCCCTTCTGCAGTGCTTTGAGACCAGTTTCTGCACTGAGTAAATCAAACCAAATTTTTTTGGTTCAATAAGACAAAGTTCTTATTCTCATGGATCTGCTCTTTGTTTCCCCCACATCTACATTTTTAAGATCTTGTGTTCCTGTGAACTACTTTTGTTTGCTCTGTATGTTAGAACCACAAAAATGTGGATATAATTCTGGCCAAAATTTCCAATTTTTCTTCCCCTTTCTAGACCTTGAACTATTCACAGCCAGTGGTGGAGCTTGGCCTCCAGAGCTGTAGAATTAAGTTGGTGTGGTGAGGGATCCACTACATTTCACTTTTAAGCTGGTCTCCATCACAAAAGGCATGGATTCTGATGTGGGAATGGCTTGCTGCAGGACAGTGATAAATTCCCTCTGTCACCCAGCTGCTTGTCCTGCATCTATCTCAGGAGCTCTCACAGAGCTCTGCTTTTGACCCCAAAGCTTCTAAAGGGAATAGTAGTAATTAATAAAATATGGTAATAATAATGAAGCTTTAGTTTCTAGTCCTACCAGGACCAGTTTTAAGGGCTCAGGCCGGAATCCTCCAAAGTGATCTTAATGTGGCTAATTAAGAGAGATGATTAACCTTCTGACTTCTTATTCTGGGCGAGGGTGGGGTGTATAAAGGGAAACTGAGGCGCACTGAAGTGACCAAGTTTACTTGAAATGTTGTAGCCAAGAGGAACAGACCAGCAGAACTGAGCAATAGCATGAAGTCTCTGAATACCTTGCTTAGCCCTTCTCTTTTCACTCTTTATTATTTCTGGACACTTGATTCATAAATTTAGCAGAAAAATGGGCTTGCTTTCCTTAATTCCCTTCTCATTCCCTTTGGAGTAATTGACAGAGCTCTAGTTCTTTATGCACTGCAGTTTAAAAATGCACCAGGAAGCCTCATATCCTGTTCTCTGTCTTTCTTCAACTTTCCTTTGAACTGTAACTCAGAAATAATTACAACAGAAATAAGCACAGGCTATGGAAATTATTGCAGTTGATTCTTCCAGAGTTAAGATCTTGACCAGCTTGTAAGTTTTGAGTATTGATGAGTGATAACAGAATGCATTTTTGTCTTTTCCTTGTGAATAATTTTTCACAGTTTCCAGTTGGGCTTGAAAAGGAACTTATACTGATCTTGAGAGAGAAATGCAGAAAGGAGAAGTGGACAGCCCACACCCTGTTCATGCTTACTCTGCTTTTTGCAATCAGTGGCCCAGTGTTGGTTAGTTCCCTCTTGGACACCAAAAATGAGACCAGGATGGCATTTCAAGTTGCAGACACTGAAACCAAAGGCCTTTTTATGGTGTGCCACTTCTGTCTCCTTTGTCCACTTGAAACAGGTTTTTCCCATATAAGAAGCTTACTTAACCCAGGGTTTAAGGCTATTTTTATCCAGTGTGAAATGTGCATGGACAGAAAGCCTTTGGAGATAGAGGGCAGCACTGTTTGTTTTTCCTCAAGGTCTCCTTTATGCTCTGGAAAGGTATAACAGTTTCCTGGGAAATTTAGATAATATTCAGATGTCCTGCACACTCATATTGTTTGGGTCAACTCTTTGAGGGGCAAAGCAGCAGATTAATTTGCAAAATCCTACTGGTGTAGTAATTCATATGAACTCTAATGTCATGGCTTTGCATGGTCCTGATTTCTATGGAGATTCTGGATCCTTATCTCTGAGATCTTACTGAATTCTATCAAATACATGTGGAAATTTCTCCTTCCCTGCCCAGTTTGACACTGCGCTGTTTGCAATAATAAATAGGGGCCCTCCTGTGTTCACCTCACATTACCTACTAAAATTGCCACTATTTCATAATATATTCAAGTGGAGGATCTTTTTAAAACACAGCTCCTTAGCACAGCTGGGGGGTCAGCACATCCCTTTGTGCTGCTGCTCCCCACCACTTCTTGGAGGTGTTTATGTAGGTGCCAACTGGTGGGATCAAGGTTCCAGAATTTAAAATACTGGTGCAGAGAAGACAGATAAAATTTCTCAGGCTTTCCCACAGCAGCCATGGCACTGCTACAGGACAGTTTCACTCCACCTTAAATGCAAAAGCATGTCTGTAACCATTGTGAGCTTTTAATCGCTCCAATTACCCTGCTTTCCCCCTCCTGACAGCTGGCATGCACACCAGCCCCTTGTTAAGGCTTGCATGAGAGGTGGATTTTACTTTTTTTTTGGTCGAGTATCTGACCACAGCACCAAGCACAGCCCCAACAACACCCAGCAATTTGCTCAGCTGGAGTTTTCTGATTTTTCACAGCACATGCTTAATGCAGGAACCACCATAATGTGGAAGATCAGTGCCCTTGCAGACGAAGCAGCAGCACAGAGCAGACTGAATCCAGGGGGGTGTTAAATAAATAAAATGAATGATACCAGAGTTATCATTAAACAAGAGCTTGGTTTAAAAAGCTGTGCTGGTAGCTGGAGGTTTAGCAACACAGGGTTTTTGGCTTTTGAGTCAAAAGTGAGTAAACCCTATAGTACCAGATTAAAAATGTAAATATATAAAAAAAAACATACTCTGCCATCTACAGAAGCCCTACTGTCATGGAATATTCTGATTTGGAAGGGACCCACAAGGATCATGGGTCCAACCCTTAAGTACTCAGCTTTGCTCTTATGCAGCCTCTCCTGAATGGCCACTCTGTGCTGACTTGTCAAGCAAGATTATTATGGGGTTGTTTTGGCTAAAGGAGGTGGACTCTTTCCTCTCTCTCTCATCATGAAAAGTCCTGCCGTGTTCACTGAGAGTGTTCCTTCTCAAGTACTTGATGAACAAAGAGACAAAATCTAATCCTGGCTGCACTGAGTTTTCCCAGCAATCACAACTTGCCTCTTTAACACCTAAATCCCACCAGTAGATCCTGTTACTCTTACAAAACCAAAGCCTGAAGGAGGGTTGTGGGTTTCACCCTCTGGGAGGCTTCTCATGGCTTGGGATGGGTCAAACTTGCCACAGACCAGAGCTGGGCATGTGTTTTTCTCTTAGCAGCAATACCAGCTCATGCCACTCTCTAATTGACCATCCACAGCCCTGAATTGTGGAACTGGTTAGCTGATAATTTGCTTTCTAAAGAAAAATGTGGAGTTGTTGTTGGTTTTTTGTTTTGTTTTTGTTTTTTTTTTTTCTTATTTCCTTGGGGTTTTTCCCCATATGTCCTGCTCCTTTCCTTCACTTGGCCTATCCAAAGTCAGACAGGTACATGTGGAACAGTGAAATAGGTGGTTCTGGGTGATGCTTAGTAGTTGGTTCTTGTCTACTGTGGTACACAAGATCTTACAAATACTGCAATGTCACCAAATTCCCAGGTGTTCTTCAGAAATGTGTTCCCTGGAAAACCTCTCCAAAAAGCACTGAGTTGAGAGCCCCCACTTCAAACACCCTGACAAAATTGGATGTGAAAACCCTATTTGAGAGGAAACAATTGAATTCATTTGCCAACCTGGCCCATTAACAGAAATTATTTATGCTCCAGAAGCAGCTGCACTGCAAAGTTCTCTGATGCTTTAACAGACAGCTGCTTCTCCTCTGTGCTGAGCTGGAACTGTGGCTGCTGGTGCCTTCTCCAGTGATCAGAAAGGCTGGCAAAAGTGTTGGCTACAGCTCCCTTACAAATAACAGTGAAACCAGGAGCCAAGAAATGTGAGCACAACACAAATGTCCTGGAGGGAGCTGTCCCATGGCTGTGGTTTTACACCCACCTCCCATGCTCTCCTGCTCCCTGCTCTAACAGTTTGTTTGAAAGCTGCAGAATAAAAGTTGCTATGGGATCTCTCTCCATTTATCCCAGTGCAGAGCTGCATGCTTTCTTTTGTGTTTGACTCCACAGCAACTGCCTGCAGGGCTGTGTGCTCGCCCTATGTGTGTCCCTGGAGCTCGAGGTCCTCTTTGGGATCACAGGTGTGCTTCAGTGAGCAAGTTGGTGCAGGCTCTCAGCTCATTGCAGAATAACCTTGGTGTGTTGTGGGAAAGGAGGAGAAATTTAGTATTTTCCCTCTCCATCCACGAATCACTCCTGTTGTCCAAAGTAACTTCAAACCCTCCTTGATTTAGGTATGTGAGGGTTGAGATCCCAGGTCTGCTGTACCCTCAATCTCCCCAGCCAGAGCACTCCATGCCTTTGCCCAGCAACCCCTGTCCCTCTCCAAAGTCAGGTGGTGGCTGAGCCTTGGGAACAGCCTTTGAAATGAGAATTTGTTTTCAAAAAACACATTTTAGTTGTACTAAATTAAAAGCTACCTTTTAATTGTACTAATCCTTCCCCAAAGTTGCTGTGGCACCTGCTGGGTGATGTTCCAGCAGATGGAGGTGCCCAGGCAGCCCAGCAGAGCTGCTCAGTGTGTGCACAAACACTGCCCACCTGTGTGTGCCTTCAGCTTAACCTTTATTCAGACAGGCTCAAGATTACTCTGGCAACCCCAGTCACAAACTGCAAAGGATACATCCTAAAACCCAAAAAGGCTCATGTTTTAAGGGCTTTTCTCCCTTTCCCTCCCTCTTTCTTATTTTCTCCATCACAGAAATCAGTTCTGAGCAGATGGGCTTGCAGCAGCTTTATCAGGGACCCTTTGTGTATTGGGAGCCCTTTGTTCCCCCATTTCTGAGCCTAAGCTAACACAGGTGCTCTTGGAGTCAGTGGGAATATCAGGAGTTTGTTTTCCAGTGCCTGTGATCAGAAGGATCCTTGCAATGAAGCCACCCATCCTGGTGGCTCTTGTCAGCTCTGGAACATCCCAGTGGGGTGAGGTCTGTAACTGCTGGGCTTGCACTGCTCTGCTTGCAAAAACTCTCCCTTGCTGCAGCCAGAAAAGCATTGGTGCATTTTCTGTGGGCCTGGAGAAGAGCTCTGTTAAATCCCAGAGGAGTGGTGTGGGAGATTGTCTCATCTGTTCCTTACACCATGCTCTGAAAGGTCACTAATTTGGTTGCAGAAGCAAGTACTAATTAGCTGTGTGCACACCTCCAGCCTCAGCTGAGAAGAGCACTGTGAGCTTCTATGGATGGGAGTTTATTTGGCTGCTTCTTGGGAGGGTTGTGTCTCTCTGGCTGCTTGCTTGGTCCTGTCTTGGATATCTATTTACAGTGGTATAAACAGTAAATAAATATAAATTTATTTTTCTGTCCTTGTCCTACTTCATGCTCATAACGTTCACACAAAGCTCTGTCCATCAGATGAACTTTGGGATGAATTTGTGGAATTCCTTGGTGTGCCCACAATGAAGCAAAGTAGCTTGGGGGATCTCTCATTATATTTTATTCTCTGGATGCTGAATGCATTTCAGAATCATCTTCCTCTCCCAAACTGAAATGTGAAAAGCAGTTCTGCTCCACCCACTGACCTTCATGTCCTTGCCCCAGGAGGAGCAGGAATTCCTACAGAGGCTGATATTTTCTCTGCTTCTGAGGAAGAATTTCTTTATTTGCTCTGAGTCACAATGGATATTATCTGTGGCTCTGTGATGACACAATTCATGATCCTACTCCCTGCCTAGAATTTGCCACGGGATTATCAGAAAGCAGAAACTGAAGGACTTTTGTAGGTGTGAACACAAATTTCCCTGACCTGACTTATTCTGCCCATTTGCTGAAACAAGTCCCTCTGAGTCCAGCTAAGATTTGACATGAATGTGGTGTGCAAAACTTGGAGCAATACATTTGTACTTGCATCCTTTGGCTGAGAAGGGGATGAGCTCTATGGCTGGGGGGAGTTCCTAGATCATAGCAGCTGAAATGGGAAATAGGGAAAATGGTATCAAAAAGACCTTTCCAGTTCTCTAAAGAACATGAGCTCCCACACAAATCTGGCTTTGATTGCCTCTTACTTGATATAATGAAGAGAGATCTTGGGGTTTTTTTAATTTTATTTTAAAAAAGTAGCAGATGAACATGGCCAAAAATGAATAGGAACAATCTGAGGAATTGCAAAATGCTAAAAGAAAGTAAAAGCACTGTGAGGGGTTATATTACTGCCTGAGCTTCAAGGACAGAACATGCAGTATTTAATCACAGTCTTACAGGATTGTGCTGTATGGGTGCCTTTGTTGAATAGTGAGGTTGGTTCAGCAGTGCCCAGTGTGGGAAGAGCTCCTGCTTGCTTGGATCCCGGGTCTGATCCCAGCATCTGCAGCCTCTCCAGTGCCAGTTCTGACACGGAATAAATTGCAGTGCATCTGAAATGGCTGGTGCAGCATGAGGGCTCTCCCACAGAAATAGCTCACGAGTGATTACCCCCTCTCTGTCTCCAGCAGACAACACAGCAAATGTTGGCAGAGCACAGCAATCCAGCAATCATTACAGTATCAATCCTATTGCTTCTCAATGGAAACGCACAAGAGAACTCTACGTACAAACCCCAAAAATATTTCCTGGGCACAAAGCCAAAGCAGAATAATTTAACTACACTGAAGTGCTTCATGTTTGGGGGAGTGGTTTTTTTTTTCATGCCAGCAAATGAAAGTCAACATGTTCTCAGGGAAAGCAGAGGTTTTATAGAAGCAGTGGTGGCAGAATAATTTTTCATTGAATTTTGACCCATTTTCCTGAAGCATACTGTTCAAAACTCAGGGGCACATGCAAATTAGGGGCAAAAGTCTAATTGGCCATCACTGGAAGAACAGATTGGAAGTGATTTGGGTGTTAGGGGGTTAATAATACCCTAGATCTGAACAGAATGGGGGTGTGAGGGGGTGGGAGGTGGTTCCAGTTCCATGAGTCCTGCCAATGTCAACCCTGGCACATATATAATTAGCCTACTCGATTAACATCTCAGAATAAAAATGTGAATAGGGGAGCTATTCTACTCTGGCAGCCCCAGGCTGAGGAGCTGCAAGGTGCAGACAGAGAGGCTGAGGGTGGGCAGCAGAACCTTGTGGGTAGAACAGCTGGAAATGAACTTCTGCTCACTGGAGGCTTAGCATGACTTCCTTTTCCCTTGTTCGTGGCAAAGCTCCAGTCACAGCCTCTTTCCTGATTGTGGTCTCTCTCAGGACCTTGTACAGTCCTGTCCATGACTGTTCTGCCTTTCAATGTGCTGTGGAGTCATGGATTTCTGCCCTCAGCCCTTGTGTGGAGCACCACAGCCCTCCAGGAACTGCTGAATGCCACAATTCACACAGACAAAAGAGGGAGTATTAGCTGCTCTTTTTTTTTTTTTTTTTCTTTTCTCTGCTCACAAGCAAAATAACCAAGGGAATCCATCCTTCCCCAGAATGTGGAAGTAGGACTAAGTAGCTGTAGAATCCCACAGGGCAGATGTCTGATAACAAATCCATGCCTAGCTCTCCCTCATGGAAAATAAAGCAATATAAGAACTCATTATTACCCGTGCCCCAAGCAGAAGCTTAGCAGCTCGCAGGAGTGACAGCTCAGATTATTGGTGTATTTATAATAAAGTCTTTTAAGTCTGCCACATGGATTTGTGAGTCAGCAAAGGGAGCAAATAGGTCTGCAAGGGACAGGCCAGCACAGAAGGGAAAACTGTCAGGAATTACTCAGCCTTGAACATGCCCCAGTCTGCCTCCATTTCCTTTAGCAGTAACTATTGTTCTGGGAATGAGAGATTTATTTTTAATTTCTTTGAAAGCAAAGAGCAGGGAAGGCAGTGAGAAGTGTTGGCTGGATTGTGATGGAGCAGGTCAGGCTGCCCGAGCTGGCAGCAGCACAGAGGGGAGCTCTGCACAGGGGGGTTCTCCCAAATCATCCTCCAGGCAAAGGCTGCTACCCAGCTGGCCCTCTTAGCCTACACCTGGAAATATCCTGTGCTGTACAGGTGCATATTGCAGCAGGTTTGGGGGAACTGATTGCCTTTCTAACAGGTTTACAGCTGGTGATACCAATTTAAGGCTCATAGGAAGGAGAGTCCTTAATCCTGTTTAATCCTTGGTGGGCTGAGACCACCAAGAACCCCCAAAAATACAAGAGATTACTAACTACCAGTGTTTTAACATTTAGTAGTTTTTATTATTTGCACAATGCAGAAGACCTTAATGATATGTAATTTTTTTTTGCACTGAAACTTTCGAAAAAAAATAAATCCCACTGTTGTGACTGGCCAGAAAGCACCAGCTGAATGCCATGGCATAAAGGGGAGATTTTAATGAAATGGATGCACAACTCAAAACAAAACTTGGTTGGAATGGAACACTAATTCACATTAGGATCTTCCAAAGCCTTGCTAAACACAGCTCCTAATCACTGCTGGTCCCACTCTGCTTTTTATAGCAGTGGTAATCCAGGTAACCTGGACACACTCCAACTTGGATAATTACGGTCTGCTGACCTGAATTCTCCTTGGTGCTTCAAATGGATGCTATTCCTGGGCTGATATCCTTAATGAGCAATTGCTGCTTTGTGCACTCTGTGTTTCACCTGAGTGAGCTGTGCCTCACTGGACAGACACACAGCCTGTCTGAGGGACGTCGTGGGAGCTTTGTAAACTTGAAAAGCCCTTTGGAGGAGTAAAGTGGGAGAGGATTTAGTGTATTTCGTTTTGCATTGCAATTTACAGCCTCTACTTAAAAAATATTTTTGTTGATATATATCAGATGTAGTAATTAAATCATATATTTTGGCATGCATGCACACTCTGGGATGTGGGCATTGGAGGCACTTTTAATAGGCAGTCCTAGAAATTCAGCTTTTCTTGGCATTTATCACTGGCTTCAAAGAATGAATGCTCATAATTCTGCCAAACACTCAGTAATGAGGAATTTCAGCTGAGCATTTCCAGCTTGTTCTTCCCAGTTCCAGCTGGTCAGCCAGTACCTGACACAGATCAGTGGTTCCTGGAACCACATCTCCTCCAGGAAGGTTCAACACAGAGCACAGAATAAAGAACACTTGCACATAAACCCTCTGGAGTTTTTTTGAGGGGGAAAGTGGCAGGTGGGGAGTGTTTGGCTTTTTTGTTGGTTGAAAGCTTTTTTTAAATAAAGACTCAAATATGAGGCAACAGCTTGAGGAAACTGTAAAGCAGATCTAGTGGATCACCCAGGGGACATCAGCTGAGTCAACATTAGCTAAATTTGCCAGACTTTCCTCCCCATCTTTCAGTCTGCTCTGAGCATGAAATACTTCTCTCTGCTGCTGTCACCTATCTGATTCATGTTTTTTATCAAAATCATTTTACTCAGCCTCATCCTTCAGCTGCTGCTTGGGCCTTGTCTGCCCTCTTTCACCAGCTGCCATTTGTCCCATTTTTCACATGTTCTGAGCTCCTGGGACATTCCTGGACAGGCTCCCTTCACCAGTCAAACAGGAACAGGGAAAGAGCAAAGCGGAACCAACATTTCAGGAAACAAAGAAATGTGTTTAGGAAGGGATCAGAAGGGAAATTGGGGTCAAACCCCCAGATTTGAGGAAGGATGGGACAGGAAGTAGGAGGGTGGCTGGAAGGAAAAGCAAAGCTGCTGCTGCTGTTAAAGGATGTGTCAGCAGAGCATGACAAAACGGGAAGGTGGAGTGTCAGTGGGAAAGGATGGAGGCACGAGTAGAAAGGACAAGGCCTGGGAACAGGAAATAGCACAAAGCCACTGCTCAGAGGAAACAGGCAAAATTCCAGTGTCCTCAGCACCCCAGCCTGCTGACATTCCCACCCTGACTTCTCTCAGTGTAACTCCTGTAGTGAGCTCCAGCCATTCGCAGCAAACCCCACTGCTTACATCAGGGCACAGCCACAAAGCCACTGCATTTTCATTCTGCTGTAAAATCCACAAATTATCTATGTTTGACTCTGTAAGTCCTGTTCTTTGCTTGGACACAGCACAGTTGCTGTTTTAAGCAGTCAAACAAATTGAGATGCACAGAATGGGCCAGATCATTCCCCAATGCATTAAACATGGATGAACTTGACCTAAAATCTTTTTAAATTGCATTAATTCCCCCTGTTGCTAGCAAAAACATGAGTTATAAATGCTGGGGCCAGCTGAGGCCACCAGTTCCTTGAAATAAGGACGTTATACACATAAAACTCTTTGTGATAAGCACAAGAATGATTGCAGACTTCAGCTCTGTATCTTGAATAAAGCATTCCTGGGATTTTGGGGAGGACTTGGTGCTGTGTTGCTGCAGCCACTCTGTGGGTGCCTGAACCCAGAGCAGAGCCCACTGTGATATTTCCCAGAGATGTTACAAGAATTAAAGAGATTGCAGCATCACTTTCAACTGGTTCCCCAAATGGTTTTATTAATGGTTTCAGGATGTGAGTAAATTAAGCAGATTAACTGGGGAGGTTTTATTTCCTTGTATTTCAATGGAAAGCAAAGTAGGAAACCCCCTTGCAAACAAATCTGCCATGAACTCAGTGCTTCTTAGCATAACCATTTTTTGCTCCTTTTCACTTTTGTTTTTGGGCTACTTTCATGTTTCAGTCTTGGGAAGTTATTAGAGGTAGAAGACCCCTGACCTGCCAGGATTCATGTTGTGCTGAGCCCTCTTTCTGTGTAGGCACAGACTGGAAATGACCGAGGCAGCTGGGGTAGGAACAGCTTCTGAAAGGAACTGAGAAACAGGAGAGACTCTAAGGGGAAGTCGATACTGAAGCAAATTACCAAAACATGGTCAAAGGCCAGTGGTGCAGCCACTGCTGAGTGTGGGGTAGGAGAACTTTTGTCCATCTGTGTCACTGCTTTTCATCTGTGATTTTACCATCACCATCTCCTTCCTCCTCTGCACTCTGAAATGGGAGTGAGATGCCACTCTTGTGTCAGGAAAAAGAGTTGAAGTGCTGAGGAGCTGAAATATCTGCAGATCCAAAACTTTTCCTTGGGGCCAGATCCACAGAGGTCCAGATGAGTCCTATGAATTCCAAAAAGATCCAGTGAAAATTCAAATGCGAATGTGACAAGCTGGAGGCAAAGGCACTCTGGCTTTGGATAATGCCTGGAAGAAATCATCATTCAGAGAAACAAAATCTACACCTTCTCTTTACATCCATGCCTGAGACACAGTGGCCATGTGATAGAGAAAGGAGACACAGCTCTGGTACACACTACAAAAAGAAAATTCTTCCCCTGCCCACAGAAGACCTTTTCACTGGAGGGATTTTTTTCTCTCCCGTTCATTGTTTCCCCACCGATAAAAACCTGGCTCGTTTTTAGGGGTTTTGGCAGTCTAGCTCCAAAACTGAAATCTGAAATAAGACAATTCCAAATTTTTTTGCACATCTTCTGCTCTTTAGTGTCAGAAGTCAGTAAAATCCACAGATGCTGGAGTTCATACAGACGATACAGGTATTTCCTGTGCAGTGCAAAAAGCAGCGAGCAAATCCACGCAGCGAGCGCCCTGTTGCAGTTACCATAGAGACAGCACATTAACAGAGCTGTTTTCCTTATTCCTACCCCTGGTGGAGAATTAGGCACAACACCTTTCCTGCTCTTTCCCCTTTTGTTGCACACAGATGAGGTGCTGAGTTGCTGCTTCTATCCTTGTGTTTGGGATCAATGAAAATCTCGTTCTGTGCACTTTTCTCCTCAGTCCCACCACCTCTGGGGTTGAGCAGAGTTCACACCTCAGCTCTCCCCACATTTTTCCCTCAAACCGCGCTCACACAATTTCCTGTTTAGAAGCAAAAAGCGGGGCTAAAGTGGTCTTGGTGCTTCCTCTTGTAGCTCAGTGCAGTTGTTTCTTCCCCAGAAGCAGCAGCTGACAGTCAGGATATTTCTCTGATAGGCACTTGAGCTATTTTTTCACATTCTCCTCAGTTCAGATGGCTCTTTGGAAGAGCAGTTGCAAACCCTAATTTCAAGTGGCTGAAAAATAATCAGATGAAATAGGTTCTTTGAGTTGTAAAAGCATTAGCTGAGCAGGCTTTGCTCAGTGTCAGAGAAGCACAAGGGACAGAACTAACACCCGAGAAAAGCTCTGTGAGCTCTGTAAAGAAGGTACAAGAAATCTGAATCACAGTTCTGCAGACATTGCTGTTCCTTTGCTATTCTCTGCACTTCTCTGAGGTCTAAAAAAGGCTTCTGATCCTTATTAACTCCTTCAATTTAAACATTGTTTGACTGAGTTCAGAGGTGGAAGCTTTGCAGATGAAGCCCTTTGGTTTTGCATTCCTCCCTTCTGCTTGGGGGAATTGAAGTGTCACGGTTACCAGGGTTAGCAGAGGCACCAAAAGGTCAGCAGGACACGTCACATGTGAGCAATGAAAACCAAATCTTTCTCTGATGGGTTTGACTGAAGTCTTTCCAAGAGGGCAAGACTGAAGAGAGGCTCTGGAAAAACAAAGTTTTCTTCTTTCTGAGAAGAAAACAAGTTTTTAAAATACACAGGGGGGTCAGTGCAGTGCAGGTGATGGAGAATTCATATTACAGGAGCCCTCAAAGGCCTGGCTGCAAAAAAACTGCTGAGTGAAGGCAAAACCCCTATTCCAGATTATATTCCTTTCCCCAAGACTGATTATGTCCAGGAGATAAAGGGGCATAAACCAAGTGACATCGTGGCACCACCTTTTCACCACCTGCAATATCCCCTCCCCGATGTTAACATCTACCCTGAATCCGTTTTCTGCTCTGTATTATTTTGCCACTACTTGCACAACAATTCTTCAATTACTGTGGACTGCAGAGCAGGGAAATCCATCTGTCGAGTGCTCTGTGTCCTTATGACTCTTCCTGACCTGAATTTGGAAGGGCCCCACTTTGCACCTCCTTTCCATTCCCTGGGGGTGTTGACTGCCAGGCACTAAGAGATTAAATTGAAGCTCCAAGCCCTGCCCTGCCTAACTCCCAGCAATTCCTGGGCTGGCAGAAGGCACAGATGAGCCACATATGAAGCAGCATCTGAATCGGGCTGTAATTTGTAGCCCAGGATGTTCGAGTTGTGAAACTAGAGCTGTCTGCCTCCGTGTGCAAGGCCAGAAAGTGGTGATGTAAAATTCCCTTTCTGCTCAGAGAAAAGCAAGCTTTGGATCCCAGGGGATATCTTTAGGATGAAGCTGGGAATCTGAATGAGATGATGCTCCTGTCTTTCTTCACCTGGGCAGCCAGTGGGATTTGGACAGTGGAATAAAGAACAGCACATGATCCAGGGTCCAGCTGTGTTGATGAGTCAGGAGTGGTGTCTGGGATTTATCCTTTTTTAAGAGATATTTTTTACCCTGTAACTTTATGATTGTGTTGACTTCTCAAATCCAGTAATAAGCACTTGAACATCTTCAAAGTGCTTACAGATACTATCTCACTTAATCTCCCAGGGAAGGAACATAAGAAAATGATCAGTAACAGATAAGAAAACGATTTAATTTTGTAAAAGAACTTTAAAGGTTATGACAAATTAAAGACCCGATGTCAAACTAAATCAAAGCAATGGAAATGAGCTGGAACTTTTATCCATCCAAGGTTTCTGGTATCCCCTCTGTGAATCTGGTTTGGGTGTGGAGTCCCTTGTCTGGTGAAAGGGCAGAAGAAAGAAAGATGGAATTACACAAAGAGCTGAGCTGATGTCCCTGGGGAGAAGGGCTCATGGCTCCATTGCCAGCAGGATGGTGGGGCAGCAAGAGCAGAGAACTCCTCTCCCTCCAGCCCCTTGCAGTTGCCATTTGAGCCCTTCCACAGGGGCAGGAGCTCGTGGCTCTCTTGGCAGGTGCCCACATTGCCCTGGCCAGAGCTGGGGCTGCTGCAGCCCTTGCCAGTGTCACTGTGCTGAGAATAAATGTCACATGAAGGAATAAATTACAGGTGGGAGTGCCCAAATCCCAGAGAAGAGCCCAGTTTGCAAATGAACACAAAGATTCTGGCTTATTTTGTTATAGGGGAGGCCAGCTGGATGAAAATATTTCTTTTTGGATAGTAGTTGTAGAAGAATGGGAGGACTGGGGTCATAGAAAGCCAAAATCTTTGCAAGTGCCAAGTGCTGGTTTGAATGCACTCTCTCCTTTCAAGACCTTCAGCTACTCCCTGCATGCTGAGAAACACTTTCTGAAGGGCCATTTTGAAGTAGCACAGCACAAAAACAGCATTCCTCCTTCAGAGAGCACGGAATACTAATTTAGGGTTGGCAAATGGTGGGGGGAGAAAAGGCTCCTCATGGTCCCCTTTCACGAGGATGTTTCTCCCCCTGTCCTTTTTGAATTTAATAATGTGTCAAATGAGGGTTAAAGTGCTCTGTTTCCTCAGCTCTGCTCTGACTTTGATGCTGTACAAGACCTCCCCAATTCTGCTTTCCTCTGGCACTGCTCAGACGTAAGGAAGTCCCGAAGGCATTCTGTAAAGCTGCTTGTTGGGCAAAAGAAAGCAGTGAAGGGAGCATGTAAACAAGGCAGGCATCATCTCCACCCCAGCATCCTGCACTGCTGGGAGCACTGGCACCAGTTTGGCATCACTAGGTTTGGTGGATTTCCCCCAGTTTGGGGTGGATTTTTCCCAGTTTGGGGTGGATTTTTCCCAGTTTAGGGTGGATTTCCCCCAGTTTGGGGGGGATTTTTCCCAGTTTGGGGTGGATTTCCCCCAGTTTGGGGGGGATTTCCTTCGTCTGCCTGGCCAGCACATCCCAGTTTGCCACAGACTGGGCTTGGAAAGCCTTTTTTTGCCACCTGCTCTTGAACAGATTTTTAGTGAGTCAGCTCTCTGATATTAAACATCTCAGCACTGTTTGGGTGAGGGATGTCCCTGCTTTAAGTTAGAGTCCTTTTATGCTGAGTAGATTGCTCGTGTTCAAAATTCCTTTAGAATAAGACGGATTTTGAAAAAAAAAAAGCCAAATAAAAAATTTCCTGCATGGTTCCCAAGCTTTACGCATCTAAATTCTCCCTCTGTGCTTGTGGGACAGGTCAGGGTCCTTTTGAAAATGCCTGATGTGCCTCAGCACCACTGCACCTGAGGCCAGTAAAAGCCCCCTTGGACTGAGAGCCCCTTGGTGCAGAGCTCAGACCTGCCCTTCCCCACAGAAATCTCCCCAAATTGCCCCAAACCCAGACCTAACACAGACACCAACACAGACACCAGGAAAGTCTAGACTCAGGTGCAAATTGGCAAGATTTTCTGAGCCAGGCTGGGCTTTATCTTGTAATGATGGTTCATTACACTGAATTATGCCCTTAATGACATCTTCCAATCAGTTTATTCTTTCCAAAGAATTAATTATGAAGACATTCTTGATTTGTGGAGCTGAAGTAGGAAAGTGCATCTACAGATGTCATCCAAAACCTGGGTTATAGGATTAGATATTAATCTTGTAGAGCCATGAAAACATGTGGCAATTAGTGTTCAGGTTCTTCTTGGAGCTCATCCCTACCACACACAGGACAATCCAAATGTGTGAAATGCCTTGGAAAGGCTTTAAAAATGCTGTGTCTGTGTGATGATTGGGCCATAAACCATGTGCTGGTTCACTGTATAAAACAGATCCACTGCACTCCTAGACCTCCATAAATCTGCAGATATTTACAGGAACAGTTTCCTCTTCTTGCCAATGATCAAATAGTGCTTTAAAGCAGGGCTGGCTGATCCCTGCCATGGCCAAACCTTTCACACAGACAATAAAACTGATGTACTGTGAGGAGCAGGGGCTTAAATCCCTTTTTATGAGAGATGCTGAAATGACTCTAAAGAGCTGTCATTGCCACAGTTGGTGTGACCTGGAGCTGAAGGTATATTCAAAAATCAATCAAATTAAACGAAGCTTTTGGAGGGAGATCAAATGTGAACTGGTGTTTAGTTCATGTGCTGTGCTTTTTCCAGATATGGGATAAATAAAAGGTTGAATGAGGAATGATCAATAAGAGAGTGAATTGCAGGTATCCAACTAACTCACTAAATCCAAGGCTTTTGGTAACATAATTATAACTCTGATTTTATAATCTTCTATCCTGCACGAGCAATGTCAGGAAAGACAGATGACAACCTGGTATTCATTATATTGATCTGAATTCATGCACAGAGTATTCCAGGTCCTGTAGGTTTTTGGAGATGGATTGTACACTGAGATGAAGGAGAATGGCCCTGAAAATTACTGGGCTCTTTGCAAGTGTGCACTGCACACACGGCTGGGGGAAAGTTACTTGCATTATTCATCTTTTCTTCTCTGGGGGAATTCCATTTTCACACCTGTGAGGTCAAGCCTCAGTTCTCAAAGGTCTTATACTGGAACACCTAGCTCTGATGTGCACCAAGGCTTCCCTGATCTTATCAGACTGAAATGGGACCAGAAGGTCTCGTTCTGAAATTCAGCAGAGCCTCTCCCTGGCCTTTGGCATGACTCCCATGTTTATATTCATGACCATATGTAGTTATTGAATGAATGATACATTTATTTACATAATTAATATCCACATCTATAATCCAAAGGGAATCACAGAGAGCAGAATTGTATTGTCCCAGTGTTCAAAGCTGGCTTTTGAAATTATATGCTGTGCATGAAGACATGCTGAGCTGAAAGCAGGGCTCAGCCTGGTGTGTCAGGCTGTGGCCTTGGCTTTGTCCTGCTCCCAAGGACAATTACAGGGGAGTCTGTGGCAGAGATTGTTTGGGTTAAGAACTTTCTTTTCTTGGTGTAAATCAGAGCCCAGCTCTGACTTACTTGCAGCATCTGCAGCAGAAATTCCCTTAACCCAGCAGAGTGTGGAGCACAGTTCAGTCCTGTTCTCTTCCATCTTACATCTCTCAGTGATACCTCAGTTCCTTTGGGACCTTTTGAAAAATACTGAAAAGAAACCCCTCATTCTCTCTTTCAGCCTTTTATTTGGTAGTTTTTTCTTCTTTTTCTCCCAATGCCTTCTCAATCTCATTTTCTCTTTTCCTTCCTCATTTCATCTAGAGTCTGTTTCATGTTGAATAAAGTGCATCTCCTGTAACAGGCAATTTAATTTAAAAAGAGATAACACCTATTTCATCTTTCCTTTTTGTAGCAGTCTCCTTCAAGTAGGCAAAGGTTCTCTGCACTGTTCTGTAATTAACTTGTCTTTGAGTCAACCCATATGCTCAACTAATGCAAATTATTTTCTGGCTAAGATCATTTATTGGTTGAAAGAAAATTAATATTTTAATCAAAGTAACATTAAAAAGTAACTCAGCTGGTTTAGTGATTCTGAAAATTTGGGGCAAAAAAATTGGAAAATTTCCAAAGGATGTCAATATTCAGAGAAGCTTTGATTGGGTCTGAATGGGGTTGTGTTCTGCATCCTTCAGTTTTATATAAGCCACATTGTATTTCATCTTCCAAAATACTCCATACTGCAGTAGAAAGGATCTTGGGCCTTTCAAAATGTCTTGGAAAAGAATCTGGGGGAGATGTGGGAGAAGTGGCTTTTATCCAGCTCTGACTACTCATTCACTGGCTGGAAGGACACCAATGGCAGACACAGGAGGATTAAAGAACCCTTTTCCAAAACAAGGATCATTTTTAGTGTCTCCTGCCTCGTGCTTGAACCAGGATAAATGTGGGAGCATCAGCTGCAGCAGTGGAGCAGAAACACTGCAGAGTGGCTTTGTCAGAGAGGGGGAGGGAAAGTTTAGGATGCTGAGGATCCTGGTGTGAGCCTGCTCCAGCCCCCATCCCAAAGGAGGGTGGGATGGCCTCTCCATCGTTCTGAGAGAATGAATATCCTCTCCTTGAAGCCCCAGGCCAGAAATTCAAGCCACCCCAAACCTGGTCCATATGTTCTCACAGAAAGTTCACGTTTCAGCGACCAAATGGGTTTGTTCCAAAAAAGAATAGAGAGATTTGCTGATGACTTCAGCCTGACCGAGGCTCCACTTGTAAACTGCCTTAAAATCTCTGGCCCTTGGCTGCAGTTCATTTCTCTCACAAATCCCTGAGGTCATGATTCAACAAAACAATAAATCCAGCTTAAGGGCTCCTTGTGCCAGCTCAGAAAAGTCATGACACAGAATCACATCACACAGAGCACTGATCCAGAGTAAGCAAACTTGCCTATTTGAATGTATTAAAAAGTAATGAAAAGTTTATGTTGGACCAGAAGTCTCTGTCCTAATGAGGCATCTCCTGCAGCTACTGCTCCAGCATTTTTACTCTGTCAGAAATGGTCTGTCCTCTTCCAGGCAGGGAAAGTGAGAGTGAGTGCTGTGTCCTGCACTCAGCATTTCACCAGGAGCACGATCCTGAGCCAATGTCTGACCCACATCCAGTGGGTATTTCTGACAGATCATCAGAGCTCTGCTGTTTTTTAATGATCCCAGAATCAGGGCCTTGCCCCAGAAGCCTGGGAGAATGCTTGGAAAAAGCAGTAGTGCTCTCACAGAGGCACTCAGAGAACACCAGGGCAATCATTTCTCCTGCTCCTTCCATTGGGGAAGTCAGCAAAGCTGCAAGGGCAAATCACTGCAAGGAATTCTTCCTGAAGCACAGAAGGAGCCCAGTGAGATATCACCAAATGGGAAAGCAGCTGTGAAACATTCCAGCTGTGGTGCAACAGGGAGCTCTTCCTTCCCACTCCATCCCATGAAGATTCCCTCAGCTGGCCCCTGCCAAACATGCCCTGGTAGTAAATGCCTAAAGTCAGGCCTGAAATAGTTTAAATTCTTTGTCCCAGCAGAGAGAAGCTCAGCAAATCCTGGAGATTCACTTTAGAAGTTCCAGACTGAGCTCCTTTTGGGAAACAGGATTGATCCCTGATAGCAAATTTGCTTGAGTTTTCTGGATTTTTTTTCCTTTGTGGCCTGAAACCATTGTACATTTGCCTTAACTATTTCAACACTTTTTCTCTGGGAGTTGTGTTCTTGTGTCATGAATTTTATTATCCATTTCCATCTGGGCACTTGGACTGCCACAGGCACCAGGTGAACATTTAACACTAACTGGGAACACTCTTTGCTGGCCCCTGAGCCATGCTGCTAAATCCTCCCAGCCAGAGAAATAACAACTCCTGAGACATCTGAGGTCACACCCACAACAGCCAGAACAATCCTGGAGTCTCTTCCAGAAAACAAAGAATTGCAATAAACAAGGGAGAGGCTTCCCAGAAAGTCATTTCACAGTGAGCTCAGTCCATCCCAGCCACAAAGAACTGCCAGCCATCCCTGATGGGTAGTGAGCAGGGAGCTTTGCAAATCTGAAGGCTTTGAGTGACATTTTTAGGGGCAGAGTCCACTCTGAACTCTGCTGTTATTCGCCTACAGCTGTTTTGGTTTTATAGCTGTTAAATATAATCTGTGCTGAAAGGGGAAAAAAATGGAAATGAGTTCATTAGTGATAATGCTCATTGTTTTCTTGCACAGTTTGTGTGCAGAGCCCACAGTAGTGCAGCCCCAAGACTTTACCCACTGGAGCTTTCCCATGCCTTAACACTGACCCCCTGGAGCACACAGAGTGTTTTGTTCTGCTCAAGCCAAGGTCAGCAGGCAGATAATCCTAAAACCTTTCCAAAAGCAAACAGAATTAAATTGTGTAACAAAAGACAGTAGTTCAATTTCTTGGAGGCAATCAAAATCACAGAACTCCAGGAGTGGATGGATTCCTGGCAATAAGGCAAAATCAGAGAGGCAGGAAAAAAAAATAAAAGAGAGAATGACACCTGAGCATATAAAACAATCACAACCAGTATTTATTTCTTTTTTAAGTGAGACAAATGGAAAGGGAAGATTATAGATTACATTGGGGTGATCAAGATCTCATTGCAGTCTACAGCCTCCTGCTGAGGGGAAGGGAAAGGGCAGACATTGATCTCTCTTTGAACCCGTGGCAGGACCCAAGCAAACAGCTGGAGCTGTGTCAGAGGAGCTTTAGGTTGGATATCAGAAAGGTTCCTCCCTCAGAGGGTGCTGGGCACTGCCCAGGCTCCCCAGGGAATGGGCACTGCCCTGAGGCTGCCAGAGCTGCAGGAGCCTTTGGACAGCACTGCCAGGGATGCCCAGGGTGGGATTGTTAGAGGGTCTGTGCAGGGCCTGGAGTGGGACTGGATGATTCTTGTGGGTCCCTTCCAATTCAGGATATTCTGTGAATGTCTGAAAATTGCATCCAAGCCAATTGTGCTTCCTTTGCAACCCTAGGATACCCATATCAACACCAAATGTTGGGGGCTTGAATGAGCCTCTGATCAATAGTGAAAACATTAACCAGGAACAGGTGTTTTAGAAATCTCCATGGAGATATTGCCATGGCAAACCAACAATGCCTAGTGTGTGGCACACATTCATCTTAATACCTCTCATTCATCCAAAATGTCCTTTTTTCCCATTCTTGCAGCGTGCTAGAAAAAGCTGTCAGATGTTGGATGGGATTCTAATTGCTAGCAGAATACTCACTTGTTGACAGATATGGCTTCCTGTTGGAAATAAATGTAAGCCAGAATAGGAAAGCTGACCTGATCCAACTGAGGTATTTTTGAGGTGCAAAATAGAACAATTACCGGATGCAGGTAGATAAAATTTTTTTCCTGGAACAAAAATTCTGTGGGATGTGCTGATTTTGCAGAACTAATACCTTTCCCAGGAACACATCAATTCAGTTTAGCAGGGAAGGAAAAAAAGCTAAGTTGAACAGTTTACATTTTTAATAATATTTGTTATTTATTGCTCTTTGAAGAATTAACAATAAAAGAAATGTCAGTGGTAAGACAAAATTTCTTATACATATACAGTGTATCAAAATCAACACAAAATGGTTTGGCAGTGTAAAAATTGTGTTTTGCTTTGTTGCAAGCATCACAATTTTTGTGGGGGTTTTTTTGTTTGTTTGTTTGTTTGTTTTTTTTTTTTTTTCTCTGAACAATGAGTGTTTTCTGAAGTTTTGGCTGTGTTTAAAAACTTTTATCATTTGAATTTGTCAGACTGGTCACTATAGAATATATAAATATAGAATATATGTCCTGCTGTCCTTTTATCTTGTGGGTGTATGGGGCAGAGAGAGCAGGATTGATGAATAAACTGAAAAGACTTCCAGTTCCTGTTTTCTGGTCCTTTGTGCTGTTGGACAGGACAGGAGACCTTGACCATTCTTTTCACTTTGTTGATTTTCCTGCCCCTGAAGAGACATGAAAGGCTGAAGATTTCCTGTCTGACACAGATTGCCCATCTGATGGTGGGCTGAGGTTTCTCCTGGGTGTAAGGCACAGCTGGAGAGAGAGGGGCAGCAGAACCAAGTCCCAGGAGAGCCCAGCACCCCTGGTTGCCACAGGCACACAGCAGCACAAATAAACACAAATAAACACAAATAAACACCTGCTGAGGGAAGCTGTCAAAAAATGTTTCTTCCTGGCTTTTAAGAAAATAAATTCTGAAGGCTGGAGAGAACAGGCCCAAAATCAACGTGACAAATAAATTAACAGCTCAATTACCCAGGTGCCTTACATGAACAAGGACAGTTCTCCATGGTACAGAATAAGATGAAAGCCCTTACCAGAATGGGATTTTGTATTGAATTCAGGCCCACTCAAGAGAGGAGTATATTTAGACCTGTGAGGAGACACCAAGAGAGGATTTTCTGTTAATCTGGAGCAGACAAAGCAGGTTCCTCTGTTCCTTACCCTGTCATTGTCTTTGAGAGGTGCAGGAAGGCAGAGGAGCTGTAGCTCTTGTTCAGGTCCTTTAGCAACCAAATTAAGTTGCCACCACCCCCAGATAGGTCAGAGTAGGTACAAGGACACTGCAGGGTCAGTGGGAATGGTGTGGAACAGAATAATGACATTCAGGGGTCTCCAGATGAGTCTCAGCGATTGCCATCATCATGTATCACACACCTCTGTCACTGCTGTGTCCTGCAGTAAAGAGAAAGGCACTGGAATGATCAAAAAGGGGTTTTCCACAGCAAAAATCTCTTGTTCTGCTTCCTTTGAAAAGGACTGTAGGTATAGCATTGTTTCCACCTTTGTAGAAATATTTCATCCTAAAAAGAGTCTTATTAAATAATCTCCTGCTGGGATTGACTTACAGAGGAGGGTTAACTGAGCACTCCAGAGGGCTCTGAAAATAGAAGAGGGTAAATGCTTCATTGCTTCAGAGGGAGAAAATACATGTCTGTTCATAAACATGAATGTGAAGTGTCCCAGTGTGTTGGAGACACAGGAAATTGTGGCTATTGAATTCATTTCCTCACTAAAAATATTCTAGTCAACTCCAAACAGTCTCCTCTCCTCACCTCCTCTCCACAGGTTTTGGAAACCTGTGTTTCCAAAGGCCTTCTAAAGATTTTATCTTTGAAGCCAACTTTCTTTTCATCTCCTGCGTTATCAACTTTGCTTTTGAGGTCAGTTTCTCTTTTCTTAGCTTCTTTCTTTGTCAGGCTGCCTCACCTATAACCACTGCTGTGTCTTCCACTGAAAACACACATTGCTTGTGGAGGAATCTTTAGGTATGAACAAGCTCCTGGATGAGGAATTTATTTTGAGGAACTGTGTTGAGAACTTTTATTTTCATGTGACTTCAACAGCTTGGGGATCCCTAACTGATCCCTGACCTATCTGATCCAGTGTCCAAAGAGATCATCACAAGCACTGCACCCAGAGAAAAGTTAAATGCTCATTTAGAAGCTCTGATTGTGTCCTCTGAATTCAGAGCTGCCTCTCCCCACTGATCCATGTGTGAGCCAGAGGGAATAAAAGCTGGGCAGGAAGGTGATCCAGTCCATGCCATCATTTGTCCTCTGCTACACTGGGATGTCCAGGAACTCTGTGTGTCCTTCCTTCATCACTGGGGAGCCAGCAGGTATTGAAAATACTGATTTCTTTAAAGCCTTTCTCAGGTGAAGATTGATGACTGAAGGAAACAAAACCCATCATCACTTCTACATTCTTCAGTTAACCTCAAAAACGGCTTCCTCATGTAGGATGCTGTTCAGGGAGCTGCATCAGAGAGGAGATTGCAGCTACAGGGCAATCCCACCAGTGGGGATGGCCCTTTGTCAGTGGTAAGCCTGAAGTTAATATAAAACTGTCACACAGAAAAGAGGGGTAAAAATGCAACCACTGCAGTGATGAAGCTGCCAATGCCAGAGCAGTGGAACACATCCCTTTTAGGGATCCCTTCTTCCCTTTCAGTGATCATTTTTTCCCTTTCAGTGATTATTTCTTCCCTTTTAGGGATCATTTCTTCCCTTTTAGGGATCATTTCTTCCCGAGCTCACCAACTCAGACATCCTGGCCTGGTGACCTTGCAGAGAAACACCATTTCCATTTAATAGATCCCCAGGATGCTCCCCAACCTCCAGCCACCCCTTCTGCAGCACTCACTTTAAAACTGCTTTAAAACTGCTTTAAAACCAGTTCAGGACACCTGGCCTGTGCTCCAGATTAATCTGAGGTTGTTTTTAACCAGCACAGCACTGAGCCCCACAGCACTGCACATGTATCCTTGGTGCTCTGTGCTTTTCGTTAATGATGGGGAAACCAAATGCACCTTTCTGGGGTGGGAGGAGGTGGAGGACAGGTAAATGTTATTCCTGAGTCAAATTATCCTTCCTATTTATACTTAATCAAGAGCACAGTCTCGCTGGAGGCTGAGGAGCTTTGGCTTCAGTTTGCGCTGTGACTGCCTGTCCAAATATTTCACCCTTGCATTTTACAGCAGTATCTGGGCCTATTAAAATGATGGCAAAAAGCCTATTGATTCCATCTGAACAGGAGCCAGTAGAAGCTGATTTTACCTGGACAGTGTTCTCTAACAGATGTAGCTCAGTAATAATTCACGTTGTTGAATCCAACATAAAGCTATGCATGCACAATAAAATAATAATAATAATAAAAAAAATCACAGTTCTGAGTCTGTTGTTTTCCTCTCTGCTTAATCAACAGGAACAGAAAGAGGGAGCAGCTGACCTGTAACAAGAGATTTTTACCATTTCTTCAGCACTTCTTTGCTGAAATGAAATCATCTTTCACTCTGGAAGAGTGAGAGGGTAACACAGCACCCTATTACTATTTATGAGACATTTTCTTTGGTGATGCTTTCACCACACCACATTTGTAACTGTTGAAACATCATCTGGACTGGAAAGGCTGGTGGAATAAAAAGGTTGTTGTTCTGTAGGAAAGAAGAGCGAGGTACAGTTTCAGTCCTGGGGTAACAGAGCTGATCTCAGATGATAGCAGCAGAGGAGATGTTGCTGTAATTTCCTTGCATCAAGTAATTTGCAGAGGCACATTAATTAGTCACTGCAGCAGCAACCTGCAGTGTGTCCAGCCACAGGGAAGCTGTGAGTCTGTGAGGAGGCGGACAAGAGTTCTCCTTCTGTCCTGGAAAATACCAGAGCTCCCTGGGAGAATCTGGGTACCCCCATACCCTCAGGAGGAGAATTTTCAGGGTTCCATGGAGGTTTATCCCAAATCCATCTTGTGCCCCAATCAACCTCGTACACCAGGCTGCTGAATGGGAGCTCTCAGTGTTCAGAGGGTTCTGAACATAAACTGAGGATGTCTTTTCCTCCTTTCCCTTGAAACAGGGTGCAAGGGCAGATCTGCCTGTGGATTCGAATACTGAATTTCAGGCCTGTCTATGATTTGTATTGGCCTGTCCTGCTTAGAACATGAAAAGTGTTCTGTTCAATGAGAAATGGACTCTGTTTCTATTCCAGCTCCCAAACCCCTGTTTCCCTCACAAAGAACCTTTCAAAAGCAAAGAATTTCAAAAATCGATGCTATGAGTGCTCTGAGAATCTACATAGTAAAGAAAGCCCCAAACGATCTGTCCTCATTGCAGATTTGTTTGTTAGCTTGAATTTCTTGCTCCAGCAATGGGTCAATTTTCACACACATACAAAAAGACCTTTTGTTTTCCCAAGTATGTGTGAATTTTGTGGAATTCTTTTAGGATACAGAAAAGCCTATCTCTATTTTCAAAGCCCAACATGCCAGAGCCAGTTGCTTTGAAAACATCCTGGCCTCTAACGTGTTTTTCATTAGGAGAATGTGCTCCCAAGCTGAAATCAGTCCCAGTTTTCAGGAAGCAATCCAGTGTGTTCTTGCCTTGACATCTGTTGGTATAAATAATGTAGTAAAATGTGAATTTGGAAGAATTATTTGTGTATATTTGAGAAGAGTTGTAAGTGGGTAGCAATTCTGACAACCTGCTCATACAGGCAGAGTTGCACTCAGGTCAAATACTAAAGCCAGAAAAAAGAAATGATGATATTGCTGGGTCACTTGTGCAGATCAGATTTACAAGTTGCCACCAAATAAAAGAAAGAAGTGTCAGACTGCCACAGAAGTGTCACCAGGAGCAACCTTGGGAACAGTTAAGCCTGGAAAGGAAAGTTGACAGTGAAAGCTGTTTTGTTGTTTGTTGGGATTTACATTTCCAACAAAGCTGACCCCCGGGAGGATTTTGGCCTGTGTTGGGTGTTGGGAAGCTGGTGAGAGCAGAATGGGGACTTGCTCCACTAAGCAGATTTTAAACTCTCCAAAAAAAATATCCTTGTGGAATGGAAAGCTGAGAGCTGTGCACTGATATTAGGGGTAGTTGCATTACCAGGGCAATAATTAATTGGTAGTTACCCTAACTGGACTCTTCTGAGCTTAGTTTGACATTTATCCACTGTCATTTTGCACAGGATTTGCCATGCAGAGTAACCAGTGAGCACCTCCTGCCCTGGTGTGCTGCCCAAGGGATGGGTAAGTCATTCTCATTCTTTGTGCAAACAGAGATCAACTTGCTGGGAGCAGTTTAAAGCCTTGAATGGAAAAATCTGAAAATTTAGCAAACATTTCCCTGCTTTTGCTTCAGTTTTTGAGCACTGTGCCCTCCTGCCTTGAGTGAAGGGTCCTGGTTATGGTGTCTGGAGCAGGAGTGTAACAGGAACCCCTCACCAGCTCTACAGACACTGCAGTGTCTGCTCTGTTTTGTGCCTCTGTTAAGTGAAGGATTTGTTATTTCTTGCTGTTTATCCTGTTCAGAGACTTTCTGTTTCTATTCATGTGCTGAGAGGAGCACTCAGTGATGTGCAGGCAGGTCCTGAGCTCTTTGTCTGGGGTGCAGCACATCCACCAGGGCAGAGCTGGGGGCCACTGACCAGTTCCACACCTTGTTTTAATCTCTCACAGCTCTTTCCCAGCACATCTTGCAGACTTTGCTACATTTCACTCCAACATGTACTAAAATCAAACTTTCTTGGTTTCTTGCCTGGTTTACAGTTAAGGGGATGGGCTTGTGCTGGTTTATTTTAATACAACATCAGCTCTAAAATACTTTTTTTCCACTGGAAGACTCCAGCTTTTCTGGCTGTGCTGAAAGCAGCATTTGGTATAAGCCATAAACCCTACTTCAGATAACTTAATCTACTCAAAATGGGGCTGGAAAGGAAAAGGAGCACTACAGCAAACAAAAGCTTGTGTGTCCTTATTTAAAGCTGAGAATCCCATGGCTCTGAGAGATGAGTTTTGCCTTTGGATCCCTCTAACACTTGAAGGCATTTTTATTCCAGCTCTTTGCCCAGTCTGGAGCAGAGCTGGCTCACTTTTGCCTTGCCACTGAAAATGCAGCTGAGCTCTGTGAAAATGCCTTTTGAATCATCTCTTGTATCATTGTACCTGAGACAGGGAAGATGCTTAAAGCTCATAAGGGAGCTGAGATCAAATCTAATCATCTGTGCACTGCAGACAATTGTATTTCCCATTTGTTAAATCCAATTGTTGGTGTTTCATTCAAGCATCTACTGAAGGGAGCTCTTGCTTTGTGTTGTGGTGAAAAGGTGCACCAGTCAATTGTTTTATTTCTTCCAGAGGTCAATCACCTTCCCTTGTAAAATGTTTGTGTCTACTTTGTTGTTTCAGTTAATCTGTCCTCAGCCTTTTGCCACTGGTTCTTGGCCTGTCCTGCTGTGTTCAGCTCCAAGACACCAGTTCAGCCCCCAGAAAAATTCATCTTCTCTCCTCACCCCCAGCCTGGGTCCCACTTACAGCCTGGTGTCCCAACCCCAGCAGGTTTTAACTGGATAAAATTGTAATTTTAATCTCCTCTACGTCCCAGGTCAGTGATTCTCAGAATATTCCACCCCACTCACTGCAACTAAATCAGCAGCCAAGGCAAAAAGTGCTCAATTTATGACTGACTCCTCCGTGCACCCGTGTAATAATCCTCAGATAAACTGATCATGAGATTGTACTGCTTAAAGCCAGTGTTTATCTTTCCAAGCACTTAAGGCATTAAGTGTCAGTATGAGAGGAAAATGAAAGTGCAGAGAGTTTTCGGAAACAAAGATCAACTGGAATATGAAGGGGCTTGATGCAAGGAGCAGATTTATGGTTTCATCTGCCAGGTTTGAGCTCTTAAATAAGGGAGATAAAGATAATAAATGTTGTGGCATATCTGATTTACAGCTCTGATGTGAGATAAGCTGACTGCTCTGTACAGATCACAACTGAGATTCCTTATCAAATCACTCCATAGCTGTATCCATATTAACCCAGTGGGAATCCAGAAGTGGGATTCTCCAGAAACTTTGTGTTTTAGAAGGAAGGTACAGCCAGATGTGAGATGCTCCCTGGAAAATAGCTTAAGGGAGAAGGAAAGTGCTGATTTCTGAGTTAAAAACTAATTTTGTGATTCAGCTCAAAAAGTTTTTATTCGGCCCTGTCATTCCAACTGAACTAAAAGCGTTAGGGGGAGAAAGGCAAATAATTCTCAAACAGAATCTGGTGACAGCCAGCACATGGATATGGAAAACAGCTGCTTGTGCAGGGAATATTGACACATAGATACAGGCACTGAAACCCTCCCACTGCAAAATAGACAAGGGTCACTTGGCATCTAGAAAAGAGAACAGTGCTTCTCTTACTCTTACAAGGTATTTCTAATAGCCCACAGAATAATTTGTGCCTTTGTAACAGGAATCTGGTTTATGACCAAGAGTTACGGCTCTTTTTTCTAAAAAATATTGGGAATTTTTGCACAAAACTTTAGGGGCTTTTGCAGGATTCCTGCTCTGGAGAATTGTAGCAGCTTTTAGTTAAATCTTGGTTTGGAACTCAGCAAAATTGAAACATCGACGTTTTAAGTTAAATACACTTCTGGTGCTCTTTGTTATGGTAACACACCCTTCCCTGCTGCATTCAGGAAGAGAGCTGAAAATTCACACTTTGCCACAGCAGGCTTTAAATCTTGTCTGAGCCCTGTATTCCGTAGTCAGGTTTCATCTAACTTTCCTCACAGGGAACTTTTCTTGGCGCGTAGTAACCCAGAAATCCCTGTGAGAAGGCAGCGTTCACACCTTTGCCTGGGGCTGATCTCACCACAGCTCCCTTGCTCTCACATCCTCGCCCTGCTGAGGACACCCCTGAGACCTCTTTGATTCCTGATTTTGGCAAAACGCTTCTTCCCACGAAAACCGACGTCGGGATCAGCTTCAGTGGGACAAGATTCAACTCTTCATTGTTTTTAAATCCTGTCACTAATATACTTACTGGAGCCTTGCCCTGGTGTAATAAAACTGAGTTTAAATTGCTGAAGGGCTCAGCTGCTGCCTCCAACAGCTGCATGGCTGTAATTTGCCAATGGGATGTATTGCATCCTGATTACAGTTTCTTTTGAGTGATAGGCCAAAATTACAAGGCCGAAATGTGGCTAATCATGATAAAGGAGATAAGTCTATTCATCTCCTGCCCACATTTAATATTTGCACAGCAGATGCTGTTTGTTCCCTTCAGCTGCCTCTCCACGGAAATTTGCTCTCATTCTGAGAAGCCTTAAGGTTAATGAAAAACTTTATTGGACATTTTGATGGTGGAGAGAGGGAGAAAGGTGAAATATCTTGGAAGGTTTTTCTTTGTTTCCCAGCCCAGATAAACTCACACAAATCAGCCAACCCTTGAAATACAAGCAAAGTGAGCTACTCCAGGCCAGAAAGAGATGTCTGGGAAAGATGAAGAGAACAGGGATGAAGGCCTGAGTGGGCTGTGAATGTCATTCATTGCTCTCATTCCCACCAGGCCATACATGGGCTGCAATTAAACCTCCTCTGGTGTTTTGGGCTTACTGGGCCATAAAGCCAAACCTGAGATCATAGAATCCCAGACTGGACTGGGATTGGAAGGGACTTGAAGCTCATATTCTTCCACCTCTGCCATGGGCAGGGACACCTCCAACTGTCCCAGGGTGCCCCAAGGTGTCCTGCCTGGCCAGGGACACTGCCAGGGATCCGGGGGCAGCCACAGCTGCTCTGTGCAATAACACATTGCACCCTGATAGACCAGGGAGTGCCCCAAATGTGAGATCTGGGTCAGAGATCTCACTTCAGAGCTCGGTAAGAGATGGATTCCCCTTCCACAAGCCCTTGGTTCCAGTCTGGGGAATCTGTGGGAGATCCCCCAGCTCCTGCTTGCAGCTGTGAGCAGGTGAATTCCACAGGGATCCGGGCAGAGAGAGCCTGGAGCTGAGTTTAGAGCCCCTGCCCTGACTGAGCTGAGCTTACAGCCCCTGCCCTGAGCTGAGCTGGCAGCCCCTGCCCTGACTGAGCTGAGCTCACAGCCCCTGCCCTGAGCTGAGCTGACAGCCCCTGCCCTGACTGAGCTGAGCTGACAGCCCCTGCCCTGAGCTGAGCTGAGCTCACAGCCCCTGCCCTGAGCTGAGCTCACAGCCCCTGCCCTGAGCTGAGCTTACAGCCCTGCCCTGAGCTGAGCTGAGCTTACAGCCCTGCCCTGAGCTGAGCTCACAGCCCCTGCCCTGAGCTGAGCTCACAGCTCCTGCCCTGAGCTGAGCTTACACCTTGAAACAGCGTCCCTGTTTGTGCCCTGTGGTGCAGCATTAAACTGAGCTGAACTGAGACAAATTGTAATTTATGTCGTGCTCTTGTGATACGCCAAGCGTGAGATCCCAAACACACCACAAATAATCCATCTCAAGTTTTTGCTCTTGGTGTCCCCAGTCTTTCTGCGGCTCCGTTTTTGCCAATTGTTTCTTGCATTATTAATTGTAAGCCGGTCCCATCCCGTAACTCCCCAAATAGGGAGGAGCCTGTCCCCTCACCCCTCTCCAGACCGCTCTCCTCGGTGCCCTGCTGCTGAACCCCTGCTCCACCTCGAGCTGGAGAGATCCGATCCCCGCGGGATGCCCACGGCAGAGCCTCCTTAAAGCCGGGGCTAATCTGGCATTACACACCCTTGGGGACAGCAGGCTGCAAAACCCCGGCGGTTTCCAGGGGCCAGCGCTGCCTGGCTCAGCTGTTTTCTCATCTCCAGAGGCCTCCTTCCTTCCTCCTCCGGGTGGGAATTCGCAGCTCACGTGCTGCAGGCTGCTCTGACTCACCGCAGCCTGGTGCTCTCCAGGCTCCGAGCACTTTGCCTCTGGGTAGCAATCCTCTCCCTGCCTGAGGGCTGCCCTGGTGTCCTAAACACGTCCTGGGGTGTCACCCACTCACTCCCTCCCTTCCCTCCATCATCCTTGGGGTGTCACCCATTCACTCACTCCATCATCCTGGGGTGTCACCCACTCACTCCCTCCCTTCCCTCCATCGTCCTGGGGTGTCACACACTCACTCCCTCCCTTCCCTCCATCGTCCTGGGGTGCCACCCACTCACTCACTCCATCATCCCGGGGTGTAATCCACTCCCTCCATCCCACCCTCCCTCCCTCCCTCCCTCCCTCCCTCCCTCCCTCCCTCCCTCCCTCCCTCCCTCCCTCCCTTCCCTCCATCACCCTGGGGTGTCACCCACTCCCTCCCTCCCTCCCTCCCTGTCTCCCTCCCTCTCTCCCTCCCTCCTTCCCTCCCTCTCTCCCTTCCCTCCATCATCCTGGGGTGTCACCCACTCACTCTCTCCCTCCCTTCCATCACCCTGGGGTCTCACCCATTCATTCCCTCCCTTCCCTCCATCTGCCTGCGCTGCACAAAGCCCCCCCAGTCAGGGCTGGCTGGAATGAACTCCTCTGCTGCGTGACTCTGTATTCATCGAGATTTTTTGAGGTTTTTCCGCTCGGCTCTGTTGCTTCCTCCCTGCTAAAATTGGATCCTGCATCGGAGCTGCCGCTCTCCTGACGGGGCGGGACAGCAAATCCTTCGGCGGTGCCAGAGATAAAGCAGCCATTGATCCTTTTCCATCTGTTCCTTGCCAGACACAGCCCCCAGGGCGCTGCTGACACCGTCCCAGCTCCAGGGGAGGCTCAGCAGGGTGTGCCAGCCCCGGGTCCCCACACGGGGCACAGCCCCACAGCTCCAGGGACACCGCAGCCCTCAGCAGGTCCTTAGAGCCTGAGGAAAGGGCTGATGAGGCACAGCCAGGCTTTGAATGCTAAACTGACAAAAAAACAGGGCACCTGATTCTATAAAAAATGCCTTAAAAGTGAAAAAAAAAAAAAAGGGAATGCCTGGCTCATGTGGTCGCTAGCATCAATCCCAGGGCACAGCATTACTGCTGTGATAAGGAGAGGAGTGCACACAGCCAGAGCCTGAATTCCCAGGGTGTGGAGCCCTGGAACACATGGGCTATTCCTGCTCCAGCTCCATGGTGAAAAACCCCTCCTGAACAAGGATATCGTGCTCCAGGAGGAGCATTAGTGCAGTCTGGTTTATATCAGTAAGTAAAAGTACAATTTTCAGCAGGGATTTCTTCACTGGAAGGATTGTCAGGCATTGGAAGGGGTGGAGTCACCATCCCTGGAATTGTTCAATGAACAGCTGGAGATGGCACTCAGTGCTCTGGTTTAGGTAATGTGGTATTGTTGGAGCAAAGGTTGGGCCTGATGAACTTGGAAGTCTTTCCCAACCTTAACTAATCTGTGATTCCAATACTCCTGAAACACTCTGGGAACTCCTGATGAGCGGTGTTACAGCAAAAAGAGGCATTATCAATTCCTTCTCTGTCTCCAGCATTCTGGGTGAAAATACAACCCAGAGCAGAGTCCCTGATGCATCTGATCAGAGCAGCCACTCACAGACACTCAGCTCCCCTGGGGGCTCAGGGGAGAGACAAATCCCAATTTGTTTGGTGCTCTTGTGGCGTGCCAAGCGTGAGATCCCAAATGCACCACAAATAATCGATCTCAAGCTTTTGCTCTTCCTGCCCCAGTCCTTCTGCTGCTCCATTTTTGCCAATTGTTTCTTGCATTATTAATTGCAAGCACAGAAGGAGAATGCCTGCAAACACTGTGGGGTAAATACTTTTCCAGCCAAGCATGAGCAGGCCCCAGAGATGAGTTTTAGGCTGCAGAAGAGATTGTGAGTTATGCCAGGCTTGGGCAGCCTCTGGACCAGCTGAGCTGCTCCTACCACCAGTGTAGGGGTTTGCCATAACACCAGTAAAGCCACTCTCCTGAAGGAACTGAGAACCATTCCTAATACTGAGGTATAATCACCATTCTAGCAACAAAGCCATTTAATGGCTAAGTCAGATTACTCCTCAGGAATGAGAAGTACAGAGAGAATGAAACATTTAATTCTGAAAACACTTTTTGCCCCAAACACTCCCAGGCATCCCCCTGGGATGTGCATTCATCAGCTCGGGCTGGGTGTGTTTCCAGGACATTCTTTGTGACCAAGATAATCTTCTGTGTGACTGAGGCTTTGACAAGCAGGGACTTGATTAACTTGGCTGTTGCAGTGTTGTTAGAGGGACAGGACTGTACAAACAACAACTCCCTGGTGGGTTTTCAGCCCTGACACAGTGAGGCCAGAGGCAGAGCAGCAGCAATGCTCCCTGTGCACCTCATCCCAGCTTTTCCCCACAAAGTTCTTCATAACATCAGCAGGGTGCTATCCCTACTGATGTTTAGCCTGCTCTAGAAGATGAAATTGAGGTTGGAAAAAACCCAACCCCAGTGATTCTCTGTAATCACTCTCATTCGTTAGGCTACTTTTTTTTTTCCCCCCCACAGGGATTTATCCTCATATCACAACTCAGCAATTCCTTCTCATTTTTCTCGTGTGTTGCTCATGCAGTGCTGCACTAGTGCCTGCAAACCTGATATCCCCGTGGTCAGCCTGAGAGTCCATGTCCCAGTACACCACAGAGGTTATTCAAAGAGGGAATATGGCTTTTTTCATGTTCCAAGAACTGGATTAAGGATAGCAAAGCAACCAGAGCCAGAGTGATGCCTCCACTTCCTCTGTTCCTGGATCCAGCTTGCCAAAGGCTGCACAAGTGCTCCATTTGTCTTGCTGAGATGCCTTCGAAGGCTGAGGAAGCTGCTTTGCCTCTGCTGAGCTCTTTCTCGAGCCCCCACCACAGCTGGTGCTGATGAATTGCTTGTGGTGGTGCTGCCAGGCTCCAAAACCAGGCTGAGATTTGTGCCACAGGGTGTCAAATTAAAGTTTATTGTGGTCACTGAACCAGTAAGGCAAAGCCTCAGAGCATCACAAGCTCTCTGCAGAGCTCCTTCCAGTTAAGTTGTGCCTGTCCCTGCTGTCAGTCCTGTAAAAAAACAACCATTTCCCTTCTCTCAGGGCAAGGTTTAGGAAGTCCTGTCCAGAATTGTAATGCCCCATGTAACCCCATGCAGGAAGCTGCAAAACTTGTCTGAAAACGTTGCTCTTGTTCCCAAATGTGTTCCTGACCTCTCTACACTTATTTTCCGTGGCTGTGAAATTCTCTTTGACCTAATTACAATTCCCACTTGGCATTTTGGCGCTGGAAATGGAGATGCAGAGCTGCTGAGCAGAAAGTGTGTCAGGTGCACTGTGGTCACCTCTGCCTCTGGGAGCAGAGATGAGCAGACAAGGGCTGCAGGCACTGGGATCATTTCACATCTAAGCCAGTCTTTAATTCTCCTAATAGCCCCAAGATTGCAGGAGCTCAGAGTTTTACACCAAAGATTAAGAAACCTCCTAAATATGGGAAGGGACAACCTTCCCTTGTTGCAGGGAAGGTAAAAGAACAACAGAGTCGCTGAGAGCTGTTCTTGAAAAACATTTATTTCTGTCTCATGGATTTCTAGCGCTGACTCCCAAGCCCCACAGTCTCTCCCAACATGTAATTCTGGGGACAGTCACCTTTGATGGAAAGAAAAAAAAAAAGCCATACAAAGAAGCCCCGACAAACCAACAGTTTGGTACCAAACTGAGCCCAGGTTCTCTCTGGGCCTCTGCTGTTGAATATTTAACCCCAGCTGGGAAGGAGCTGCCCTGCTCCACTGATGTTCACTGCCAAAGGCCCCAAAGAGCTGAAGATGTTGTGTTTGACTGCAGAATAACCAGGGGGGACACAGGCATGGAAGGATTCAGCAGCTGCTATTTTTTTTTTTTTTTCAGACATCATTGAAAAAGGAAATCTATGCATTTCAGTTTCACCTCCTGAGCCCCAGCGTTAGGAAAGTCAGATACAAACCCACAGACCAACGTACACAAAATAGTGACCAAGTGTCCAGACATTTCTAAGCCCCCTCAGTTTACTGTGCTGTGATACCTCCAAAAAGCAACAAAACCCACTTCAGGATTGTGGTGGATCTTATTTTTAAGAGGGAGGGACAGAGATGCAGCACAGAGCATAGCAACTGTCAAGCAATGTTTAAGGCAAATTTATTCCCATTTATCAGGAGTCAAAGATTTTTTTTGTTTGTTTGTTGGCTTTGTTGTTTATGCTGTTAGACAACATCTCAGCTGGGCATTTCTGCTTAGATGGTTTAATCAAAGTTTGAGGGAAGTCATCTCAAGCTGATCTGAGCCTAGAACAGCAAATAATGTTATTCCCAAGAATATCAGTCAGAAAAAAAAAACTCGAAAATTTAAGTAATTGATGTTCAGAACTCCCCCAAAACTTTCTTCCCTCAGAGACCAGGCTGAGCCCAAGTAACACACACAGACATGAAGAAGGACACAGTGGCAAACCTCTACAAACACAGGGCTGGATAGGACCAAAGCAGAGCCAAACCTAAATTCCACAGGTGCCAGAACACGGACAGAGTTATGAGTAAAAAAAGGGGGGGAAAAAAAAAGAAAAACAGAGCCCCAGAGAGGAATGTTTCATGAGAGAGAATGGAAAATAAAAGTCCTGTATGCAAAAAAAGGGAGTTCTTAGGTGCAGCCACAGAAAGCTGGGGAGTTCAGTTGCCTCATCTCTCAGGTGTGTTAGTTTGTTGTGCCTTTGCCCTCCCTTGGAGATCCAGGTGATGGTGCCAGGAGGTTCCTGCCTTTACTCAGTCTGTGCATCATAATTAGCCCCCCCTGCTTTCTTCAGCTCGTTCTTGATGTAATCCTCGTCCAGCTCTTTGTGGTCACTGATCACAAATTCTTTGGCAAAGTTCTGCAAGAGATAAAGAAAAAGCCTGTTAGAAAGGGAGGATATTTGCTAAGTATCTGAATGAAGATGGGTTATCCAGCTTCCCTGAGTGTCTGAGCTGCACACCCTGATCTCCTGTGGCTGGGATGATAAATAGAAAGCTGGGGATGAGACAGAGGGCTAGTGAAGGCAAAACCCAACACTTAACCTGGAAAAATGTTATGGATCTACTCCCACAGTCACTGGCTGCTAGACCCAACCCAGGGGTGCAGGGGCTCTTCCTGGAGATGCACAGGCCAGGTTAGGTCAAGTTCCCTATGTAGTATTTGAGCTAAACCACTCCAAATTATTGACCTCCTGACCACCAGTGACCCTCAGCATGACCTTGGGCAAGTCACTAATCCTCTCTGTGCCCTTTTTAGGGCTCCTTCTCCTAAAAAAAAGAACAGCACCACACCAGAGTGCACTACGGTGTCACACCTGCCAGCTGAGGGGAGAGTGCCTCAGTGAAATACTGAGCAGCACAGGGATGGTGATGCCAGAAGTTTCAGCTTTCATATTTTCCAGATCCTGTACTGCATTAGTATATAACTCTGAACTTCATATGAAGTGTTAGCAAGCTCTCTTTGCAGCTCAGTCAGACAAAACAATCCTTTTCCACCCCAAGAACCAAGGACACCACTGCTGCTTCAGGCCCCAAAAGTGCCAACAACAGCAAATCGAGGAGAGCAATCTGGGAGGATGGGACTGCATCACCTGAAGCTGTAATTGGACAATCCTAATATGTAAATGGATCAAAACTCATAAAAGTGTGACTGGCTGTCCATCTCGGATCCATGTTGGGTGTAGCCCTGGCCAGGCTCTTGTCCTGCCCAAGGTGCATCCTTTGAAGGCCCTTTAATAAAAACCTGCTTTATGCCTTGAACACTGTCTAGCCCCTGTTCTAGGCAGCCTGGTGCTACATCAGTGGTACCAGGAGCAAACACAGCTCCTCCAGTGGATTTGGTGCCTCCTGCCCTCATCTCCAGCACACAGCAGGCCCAAGGCAGGACAGTGCCCCAGGCAGGGGCTGCTGCTGCTCACAGGCTCTGCTCTGCCCCGTGCTTTGTGAGCCCCAGTGACCTCTGCACGAACACACCTGTGTGCTTGGGAGCTCTCTGCAGCTCCTGGGAGCTGGGCAAGCTCCAGGCAGAGGGCTGGGATGAGAGGCTGTGAACACAGAAAACCTTTCTGGGAGCAGAATGGGATCCCAGGGTGCCTTCAGGGCTCTTGTCAGAGCAGTGGCAGCTCGGGGATTATTTTCCCTCGTGGGGGCTGTCCTTCCTGCCTCCCAGCAGGGCTGGCATGGCATCCATGTGTGTGCACAGCCATTTCAGCAAGCAGGCTCTTTGCTGCTTGCTTTAGCATTTTCCTCCCCTTCCTAACCACAACTGAGAGCACTGCATGAGCCTCCCTTCCCCCACCCCACAGAGCTTTAGCCAGCCTGACAAACACGAGCATCCCTTGCACTCCACCAAAAATACGAATTAAAACCCCGACAGCTTGGCCGTGACGTCTCGGGGGATCTGCAATGCCCACACCCCCGGGCACCGAGTTCCCCAGAAGGTGATGGGGGAAGGAGGCAGGGATTTGGGAGAGCAGCAGGCATCTTGTGAGGGTCTCCCTGGCACCGGGGCAGCCCCGGCACAACGGGAACGGGGGGTTCTAATTGCTCTCAGACCCGGAGCCATGGGAGAGCTCTTTATTTGGCAGCCTCTCAAGGGTCTCAGTTCGGGATCAGAGCCGGGTAGAGGAGGGGGTGGAGGAGGATGCAGCTTTGAAAGAGCCTCAGCACCTCTTTGATGCGCTGGGAGGAATGGAAGGGAGAGGAAAACAGCTCCCTCCTCCCCCGGGCTGCGGCTGATCGTGTTTCACACTGTAGGAAATCCTCGCTGCCGAGAGCTGCCGGGGTGGGGAGGGAGCTGCGAGCAGCTCCGGGAGCCTCCTCTGCTCCGCTCCGGGTGATGGGCAGAGACACAAAGCGCTCGGCACCACAGCCCTGCCCCGCTGCCCGCAGTGCTCGGCGTTCCTGGCCCTGTGGACAGCACAGGCACTCATCCACGGCTTGGCAGGGTCCAGGGAAAATGGGAAAGACTTCGCTTTTTGGAGAAAAACAATTTTTTTTTTTTTTTTTTTTTTTTTTTTTTTTTTTTTTTGTGGTGGGAATAAAGAGGCAAACTGCCCAAACCATCAGATTTAGTCATGCTTACAAGTGACCTACTTCCAGGTCTCCAGAGTGAGATCTCTGCAAAGCTCAGCTCTTGCTAAGACCAACCCCAGGATTTTCAGCTATTTGATGCTCACTGAGCTGGGCTACCTATGTGAGTTTTGAGCTGAGTCTTTTCAATTCCTTTTCTAGGTACCAGGTTTAACAAATTTTCCTCACTTTGGGGAGCAGATTATCCAGGACTACCTGATTTCAGGGCGAGTCTTTGCCCTGCTTTAGTGAGAACCAAGGCAGGTCCACAAAACCATTTCTGAGAGGGATTCCATGAAAAGTGTATTTATAAATGTGGGGAGGGTTTTCTTCAATGCCCCCTCTGCAGAATCCAGCTGATTCTGAAATTAAAACTGCAAGTGCACTCATGCCTGAACAGAGAATTAATTCCATGTGCCACCAAATAAATATAATTACTCAGATGCCTTCTCAACCAGACACTTATCCAGCTATCTCCTGGGTGATGATCTGTGGGCATCAGCCACGATTTTACACCAGCACCACCAAGACACCTTGCAAGGAATGAACAATATCCCCCCAGCACTGGCCAGATGGGTTCTGCTCCCAGCCACTCTTAAATATCCTCTTAGCTGACTGGGCCACCTCTTGTGCCAGATTTGTACCCTCAGAGTGAAATCTGGGTCACTGCTATTAATAACTCTCCTTCATTCCCTTCTCTCAGGGTCCTCCTCAGCTCCTCACACCACCTCTTACCCACCAGGGTGTCTCCTCAAGCCTGGCCCCAAGGAGGGAAGGTGCTTTTGGTGAGTTTGGTACCTGGAATTTCTGATTTTAACATCCTGCTTGACCTTCTCCAGCCACAGCCTCCCTCATCACTCTGAATTTATTGTCTGAGCTCTCTGGGGCTGAGCTGCTGTTCAGGGTGCAAATCCTAAGGCACAGCGCAGAGCTCTGATGCTTGGGCCCTTGATTTGCTGACATGTGTCTTCATCTTACATCCTCCACTTCCTCTTCCCTTCTCCTCCCCCCAACCCCAGGCTTTCTACAACCACAGCAAGCCCTGCCAGTGAATTCTAGCCTTTGTCTTCACCCCAGTCCCCAGCAGCCTCCAGATAACAAAAACAATGATGCCATTTATCTTTATCACTCTCACACAACACAACAGTGACCACAGCCTCTTTGCTTTGCCTCTCAGATCAGCGAGCAGGGCACAGAAATGCTGAGGTGCACTCCAATGCACCTCTCTGGCACCAGCTCCTCTTGGTGCCTGAGCAGCAAAGGGTCCCAATTTTGGAATCCCATCCCCTGGGTCAGCCTCCACAGCAGGTACAGACTGAAAGGGCTCCGACCACGCAGGAGGAAAGAAGGAGCCTGCACCCCTCCCTGGGAAGCATGAAATCTGTGCAGAAAGCTCAATCCTTCTCTTCCAGCCAACTTAAAGGGGGGAAAAAAAGGGTGGAGTAGATTTTCTTCCTCTTCCAAGCCCTGAATGTTTAGCATATGGGCCATAAAATTTCCCCTAAATTGCCCAAGGGAAAATCCATGTGGTGGCAGATATTATACCAAACTAGATCTGCAGAGGCCCTTATAAATCCCAGCTTGGGAAGCCTGAAGCCAGGAGTAAAATCCTTCTGTAGTCTACAGACACTCGGGTTTTCAGCAGCTACAGATGGTGCCAGGTAGCTGAGCAGCTTCTTGCCATTTTTTATTTATTTTATTTTACTGGGGCTGGGAGCAGCTTCTGCTGATGTTCAGAATCCTCAGCTCTACTGTGCTTGATGTCCCCACTCCTATGCACTGGTCATCTCATCCTCAGTGCAGGTGCAGTACAGAGGAGTTGACATCTCCCAGGTTTCTTTTGCACCATGGGCTGAGTCCCAGGCCCACAGCAAACCTGCTCCTGCACTCAGCTGTCAGACTCCCAGCTCAGCAAAAACCCTCTCTTCAAATCTTCTCCCTGCCAATTTTACATGGAGCAGTTCCAGACGCCGAGAGAAGCCAGTCCAAACCTCTGGCAAACACTTGTCTCAGCAATGGGAGCTGCATTTCAGCTGCTCTGCAAATTCTCCCTGCCTGTGCTTCATCCCACTGGAAGAGTCACAAGCCTGTGTGTCAGACACAGGATGATGAGAAGCTGCTGGGTCTGACCCTCTTCTCTAGACTAGGAGTCCTTGTCAATCCATATCCATTTGGTGTGGTTGTTACAGTAAACCAGAACAGGAAAAGCAGCCAAAAAGGAGAATTCAGTTTGCCTTCCCAGCAGGATCTCACTCACCCTCATGAGTAACTCCCAAAGCCACCGTGACATGGCTGCTCCCTGAGAGTTTGATTTCCTGGCTGCCTCTAACAAAGCTGTGAAACCTTCTGGTGTAATTTAGCTATTGAATCTTCTGGTCAGGACTCTGTGATGAGACTGATATGAGAAAACCAAAGCACACACAGGGAATTCTGTGTGATCCCAAAACCAGGGACTCCATCAGTGGGTGCTCCCTCATGGGACACCATCATCAGTGCAGTGAGGAATCCAGAGGAAAAGGGAAAGGTGAGCAAAAAAAAAGATCTGGGCATAAGCTGCAAAGCAGGAACTCAGAAGGGCTGTTGACATCACGACAGTCAGATGAATTCCTCACCAAAAATAATGATGAATAAAATGCCTTGAATATTTGCTCACAGAAACAGAGCTGTTTTACCCTGAATATGAATTAGGGAAATAACAGAGCACATGACTTTGTGGGGGAAGGAGTGCTGATGAGAACAGAGAAGAGCCAAAATCCATGGAAAATCAGACAAACTGGCAAAGATTGGGCAGCCCCTTTGCCGAGAGATTCCTGCAGGACGTGAATTCAATCAGGAAAAAAGCCCCCAATGCTGCCTAAGGAAGAGTTAAAACCTCCTGGTAGGAAATGCAGCCATGAAGGGCAAGGAGTTCACAGAGAGGAAGGAACACTCAGAGGGAAACCAAGGCCTGCCTCCAGTTCTTTGGTGTTCACATCAAACCCATCCCATTTCAGCCACTCCCAGTGCCACAACCCCTGTGCCTGGGCTCATCCTTGCTGTGGGGTCTGGTGACCAAAGTGCAGTGACCACAGTCTCTTTGCTTTGCCTCTCAGATCAGCGAGCAGGGCACAGAAATGCTGAGGTGCACTCCAATGCACCTCTCTGGCACCAGCTCCTCTTGGTGCCTGAGCAGCAAAGGATCCCAGTTTTGGAATCCCATCCCCTGGGTCAGCCTCCACAGCAGGTACGGACTGAAAGGGCTCCAACCACGCAGGAGGAAAGAAGGAGCCTGCACCCCTCCCTGGGAAGCATGAAATCTGTGCAGAAAGCTCAATCCTTCTCTTCCAGCCAACTAAGGAAGAGTTGGTGGGGACACCAATGCTGTGGGTGGCTGTGGGTGCACAAGGTGACACACAGCTGCTGTTGCTGCTGCTGCAGCCTTGCAGGAGTCTCTGTTCCCTGGAGTTCCCAGTTGTTTGCATTGTTCCAGGGGTAGGTTTAGACTCCACCCCAGAAATGAGCTCCCAAACATCTGAAGCAACCTCCTGCAATGGGAAATGTTGTGCCAATTCTTCCCCCATTGGATCTGTCCTTGGCATGGAGAGGAGCCCAGTGGGTAAAGGATGGAGCTGTGCATCCCCCTACTCCCTGTCTCCATTTGCACAGCAGTCTCACACAGTAGGACTTAGTTAGACCCTAAAAGATACAGAGAAACACTTGTTCCCCATCCTGGCCTTACTTCTGATCTGCTCCCAGCTGAACTCCTTGGACCAGGCTGAAGGCTTGAGCCAAGATTTCCAGCTGAGTTAAGGAGGAAAGGATGGAAAAATAAATGGCCGTAGGGAAAAAAAATAACCTCTTGATAGTTCCTTAAATGGATTTTTCTACAATCCAAAAGAAATACAATAAACTCAAACCCCATTTTTCAACAACATTAAGGAGGTAATAAGCTAGGCCCAAGTAGGGCCAGAAGACCTGGCTCTCATCTAGCACAGATCAGAGGAACTACAGCTATTTGTAGCAGATGAGATCCATCCCTGTCATTCTACAGTTATTACAGCTAAAAATCAATTGTCCTTTCTTCCTGAGAGGTTTTCTGGCAACCTCCTGCACTCACTATCAGCACTGCTTCCCAAGGCACCTCCCCAGGGATCTCACAGCACCTGCTCCCCCTTCCAAGGGAGGAACACAAAAGCCAGGGCAACCCAGTTCCCCTCTCTGCTTTGTAATAGTTCATCCCTTTGTTCACAGCCCAGAATCTGCTCCTCACCACTTAATGTCCCCTGTGTTTTCCTTATGGCTGGTGCTTCTGGGAGCCCATTAATGATCCCAGTGCGGGATCCTCTTTATCCCAGGGCTGGGTTGTGTTGGCAGGAGGTGCCTGAGCTGACTGGCTTTCACTTTGTCTGGCAGGAACAGCAACTTTTATTGGTGTTTGTTCAGCTCTGAGCAGAGCTCAGCCCCAGCTCACCAGCACAGGTTACAAGGCAGGAATCCCCTCACACTTTGGTCTTAAATAAAGACCCACAGCTGCTTTGGCAAATAGGACAGGATTGTGAGAGCCCTTCAGGTTTTTCTGAGGGCTTCTCAGAGTGAAGAGCTGCTCTTCTGGAATCCCAGCCTGTCCCTTGTGTAGATCAAAGCTGTACAAAACCCTCCCTGAGCCACCCTTCCAACAGGGTGAGTGCACCTGTGGGCTCTGCACAGAGCCCAGCTGCACCTGCATCCCATTCAGGGTCTGCAGACCAAAAAACTCCCACCTTAGTTACCTTAGGGTACTGCTTATTCCAAATGATGAACCAGCACTGACTCAGATTTGTAGTTTATAATTACAGAAAAAAAAAAACAAAAGTGTATTTTTCTATGTATAACTCACATCTCAAATAATCTCTGTAAAAAAAAGTAAGACTGAGAATGTACCTGAAGGTCAAGGGAACTGCTAAGAGTGAAATAGCTCTGGGATAAATTCCCTCTGTTAAATTTCAGTTGGACTTTCTTGCCCTTGTTTATTTTAACAGATTATCTGCAAGGTCACAGGCATAAAAAGAAGAAAATGGTTCTGCTTTTATCTCACTCAGAGGGATTCAGTTGCATATCAAGAACTATTCAAAATTGTCAAGATAATTTCTTCTGGATAGGAGATCACCATAGCTGAGACATTCAGAAATGGTTTGCAGGGGTTTATAGACAAGGTTGCTCAGTAAAAGTGCACCAAGCAGCAGTTGTATTGTTTTTGTATTTTAGTACAAACTAATTGGAATATGAAAGCTTTTAAGTAACAGCCAAGAATGGTTAATGCTCCACCAGATTATTAACTTGTACAGACTACTAATCAAAGATGAAACAAGTGAAATTGCAAATTATATGTAACAGACCTAGGGACAGCTCTGAGCACAGTGCTCAGGAATGCTATTCAGCTCAACAAGACTACATTGTCTAAACAGATTTTTAAGAAAATCTTGGGCTTAGTGACTCATATAAGAGTCATTCTTTAGTACTCTATAATTTTGTCTTCAGCTACAATTACGCAGTTTCAGCTGCTTCCCATGAGCAGAAACTTGCTTTCCTGTCTCTCAGGTGTCATTCTGGAAGTTTCCTTGGGGAACAGACCCCTCTGAGTCTTTGTCATTCTGAAATATTTAGCACCAGAGTTTGTCTTCTAGCAGGACAGGAATGTATTATCTTCTTCTTATCTAAATCTAATCTTCTGTGTCATATAAACCAGCAAAGAGCTGAGGGGGGCTTCATTCTCACCCTTCACAGGGTCCTGTTGGGAGATTTCTTTGCACAGGCAAGAGCTCAGTTATTGAGGGGGATTAATTTAATCATCAGCCCCTTCTCCAAGAGCATAAACAAAACCATTCCTCAGGCTCTGGCCAGCTGGTTCTATGCTTCCTTGGAGGAGCTAATCTTGCTTTAAACACTTCTCCAGAAGAAACATTCCAAGCATCAGCATCCTCTCCATCACAGCCAGGTTTCAAGCTCAGTGGTTCTGTGCTGCCTCCCTCGAGTCACTTCTCTCCTGGCTGTTGTTTGCTCTCACTTGGACTGAGCACATTTATTTCTCTTTCCCCTGCTACGCCCAAGGCCAAACAAAGCCTGTTCACATCTAGTTAGCTATTAAGAGTTAGTTAATTGGTGCAATAGGGACTTCAGACTTGGGGTGATTAGCTCCACAAATTCACTGTGCAAAGACAAAAGGCCTCCAGAGAAGTTTAAACAAGGGTGTGGGTTTCCCTGTTTAGTTTTACCTGCTTAACTTAATACTGCTCATGACCATTCAATATTGAATTATTTCCATGTCAGGGAAGGGGATGGGAGACATCTCAGTGCAGACGAGGAGGGGAGTGCATAAATTCCCTCCTCATGAAATAGCCAAGGCAGCCTTAAGCTCCAAAGGTGCTTCTTTATGCCTGAGTGCTCAAAGGGCAGATGTTAAGCCTTCCTAGGAGAAGGACAAGCAATAGGAAATTGCCTTCTTTTTTCAAAGGATTAACTCCTAAGTTGGAGGATGAGCCAATCCTTCCCTCTCTCCCCCTCCTGCTGGTGTTCGTTCAGAAAGCAGAGAGGGGAGCCGGTGGTTAGGAGCGTAAGGAAGAGGTTACCTGTACTACTTCCTTGACCAGAGTCTTGTCAGTCCCAGTTTTGGCTCTCTGCAGGCCACTGACATCCTCTCCAATCCAGGTGATGAGGGCAAACTTGACTCTCTTGCTCATGGCATCGCCGGTGGTGAATCGCACAAAGCCGAACAATCGCACATCGTCTGCGGAGGCAAAAGGAGACAAACTGGTTAAACCCAGGACATCCCTGCCTTCCCCTTCTCCAGGGGGAGCCTGTTGCTCTCAGGCACTAAGGCAAGGCACTGATCCCGTGTTCCAGTGCCAGCATTTGGGAATCAGGGGGCAGTTCAGGGGCTCTGCTCATATTCCCTGTGCTTACAAGGTGTGATCTGCCCGTGTTCTTTCTTTCTCCAGGCAACAACGGACAGAACGAGAGGACACAGCCTCAAGCTGCACCAAGGGAAATATAGGTTGGATATTAGGAAAAGGTTTTTCACAGAAAGAGTGATAAAGTGCTGGAATGGCCTGCCTGGGGAGGTGGTGGAGTCACCATCCCTGGATGTGTTTAAATAAGGACTGGATGTGGCACTGGGTGCCATGGTTTAGTTGAGGTGTTAGGGCTGGGTTGGACTTGATGATCTTGAAGGTCTCTTCCAACCTAGAAAATTCTGTGATTCTGTGTTAGCTCTGCCTCTTCTGGGTTGTCTGAGTTACTGGGAGGAACCTGGCTGTGCTGGACACCCCACAGCACAGTGGAAATGGCTAAAATGCAGTCAGCAGGCAGGTCAAGAGCACAGAGCTAACCCCAGTTACACACTCAGCCAAATGATTCATCTGCAGGCCTGGTGAAGAAGGGAAGAAAGTGATATCCTGGTGTCTCTGTCTTCCAGAACAGCAGGATTAGGGTCACGTTTTATAACATTACCAGAAACTGGCCATTGTGCAAATCTGATCTTTCTCCCTCCTTCCATCCATTTCTGGCTCACTTGTAGTGTGAGTTAACAAGAAGGAGGGGAGAAGAAGGAGGAGAAGAAAAATCTTTTCCAGGTGTGCTTTTCTACTCCTTCCAAAGCCCTGGATTTTAGAACTGTGCTGAACTTTGTGTCACAGCTGCTTTGTGCTACATCCCACCAGACCAATTTAACCTGGCCATATTGTGACAACCTTGTAGACCCTTATCTCAAAGAGCTCCTTCTTCCATCTCCTGGTGACTCATGGAGCCAGGCAGCTGGGAGCCTTCCTGACCAGGAGCACCATCCCCCTGCATCCCCAGGCTCCAAGGGATGCTGGAGCCTTCCACCAGGAGTGGCAGAAAGCAGAGCAGATGGACACTTGTGCAATTGTGGAACATTCCTCATCATGGCTTCTTCATCTCTCAGAGGTCACTCGAGGCCTTTTAAAGGAGGTGACTCAAACCAGAAGAACAAACCTGCTGGTTGGGAAGACTCCTGGTAATCCTGGCACACTTGTTGTGACCAGTTCAATGTGCCTTAGAGGGATTTTGCTGGGTTGACTAATTGCCAGGTGAAAATGTAGGCTCCAGGCACAGGAGTGACTGCCAACATCCCCAGCACTCTCCAGAGCAGCCAGAACAGCCCCAAGAGCTCTGGAGGCAGGGGAGAAGCAGCTCTAAATTCTTCATCCCCAGAAAAATAAGCTGCTAGAAATCAATGTTAAAAAAAAATAAAAATTGGGATATACTCTGCAAGCTGACATATCTCAGAGCTTCTTTAACACTTTGATTTGGCAAAGTGTGGACAAAGTCCTCTTGATAAAAGAGAAGACTTTTTTAAGTCTGAAAAGAAATCCACCTCTGCTCTCCCTGTTTTGTTCTCTGTGTTCTTTTAAATTTTTTTGTCACTGGCTGAGTAATGCTGGGCAAACTGGAAAATGGATGCAGGGGGGTGTGTGAGCCAGTGCAGCGTTCAAAACAAACTCCTCTGAAGAATTCAAAATAGGAACAAAGAGAAAGATCTTATTCAGGGGAAAAATCCAGATGGATCTTTGGAAGGAGAGGAAGAGTCGTGTATCAACAATGCAGGCAAACAAAACTTCTCTCTCAGTTACCCTGCTGCTGGTGAGTGTGAGAAACGCACATGGAGACTCCTGGTTCTGACAGTAAATCCTCTTCCCAAGATTGATTAGAACCATAAATGAAGCGACAGCCAGGAAATACCCAAAGTGAAGTGAGACACTAAATCCTCTAACCTTACAGGGAACAGATCCAGGAGCAAGCCTTGCTTCCCCAGCTCTGACAGGCCATGCCCTGCCCAGAACTGTTCTGGGAACAGTCCTGGAAGGCTCTTTAATGGCATTGGGTGCTGGGACCTCCTGCACTGCAGGGTGTCACTGCCCTTCCCATGGAGCCCTCAGTCCCCACCTTTCATCCCTGCCCCTTCTAACAAAGGCTGTCACAGAGCCTGGACAATGGGATGTGCTCCTTTGTAATAAAGATCATGGAAAAAGGTAATGAATGTGAAAAAATCGGTGCTTTTCCATAGCAGCACACAGAGGAAGTTCCAGGGATGCCCCTGCCTGGGTAATTGTCCCAAGCCAGGTTGGATGGGGCTTGGAGCAACCTGGGATAGTGGAAGGTGTCCCTGCTTATGATGGGGCTGGAGTGAGATGAGCTTTAAGGCCTCTTCCAGCACAAACCATTCTGGGATTCCATGAATTTGTCTGTCAGAATGATTTCCATTTCACATTAACCCAGCAGGATTTGCTTCTCAGCAGAACTTTCAGTGCTTGAAAGCAGCTCCATGCCACCCAAGAGAGCCCAATTCAGCAATTCCAGCTGTTATCCATGAGACCACCTGAGCATGAACAACTCTTACTTCACTGTGCTCAATCCCAGTGAGTTTGATGAGCACCCGAGGTTGGACTGGAGCTCTGTCACCTCTCGGGCAGATTTTCCTGGGGCTGCTTCACTTGTGGGGGCTTGAAGGGGTCACACCCCAGCTGGGTCCTGTCTCCCCACGGAGTTTCCATCCCCACTGGAGGCAGGGCAGGCTGCCACAGCTTTCAGCCCAGGATATTTAGCAGGGATGTGATGCCTCAGCTCGCTGCGCCGCGTGTGAATCGCGCTGCACACAAAGCCGAGAGGGAATGTGAATCGGAGCCCTGAGCAATTAACATGTCTCTGTTCCTAAAAGGGCATCAGGGACGGATGGAGAGGTTTTTAGCCCTAGCTCAGCCTGGGTATAAGCCTCTCCAACCGGAGGTCAAAATCCCCGAGCAGAAGTGGCTGAGTTTCACAATTAGTGTGAGGCGTGTTCGGAGTGATAAGGGGATCAAAACGCGAGTTTCTTTCCTGCTCCCAGCTTTTCCTCTTTCACAGTTAATCAGTTCTGCCCCGCCGGATCAGCTCCCCACGCTGGAAGTCATCAGTGCCATCAGTGCCAATTCCCGGGGAAATCTCAAGGCATTAACATCCGCCACCCCCTTCTCACACAAAGCCACTCGCGGTGGTTTTAGGAATTGGCTGGGAGTGAGGGGAGCAGAACAAATCGGAGAGAGGCAGCGCAGATTTCCCCTGAAAGAGGAAATCCTGCCTGGTGCTGTGCAAGCCCCTGCCCAGCCACTGAGACAGGAATTTCAGGGCAGATAGAAGCAAACAACTGATCGGGGGAGAACGGAAACAGCAGCTTTATTTGAGACCGCACAAGATCCAGACAGCAGAAATTAACAGTGTTAATTCAATTAATACCACCGCTCCTTTCACAATGGCTGGACAAACAATGAGCAGGGCAGTGAATGCCTTAACGAGCATCACTCGGTATTTCTCTCCAAGCTCTTTATTCATCACTAAGGCAGGCTTTTCCAAATATTCTGATTAAGCTGCCCTAGGCTGTCAACAAAGCTTTGATGCAAACTACAGAGATTTCCTTCACGGTACCCTTCCCTTTTTCTACATCCACTCGAGTGCTTCGGTTCAGCTGAAAATTTCCCCATTAGATTAAAATGCAGTGAGTCATCAGTAAAAGATAATAGCTGCAGGAAAGAAATACACTGTCAGACCGTCACGGTTCTCGGGCTGAGGGCTCTGAATGGCCAAGCCAGAGATGTGCCACGATAAAAACACTGCTCCCAGCTTCACCTGCCTGCTGAATCAAGGTCACAGGCAGCAAGGCAGGTGATGGACTGACCTGCTTTTGTCTTCCGTGCAACATGAATTACTACAGCGCATGGCAGGCTCCGTGAAGATTTAATTTGTTTGCTTCCAGTGGATTAATTTTAGATTAATTTGTCAATTTTCCACCTCTTCAGTCAGCCCTGTGATCACATGGCTACGAGTGCAGACAGAAATGTTCCCTACCCCTTCCTACACTGGTTTTTCCTCCTAAACCCTGCACTGAGCCCACAGATCTCGTGCAGGGCTGCCTTGCTCCACCCCAACATTAAATCATCTCAGACCTGTCTGACCACAGGGCTTTGCTGGGGAACCAAACCTCCCCCAGGTGACTCGGGGTGGCTGATGTGAGTGCAGGGACACAAGTGCTTGGGGAAATGACCCCAAAGTGGCTTCTCTGCTCCAGCAAAGCCACCAGGAGGTTGCTGCTAGCCCGGTGACATCATGGTTTCTCTCCTGACCTGGGCAGGTACTGAGGGCAGAGTGGGAGCAAAAGGGGACCCAGCTCTTCCCTGAAGGAAGGAGTGGTGGTGCTGCTTGGCCAGAAGGGCCAGGCAGGCCCCAAAACAAAGGCACAAAGCTCTTCTTTCCCTGCAGCCCACGGGGTGGCAGAGGCAGACCCACGGCCACGACACTTGAATTAAACATCACAAAACCAAAGAGCGACCAGCACTGCAGGCCTTGACCTGACGAGTTACTCCCACAACAATCAGGGAGAATATTCCCTAAACCCACACCCTGCCCACAGCCAGGGCCAGGCTAAGCCTGGGCTCCAGCTGGCAGCCAGGAGATGCTGTGACCCTGCCAAGAGCACGTCCACACAGGCAGGGAGGGCACAGGGGCAGGGTGACAAATTCCATAAGCCACCCGTGGCCCCAGGTCTTCCTTTAAATAGCCAGTAAGGGAAAGCAGGAGAGATGAACGCTGAGGAGGAAAAACAAAAGCAGTGGGAGATTGATTTACAAGGCCCATTTTAGCAACTTAAGATGCAGCCAAATGCAGATAAGCACCTATCTCATTATATGTCCTCGTGTGTTTTTACAAATCTTTCCTACAAACTCAGGTGCCAACGTAACCTTGGTGATCTCCCAGCTCACAGCTCCCACGTTTATAATGTGCAGCCCAGGCTTCCTGGGACAATTGATCTAAAGCCCAAAAAACTTGTATTTTTATTAGGAGCCAATTCTGTTTCTATTTTCTAATATTTTATGTCAACCCCAAATGATTTTATAGGGTATTTATTTCAGGCCAAAGATTTTCTGTTCTTCCTGCTGCTGAATGCCCAGTGTGGTTTTAGGCTGATCTTTTCAGACACATGAATAACTATCCCATTTCATGCTGTCATTGCAATTATTTATCTGGGCTGGGGCTTTCCAAATAAAAGGCTCATTATTTCTTTTGTCAGAGATGCATTGAAAACAGCTGTTCACATATGGGAAGGGGGGGAGGGAATACAGTCTTCTGACCACTCCACTGCTTGATGGCAGAATACACACTAAAAAAATGAAATTAAATCACAGACAGAGCCAATGTGATGCTCTGCTGCTTCGTAATACAGACACTGAGGCAATGCCCAGGGCAGTCAGGTACAACAGACACACACAAAAGTTCACAGGATGTCATTTCAGTTGTACCTCATTCCTCCCTTCTCAGCAACAGCATCATCAGCCCAGCTGTAAGACTTTGAAATTAAAAACATAAAAAAAAAAAAAAAAAGTCCTAAGAGGTGTCACATCCTTCCATACAATAACCTTCAACTCTTATCTCTTTCTGGCTTCAAATGCACCAGCTCAGCTGCTTTTTTTTTTTTTTTTTTCAAAGTGTACTGATGGCATGTAGTACTAACCACCAAATTAATGCTTCCTCTGGAGCCAGGCCATCTGCAGAGGCAGGAGCTGGAACTGGGAGGCAAAATGGATCAGAAGCCTTGAATTAAGTCCTTGTTTAATGCAGAGGTAATCTGGGCTGTTAAGACCAACCAAAACAGTGCTCAGCCAGAAGACACAGGGGGTGTTTAATGACCCTGAGACAGTGAATGTCCTCGACTTTGGTCTCCAGACTCTCTGGGTCAGACAAGGGCCAGCACAGGCAGGGCTCTGGCCATTGGGCAGGACTGCAAGAGCCCCCAGCAGCCACCTCCAAATGATACAAGGATGTGCCAGTGGCTTAAGCCAACCTCCTTGGCTTTACTTTGGGATGGGCTGGAGGAGAGGTGCTCACACAGGTGGGGCTGGCCTTTGGAGGGCAGAGGAGGTGAGTGCCTGGCTCCAAAGCAGGGTCTGCTGCCTCCCAGGCAGTGTTTGAGCTGCCTTGGGACAGGCAGACCTGGGCTGTGACAGCACAACAGCCACTGACACGCAGAATTCCAGGGTTCAGGCTGTGTTTGAGCATCACCCCAGCACCCTGAACAAAAGGGCACTGAGGAAGCTCTTCTTTCCATGTTTCCTTGCTGTACAAGTGGCAATTTCTGTCCCCAAATGGGGATGGGGAAAATGTGATGGTTTAATGATGCTGCTTGTCAAACCTTTCTGTTCCTACACAGAGCTCAGTGAAGATCTAAGGAAGGAAAGGCCCCCATGCCAGATCTGTAGGATGCAGGTCTGATGTGGGACGTGTATCTGAGAGCAGAGCAGGGAAGGAATGAACCCACAGCAGGGACAGCAGCAGCTCCTGGCTGAGGGCAGGGCCTCACTGCCCCAGCTCAGCACCTCTGTCACTTGTGCTCCTCCAGCAGCCCCAGAGTGTGGCTGGAGGTGTGCAGAGCTGGTTTCTGACACGGCCTCCCTGAGCTGCCACTTCCTCTAAAAGAAGCAATTTCAGTTTCTCTCCTTTCCCTTTGTCCCAGCCACGTTGGCTCCCCGAGGAGCTTTGCAGAGTCAGTGATGGGCATGGAAAGGGTTATGGATTGGGGGGGAAAAAAGGCAAAAATACAGCCCTGTTACCAACAACAGCCCTGTTAGCAACAGCCCCTTGCAGCCCCCTGACCTCTGTCACTGCACAAGGCAGGACAAACATCTTCCAGACTGGTACAAAAGCCCAGAGGGGTCCCAGAGCTGCAGGAATCAGCAGTGGAGCAGTGTGCACCAAGGTGCTTTTAATAAGAATGGGTCTTAAAGAAAGGGGGGACACGGATGTTTGCAGCTCAGAGCTCAGAAGGGCACCAAAACAGCTGGGGCAGAGAGTGGAACAGAGTGAGCTCTGACTCTTTGCACGCTGAGATTTGCAATCCCAACTCCTGCTCTCAGCTCCAACCACCAAATGATGCTCAGCTTCTCCCAGAGGCAGCTGCAGCACCTTGTGGCTTCCAGGGCAGTGTTTCTCACAGGAATTCAAACCAAGGGAGTTTATTCTGATACCAAGGGTTTTTTTAATTTTTAGTCACGTTTTCTGGAGCTGTTTGCACTGAGAGCAGCTCCCTCCCCTCCAGTGAAATGTAAAAGGAAACGGAAGAGACCAGGAGGAAAGAGATGTAGCAACAAGAAGAAATAATATTTAACATCTTTCCCCTTCCCTTGCTACTCTTTTTTTTACTGACTTTGTTCCAGTAGAAATATTCCAACCAACTCTACTTCTACTTTCTCCCAGATGGGAAGGAAAGATCCAACTTCACTGCTGGCACAAGGTTTGATTCCTGACTATGTCTAGCAGGCCAGGTGAAGGTTTGCTGCACAGATGGAGGCTCCAAAACTTGCACCTCTTCCTTCCCCAACTGCAACACCCAAATTCGTGGGTGGGGGAAGATCCTTTTCAGCTCTCAGGCAAGGACCAGGCTCCTCAGTTTGCCTTTTTGTTAAGCCTCCAACAGCCCTGCTCCAGAGGTGGCTTTGAGGAGAACTTCTTGGCCCTGGTCTGCCAGGGACCAGCCCTCAGCAGGTGCATGCCAAGGGAAAGGGAAAGAAGGAACAGGGAAAGGGAGTAATGGAGCAGCTCTAAGGGATTTAGCTCCCCGTTAAAGGCTGACAATAGACCACAGCCTACCCCTTTTTAACTTTAAAGGGAATTTAACTCTTCCCTTACTGAGCTTATTTATAAAATATGGAAATTTTCCTTTTTTTTCTGTCTTGGGGCCAGCTTGGTTTGAGCACCCTGTTGATAAACCCTGTTTATAAACCCTACTAAGAACACAAATGTGTTCTCCAGAGTGCAGTGTGTGCCTCCATTCCTTGTCATCCTCATCCTACCCAACCCAATTCGTGCCTGTGCTCTGCCAAAGCCCCTCTGCCTGCTCAGCCACTCCAGAAAAGGATTCCTTTTGCCACAGAATGGAGGAGAGGAAGTTCTTAAGGGGTTCCAATCCAGAAAAGAAAACCATTAAAAATCAGCTCAGACAAGAAGAAAAGCATGGAGTGTATAAAGGCAAGGAGAGAGAATAAATGGGGAAGGCTCCCCTGCAAGCCTCGGGTGTCTGGAGACACTGGAGGTGCTCAGTTACGTTGGCCAGGAGAGGAGACAGAGAACGTGGCACTCAGATCCTGAAGTCATTGACCTCCCAGGGGAACAATTAACCACTGCCATGAACTTCCAAAGTGCTGAGCCCCGGGATTCCCTGGATTCCAGGTAATAGCTTTTCCCTCCTGTTGCCCACCAAAGAGAGTTGAGTGGGAAGGAGCTCCTGCAGTGCACTGATCAGCTCTCTGACACCAACCACAACAGGACCTTCTTAGTTCTGAGAATTTCCCCTGCAGGTTCTCAGGAACAGCTGGAAACGAGTGGCTGCATTAATCTCCGTGAGATCCCCACTGCCAGCACCACGGCAGAGCAGCCTAACCCATCTTCATGTCATGGCTCCTTCCCAAGGACTAAAATACACTTTTCTCCAGCGATTGATCAGACCTGTCCCACCCTCAGTTACATCCCTGGCAGTTCTCCCCTTCACTCAGTAAAGCACAGCCAAGCCCCACGGACAGGCACTGCTGTTTCCATTGCCACGGGACTGCCTGAGGTGCCCCACCTTGGGAGGGCAGGGACTGCTCAACACAATTCCAGCTCCACAGCTCAGACACAGAATTCTGAAAGTACAGGTGAACCCTAGCACTTGGTTGTACAGTAACTGACTGAGCCAGGAAGACTTTGTTATAATCCAGCATTAGTAAAAAATCCTCTGTACCTCACCTCGCTTGGTGACATTGTTAACGAGCAGCCAAGACAGCAGGAAAACTGAGATAAAAACCAAAACCCGCTTCTGCGGAATTCACCAAAACTCACGATGCGAGGAAGTCAAACGCTCCTCGGTTTATTTTCATCTCTCCCAGGCTTTGTCCCTCCCCTGGACGTTCCGGCAGCTCGACAATCGACTGCCACGTTTAAACCTGGAGCCGCAACAGTTGCGGTTGTGCAACGCCACATCTGCGATTGTTTGCAGGGCGGTATTGTTCGAGCCCACACCGACCACCCTCCGCTCGGGTGCTGCGCTCTTAGAAAGCCCCAGCAAGCCTTCCAACTGCGCTTACTTTGATTTTCGGAAGGATTTTATAAGTATTTCATTCCCAACGATGGGTATGACCGCATCTTTCTAGCCACGGCAACTGGGTCGGTTTTGCTCTGAAATTGCGTTTGCAAACAAGGCGGTTGTTGCTTATCGCGCGTTTTATCTGCTTTACAACCGAGAAATTGTGCAAAGAGGGGAGAAAGGGCCCAAAGGACCTTAAGGCTAAGGGTGAGACAAAGGACCCGCTGGACTATGGACTTGAGGGAGTTGCACTCCGTGGAGCCGGAGAGGCGATCCCGCAGGACACGGGGAAGCAGCAGCACCAATCCCAGCTCCCCAAGTTTCCTCCCATCCTTTCCCCCTCGCCCCAGGAAGGGCGGAGAGGGGCCAAAGCAACGGAGACGGAGCTTACCTGTGCACTTCCTTTTGAAGGTTTCGTAGTCTACCCCTTGGTCTCCGGGGACGATTGTGGAGCCGTTGTACTTAAACGTCACCCTTCGGGGAGGGAAAAGACAAGGGGAGTGAATAAGACAGTTAAAAGTCACCTTTCCGGACGGGGGAAAGGAAAGGGGAATAACACATTTAAAAGTCACCCTTTGGAATGGGGGAAGGGAAGGCGAAGAAAGCATTGAACGGCCAGAGTCTTAAGGAAGGGAAAGGAGGAGATGGGGAAGAACAGGCTGTAAAAACCCCATCCTTTAGGAAGAGGGGAGGAGGAGAAGGGGGCAAGGTCTGTAGAAGTCACCCTTTGGGGAGCGGAGAGAGAGGACGGGGAATCCCCAGCGCACCGCCGCCCGTCCGCCGGGGGGGATGATGCCGGGGGCCACCTACCAGTTCACCTCGGTGGCATCGTCCCTGACGAGGTTGTACGCCTCCCTGCACGCCTCCTTGTCGATTTTGGTGGCCATGGGGCCGAAGGGGCGGGGGGGGGGACAGCGCGGAGCGGCGCGGAGCTGGGGAGGGGGGGGGCCGCGGCCGCCGCTGCTGCCGCACGGCGCTGAGCGAGCCGAGCCGAGCCGAGCCGAGCCGAGCCGAGCCGAGCCCCGCGATCCGCGGCCGTCCCGCCCCCGCCGCCGCCGCCGCCAATGGCTCGGCTGGGCCCGGCCCTGCCCCGGCCCCTCCCGGCGCGGGGGCTCCGCGGTGATGCAATAGCCCGGGGACGGGGGGCGCGGGGGCCGCGGGGCTCGGCCCGGCCCGGCGCGGCGCGGACCCGCCCGCGGGGATGCTTTTCTCGGCCGCCGCTGTGTCGGCAGCCCCCCGATGCTCGGGCAGCCGCTGAGGGGCCGCCGGGAGGAGGAAAGAGGCAGAGGCGGCGCCCGGGATGGAGCAGCCGGAGGCGGCGGCGCGGCGGGGCCGGGGGCCGGGCCGGGCGCACGGGAGGTAGCGGAGAGCGGAGCAGGTGAGCGGGGGGCTCGGGGTGGGGATGGGGGCTGGGGGCTGTGCCGGGGCGGCGGGGGCTGAGCATCGCCCGCATCCCCAGCGCTGAGGGCGGCCCCGGCCTCGAACGGCGGCTGCGGGGTGACTTTGGGGGGTGACAGCCGCTGCTGGGCCGGGTGTGTGCGGGCGCTGGGGCCCGCCAGTGTGTCTGTCTGTCCGTGTGTGTGTCCGTGTGTGTGTCCGTGTGTCTGTCCGTGTCTGTGCCGAGCCGCTCGCCCCGTTCAATGCAGCGATCTCCCCCTGCCGGGCTGCCGGCGCTGCCCAGGAACGCTCCCGCAGCTCTGCGAGTCCCTGCGCTCCGCGGAGATGCGCGCTGGGAGGCTCAGGCTGCCCCTGAGGCTGCGCTTCAGTCCCACAGAAACAGGGACAGGTCTCTGCTTTGCAGGACCCGGCCGGGAATAAACAGCACCCGGTGATGTCGTGCCCAAGGACTGGAGTTTTACAAACCAGTCCTTTAGGCATTTTAGTGGGTTTCTACCCAATACCCGTGGGGCTGCCTTTGCAATTTAATAAAAAACTACATTCCTTGATAAAAAAAGCATCACATTTTGTTTCTTTTGAAGTTTGCAGGGGATGATGGTTGCTTGTTTCACATCAGTGTTGTGCATGTGGAGGCTGAGCAGTAGGAGGGAACCTCATTACCACACGGCTGCTGGGTGCTGTCAGACATCTCAGACATCTCCAGGGACAAGAGCTCCAGAGCGAGCCCTGACTGCCAGGGACCCTTTAGTGTCACAAAGGGCCGGTCCTGCCCGCAGCTCCTTGCGGCTGCATCCCCATCCCTGGGTGACGTGAGGCTCCCGGAGCTCCGGGGCCCTGCACGGGCACTGCTGCAGCGCCTCTCTGGCTCGATGAGGTCATAGGGAACAGGGAAATGTTTCTGAAGTCGGTACAAGTGTAGGACACTGGGTGAATCACACTCGGTATCTGTAGGCTGCAGGCTCCAGATGATAATATAATCACACATCAGTACTTCTGGGTTTCTATAGATTTTCTTTGCTTTTAGGGACACTTTCATTTTTCAAAAGCCTTTATGCTGACCATTATCTGCTCATAAATGTAATTTTTGTAGTCTGCATTTATCAGCCATTGGCTCTTGCTGCTGTTTATACCTGTAACCCTGCTGCTTGTCCTTGTCCTTGTCCTTGTCCCTTCAATCCTTGATGCTCAGCTCCTGATGTTTCCTAGGGCAGAGGTGGGTGACTCCAATGTCACCCCCTTAGCAGGAGAGAACCTCATCCTTGTGCAGGTCTCTGTGGCCCAGTGGCTGGAGCATTAATTCTCTTAATTGAGGACTTCATGCCTCACACTTTTCAATGCCAGATCCAAATATTAGAAATGCACATCTTCCTTGTGGGACCAAACCTCTTCTCTTTGCTTCTCTTCCTTGTCTTACCTTTTCATGGATTTTATTTTATTTTTATTATTATTATTATTATTATTATTATTATTATTATTATTTATGCATGGAGGGATAAGTATTGTTCTCAGTTTCATCAGGCTGTAACTGGAGTGAGGAAATTACCTACTTTTCTGACTTTGGTGAGCTCTGATTTGCTTTTCACATGGCAATTCTGAGACCTCCAGGACACGGGGCTTTTCATCCTGTCAGGAAGATGTCACTGGCCTGGCAGAAATACCTGTCCTGGTCACAGGAGTCCTTGGAGAGGAAACACAAGAGAAAGCGAGGACTTATGGACCTCCTCAAAAAATCATCTCCAGCAGGCATGAAGTCCTGGGAGTCTGGACTGACCTTCAGCTGTCTAGACAGTACCATGAGGGTCAGGAAGGGTTTCAGAATATTTGGAGGGAGCGGAGCAAACAGGATGGCTCTGCACAGCCCCCAGGAACATTATCTTTATCTTAAAATACACCCTTGCAAGTGCCTTGGCCCTTTGTCTCTTTGCCATCTCCCCCACTTCTTGCTTCTTCTCTAATCTTTCAATCTGCCTGTCCCCAATCCTGCTTCTCCATCCCTGTGTTTTCCGTGCAGAAGCAGAGAAAGGAATGGAGAGAACAATGCTCTCCTTCAGGAAGAGGCTGCCCTGAATTTTCGGGTCACCGTTAGCATTGGGGTTGCCAATTTTCGGGTCACAGTGAGCATTGGGGTTGCCAATTTTCGGGTCACAGTGAGCATTGGGGTTGTCAATTTTCAGGTCACAGTGAGCATTGGGGCTGGCAGCAAAGTGGATTTCACTCAGACAGCTGAGGGTCTCTACCCAGCTCCTCATGCTCACAAGGGCTGCAGGGGAGACCAAAGCTGGCAAAAACACTTTCCATCTCCAGACCCCATAATCAGTAGGTGAGTACAGCTCCATCACCCCCTCTGGTTTCCTGGGGATGCTGCTGCCCCGGCACTGGAGCCCTGGCTGCAGTGGAGGGCGGCAGAGGCAGGGGCAGGTGGGGGTGCTGGCACCAGGCAGCCGTGGCACAGTCCCCTGGTGTGACACACTGTGCACATCCCCTGGTGTCACACACTGTGCACACTCCCCTGGTGTGACACACTGTGCACACTCCCGTGGTGTGACACACTGTGCACACTCCCCTGGTGTGACACACTGTGCACATTCCCTGGTGTCACACACTGTGCACATCCCCTGGTGTGACACACTGTGCACATCCCCTGGTGTGACACACTGTGCACATCCCCTGGTGTCACACACTGTGCACACTCCCTGGTGTGACACACTGTGCACATCCCCTGGTGTGACACACTGTGCACATCCCCTGGTGTGACACACTGTGCACACTCCCTGGTGTGACACACTGTGCACACTCCCTGGTGTCACACACTGTGCACACTCCCCTGGTGTCACACACTGCGCATCCCCTGGTGTCACACATGTGCACATCCCCTGGTGTGACACATGTGCACATCCCCTGGTGTGACACATGTGCACACTCCCTGGTGTGACACACTGTGCACACTCCCTGGTGTGACACACTGTGCACATCCCCTGCTGTGACACGTGCACATCCCCTGGTGTGACACACTGTGCACATCCCCTGGTGTCACACACTGTGCACATCCCCTGGTGTCACACACTGTGCACACTCCCTGGTGTGACACACTGTGCACATCCCCTGGTGTGACACACTGTGCACATCCCCTGGTGTGACACACTGTGCACACTCCCTGGTGTGACACACTGTGCACATCCCCTGGTGTCACACACTGTGCACATCCCCTGGTGTCACACACTGTGCACACTCCCTGGTGCCACACGCTGTGCACACTCCCCTGGTGTGACACACTGTGCACATCCCCTGGTGTGACACACTGTGCACATCCCCTGGTGTGACACACTGTGCACACTCCCCTGGTGTGACACACTGTGCACATCCCCTGGTGTCGCACACTGTGTACATCCCCTGGTGTCGCACACTGTGCACATCCCCTGGTGTGACACACTGTGCACATCCCCTGGTGTGACACACTGTGCACATTCCCTGGTGTCACACACTGTGCACATCCCCTGGTGTCGCACACTGTGCACATCCCCTGGTGTGACACACTGTGCACATCCCCTGGTGTGACACACTGTGCACACTCCCCTGGTGTCACACATGTGCACATCCCCTGGTGTCACACACTGTGCACATCCCCTGGTGTGACACACTGTGCACATCCCCTGGTGTCGCACACTGTGCACATCCCCTGGTGTGACACACTGTGCACATCCCCTGGTGTCACACACTGTGCACACTCCCCTGGTGTGACACACTGTGCACACTCCCCTGGTGTGACACACTGTGCACATCCCCTGGTGTGACACGTGCACATCCCCTGGTGTCACACATGTGCACATCCCCTGGTGTCACACATGTGCACATCCCCTGGTGTCACACACTGTGCACATCCCCTGGTGTGACACACTGTGCACACTCCCCTGGTGTCGCACACTGTGCACATCCCCTGGTGTCACACACTGTGCACATCCCCTGGTGTGACACACTGTGCACACTCCCGTGGTGTGACACATGTGCACATCCCCTGGTGTGACACATGTGCACATCCCCTGGTGTCACACATGTGCACACTCCCTGGTGTGACACACTGTGCACACTCCCTGGTGTGACACACTGTGCACATCCCCTGGTGTGACACATGTGCACACTCCCTGGTGTGACACACTGTGCACACTCCCTGGTGTGACACACTGTGCACATCCCCTGATGTGACACACTGTGCACACTCCCTGGTGTGACACACTGTGCACACTCCCTGGTGTGACACATGTGCACATCCCCTGGTGTGACACACTGTGCACACTCCCTGGTGTGACACACTGTGCACACTCCCTGGTGTGACACGCTGTGCACATCCCTTAGTGTCACACATGTGCACACTCCCTGGTGTGACACACTGTGCACATCCCCTGGTGTCGCACATGTGCACATCCCCTGGTGTCACACATGTGCACACTCCCCTGGTGTGACACATGTGCACACTCCCTGGTGTCACACACTGTGCACACTCCCCTGGTGTCACACATGTGCACATCCCCTGGTGTCACACACATGTGCACATCCCCTGGTGTGACACACTGTGCACACTCCCCTGGTGTGACACACTGTGCACATCCCCTGGTGTGACACATGTGCACATCCCCTGGTGTCACACATGTGCACATCCCCTGGTGTGACACACTGTGCACATCCCCTGGTGTCACACATGTGCACACTCCCCTGGTGTGACACACTGTGCACATCCCCTGGTGTCACACACTGTGCACACTCCCCTGGTGTCACACATGTGCACATCCCCTGGTGTCACACACTGTGCACACTCCCATAGTGTGACACACTGTGCACATCCCCTGGTGTCGCACACTGTGCACATCCCCTGGTGTGACACACTGTGCACATCCCCTGGTGTCACACACTGTGCACATCCCCTGTTGTCACACATGTGCACACTCCCCTGGTGTGACACTCTGTGCACATCCCCTGGTGTGACACACTGTGCACATCCCCTGGTGTCACACATGTGCACACTCCCCTGGTGTGACACACTGTGCACATCCCCTGGTGTCACACACTGTGCACACTCCCTGGTGTGACACATGTGCACATCCCCTGTTGTCACACTGTGCACATCCCCTGGTGTGACACATGTGCACATCATCCTCTGCCAGCCACGGCAGCCCCGTCACCACCCGGGGCACGTGTCCGTGCTGGGCTGTCCTTGGTGAGAGCAGATGGAGCCCGGACACGGAGCCAGCCTTCTGCTGTCCCGGCGATAACCTCTGGGGGACACCCAGGAGTGCTGGCTTAGCAAAGGGCTTCTTCCCTTGGAGCGTTGTGGGGGCACCATGGCACTGAAACCGGGCCCGGTGGGTCTGTGCAGTGTCTTTGCTTCTGATTCCCCCCCTGAGGCAGGGAACTTTCAGCCTGCTGCTCACCAGGGCCGGGGGTTCGTAATTTTAAGCCTCTTGGGCTGTAATGAATGAGGGAAAGTCCCACTGGGGAGGTGACAGCGGGGTCGGTGGTGTCATGCCAGGTAAGCAAGAGGAGATGGTGACGGCTGCACCTCCCGCAGCCGCTGCACAGTAAATCACCGCTGTCCAAAGCAAACACCGCCTTCCCTGCAGCCAGTGCCCCTGGCACGGGTACCCACGTCTGCCTCGGGGTGCTACTGCTGCCTCCGCCAGCACCATCCCGGACCCGGCAGGAACAGCCCCGAGCTCCGGGATGTGTCCGAGCATCCTGGGGCAGGGAACAGCCCCGAGCTCCCAGTGTGTCTGTGCATCCCGGGGCAGGGAACAGCCCCGAGCTCCCTGGATGTGCTGTCCGTGCATCCCGGGGCAGGGAACAGCCCCGAGCTCCCTGGATGTGCTGTCCGTGCATCCCGGGGCAGGGAACAGCTCCGAGCTCCCTGGATGTGCTGTCCATGCATCCCGGGGCAGGGAACAGCCCCGAGCTCTGGGATGTGTCCGTGCATCCCGGGACAGGGAACAGCCCCGAGCTCCCGGGATGTGTCTGTGCATCCCGGGGCAGGGAACAGCCCCGAGCTCCCGGGATGTGTCCGAGCATCCCCGGCCCGGCGCTGCTCCTCTCCGGCGGGGGGATCCCCGTCCCGCCCCGCCCCGGCGCCTCCCCCGCTGCTCCGGGCCCCGCTCCGGTCCCGCCCCGCTCGGGTCCCGCCCCGCCGGCATTTCCTGCCCCGGGCGCGGGGCGAGGGGCGGCTGCAGCCTCCAGGAATTTGTCACCGCTTTGTTTTCCCCGCTGTTTTCCGACCAGGTTTTGGGGTTTTTTTTTCCCCGCGGCCGATGTAGCCGCCGCAGCGGGGCCGGGGCCGGTCGGTGACCGCGGCCGGGGGGCTCCGGCCGGCCCCGGGCAGCGCTCGGCGCTCCCCCGGCAGCAGCGCTAAGTCCGGAGCGGCCGCCGGTACCGGCGCTGGGCCGGGCTGTGCCCAACTTGTTGTCACAACCGACCTTTGACAGCACCGGGGAACAGCACCGAGGAGGGAAAAAAAAATAATTTTTTTTTAACCCGGACATTTCCGCGGTGCGGATCAGCACGGGCCGGTGCGGGAATCGCGCTCCCCGTTCGGCACCAGATGCGTGCGAGCGCTCAGGAGGGGCTGGCGAGCTGCTGAACATCTTCCCGTGCCTTTGTTGCAGGAGTGCTGCGGATCGGGCGGTCATGGAGGGAACCCGGCAGAGCAGGATCTGCCGCCCGCACAAGATAAGTGAATCCTCGAAGGTTCGTACGGTTTGTGTCGCCTATCAAAAAAAAAAAAATCCCGCTGAGGAAACAACGGGGGTGGTGGGGGTAGAGGGTCTCCTTTGGGGGGGCTGGATCGGGGGAATGTGAGTGTTCTGAGCTTTGAAAAAGAAGGATGGAAATGGTGGTTTACCTGCTCAAGTATTTTTGGTAGAAGTTGCTGCCTAATGATTAAAGGAAAAAAGGAAAAGCAGCAGCAAATGGGCATCTGCTCATCGTGACTCATAACTTAGAAACCCACATCATTGCAGCACAGTAGTTTCTCTACACTAAAAAATTCGGTTATGAAATGTGGTGTGTTTATTTTTTATGCTGATCTATCTCGTAAAATCCAAGCTCATTACGAAAGCAAAGCTGGGATTACTCTTTAGATTCAGTCTTGGTTTTGTACGATATGGGAGTCTCGATCCTGCAAACTGTGGTTAGCCCAGTGAACTCACAGAACCCGGGTTGCTTCCTTAGCTTTGTGGGGTTCATTTTCTTTTGTATCAAATCTCTGCCTGCACAAATACATTGTTTTTATTTGTGAATTCACGGAAATCCATCTCAGGCAGCTCTTTATGCAGCTCCTCAGGATGATTTATAAGATGTTAATAACAGCTGTAATTATCATGTTCACTTTGTTTCATGCCAGTGCAAGCTGCTTTTGTGCTGTGGTTACAGGAACTGCAGAACAGGTACCTTGTAAAACCAGAAAAAAAAAAATGCTGGAAAGGAGAAACTTTTCAGTGCCTTCATCTGTCTTACCAAAGCTGAATGAGCCAGATCTCATTTTCTTTTGCAGCACTGATGAGCAGCAGTGCTGCATTAACAGTCTGAGGGAAATTAGATCTTTGAATCCAAGAGAAGCTGAAATTCTGCTCTAACACAATTGGTGAAAGATAAATAGGACTAATTTTTTAAATGCATCCCTACCAATATAATCTTTCCCTCAGCGCTGATCCTGTCTGCCACTTAAATGCTTTAGTCTGAATGCAACGATAATTCATCACATTAAAAATTAATTAACTTGACAGCATTGTTTTATTTGCTTGCTTAGATGGCAGCTGTCACTATCTGTTAAACTTAGAATTACTGGATAATGCTCAGGCTGTTCTACAGAATATAAATAGCTTGAGAGAGATGTTCAAGTTCAGGATGAAATCAGCCTTGGTTTTGAAATGTGCAGCTCTCAGCCCCTGCATCCTGCTCCCTGAACAAATGAACTCTCCAAGTGGCTGAAATTTGTTGCTGTGTGTTCCAAGTGCCTCCAGTGCAGCGTGGAATGGGTTGGTGCCTGACTCCTGGAGCAGCAGCAGCAGCAGTTCCACATGGCAACAAGGATTTCAGGAGTTGTCAGGCGTATCTGAGGGCAGGATTACGCTGCTGACTCAACATCCAGCTCAGCAGAGAGGGATCCCTGGCAAATCTTGTATTCTGCTGTAATCTTGTTATGCATGATGGTGGTATTAGGGAATATTAGAGAGAAATGATCAGCCAGTTCCCAGGGATGAGAGGGAGGATGGCTTTGGTTCAGTCCAAGGATTTGGTTCAAGCCTGTCCCCCGTGAGTCAGGTTTGGGAGAGGGTGCTGCAAGTTGTTATTTCTTGTCTGTTCATCTGCCACCATCAACTACCCCTGATTACAGCTGCCACAAAAGTGTGGTTTGTCCTTTGCCATATTTATTCTTCTCCCCCTCCCTTCCACCCCCTGGTTTCTGCTTAGGCTCCTGTACAATATCAGCTTTTCCCAACCTCAGGAAAATGCAGATAAAAAGCTTTACAGTCCTTAAACCCTTTTTTTTTTATTTTTTTTTTCTGTTACAGATCTCTGGCAGTTTTATTCCTCAGTGGAAGCCACTTTGTTGTCTATGCCATAGATCCCTTTTTAAGTTCAGAGGTGTGATGAGTATAAAGCAAATTAAAGAGTTTTGATCCAGAAATCTTTTAATTATTGAAGCCTCTTCCCTTACAGTGGTTTAACTCTGCACATTTGAGTGTTCAGAGCCTTTCCAACAGCAGGATTTTTGGCAGCTTGGGCTCCATTGTTTAGAAAAGAACATAAGGAAATAAAGAGAATCTGCTGGGATGTCATACTAAGAGCAGCACATTTGGTTGTTAATTTGGGTCTCAAAAAGCCCTCTTGGCTCTAAGAATCAAACCTTTTCCACCCAGGTGGGTAGAGAGGGTCCCAACGTGGTTTAACCAACCCAGTAATGGCTTTTCCAGGCTGCTGTGATCATGTGCTCTCTGCTTGGGCAGCCAGGAGAGCCACAGGTAATCAGGATTTCTGGGAGAAGCCACAGTTTGGTGGTGAGGGGAAGGGGGAGTGTCTGGGAGGCTTGAAGAGACCTCAGGTCACCTGTGTGACCTCTTCAGGTGTCACCTCTGGGAATGCAGCCTGGGGCTTTAGGACAGGACAAGACCCAGACAGGCAGGAGTGCAGAGCTGCCTTAGGTAGGATACAGGGATGTGCTTCCATTCCACCCCTTTCCACTCCTCTTGCAAGTTCTCACAGGCTCTGGCTGGTTTGGATTTGGTAATTAAAGTATTTGGTATTTGCATTTACCTTGACCTGGCTTTTATTAAGAGACATCACAAGGTACCTGACTGTGGCATCACCCATTTAATTCCTCCCGTGGGTGGTCCTAAAGCTTCACTTCTGGAGTGACCAGCAGCGTCCAGTTCGTGTTCTGCAGGACATTTGAGGGCTAACAAAATGTTTCCATCTTGGCTCATCCTGAGGCTGGTGACATGAGGCTGTGAGAAAAGAGGCAAACGCTGGTCGCCTCAAAAGCATGGCCCAGAGCTGGTGGCTGGAGTGTGAGGACCAGAGGGATCCCAGGAGGGCACTTAATGGATGTGTCCTGAGGGCATTTTCCCTTTTCTTTAAAAGAAAAATATCTGCTCCTATTCATTGGAACAAAACCCACCTCAGCTTCTGGAAGCGAGGAGAAGCCTTGTGGGATTCAGTTCTCCGCATGTGTGGCTTTGCACATAAATAAACAGCTATTGCTTCTGAGTGCAGTGTGTGTGCCTGGAATAATGTGGGAAGAAAGAGAGGGATTTTACCCTAACTAGCTTAGAAATGCAGAGTTCTGGAAAGATTTAAGAGGGGGTAGCTGTCAAGCAAGCAGTAACCCAAACAATACATGGGCTGAATGAAAATTCAGAGTACTGCTGCGTGTGTGTCTCCCACTCCAAATGCTCTGTGAGTGGCTTATCTGGGAGAACTCTGTAAGGAGTCACTTGGGGGACAAGGAAGAAAGGAAATGTCAGCAAGATGTCTCCGAGACAATGAGTGGAAGAGTTTCAGAAAATTGTGCCTGTATAACTCATCAGGGAGGAGGTTTCAATGCAGCATTGTGGGGGAAGGAAGAGTAAATTATAAAAAAAAAGGGGAGTAGGAAGCAGTAAAAGTTTCCATAGGCTTTTCAAAGTGAAGGTGAGGAGCTCAGGCTCGTACTGTGTCACTTGCCACCTACTTCATGTCAGAATTTATCATAAATGCCAATGTGCAACACAAAAACAGCTGTCTCTGACTTAGGTACGGCTGCACGTAGTGGCAAAACACATTCCACTCTGGAGCTGATCTTGGTGGAGGTGCCACCTGCCTGCCTGACGCCGTTTGTGTTCTCCAGGTGTACAGGTGGGATGACCACTCCAGCCTGGTCCTGCAGAGCCTGAACGAGCAGAGGCACCGAGGCCTCTTCTGTGACATCGTGCTGGTGGTGGACGAGCAGAGAGTCCCGGCCCACCGCAACCTGCTGGCCGTGTGCAGCGACTACTTCAACTCCATGTTCACCATCGGCATGAGGGAGGCCCACCAGAAGGAGGTGGAGCTTTTCGGAGCCTCCTACATCGGCCTCAAGGCCGTGGTGGATTTCCTGTACGGCAGCGAGCTGTCCCTGGACGGAGGGAACATCGACTACGTGCTCGAGACAGCTCACCTGCTGCAGATCTGGAAGGTGGTCGACTTCTGCTGCGAGTACCTGGAGAACGAGGTCAGCGAGGAGAATTACCTGTACCTGCAGGAGCTGGCCTCCATCTACAACCTGAAGCGCCTTGACTCCTACATCGATTCCTTCATCCTGCAGAACTTCGGCACGCTGTCCTTCACCCCGGACTTCCTGCAGAACATCTCCTTGCAGAAGCTGTGCCAGTACCTGGACAGCAGCGACGTGCAGCAGGAGTGCGAGCACGACCTGCTGCAGGCCGCCCTGCAGTGGCTGACGCAGTACCCGGAGCGGGAGAACGAGGCTTACCAAGTGCTGGACAACATCCACTTCCCCTTGATCCCCAAGAGCGACCTGCTGCACCGGGTGAAGCCCGCCGTGTGCTCGCTGCTGCCCAAGGAGGCCAACTGCGAGGGCTTCATCGAGGAGGCGGTGAACTACCACAACAACGTGACGGCGCAGCCGGTGCTGCAGACCAAGCGCACGGCGCTGCGCACCTGCGAGGAGCGCCTGCTCTTCGTGGGCGGGGAGGTGTCGGAGCGCTGCCTGGAGCTCTGCGACGACACCTGCTTCCTGGACACCAGGAAGGGCCAGTGGGTGGCAGAGACGCCCCTGCCGGCCCGGAGGAGTCACCACTGTGTCGCCGTCTTGGGAGGCTTCATCTTCATAGCCGGGGGCAGCTTTTCCCGGGACAATGGAGGGGATGCGGCGTCAAATCTCCTATATAGGTATGATCCCCGCTGTAACCAGTGGATAAAGGTGAGACTTGAGCTGTATTATTTCTCTGTTCAAAGTCCTTTTTACGTTTAGAGTGTTTTCTCCTTTGCTGGTGGAAGGACGGGGCTTGTTAGAAGAGTCAACATGACAGCAAATGACTTCCAAATGAAAAGTCAAGTTAGTTAAGTTGAAGCTGCTACTTCAACTTAACAGCTTAACTTCAACTTAAATTGCAGCTACTTGTGCAATTTAAATGTTCCCACTTGAGTCCTTCGTGGGAATATTTGAATTGCACAAAGAGAAAAAGAGTTTGGGGCAGATATTCAGCTTCATTTGGGATTTGGGCATCTCATTTGAGAAATTCCTGATCAGCATCTGCCTGCAATTCTTTAGATTACTTCTGGGAATAATGCTGGAATGGACTTAGAGGGGATTGCTTGGTTCATCTTCCTCAAGCAGTAGTACATACAAATCAAAAATGGGTGTGATGTAGAAAGGAAATGTCTCTGACATTTGTCAAGTGTCTGTGTGCTAAATGTCCTTTAGAACAAGCTCTTCGCTCCCAGTCCTGCCACAAAACCCTTCATCTGTGTGGGTCACTGCATCAGCCACTCCCTGTTCCTATATGGACACTCATGGTTCCTATATGGACCAGTTATGGTTTCCATATGAACCAACCATGATTCCTCTGTGAATCAGTCATCCCAGATGGTTCACTTGTGGTTTTCAGTGATTCCAATAGCTGTTTCTTGCAGAGTTTGGGAAGGAGTTCCTATAAACACAAATGTTAATAGAGTAACCTGTCTCTTAGATGTTTCCTGTTTTCCCCTTGTTTGAAAATCGACATCACTGCAGAAAACAGAAGTGTTGTATGAATGTAATGGTCAAAACCAGAATGTCTCCTTAGCAAATAAAGGGGAAGGAGCAACTTCCCCTCCTCAGACATGGATAGCCCTTTAGTCCCTTGCTTACCAGACACTGGAAGATGCCAGCAGGTTATTTTCTTTGCCAGGTTGCCTCCATGAGACAGCGACGAGTAGATTTCTACCTGGGAGCCATCACTGACATGCTGGTGGCTGTTGGTGGCAGGAATGAAAACGGGGCCCTGTCTTCAGTTGAGACCTACAGCCCTCAGAAGGACTCCTGGAGCTACATAGCAGGACTGCCCAGGTAACTGAGCTGTTTGGAAGTTCCCCTGTGTTTGAGGAGTGGTGGTAAAGGGAGCTCGTGTGACTTGAGCTGATGAATGGGAGGAAGGGAGGGAGGGGAAGTAAAACCCCTGTGGCATCAGCCGTATGAAACCACAGCAGCAGCTGGCATCTGAGCAGGCAGTGTGCCTCGTGTCAGCAAGGTTTTAATTTTCATCCCAAGGTGCATCTGGAGGATGGGAAGGAGAGCTCAGATCATTTCATTCTACAATTCTTACAAAGCTTTTCCTGAGGCCCCTTGGAGTTGAATATTTTCAGAAGCACTTTTCACATCTTGGTCAAAGGGGTTTGTCATTTCTTTGGCCTTACTTTGTCACCCTGGTGTGATGATTTTCCTCATGGGGTGTTTCTCTGTGCTTGGCTGCTCAGGTTGGCTGTCACAGCTAAACACATTTACCTCTGTTGGAAATACAGAACCATGGCAAATGTGAGCTCTCTCTCTCTCTCTCTCTGTGTCTGAGTTAAAACTTGGCTGTTCTGCTTTTGAGAGGCTTAAGCCCTGCAGCTCTTGTGGTAACAGACAGGACATTTCTGTGTCTTGAATCAACGTCAGAGCAGTGACTTTGGAAGGACAGCAGGACAGCATTTCATTTGCTGACAGTGACTCCGATTTCGTGGTGTTTCACATTTGTGGGAATCACAGGGACGTTGGCTGTCTGGATGGTGTTTCCATGATGTCTGAAACCTCAGCAGCAGTGCTGGCTTTCCTGGTTGCATCACAGAGCAGGTTCCTGCAGTTTGGTTTTTCTCTGGTCCCTGAGCTGCAGAGCTGCAGAGCCAGAGGCAGCCAGTGAAGGCACAGAAGCCTGTTGCCCAATTCTATTTTGGGCAGGCGCTGCAGTGCACGGCTGATCCAGGCTAACAGCTGGGCTCGAGTGCTTTCCACAAGCAGGATCCTGTTTTATTTCTGCTCACACAGGCAGACCCAGCAGCTGGGGCTAAACACCCCAGCCCTTCCTGGGAAGCTGTGTAGGAGAGTATCTTCAGCTCCTAAATCCTTCTGTTAACTGGGGTCACCTGTGAGGTGTATCCTGGATGGATATTTTTACTCATAAATGATCCTGGGGAAGTTCACACAGTTGGCTTAATCCACCCAGGTGGTCTGAAAAGGGGCAGTTTGTCTGCATATTCCAACTGCTGCCTGTGTGCTGGCTTTGGGAATTCTGCAGCTGCAGCATTTAAAGTGAACTTTGGCTTGTGGGTGTTAATTTTTTATTAGATTGCCTGGCTGGTCTGCTTGGATGAGGCAAAAGTCCCCCCCCCCTTAGGGGACAGACCCCTCTTACACTGCAGGGAGTGGGATGAATTATTCCTGCATCCAAATAAATGATTCTGCATCCTCTCTTCCTGTTGCTCTGTCCTTGTGTCAGCCCAGCTGTGTGGGGAACTAGACATCTTCCCACTTTTCCATGCAGCTGCTGTTTTGCACCTTGAAGTGTCTTCAGTTAGATCTTAGTGGACTCTTGGCACCTGTGGATTTTTTGTCTTTTCAGCTCTTTTTTGCCCTTTAGTGCTGGGCAGTGAATTGTTTGAGTGTTTCTGCACGGAAGGAAAAGGGCAAAAAGAACTTTAGGCAGGTTGCAGAAGGCCAGACTCAGAGGTGAGCAACAGGAACCTTCCTGACACACAACCACTGCTTGAGCTGGGTCAGCAGTGGCTCTGGCAGATTTGGGGATGCTGAAAAGGGTCTGGGGAGCACTTCCTCGAGGTACTTCAGGTGGAGCTGTTGGAGCAAGTGCAGAGGAGGCACCAGGGTGATCAGAGGGATGGAACACCTCTCCTAAGAGGAAAGGCTGAGAGAACTGGGATTGTTCAATCTGGGAAAGAGAGGCTTCAGGGTGACCTAACTGTGGCACTCCAGTGCCTGGAGGGAGCCCACAGAAAAGATGGAGAGAGACTTTACAAGGGCCTGGAGCGCCAGGACAAGGAGGAATGGCTTCCCATGGGCAGTGGGCAGGGTTAGATCAGGTATTAGAAAGAAATTCTTTGCTGTGAGATGGTGAGGCCCTGGTACAGGTTTCCCAGAGAAGCTGTGGCTGCCCCATCCCTGTGATTTACTGGCAGTGGAGGAAGGATGAGAGAGGATTCTGTGATCCATTCAAGACTAAAATCATTCTAGCTACAGTTCCTGCTGCCTGCTCCAGTCTTCCCTTCCCTCAGCTGATCTCTGTTTTTCTCCTCACCACATGGTTTTGTTCCTCAAACTTTAAGTTCCTGTTTCACTTAAATAACATCTCCCCCAGCCCTATTCTAGCAGCAAGACTTTTCTGGTAGAGGAAACCAAAAGCTCCAGTCCTCTGCTTCTCGACTGCCTGATCAGGCAATGCATCCCAACCAAACCACCTCTTTTCCTGGGTTTTTCTGTCTTCTTCCCTCTGAAGAGAATATGTGCAGGTGTTTTGGTCCTCTTGGGAGCATGACCACCAGAAGCAGGCTTTTTGGTGCCATTCCTGACTGCCCCAAGCCAGCAACTGCCTGGAATTCTGTTCCCTGGAGTGACAGGCTCATGTTGAGGTCATTCTGGGGTGTGGGCTTGTGTTGTTCCAATCAAGCTGTGTGGGGTGGGACTCTCAGAGGTTGTTTGCTAAAGCTTCTATGCTGAACATCCAGAAAATGGATTTGTTTTGTTGCTTCCCAAGGGTTAGAGCTTGCCATGTGTGTGGAGATTTGCAGGGGAAAGGCAGTGGTTGTGTCCTTGAGCACACATGCCAGTGCCAAATCCCGTGTCCGTGCTGCTGCTCGCAGTCTCGCTCCTCTGAGGAAGAGCTTTACAGGCTCTCCTTTATCTCCTCTTACCCCCGTCTCCTTCCCACCCTATATGGTCAAAACAACACGTTGTTTTCCCTAAGCACTCTCTTGGAAGGAGCTGAGCTGTTTTGACTGAACTGAGGCTGTCTTGCTGGAGAAGCAAACAGCCTCTCGGGGCAGATGCTTCGCAGGGAAAACTTCAGCCAAGTTGTCGAAAGGGTGGACCTGCTCCAAGCCTGCTACAAGGGAATTCATTTTGCCTGATGCTCATTAGGATCCTTGGTTGTTAGATACCTTTCCCTGTCTTCAGAGAGGTCCTGTATTTTTTGCCCCTTTGCCCAGAAACTGGGAGCAGTTTCTGTCATAGTTTCTAGCCCGGCAGGGAGCAGTGGTGGCTGACGAGCTTGGCAGAGCAGGAGGTGGGGCAGTGTGTTCTCATCCTGAACAGACCATGAAAAGGTCTGCTGCAGACAGCAGTGAAATTAATTGAGTGGCCCTAGGTTAAAGTTTGGCAGAACAACTGAAAGCTGTTGTGTGAGGAGCTGTGTTGGAACAGGTTGGGCAGTGATGGTATCTGCTCTGCCGGTTGGGTCATGAACGATCTCGCAGGGCTACGACAGGTGGACAGTGAGATTCAGAGCAACCACAGCTCACCTGGACTTTGGTTGGAGTAGGGGATTCCCAAAGCTTTATTGAGTTTTGTGTTCTTGTGTCTCGGACAGTAAATGGTAGGTTTTCTAGCATTTGAATGGTGTTACTGGGTCAGGAACTAATTTTTCAGCACTGTATCTGGGCTAAGGCATTCAAAATCAGCACCAGGCTCCAGCAGATGTTAACATGAAATCTCCTTTCTCTTGATGCCTCTACTTTTTTCTGGCCACTCCTGCAGGTAACAGTGCCAAAACTGTCAATGCTCTCTGTTGGAGGATGTCTGGACCCACTCTATTGATGTTCCTGTTCTGTTGCCAATTTAGAAACGCTCCTCTCTCAATCACAGGGCTTGTAGAAAGAGTTTGTATTGATTGGTTTCAATTTATGCATCTGCTTCATGCAGTTCTTATGAAAGTGATGCTATTTCGGATGAGCTTTCAGAGGTGAGGCAAAGTGAAACACCTCTGGTGCATTTCAGTGGGTAATTGTCCTGTACTGGACAATAACAAATTGTTGGTCGATTTGATGCTTCAGATCTGATTGTTTCTGTCAAACCTCTCTCTTAGCTGTTGCTGTTCCTGGACACAGCCAGTGACTGAGGCAGAAGAACCAGATCAGTGTTTTTTCTGCAGCTGCCTGTGCTGGGCTTCATGCCTGTGCTTGAGAGACAATGGCTATTGCTTGCTCACCTGTACAGAACTCCAGAGTAGGAGAATATTTAACCTACTTCTCCAAAGGCCATGCAAGTTTTTATTAACTTAGGGTCATTTTTCCCTGAATGATGAATGCAGTGTGATTGCCATCAGCAGTGCAATAATGCCAGGCTCTGGGGTGGATTCTGTGTCCTTGCATTGTCCTCCTGGCTCCTCCAAACTCCCTGGTACAGCACAGCCTCCAGGCAGCTTGGTTTCATGTGGGTTTCAAGTCTGCTGCAGTTTGAAATGAACTGAACTCAAGCACTTCATCCCATCCCCAGACTGAGCATTTTCAAAACCATTGCTGTGTGTAGAGAGAAACACAGGCCCTGACAAGCAGCCCAGGAACCACTGGAGATGGACAGTCCCAGCTCTTGTCTGGAAGAGACCTCAGACAAAGTGGAGCAGCACCTCTGGGCACTTCACCTGCTGTAGTATTTCTGTCAGGGGTGAAAGCCAGGGGTTCATGTGCTCAAGGAACATCATGTCCACCAGAAGCACTGAGCGTGAATTAACTGCTTCCTTCATGGGGCACATTGAGAGCTGTGGAAATTCTGCCTAACTGTACCAAAGTTCTCTCCTTTTTTCTTCCTGTCTTTTCCCTGAGAAGCCAAGAAGCAGAACAGCTTCTGTTGTGTGCAGTCACCTCTGCAAGATCTCCAGGGCTGGTTCTCCAGCCCCATAGTTGAACAGACTGTCCTGGTCATTATCAGCCCAAGTGTGTCAGGGATTTTCCTGCTTCTTGGAGCAGGAACCATTAAAATACCTGATTCAGACAGGGATCAGAGGTTTCGGTAGGCATCTGGAATAATAACCACCTTTTCGCTCATCTCTTGTGCTTTCAGGGTAAATGTGGGGTTTCTTTTCTAGTCCATCTTTTTCCCTTGGCACAGAAGTGCTGGCACTCAGGTGTGTGGGAGATGTTCTGATAGCACTTGCGTGGCTCAGAGGAACCATTAGCCTGCGAAATAAAAACAGCTCAAGGTTCTTTCCACACGGATCACCAGCGTGTTCAGGCATGGTTCAAAGGCTAAAGCCATGCTAGCAGAGGTTTGTCTGCCGTGGAGGTTGCGTTGTCTCGAGTGCCTGACTACAAAGGATGGTGGTAGAGGCTCGTGAGTGCAGCGTGATGAGTACATTGCTCTGTGCCCTGTGGGTATTGAATCGTTCGGGCTCCTTGTGAGAACCAATTTGCTGTGGCTGGTGCTGCATCTTTTGACATCCCAACTCTCCCAAAAGAGTAAAAAAAGATATGTAGGAACAATATGTTCAAAGCAGCTGTTGCTGCATCACCTTGGCTATCCACTTCTGAGAGCTCAGAGGGGTTTGGTCAGAAAGAGCTTAGAGTGAAGTTAAGAACAGCCTGGAGATTTAGGTTTGTAGTGGCTTTATTACAGATGATCAAAGGGGGCTTCTCTCTGCCCTGTGGATGCAGCGTGCATGGTGTCACTTCCACCATCTCATTTTCTCTTACTTCACCATGATCTGTGATGGGCTGGAGTCTGCTGCCTTGCCCTGGGGTGGCCAAAGAAGCTCCCACCTGTAGGGCAGCAGTGGTAGAGCAGACAGATGGCTCAGGAAAAGGACACTGCCTGTGTTGGGACTGCAGATGAACTGGGCAGAGAGCGCCCGTGGGTAAGAAATGTGACCAGTGATCCTGAAGCTGTGCAAGGGCAAGGCAGCAGCAGTTTTCTTCTTGGTTTATCCCTACTGGTAAGTCTGAGAGGTGTCATGATTATTTCCCCTTTCTGTCACAGGAACTTACTGAGATGTGGATTTTTTCCCTCTCTGGCCCTCTCAGATTGATGCGAGCCAAGCACTGGAGCAGGAAAATGGGAGTGAAGGTCATGCCAGTAGAGCAGGATGGGCTATTTCTGTTGTGTGACACACTCTAGAGGATGCATTAAAAAGTGATTGTCATGCCTTAGTGCTCTGTAGCGACCAGCTATGGAAAGGGCGATATAAAGGTGGTTGTCAGGCTGTGCATTCTGCAGTGCAGGGTGAGGCCCTGGGAATGAGAGGAGTTACTGGGTAACCACCAGATCAGGGATTCTTCTGCCTTTAGTTACTGTTTATTTGCTTCTTTAGCTCAGTCCCTGCTGCATGCTCATGAGTCTCAATAAAATCCATAAGGGCTGTTCCTGTTTGCCTGCCCCAGGTTTACCTACGGCCACGCTGGCACCGTCTACAAGGAATTCGTGTACATTTCGGGAGGCCACGACTACCAGATCGGCCCCTACAGAAAGAACCTGCTGTGCTACGATCACCGCACGGACGTGTGGGAGGAGAAGAGGCCCATGATCACTGCCAGGGGCTGGCACAGCATGTGCACCTTGCAGGACAACATCTACTCCATCGGCGGCAGCGACGACAACATCGAGACCATGGCTCGGTTTGACATCCTCAGCGTGGAGTCCTACAGCCCCCAGTGCAACCAGTGGACCAGAGTGGCCCCTCTGCTGCAAGCCAACAGCGAGTCGGGGGTGGCAGTTTGGGAAGGCAAGATTTACATCCTCGGGGGCTACAGCTGGGAGGAAGCTGTCTTCTCCAAAACAGTCCAGGTCTATGACAAGGAGAAAAATAAGTGGTGCAAAGGGACGGACTTGCCCAAAGCCATTGCCGGAGTGTCCGCGTGCGTCTGCGCCCTGAAACCCAAAACCGAGGACAAAAAGAAAAAGATAAAAACGAAAAAACATCAAGATCGAGGAAGATGACCACTCCTGGCTAGCCACCCTTGGATGGTGGGCTCCAAAGGGACCTTGTATTTAGACATTTCTATCTAACCTTTATTCTTTTTCTTTTTAAACAGGGTGGGGAGGGCATCTTCTGAAGCCTCAGAAAATGTGTGGGTTTTGGATTAAACTCATGTTTAAGGTAAAAACAACAAAAGAAACCAAAAACTCCCCCTCTTGCTATATACAAAGGGTGATGTGGCCAGAGAGGTTCTGCTGCTCTCCTGAATGTTAAGGCTTAGGCTTTTCCTTCTGTGGTTCATGGCATTTCCACATACATCGTATTATATCGACACTTTAAGGAAGTTTTTAAAAACGACTTTTATACTTTTTTATACCACATTTTGCTAACTCAATCTCTCGTTTGCCATATATTACGTTGTTGACTATAGAAGCTGCTGCTCTGTGCTTGTGACCCCGTTGTTGGCGTCAGGAACTCCTCGTTTGATGATCTTTGGTCTCTGTGTGGCTTGGCCAGGACGTGGTGCAGCTGTTGGAGCAGCACTGGCATTCCCAGCATTGTCAGGCAGTCAGCTGGAATTGGGACTATTGTCACAATTCCAGCTTCCCCAGAGCCCAGCCATGCTCATAAACACGCTTTATTTCAGTGACTGCTGATCTGCTGAGTGGATTTCAAGGGCTTTGGTTTAAAGTTCAGCTGTTGATCATTGCTGTTGATTTTTTTCCTCAGTGCTCCTCTCCCATCTCCCTTTCCATGTATTTCAGATTTGCCTTTTCTTCCATCTGGTATATGTGCAGGTGATATCCTGCTACCCCTCATTCTTTTGTCCTTTTTTTTCCCCCCAAACTACTTGCCTCAATAATTGGAAAACACTAAGAAATCATTTTTGCACTTAATTTCATTTAAAACTCTGGTAAAACTAAGACCTACTACAAGCACACGTGTATTGAAAGAGGTAACAATAAAATTCTGGAGTGCAAGGAGGTTATAGGTGGATTCTTCAATGCTAAGAAAAGTAGTTGGAATTAATTTTCTGAAACTCTTTGAGGTTTTTTTGGTGTTTTTTTTATTAAAAAAAAAGCCTCAGGAGTCAGTCTTTCATTTGCATTAATGGATTTATTTTAAAGCCTTTGTATACTGCATGAGGTAATGGTTATTCTTTCTTAGCCTAAAAATGAATTTAAAACAGAACCAAAAAAAAACCCCAAATGAAACATTTTGGTTATGACAAACTCATTGACAAGTTTTTGGCGTTATTTTTTTAATATCTGAAATCGTTGCTATGTTGACTGACAAGCACTTAACTTTTTGGGGACATTTTCATGTGTAAGTAGGGAACAAAAATTTCAGACTTGCTTTTTTTTTCTGTTACCGGGTTGCTTGTTACTATATCCCCTCTTTTAACGTGTTTATGTATTACATTAATGTCTGGGAACAATAAATCCAGTTTAGAATATTCTATTCATCAGTTTGATGTCTTGTGTATTGATTTCATTGAGGTTTTCCTTTTTGATTAATTGGAAGAAAATAATCCTGTAATCATTTTTCAGTGAAATTTATAATGGTGGAAACATTTTAGTAGGAAGGTAAATTTAACAATATGAAGTAGAAATAGAACTTATTTAGATAATTCGTCTTTTCTGCATTTTTCTGCTCCAGACAGTCAGAAGAGACAAGGGGGAATGGCTCACCACTGCCAGAGGGCAGGGATGGATGGGATCTTGGAAGGAGTTGTTCCCTTGAGGGTGGTGAGGCCCTGGAACAGTTGCTCAGAGAAGCTGTGGATGCCTCTGGATCCCTGGAAGTGTCCAAGGCCAGGCTGGATGGGGTTTAGAGCACCCTGGGACAGTGGGAGGTGTCCCTGCCCATGGCAGGGGCTGAAACAAGAGAAGTTTTAAGGTCCTTTCAAGCCAAACCATTCTATGATTCTATGAAATTCCTTTTCACATTTTTGGAGGTCTGACAAAAGATCCAATCCAGTTTGTAGGGTGGTTTCAAAGACAGTATTTAATGGTGCCTAGATAAAACAATTTACAATTTCTTAGCGTTAAACTTCACTGCATGAACAAAAGACAGCTTCAGTGCTCATCAAAGCAAGCCTTGTTTCCCCTGCTCTATGTGTTGGGGAAAATACCAAAGCCAGAGGCTGTGAGTGACTGTGGGACATCTCCTGTGTCATTAGAGGTCCTTGGGGGATTGTACCTGTTGTTGCTAGATTTTTCCATTATTAAAGGAACAAGGGATCCCCATTTGCCCATGGCAGGGAGCACTTCTAAGGGCACAGTCTGGCAGAGTGCCTCTGGATTTGGGATGTTGTGGATCCAGATGTGGCTGATCACCCCTCGATTTGGGATGTTGTGGATCCAGATGTGGCTGATCACCCCTCGATTTGGGATGTTGTGGATCCAGATGTGGCTGATCATCCCTTGGGAAGTGTCAGCAGACAACACAGGGAGCTTGGAGATCACCCACGCTCCCCAGCAGTGCACGGCTTTGGGGAATTGGTGTGCTGGAATTTCTGAAAAATGAAAGGGAGAATTTGCGTGGCATGAGTGGATTTCTGCTCTGGTTTTTGAGGTCTGGACAGTCCTCTTGGTGAGGACCTAGGGTTGGTAGAGGAAAGGTGTATTCTCTTGGTTCGGCCTGGCTCCTGAGCTTGCACATCCCATCGCCTTCATCCCTAAGCTCTGTGAAGTATTTTACTCTTGCCAGGAAGCACAGCTCCTTCTTCTTGCCCCGGGGAAAAATAACTACTGCTCTACCTCATTTTTAAAAAGGCTTCCATTGCCAAATTCTGAGGAAAGCTTGTTTTACCTGAAACAAAGCAGCTACCAAAACCCTCAGGTTTGCTCTTCCCACACTTCCCTGCCTGTATCGTGGCATTGGCATGTCAAGGAGCTGCTGCCTGTAACTCTGACGTTAGATAACAAATCCCTCGAGGTACCCTGAGGGAAAAATTACAGCCTGGTGTGAGATGCAGTTGTTTTGAAGGCTTGAGAAAGACGGTGGAAATATTTTTGTTCTCGAGTCGAAATTTTAAATTGAGAAAAATGCGCTGGCGTCTTTCTGGGTAAGAGATCAGACTGCTTTCAGTGGTTTCTTGCAAAGACTGCTGATTTTCTGGGAGCTGTTTAGGATTCTGGATTCTTGCGTGACAGCAAAAAAAAAGGGTTGTGTGTCTAGGGAATGTAAAGAAATAATTTAAGCTTCAGTACTCTTTCTGAGAGCAATTTAACTTGCAGAAAACAAGCCCGGATTTGAATTGTGATTCTTCCCTCGCTGGTATGTCTTAGTAAAGCTCTGACCAGTAAGATGAAAAAAAAAAAAGCTGGCGTGACAGGCTTTAAATATTATTTTATTTCAGCTTCTCGAGCTATTTCAGTTCTCATGAATGCAATAATGAGCGAGATGCTAATTATCCCTTCATGAACTTATGGCTTTGGGGTGTCTCAGGGATCAGGTCAGGGCAGATGGAGAGGTTCTGTCACCGCACTGAGAGTCAGAGCACAGCTCAGCTACTCACAGCTTCCTCCTCCTTCCTGGTCACTCCATACAGGGAGGACACAGCCCAGTCACAGGGTTACACACATTTTTCAGTTCCTCCTGGAATTTGGGGTAGCTTTGGGAAAAGATATACCTTTGTTTGTATGATGATGGGTTCGGTGACAGAACATGAGGGGAAGGTGAGATGCTGGTTCTTTTGACACCCCAGAACTGAAAGAAATGATTGAATGAGAAGAGGGAAGATGTATATTTAAGATAAGGATGAATAAGTCACAATTAATTAGCCAGAAGTTCTGCATAGGTAATTGAAACACTGAGTCAAGCACCCACATGATCTACTAAAGACTTGTCCACACTTCAAATGTGTTTCTCCTTGAACTGGTCCATGCTTAAGCTTTTTACATCAGCAAATCTTTTACAAATGTCCAGCAAATTTAGGAATATGGAGTTTGAAGTCAGGTTTGAATCAACCCATTAATGGAATTAAATAGCTGCTGTTTGTGTCCCGTGCTACCTGTCTGAAATCTTCCACCTGCAGAGCCATTCCTGCCCTTCTGCTCTCAGGTTCCCTTTGCCCACTCCCAGTGCCTGCTGCTGGCCTGGGACATTTAGGGCTCAGAAAGTTCAAAAATATTACCAAGGTTGATAATTCTGCCATCTCTGATGCTGATCTAGAGCTGGCTGGTTCTCTACTGAAAACTTAAATATCCTATTTTTAGTATGAGCCAACTGACCCTCCCTGAGATCCAGCCAGGGAAGGTGAGTGCTGCTTGCAAATACTTTATGTAGGCGAAAGACCTTATTGGACCTAGAAACTGTTGGGATAAAGGTTCTGCAACTCTGGAAAAAAAAAAGTCCTGGGAGCTCCTGAAGCTCTTGGCACCAGGAGGAAGCTCTACAAGGACAGCACTAAACCTCCTGAAGTGTTACAGTGTTCCCTGTCCCTGAAAAAGTGACTTTGGGGAGTGCTCCAACTCCCCAAAAGTCACCCTCAGAGGTGCTCAGAAGTCATGTGTGCACATCTCCTGGGCACTGTCACAAGCACAGATCTCATGACCTTGTGAAATCCCACGGAGTCCCCAGCACTTTGCATTTCCAGCAGGATAAGAGCAATTAGAGCAGCACCTGGAGCCAGATACCCCTGGGAGTGGTTCATCCAGCTCCCGGGTTGCTGTCAGACAATCCTTTATTTCCACAGCTGTGGACCTCATCTGTTTTTGATAAATTCACACGTTCTTAGGAACATTACTCCATAAATCTTAAGAACGTGGGTACGCAGGAAGAAAAATATGACACTGGTTATTTTTTTTTTTTTTAATTTGGAAAAGCAACTGGTTAATTTGGAGGGATAATTCAGAGCCACTGGCATAAAGGATGTAAAAAAAAGAACTGATTTATGCAATGAAAGCAGTAATGAAGTAACAGGCTGACAATATTAATAAAACAGAACGGAGGTGGAAACTTTGCAGCAAGTAAGTTTCATCAAAGCACGGTATTACAAAAAAAACCCCCTTAGATTATTAGGAAATATTATGGTAAAATGTTAACAGACTTTATAATTAAACTCTACTAAGATGGGATAAAATTGAACGTGTTTAAAATGTTGCTGAATGAGACAGTGACATCCTTTCTCAGTTTTCACCCTCAGCTCTGGGTTTTAACACTTTTGGTGTTGAATTTTCTGCTTTCCAGGCTGAAGACACTGTGCTCATTTGTATTTTGAAACAGTCAGTTTACTTAGGCAGCATTGTGGGCAGAAGGGAATTTTGCCTTCAACCAGACGAGCTACGTAAGGGTTTTCACTCCATTATTTACCTTGTAAATTAGACTCCCGAGGGGAGAGGGGCTTTCAGACGTTTGAAATGCTGTATGCAAAAAGCCTGAACATTTGTCTCCCTTTTTTGTTTCTCCCTTTTAATATTAACCAGCCATTTTCACTGCTGGTTCTCTGCCTCAGGACAGCACAGCAACACTTGCGAGAGACAAAAGCGAGGGAGCGGCAGCTGGGTGTGTCAGCTGGAAGGGTAAAGGCTGATAGACAAAATCATTTACTGTCATCAGCACAAGTAAGTGTTGCACTTCACAAAACAGGAGGGACGTGTCCTTGTCGTGGAGACGGGGAGGAATCTTCTCCCCACTCTCTGTGAACAGCCAAAGATACAAAGTTCTTGTGTCGTGTCCTCCTCCTTTTCTTCTCTTCACCTTTCTCACTGATAAAAAAGTTGTCTCTATCACTCGCTTCTCAGCCGAAGTGGACTTTTGCAGGACTTTTGTAGTTTGTTTAAGGAAAAAAAAAAAAAAAAAAAAAAAAGGGATTAAATTAGCGATTAATTTGATGGCTTCTTGCCTGGGGGTTTCAGTATTGTTATGACTCAATCCTCTCAAAATCATGAGATTGGCTTAGTCATTCCCTTTTTTTTATTATTTTTATTTTTTTTTTTCCTAGATACAAACCCTGAACCCATTCTCACCCTGGTTTATTTGGGACAGAGTTGGGACAGCTTCGCTCTGGCATCATCTGGGCATGCAGCTGTCCCTGTCACCTGCCAGAATGACCCCTGGCACGTGCCCTTTTATGGATGGAATTTGGGCATTAGGAGGAATTTCTTCACAGAAAAGGTGATTAAACCTTAGAACGGACTGTCCAGGGAGGTGGTGGAATCACCATCCCTGGAGGTGTCCAAGGAATGCCTGGATGTGGCTCTCAGTGCTCTGGGCTGGCTGACAAAGTAAGGGTTGGTCACAGGTTGGACTCGATGGTCTTGGAAGGCTTTTCCAACTTAATCAAGGAATCACAGAATTATTTGGGTTGGAAAAGATCTCTGGAGATTACCCAGTCCAACGACCATGCCAAGGTAGGGACATCTGGAGCAGGTGACATGGGAATGTGGGCAGGTGGGGTCAGAATGTCTCCCTCAGAGGAGACTCCACGCCTTCCTTGGGCAGCTATTCCAGAGCTCTGCCACCTTCAACGAACAGAAATTCTTCCTCAGGTTGAGCTGAAATTTCTCGTCGTTTAGTTTACGGCTGTTGCTGCTTGCCCTGGTGTTGAGCACCACAGGAGAAGGTCTGGCACCATCCCGGCACAGGGTGCCCAAGCTGTAGCTGCTCCTGCATCCCTGGAAGTGTCCAAGGCCAGGCTTGAAGCAACTTGGTTTAGTGGAAGGTGTCTCTGACCATGGCAGGAGGTGGAACTGGATGATCTTCAAGCTCCCTTCCAACCCATCCCATCCCATGATTCTGTGATCCTTTTGGCGCCCGCCCTGACGATTATTTCATATGCATTGACGAGATCCCCTCTCAGCCTTCTCTTCTCTAGGCTCAACCCGCCCCGCTCCCTCAGCCTCTCACAGGCGAAATGCCCGGTGGGGTGTTCCAGGGAAGCTTTTTCGGGCTCCTCGGCCGCCTTCCAGCCCGGGGCCGCCCCGCTCCCCTCAGGGAGGCGGCGCCGCCGCCCGCCCTTTTCCCTGGGCGCCCTCAGCTCCCGCCCCGTGCGCGCGCAGCGGGCGGGCGGGGACGGCGCATGCGCGGTGCGGCGCGCGCCCGCCCGCCCGGCCCGGCTGGTGCGTGCGAGGGAGAAGATGGCGGCGGCGGGGGCGGCGGCGTGAGGGGCCGGGACCGCCGAGCTGCCCGGGGACGCGGGGCGCCATGGCCCTGCACGGCGCGCAGGTACCGTCCGGGCCCGCGGGTAACCCCTGCGGCACCGCGCCCGGACCCCGCCGGGCTCCCGGCGGCGGGCGGGCCCCGGGGTGGGGGGGGGGGAGCGTGGTGGCCGGGAGTAGGCCCAGGGTGATTGTGCACGTTCATTGAATGTGCTGAGGGCGGTGGGGCGGCCTCGCTGCCCGCTGGGACGGCGGATCCGGCGCTCCCGGGGCGGAATTCCCATCCCGGAGGGGTCCGGAGTGCGAGGGGTCGGCCCCACGCCGGTGTCGGTGTCACCACGCCGGGGCCTGGGGCGGGGGGTGTCGGTGCTGAGCCCCCGCCCGAGGGTGGCTCGGACAGAGCCCATCGCTCCGGCTGCTCTTTTTTGTTTTTTTTGGAAGTGGGGGGGGGAGAGGCAGAAACGATTCTATAACGAGAAGGCAATAAGGAGATTTGTAAACTAATCCTCCCCCCTCCCCCCCGCCCAAACACTCGATAAACCCCGGCGCATCGGGGTGCAAAGGGCTGAGTGTTGCAAGATCGCCGTGCACGGGGATGCGTGTGCGGATTCCCTGTATCCCACTGGCTGAACCAGCCGGGAGATTTGTGCACCGAGTGGAAAAAAAACTGCAGTCGTGGTGGTTTTTCGCTGGAAGTTTACAGCTCGGTTCCTGGGCTAATCCAGTGTGTGCTTAGAGCGAATGATTGAATGGGTTCGCTTCGCTGTTTCTTTCCCTTAAGGTTTTTCTCCCAAAGAGCTTGAAAGCAGGAATGTCAGGAAAAGCGTGTGGAAGCACTGAAGTGTTTTATTTGCAAGACTTGGAGCAACTTTGTTGTTTAGCAAATAATAAAGTTTAGAAAACCGTGGTGGCGTTAAAAGTGATTTTGTTAAGGATCCGTGTCTTCTGTCATAGAAAGCACATTTTATAAAATGTAAGTCATTTCGAACAGGGTGGTGCTTTATTATGAGTTCTGTGGGTTTTGGTTTCTTTTTTTCTGAATGAGGTTAAGTTACACATCAAATGAAGTTGTGCACTGGTGGCAGTGACACTGATTTTTCCATTAAAAAAAAGTTTGTAATCGGTGAAAACTGTACCAACATTTCTTGTCTAGCTTGATTTATTTATGTTTGAGGAAGAAAAAAGTGAGTGCTCTTGTTAATATGGGTGTTTTAAGGCAGCTGCAGTGTCTGGAGTTTGTTTCAAATTTAAGACTAATTTTAAAATTTTGTGTCCTTCAAGGTGTGTTGTGTCCTTTCATTTGAAAGTGAAGGAAACTCACTTGGACCTTTTTTTTACTGTCCCAGTGAATGGTTTTTGGAATGCAGATACATCAGAAGGATTCAGTGTCCAGCTCAAAGAGTTGTTTCAGTCCCTGCTTTCTCCCCCCTCAGCAGTGCATGTGGTCAGTGTGATAAGTTTGGGGTTTAAAATGCAGCTTTTTTCATGATTTGGAGGAGTTAAGGACATATTTTGGTCTGTACGTAATTATGTTGGTGTACTTTAAAACAAACAAACAAACAAAAAGTTAGGCTGATGATTTAGTTTATGGTGAAGTGCTCCATAGCTGAAATTCAAACTGGGCTGTAAATTCATCTTTAGTAGCAACCTGAGCATAGACTATGTTAAATCATCCCCCTCTGTAGGTAAAGGTGGATTTTTAGGTCTCGTGAGGTTGCTGCTTAAGTTATAATATATTATCTGTATTATATAGTTTGTATTTAATGAGAACATATATAGTTGGGAAGCACATTTATAAGATATTGTTTAGCTAATGCTTTGTTCATGTTATTAAACAGAACCTATTTGGGGTTTTGTGGGTTTTTTTGGTGTGGGGGTTTTTTTGTTTTTTGGGTTTTTTTTCCCAAATTTAACTAGTTTATTGAGATGGTGTCTGGGATTTATGTGAGTACATCTTCCAGAGCAGTGCTGTGGTGCTGAATTCAGGTAACACTGTTTTGGACCCTTTGGGATGAAAAGCTTGAAGATAAGTTCAGAGATGCAGTTTTAGATGTAGGGTGTTTTCTTTTTGTTTTAAGATGGTAGTGTTATAGATCAGTAGAAAGAAATAAGAAAGTTTTGATAAAAGTTGCCAGTTCTGAGTACAAGATAAATAACATTTTTGAGTCATTGTGTTCATGTCATGAGGCAGAAGTGGACAAAAGTGTGTTCTTCTTCCATAGCTCTCATTTGGGTGTACCATCATTGAGGCATTTTTTGTCACACAGTGGAAAAAACATCTTCAGGAAAATCCTGCTGCTCCTCCAGCTGAAATGCAGAGTCAGACTTCTGCCAATGGATGGATTCATGGAATAGTGGGCAGAAAGATTTCATCAGTCAGTTTGCACATTGTGACAAATGAATCCCGAAACACCATCATATCCAATATTTCCAAAGGGACATTGATTTTGGGTGCTCAGCAAGCACAGAAGTGTTTGATTGCACAGTTCAGATCCTGCTGGTGGTTTGCACCTCTATTCCATGTCACTATTTCATAATCATCTCATGAGAGGTTTAAGTGTTGCTGTCAGTCTGCTGGGTGTGTGCTGACTGTATTCACAATCTGTCCTTTTTTTAAGGTGAGCCAGAAGTAAACCTGCTGTATCACTCCATGACACTAAAGATGTTAAGCTGCTCTAGTTAAAACCACTTGTCATCAAGGGCATCTAAAAATCTCTTAAAAAAAAAAAAAAAGACAGCTTAAAAACTATTTCCCTGTTTGCAAAGAATAAAACTCTGTAGGAACTGTTTAAACAGTTGTTTTAGCCACTTTTTCTATTGTTTTTCACAGAAAGAATTAATACAGACACATCATTTGTAAATCCTGTGAAAACAAGTTAAGCAGACGAAAGGATACCATAGCAGAATGAATCATTTATGCTTGTTTTGTCCTTTCACCATTACTTTGGTGTCAAATGAACTCGGTGCCATTTTAAATGTACCACATTGTCCCCCAAACCCAGCTGAAGTGAAAAGCAGGCGAGTTTGAGCTGGGGAAAAAAAGCTGAACAAGCTCCTGTGCTGCTCATCCTCACCCAGGTTGTGTCTGGCCTGGCAACCAGCAGAACTGGAACTCGGAACATGGCATGCAACCTGACTCCCTGAAATACTGCACTGCAAACTGCCTCTTTTATGGCCGGCTTGGAGGGCTGCTCCCTGCCAGGGTGTAGTTTGATGTTTCCTTAAGCCAGGGCCTTTTCTAGAAGACAAAAAAAAAAAAAAAAACGGCAGCAGTCTGCAGGCATTTATGCTGTGCTGCCTTTGCAGTGCCTTGCCTGATGTTTGTGGTGATTAGGAAATCGATGTCTGGACAATAATGTCCAAAAAATGGTTGTTACACAGCTGGGTGGGTTTCTTGTGCACGTGTGTGTAACACTGGAGTGTCCTCACTGGGCAGAAGGAGTTGTGTGGGGATGGGGCAGCTGGTTTCTGTCAGGTTTGTGAAATCCACTGAAGATATAGGGGACACCCTGAATACAAAATAAAAGGTGGCCATGGGGAGTGGAATTGGAGGGAGGTGTGGGAGTGCCCCATCTTGCTGCAGCTGCTGCTGCTGCTCAGTTGCTGTCCCGTGTTTTAAAGGGCTGAAGAAGCTGGGTTTGTCTCTCCTCACTTCTTTTTCATTGCTCAGAAGGGTCTGGGCTCATCTTTTGCCCGTGGAGTGAGTAGTTACCCCGGGCTTCCGTGATCTTGGGAATTCAGGCTGCAACTGAAGCTGGGAGTTTCGGTAGCCAGAAGGGATCATTTGCCTTTCTAAAATGTGAATGGTGAATCCACACAGAGTAAAGTGGGTGAATGTGGGTTGGTTGACATAAAAAAAGGAAGTCTGGGAAAACTGACATAGAACTTAAATTTGGAACTATATGGCAGCATGCAAATAGGCTAAAACCCACAGGTTTTGTGAATCACTGCTATTTATTCTGTGCATTCTAGATTATAGCACTGATCTGGGGACTTCTTAGAATGGATCCAGCCATTTACCTATTAATAAATCCAGTGTCTGTAGGCAGTTGCTCAGACTTACTGGTCTTTCCATTCACGTAGCTGTTAAAATACTTGTAGAGTTAAGTGGGGTTTTGTTTATAGGTAAACTGAGCAGTCTCGTTTCTGTTTAGTGATCGACACACAACATGCTGTGTCGTACAAAACTGCCAGATCTGTTATAATAGAAGTTGCTGGCCTTGGGCCATTGGATTATAGTCATTTGTCACTCTAATGCCATTTCAGCAATGTAGATGTTCATTTCCAAAGAATTAAACATGCTGGAACTGCGGTTTTTCTTTCTGATGGAAGTGTTTTATGTGTGATCATTAAACATACCACTGGGGATTAGGGAACAAAGGGTTATGCTTCATGTTGAAAAAAGTGTGTGTGTGTGTACATGCGTGTGTGTTTGTATATTCAGACATTCCATAATAGAATAGTCTGGTATTTTAAAATTGGGGTTCTGAACCCTATTTTTGTTTTATGAAATTGTAACTAAGGTGTTTAAGACTGTGTTTTAAGTATTTCCAATAATGGGGCTGTGTTGGTTATTTTTAAAACACTTAAAAGGCTTGTTTTGTTAGTGCTCATGTTAATATATTCATTAATGCTTTAATAGAGTAAAACTTTGAAGTACATTAGTCTTTTCATTTTGTATTTGACTCTCTAATGCCTAATTTATTTCCAGATGTTCTTGATATTTTAAATATGTGTAAGAACTTTTCCTCCTTGTTTGACAGCATAGGATTTATTGATCTTCAGTGTGTGCTACAAGGTCTGTTTTTCTTCACCTGTAGTTAGGCAGGAGGAAGATTAAATCACAGTAGCCCTAACAAAGTGTTTGTGTAAGGCTTCTTTGAATCATACACCTTGTGAAAAAAACATCTGTTCTTCAAATCAAGAAAGGGTTGTTGAGATTCTGTGGTAGTCACCAATGTCAGTGCCGTAGGAAAGAAACGTTCAGGGGCACTTTGGGGAATTTGCTGCTTGTAGTGTTGTATGTGAATTCATATCATGGATGGAAGCTTTAAAAGAAGAACTGTGTGTTATTTGCATTGGAATTATAGTAGGAAAGAAAGGGATATAGATGAGCTGCCATCGAGGGTAATGTTAACACAAACTGGAAAACCACTTAAGGGATCTGAATTTTTTTTACTTTGTTAAAAAAGTAAATACCCTAAGTGAGGCTCAGCTTTGAGGTGGAAGAGAAAAATGCATGATCTGTAAGAAGCTGTAAAGAAGAGCATGTCTCTAAAGGTTGTGTGAAAAGATGCATTTAAAAAAAACATGCAAGAAAGTAGGTTTCCTTCAAAGAATTCTCTGTGTGAAAGACTTCTTATTTTGTTTGAACTCCACTGAGCAGACCAGCAGAAATAGCTGAGTTATTCCCTCAGTGCACTGGGCATGTTTTTTCATACAACATTTAGAGCCTGCTGTAGTGATTCACAGATTTCCTGCCTCATTTTTGCCTGTGAAATGTTGCAGGCCTGGCAATGGATTTGCCCTTGTAACTCAGAATACAGAAGTCGTGTATCATTCATACAAAAAAGTGAAGGCTTCTGGTGTGAAGGTGTTTTGTCTTGCTGGAGTGGGATGCCTTTGCAGGTACTATAGCAGCCTGTTACCAATAGGTAGCATACTGATAATCCCTTGAATTCTTAGTGCAAGCATTAGGGCTGGATGGAGAAGGACGTGGAAAAAGGTCAGTTAATTTATTTAATGGTAGGGGCAGGCAATTAAATTAGTTGTATTCAAATAATGCTCTTGGACCATGTTACTTAGGGGAGGGTATTCTGTTCAAAGTGAGGCTGAGACATAGTGTGGAATGGCCTTGTCATTTTAAATATGAGTAGATAGGGTAAAAAGGAGAGGGAAGTCAAGCAGAAAGAAAAAGAGTCATTGTCAGCACAGGTAACAGCTGAATTGCAAAAAGAATCAAGTTGTCTTGAGTTCCAGTCTGCTTAGTCTATCCATTAAATCTTATGGGTTCTAATAATAGCTAGCTGACCAAAGAAAGTAAGAAATAGCCCTCTGATGTCCTTACAGCATGGAAGACCTCACTTTCTGTTCTGCTGCTGCCTTTGGGGTACAAAACCAAAACCACAACTGTTTGAAAATGTCGGTGGAGCACTGTAGTTAATTAAAACAAAGTTGGAAAAAAGTCAAAGATAACTTAGTGAGGCAATTTCCACTTATTTAGGCAGTACTCCCTTTCTTCTCAGCTGAGAGCTGTGACCATAGACCATTGCCCTTAACAAGAAGTTTAGGCTTCCACATTTCATCACACACAGTGAGAACTCTCAGACAGAACTTGAAACAACGAGAACAACGAAGAGTTTATGCAGGTAGTGTGCTTTCAGAGCAGGCAAGAATGAGATACATGGAATTGTCATCCTGGCATTGCAAGAGGCAGAAAATGTAAGTGCAGCAGAACCAGAAGTGTGAAAGAGGAGCAGTCAGCTTTCAGAGCAGAAGAAATAAAGCTGTTGAGTTTATTGCTGTCAACAGGTTCTTGGGCTCAATGTCTTGAACTTCACCGTAGTCCAAACACTGCGCTGGCTTGTGGTGGTGGCTGGGTTGTGGTGGTCACTGGGTTGTGGTGGTGGCTGGCTTGTGGTGTCACTCTTGTTGCTGTGAGTCCAGGCAGCAGATGCTGCCATGATGTTGCCACAGCTGAGATTCCTCAATTGGAGAGGATAAAAGCAATGGACGTGTATTGCACTTGGCACTAATGATTGTCACATTAAGGCTGATATGATTTTCTGATTTGGAGTGAACACATCCTTGAAATAGAGATGTCCCCAAGTTCCCATCAGTGCTGAGCCTTGCAGTGGTGTGGAAAGGCAGTTGTGCACATTTTCTCCCCTTTGCTTTGGGCTGCAGCTGGGTCAGAGGGGTCCCTCCTGCCCAGCAGCAGTGCTCCACTGGGGCTGAGCTGTGTAGCCTGTGTATTGTCATGGTAGTGTGGCTTCATAGTTGGTCTGAATTCCCCATGGATTTTTATAGTTAGAAGAGGGATAAGCTAAGAGCAAAGATGTTTTTTAGCCACCATTTTTTTTTTAAAGTGTGTGTGCTCTATATTTATTTCTTTTGTTACAGCTTGAAATAAAAAACGCTTGTCATTAGTGAGCACCTGAGTGTCCAGCACATCCAGTGTGTTTACTGAGTAGCCAGCAATATCAATAATGGCAGACATCACTAGTGTGAAACTTAAATCAGTTTGTGTTTTCTGCCTTATTTGCAAAACAACCATTTTGAACAATTGTGTGAGTAATTCGTTGCTTTACCAAATGTCATTATGATTTGCAAAATCTCTTAATTAGATTTGGGACCAAAGGAGGCAATATAGAGAGACCCATGAGAAGCATGTTCTTCCAAAAACTGCCTAAATTGGTGTTGTTTGAAAATGGAAAGTCTTATAGGTTCAGAGTGTGCAGAAGTGTGAGGGTTGAGGCTGTGGTTTCATGGTTGTTGCTCGACCTCATCTGCATTGTGGGGCAGATGACAATTTGATAATACTTCTGTGGGGTCTCCAAAGCCATGGACGGATGAGGGAGAGGAGAGCAGGAGGTGCTGGAGTTGCAGCCGAGCTGCTGGAGCTGAGGGTGGGAGCAGGGACACTGCAGACAGAGCTGCTCCTGAGGCAGCTCGGTGCAGAGCTGTGTGTGCTCCTGCTGGGTGTCAATATTTCTGTTCTCAGACGCCTGGATGAGCAGGCCAAGGAAGTGGGGACTCAACTCTTGCCTGCATAGAGGGTACACGAGCTATGAGTGTACCCTGATCTCTGAGCACTGGGGACTTTATCAGTTTGTCAATATATTCTGGTTTAATTGCTTTTTTACCTTCAGAAAGCAAAAGAATTTTGGTATCTTTGAGACTTGTAAATGTGTTGGGAAATATCTGGAGTGCTGTGTTGTGCATTCTGTTCATTCATATGTGCAAAAGAATTCTGAATGCTGACAGAAGATCTTGTACAAGGAAAGACATAAAGTAGCAGCATTATCAGTGTTAGTCTTTTGAAATGAGCTGCTTAACTTTGACAATCTTAAGACTTTTTTTTCTTGCAGTATACCTACTGGCATACTCATAACCAGGTTTTAATGCTGTCACTTAAAAATATGAGTGTTTCGTATGCTCACCGTTTAAGGTTTGGTGGCAGCAGTGTATTAATCTTTGCATTTGTTTTAACAGCTGTGTTGCATCTACATAAAATTGTTTTGCAGATACTTAAGCTCTAAAACTGTCTAGGGAGGCGGTGGCATATGTGTGGTGTCCCAATTTTGAGTTTAACTTGCAAACCCCTTCAAAACACGAAGTTGCTGTCATGGGCTTTGCCAGATCCTCGCAGGTTTCCACCTGTCACGTGTTGGGCTAAAAGAGGAGGTGGATGGCTGAGAATTTCCTGGGAATCAGAACATGGGGTGGTGTCCTCACAGGACATCCCACATCCATGTGTGTCACCTGGTGAAGTCCTGGAAGGGGCTGGAGTTCCTCCAGGAGAAAACACAGCAAGAACCTCTGCAAAGCTATTACTCTCAAACTTCAGCTGATACAGAACTTAAAATATTGGAGACTTTATTATGTAGTGGTAGTTGTGTTTCGTTTCTGGGATCCCCATGAGTCATTTACCAATCATTGTGTTTTTCACGTATTCTCTGGTTTATTTTTGGCCATTTCTCGATGAGATAACCCATTTTTGGCAGGCCACAACTCGCAGAGGGGAAAGTCTCATTCTTCCTTGTTCTTAGCCACTTGGGTGTTCTGCTTGACACTGGTTCCTCACTTCTTTAACGCTGCTTCCACCAGTGGAAAAAATAAATTGAAAAAAATCATCTGGATCATTTTTTCTCAATTTGACAGTAATCACCTTGCTGATCATTCAGCCTGTGGAGAAGAGATGAGACTGTGAATCCAGCAAAATGTTCTAAGCATTCAACTCTTCAAAAATGTAGGGTTGAGATGTGAAGTTAGGCCATCAAGAGAGGCATATGAGTCCTGGGCAGGTGGGCTTAGCTGCTTTCCAAAAGTGCTAATCTGTGTTCCTTGTCAGGATGGAGTCCAGATAGCTAATTTTTGCCTCACCTAATCTTAGCCACCCTAAATCCTGCCCTGAGTAATTGCTTGTGAAAAGCGTTGTGTGGGTGACTCCTTTGCTGAGGTGCAGGTAGAGAGAGATTTTAGTTTTCCACAGTGTTCAGCTGCAGTAATTCAGAGGCTGTGTACTCTTTTCCTACTTTACTTTATATTCCAGTGTATTTTCCAGCTTGCTTGACAAATAGGAGCAGCAGTCTCCTCCCTGCCCAGGGTGGAATTGTTCTCTTGGATGGGTCTGTATTGATCCTTTGAGGTATTTGTCCTCTGTGAAGATGAGAGCAGTGGAAATAAGCAAAGAAAATACTGAACATACACAAACTAGTGGGAATCTAATGAAGACACAAGCAGTCTGATTTTTTTGCAGCTTTGCTTTTGATTGTTGTATTTTAGAAGCATAATTTTTAGTGTAATTTCCATATTTAAAATAATAGGATGCCTGTGAATATTGGCTGCTGTGTCTGCAAGGTTGTCACCTTCACCTGCATGGAAAGGGCACTCACTGTCCAGACACACGGAGCAGCTCACAAGAGAGAGGGTGAGATACAAACTGCTGGAACTGAATTAAAGAGATTCCTCACAACAGTAGAAGGATTGCATGACTCCAGAATTTTGAGTGATTGTTCAGCTTTTGGAAGGGAGAGTGGTCTGGCAGGCACAAAACCTGTTCTAAATTTCTTTTTTTCCCCTTTGCTGTCTCTACTAATAACTTCAGATCCTCAGTCAGCTCTTCATCTAACTCTTGTTCCTCATCTTTGGCCTCATCAAGCCAATTGTAATATTTTTGAGCTACTTACAACGTGCCCATATTTAATCTATTTCATTTCTTAAAACTCAGATTCTTGCACTTTTTACTCCTAGATCTCTACTTCGGATTTTTTCTTTTTTTAATAACCTCATCCAAGTCTAGATCTGTTAGTTTTACACCTTTAAACCATGGATTTGAAGGATCAAAGCAACCTGTGAGGTAAATTCAGATACAGTAAGAGCAGAAGAAAGGCTTTGCTGTGGCAGGGCAGTGCCAAGCAGCTCTGCAGTTTTTGAGCTGGAAGCCATTCCAGGAAAGCCGGTTTTTGTTCTGGCACTCAGAGCACTCTGCCTGGCCGGGGTAGGGATGTGCTGGCTCCTGGATGCTGCAGACTGTGGGCATGGCAGGAAAGATGCATGAGCTGGTTTTCCACCTTGAGGAACTGAGAGAAGCTTGTGGAGAACAACCCTTCAGGATCTTAGCTGCTGGAGTAAAGATTCTGTGAAGCACAGAAAAAGGTGGATTTATGGAGCGTGCCTGGAACTTGGGTGGACAGCTGTGAGGTGCTCCAAGGCAATTTGCTAATTAATGTGGCCCAAGCAGTGTTCTCCAGATGCAGAACTGATTTTACCACCGTGTTCTTAGAACTTCATCCCACTGAAGGCGTCTGGGACTGAAGGTTGCAGCCCTAATGATTTTAGTTTGGCAGAGGAAAGAAAAAAAAAAAAGGGCAGACACCAAGAGTTTTCTGCTGGGAAGTATTAGATAAAATTACTAAGGGATTGTTTTGCCTGCCCCACCTGTAATAAAAGAGTTGTTAAACTGGCTGTGTTCTTGAGGAACTTCATGTTCCAACTTCTCTCTCCTCAGAGCTTATCATGCAGTGGTAAATCAGAATAATGCAAGTCTTAATTATTTTTGTTCTTCATTATAGGGAGAGTTTCCAATTTGCACATAGACTCAATAACTAGTTCAGTGCAAGAGGAGCCTGCAGAGCTTGAAGTAAATGTGTTTGCTGAGTTATGAGCAACCAGCCTGGAGCTGATGTTTTCCAACTTTTAGAGGGTGTGAAGAGATAGAGCCGTGGCCAGAGGTGTTTTACCAACCACTGTGCTTGAGTTCAGAACTGAGGAAGGACCAGTCTCCCTGTTTGGGAATTATTTCTCTTTCATTTGATATTTGTGAGGACTGCCAGCTTGGAGATGATGATAGGAAAGTATTTTTGGTTGGCTTGCATTTAGACTTAACACAGCAAGAAAACAGATAGGAAAATGTTACTACTTCTCTTTATCACAGGCAGATGTTTTGTGGGTTTGTAATTGTGGAAAGGTGTCAGAAATTCCTTCTTTTGCTCTCCAAAGAGCCAAGAGCTGATGTAATCACCTCTCACAATTCAGTTACCTCCCTCTCACTCTTGCCTGGAATGCACTTTCCAGGTATTCCTGCCTTAGTCCCCAAATGCCTGCTCTTCTTTGCAGCTCTTGTTATTAACGTGTGTGTTCCTACCTTGGGTCCCAGGGGAAGGTGCAGGGAAGGTGTTTTCTCATCAAGAACACCTGATGGTGTGCCACAGGATGCAAATTCAAAGTTGTATATAAAATGTGGATACAGTTCTCCTGTCAGGGGCCATTGCTTTATGATCAGGTACAAGTGCTACAGTTGCATTGTCCTCCTTAGGCTGTGATTATTTACAAAATAAGATCGTGCCTGTTGTGGTGGGCTTTTTTTCTTTGTTGTTTTGTGGAACAGAAAAATATCAGCTGGGGAAAATCTTGCAATGTGAAGCAGCAGAGGTTTTCTGCTGGTGCAGTCCTTGGACATGGGAAGATAAGGAGTCTTTCTGGAACAGCTCACTCAGAAATGCAGTGGTGTCTGTGTGGGGTGGGTTTTTATTCTTCCACTCCCTTTTTCTCCCCCTGCTAACTACAGTGACCATTTTATGGACAACTTCCTTGGGCTGGATGTGCTTTGTGGCAGCTGCCGTTTGAAATAGAGGAGTGCCAACAGGCACCTCATTATTGGAAATAGAATGAGGGGCATACATAAACAGAACTTGTTTGGGTGTAAGAAATTGGCTTGTTTTTTGGCAGGTTTTCTATGGTTATTGTTCAGTTTGTTGCTTTGATTTGAAGTATGTTATATAATTGATAAAAACCTGCTCTGGTTTTGTGTGTATTTGAGTTACAACATTCAGGATAAACTGCTGAGATCCACGATGTGCTCCCTTAATTCCATCAGGCTGTAGAGGTCATTTGGTCATGAAACCTGCCCTTCCAGTGAAGTGACAGTCACAGTTGTGCTTCCCTACTAGCCAGAGAGCTGGCTTTTCCTCTGACCAAAAAATGACTTTTTGAGGATGATAATTACTTTTTTTTTCATGAAGGAATAAAACCCGTCAGATTAATTCATGTGAAACGTGTAGAAAATCTGTAACTTTCTTCAGCTGTAAGAATTATGTAATAACATCCAAAAAAACCCTGAATTGAGGGGGAAAAGAAAGGGAAGGTTTGGTCATGCACTGTATTTTTGAGCCTTTGATAGCTTAAATGGTGGGCAGGCAGAGTTGCACTGACTCATGGGCTTAGGTGACCTACATTTACCTAGCTCTGATCTTTCTCCAGGCACTATGGAGATGTGTTAATGTTCTAGTTTTGAGCTGCAGGCTAATGATAAAGGACTGGCAGCTTCACTGAGAGTTTGCTTGTGATTTGTTGCATTTTCAGCTGTTAAAAGTTTTAATATGCAGCTGCTCCACCTTAAAGTGTGGCTTCATTTGCATACGTTTGTGTTTATAAAAGTCAGCTTTATTTTTTCGTAAAGGGGGTATATTGACACATGCTTTGCCTGAAATACTATTTAGGCATGGCCAGTGGTTTTCATAAGAAGAAAAGTGAAAGACCATTTATACATGGCCAGTGGTTTTCATAGCTCCTGGTTATGGGATGCTGGTTGCAAATTCAAAATCTAAAAAAAGCCCCAACTGCAAACCTGTTTCTCAGTTTCACAATTTTGTCTGTGTTTTTAAAAAGCATTTTAGTAATAAGTTTCTTGAGATTTGTTAGTTTGTAAAACCTTGTCTCCAGTTACATAATCATCTGTGTACTAAGACTCCATGAATTTCAGCTCAGAGGAGAGGACAACCTGTGAGAAGGCTGCTTTTTCCTACATTTTCCATAAAAAAGCTGATAAACCTTGAAAAATTGGGAGAGAAGCAAAGGGTGAGGAAGCAATGCCTTGTTTGCTGGGGGGATGACTAATGGGAGAGTGTTTTCTCTGCTGATAAAACCCAAGTGCAGTCATATGCATGTGCCCTTTTTTCCTTGCCAGAAAACACACTTCTGTCTGAATACTTCCTTTTCCTGCTCGACTCCAGCCTATCCCAGTGCTGTAAGAGTAAGTCCACTCTGTAGGAGTAACTTGGTGGACAAGATTATAGATATAAAAGATAATATGTACAGCTTAGGGTGTACATCAGCTGTTTCATCATTTCACTTCAAATGTGAACTAGTTTGACTTGTTCCATCTTCTGCTTAGGCATTTAGTGATGGCAAGGAATAATCCAGCTGTAAAAGCTGCATTTTTAACTCCTTTATGGAAAAGCAGTTGAAGTGGGAGTATTTGCAGCTTAAACTAATTTGACTGAAGATCTGAAGCTGTTGGGTGGTAGATGAAAGCTGCGTTAATGCATTCTGAAAGCCAGAGTTGACACTTCATTTTCCTGGCTTTCTTGTAGCGCAGGTGATCCCAGGATGATGATGCAGCAGCAGTGCTATTTCTACCTATTTTTCTAGGACAAGCAGCTGTGGAACACGTACTCATCCTCCTTTTATTCCTCCAGGACAGTGTTCGTGCTGCTAGACAGGAACACCAGTGGAGATTTCATTGCAGTGGTGTAACATTAGCATTCATTTTTTAAAGTGGTTAGGGGGACCACAGCAAAAACCAGTCAGCATGGGGAGAGCTTGCAGGTCAGGTGGACCTTTGGGGTCTTTTTCCCCCTCCTTTGAATTAGTTCTGTTGCTGCTGCTTTTATCTGCATGGCTAAGATGCTTCTTGGTGATCAGAGTTATTACACAAATATATCAGTACTTTTACCTTCATGGATAGATTTGTTTGGTTAATTAATCTTATGTAATTTGTGTTAAAATCTAGATGCAGATAGAAGATATAAAGGGGATGTTATTGATGAAATGATTTGTTCCAAGTGTTGTAGAATCTCCTGGAGTGCAGCTGGATGTTACACTGTTGTAATCACGTTGGAGAGATTAAGTTAGAAACTGATTCCAGTTTTGTTGTGACAGGAAGCACCAGCAACTGACAATCAGCAGGATTTGGGATTTGCTCTAAGGAAGGTGTTTAACATGAGTGTTTTTCTAAAGAGAATTAATGTTGGGAGGCGGGGATTCAGTAATACAGGGAACTTGATTCCTTGCAGCATGTCAGACTGAACATGGAAATTGGTGACAGAGGCCCAGGAGTGAGCTGGAAACTGTTCCAGCTTTAATAGCCTCATCCATTTAATATTCCTAACTTGTATTATAGAAAAAATATATTTCAGAAATGCTACACTTTCAAGAATATCCTCATCTGCAGAGTATTTGTGTAATATTCTAGTCTTAAAATTTTAACTTTGAGAAGGAGTCAAGATGCAGCTCTTTTGTATCCTCTCTTCAGTTGCACAGGAAGCAGTTCAGAACTACACTTATAACTGGTTCTTTAAGAATTTAGTCGTGTGGGGTTTTTTTGTATGACAGTATTTTGCATTCAATGCCCAAAATTTATTGCAAAATCTTGCTAGGTGGAAATAAGGCAAATAAATTAAATCTGAAGTACTGGAACACCCATGTCACCAGCAGTTTCATGAGAAAAGATGCCATTTTAGAATTGCATAAAGCATATTTAGCTTTACAGCTTTTTCTTTAATTAATGTGCTGGTTGTTGTTAGTGTCAGTATCCGAAGGCAAAGATTTCAGTTACGTCCTGTCTAAACCAACCTCATTTTTAAGGTTTATTCAAACATTATTAGTTTTATTTTCATCCTTGGTCACATATATGTGACATCTGCAAGAGGACATTCGAATTTGAAAACTCCCAGAAGTTGAGAACTTGTGTATGTTGAAACCAGTGTTTAAAAACCAGGGTGGACAGCAGCCCTTGTGAATAATTGTCTCTTTAAAGTGATTGGTTATGGAACCTCAACATGGAAGATACTGGATAGAAAATACACAAATACCTGATTGTGCAGTGTAAGCAAAGCATTTTGTTATGTTGGTGTATGTTTGCTCACATTAGTTAAATCGTGGTAGTTTTAGTATGTTTGTACATCTCTGGTAAATGGTGAAATTGGGTTATTGCTGAGAATTGCAGAATGGAATAGATCCATCAGTGTGTTTTGGGTTTGGTGGTGTTTTTCCATCCCAAAGGAGAAGTTTGGTAGCCCTGATGAGGAAGTGGAAAGGTAGCAGAGGTAGAGCTGTCCTGTGTATCCCCTCTCCCAAGAATTCCACAAAGCCTCTTTCTTCTCACACACCCCTGCCTCCCCCCAGAGGAGGTTATTATTTCCCATCTGCTTTTTAATACAGTTGCAAGTGGAAGGTCATTTGGATCTGTTTGATACTGTTCTGATGCTACTTTTAATGTGTGACAGACATGAAGCTGCCCAGACCTCCCGAGGGACCCTCGAGCACACTCCGTGCAGGGTCAGGGATGGCTCTGCAGAGTTAAATCATCCAGGGAGGAGAGCAGCGTGAAATACGTGCTCCCAAAAACGCCAGGAATCCTTCCCAGGAGCCAGGACAGACAGACAGCTCTCAGAGAGCTCGTGGAGAGGGTTGGAGAAGGTGAGGGAGGGCAGATGGGACTGAATTAAGCTTCTTAGGGATTAGGTATCTTTAAAAGTAAGTCTGGGGGTATCATTACGTTTGGAAATTTTCAGAACTTTCTCCCAGTGTTCTCTTTAGATTTTCTTCCACATTCAGCCTTGGTGTGAGTCTGGATCTCCTGAGTTAATTTATCCATGCTCTCCTGTGAGTGAACTCTGACACCACCGACTGCTGTTTAATGTGCTGTTCAAGCACATTCAGTGTGTTTGTCTGAGGCTATAAATCAAAATCAATCATTCAATCAGTAATTGAATGTTAAACAGTGTTGGAGAAATCTTGATTTTTTTTTTTTTAATTTTGTCCTACAATGAAATTTGTGTAGAGCTATTAATTAAACCTCAACTTTTCATGGGTAATAAAAAAACTTTTTAATATTTCAGGTTTGTATGTTGCCAGACCCCTGAGTTTCTGTGGTGTTGATGTGAATAGGCCTGGCTGTTGCTGCCTGGGCCAGGTGAGCTCTGTGCTCACGTGCAGGTGCCCGACCTTCACTCAGGGCTGTGCAGTTGCTGGTGCAGGTGAAAAGCTGTTGCTGCCTTGTTGGCACAGCAGTGATGGAGCAGGACAAGCAGCTTATCTCCAGCACAGCACAATCTCTCACCTGCTCCAGGGCTGACCCTGAGCTGTCTGTGTCTGACTCCCACTTTTCCTTGGAGCTTGTGAAGTCCATCTGTTATCCCTGATTGAGACCTTGAAGTGTTGTGAGGTACAGGGTCAGAGATTGAGACAGCGTGGGGCAGGTTAGCTGGGCATTAAAGGCATCACTTTGATGGAGCTGTAATGGGTGTGTGTTTCTTAAACACTTGAAAATACTAAAAATTGAGTTGAAATAATCTGAAACAAGTTTGGCCAAGCTTTAAAACGTGCTGATGTATCTCTGCCATGTGTTAAAATGTTATTTATAGAGTGGGGGAGAAATTAATGCTGATCGTGAGGAGTTTGGTAAATTGTGTAAGTAATTTAATTAAATGTTTGATGTTCCACGCATTAAATTTTGTCAGTTTGGAAAAGAAGACAACTTTGAGAATTTTGAGGTTAGGTGGACTAATTTTGAGGGTGCAAACAAGCCAGGACCCCAAAAGCTCATGCTGATAATCAGGTTATTCATGTAAAGGTTTTCGAATTTTTCTAAGATCTTAATCTTCTCTTGCTTAAAATTTCTTACTACTTGGGCATTTAAGATGCAGGAAAACCTAAATTTGAATTAATGGTGCAGGGTAAATGCTGCAGCTATGCTGATGCTGTTTTAGAGCTAAACAATTATTTTCTTACACAGGTAACTGGTAGAGTGCCAGGTACAGTGATTCCCTGGGATAGACAGATGAACAGCAGGCAGGAGTTACAGTGTCTTTCAAATTGCTTAAAATACATTGGGTTTTTCCCCCTCTGAATCCTTTTTTTGGTAGAGATTGTTATACTTGCCAGGGGATGTGATATCACAGTTCTTTTTCACTTGAGTGCCTCGTTGTGTCTCAAAAAGGGTGGAAAATTCTGTCCAGCTTGCAGAAGTTATTTCTGGAGAGATGAGGCTGAGGAGGTTGGTTAAACTGGGCAGGTTTAATGTCCTCAGTCCTATGGCCTGAAGTTTAGTTTGAATATTATTTGTCTCAGTTATCCTGCAGGGATCTTTTAACTGGTGACTTAATGCAGATGTAAAGCATTGGTAAATAAAAACAAATCAAATTCTGTTTATTTCAAGCCCAAATGGGATGGGTTTTTTGAGCTTTAGTCTGACTAGGATGAGATGTTGGTAAATATTTAAAGTCCTGTGTTAAATTATGCAGGAAGAGTTGCAAGACACAAATTTCTCTGTATGACTACACCATTAAAGCAGTTCATTAATACAGTATTAATGATCACTTTGTTCAGTTTTTGTCTTGTGTTTCCTCATTAAAAAAGAAGCTCAGAAAGAAGTACCAGGCGTGTGATACTTTGCTTAAAAATGTTGGTTAATGAAATGACTGTATTATTTTGTTAGATGGAGAAATTAGGGTTGGATTTATATAACTTTTAAGAGCCTACACTTGAGATGATTGTTTTGTTCTGTTGCACGACAGCATCAAAAATACCTCCTAAAACATAATTTCAGTGATGAGTCAGCAAGTGATTTTCTTAGGTTTGTTTTTGGAATATGGCAAATTCTAGTTCATATGTTGCTGAATAAAAATGCCTTGGTTATACTGAAAGTATAAACCAAGCCTGAGTCCTGTGCCTGGACCTGGGTACAATTTAGGGATCTCTTGGGTTTGGGTGTTGGATTCTCCCTTGGTGGGCAGCTGAGGGAAGAATTTTTGGAGCATTAAATGTTTAACTGTTCTTCACCCTTTGAATCACAGACATTCCAGTTTGTTTTGACTGTTAGAGTTGCTTGTAGTCTAAACCAGATTACATTACTAGTTTTTAAAAAACCCTGAAGGCCATTAAAATGGGCACACTCTGCCACAAGTAAAAGTGATGTGTGTATAAATCACTTTCTGTGTAAGAAAACGATGGTCTGTAATTGCTGTGGAATTTGGCTTTCAGTTAAGCTTTGAAATTTATGAATGTAGATGGCTGTGAGTCATGTAAACAGCAAGTTCCCTTGGAATAAACCACCTAAAGTCTGGAAAAAAATCCAGTGATTGGGTTATTGTGTGTGCAGCGTGTGGCAGCAGCCTGCACTTCAGAAGAGATGATTTCCCAGATTTCAGGAATTCTTTTCTCTGGCTCAACTCCCACTCTGGTTTGTTGTGTCTTGATAGAGCCAAGCTAAGGATTTACCACAAGCAAGACTGGACAGTGCTGAAAAAACTTTTCTGGTGGGAGGGTGGAGGACAGCAAAGAATTGTCCAGAATGACCCTGGGAAAACACAGAGATAAATGGGAGTGGGGGCTGTGATGTACTGGGCCAGCCTGACCTGCTTTTATCCACATGCCAAGAGCGGTGTTTTTCAGTCCTCTTTGTCTATTTTGTCAGTTTATTCAGCTCCTTTTTAACTTCTTTCTGTCCTGAATGCTGGGTGCTGTTCATTCAATTACAGCTGGAGGTGGAAGTTTCTATCAACTTCCAGGTGCTGTGAAATGCCAGCAGCTCAGGCCTTTTTATTGGGAATCTTTTGTTTTCTGTAAATTAAAATTCTCATTTTAGTGTAATTTTCTTTGTGGTCTTGTTAGGTACTTTTTTTTCAAAGAGTATCTAGATGTAAAATATCTGAAAAGCGACAGGAAGATAATGTTGGGGGAAGATGTTTTATCTTGGGTTTGTTATGGAGAGTTTCAGGCACAGGAATAACAGAATTGATGATTTTTTGTTTATTTTCCTATACCTGAGCAGTTTCAGTTCTTTGTGCCTCAGGTAGACTTAGTTTTGTGCAACTCCTCAGTTTAGCAGAACTGTGGAGGCATAATTCTTGGGGTTTTTGTTTTGGAATTTGGTTTGGGGGGGTGGTTCTTTGTGGGTTTTTTTTGCTTTTTTGGTGTGGGGTTTTTGTGTGTGTGTGTGGTTTTTTTGTTTTTGTTTTTTGTTTTTTTTTTTTCCTGTTTTGAGTGGTGGGTTTAGAAGACAAACCAGCTTTTGCCTGGGGCTTGTATGAACTGATGCAACTCCTCACCCCACACCATGGTTTTAAATTGGTCACAGGTTGAGGAGCAGTTTGTGATCACCTCCAGTAGCAATTTGAAGGAAAATGCTTTGTTTACAGTTTCAGAGCCTGAAGTTCTTTTCTAAAGATGTAGGAAGGAACCAAGATGGGAGTTGGGATGCAAGGTAGAGTTTCTGGCTCCCAGCACATGGGTATTTTTGGGTTCTAGTATCCTAATGGATTTTAATATGAATTTATTAATTGTATTGAATATAAATACTTCTTTAACAAAGATCCTTCTCTTTTATTTTTAGTATATTTTTGGGGAGTTCAGCCCTGATGAATTTAATCAGTTCTTTGTGACTCCACGATGCTCTGTTGAGGTAAGATCTACTTTAAACTTGTTTTAGAAATAACATTTGAAAGCTCCTTCTCTTTCTGTGAATTTGAAATACAGCAATACAGATATTTATCATGCACTTGGCTTGCTAATTTACAAACTGAAAATTTTATTCAGTAGTCTTCTTTCCATGTATGTGGATATTAATTTAATTTTTAGACATAAATTAATGATTCCACCTTCTGCTTGCCATCTTTCAGAGCTGGACTAGCTGACAGTAGTGGTGGGATGTTGACAATGCATTTTCTAGCCCTGCACCTCAGCTTTGGTGGCTTTTTGAAGGGGTGGGTACTGAGAACTTTGCCAGCAGAGTTCTTGGTTGGAAGGTGGCCTTCTAAGTCTTTGGAGCCTTTTGAGGCACAGGGATTGTTAGTGTTTTTGGCCAGGTGGAGCAGTGCTGCCCCTCAGAGCTGTGCTCACAGGGAAGGCTGTGTGTGAGGTCTGAGAAGTGCATCAATAATGAACTAATTAGTGTCAGAGAGAACCACAGAGTGGGAACAGTTGTCTTTGTGTGTTGGGAGTTCATTACATACTCACTTCGTATTGTAGGCTCTTATTCTCTGTAGTTCTTGGTAGAGAATGATGAAACCATTTTCCTTCATAGGGAAGAGTTTTATCCCATTGTCCTCATCTCCAGACTTGAAAAATAATTTTCCTCTGGGTCAATTTCCATGTATTTCCTCCAGACATTTCCATTCAGACATTTCAGTCATGCTTCCATCCTGCCCTCTCAGCATAAAGGAAACGAACACTCGAGCTGTAGATGGGGAAATCCTTTTGTCACAGTTTACAAACCATTGTTAATGTGACTTAGTTTCCTGTAGCTTAATTTTCCAAGGATAATTAGTGTAATAAACTGCTGAACAATGAAAGGGCATGAGGGGAATGGGGTGGGGTGGGGAGTGAAGGAAGTTCAGAAAGGAAAAAGAACATTTCTGCCTTTCTGGGGGGAGAGCTCTGTGTCTGGTCTGTGGGAAGCAGAAGAAATCTTTAGGTAATCCCTGTTAGCTGTGATGATCCTGCTGTACTCTCACCATAAATGCAGTCACAGCAGTGGGACATTTTCATCCCATGTAGTGTCACCTGAAGTGCCCCCATCAGCTATTCCACCCCTTACTTTGGGGATGATGAAAATGTCATATCTTGACTTCTGTAAAGCTGTTCTCAAAGTCTGAACCTGCAGCACAAGAACCAGTGTGACTTCATTTTCTCAGTGTACCACTTACTGATTAGCTGTCAAAATAAAGAGCTGTTGAACAATGTTCCTTAAGTTTGTCCTTGATCTGGTTCAGTTCAATGCTTTAATTACCTGGATGATGAAATAAAAATGATGCTTATTAGTTTTACACTAATTGGTGTAAAAGACTGGTCTGAAAAAGGCAGGGTGAAATTCAGGAAGGACGAGACAGAGATGAAAATGCTGCAGTGATGTTTGACACACATCGTGTTGGGGACAGTCCCCACATGTGCTGCTGTCCCTCTGAGGTCCCTTAACCACAGACCCAAGGGAGACTCTGACAAAGGAGTAGTTAAAGCTAAAGGGAAATATAGGTTGGATATTAGGAAGAAGTTTTTTTATGGAAAGAGTGATAAAGTACTGGAATTGTCTGCCTGGGGAGGTGATGGAGTCACCATCCCTGGATGTGTTTAAATAAAGCCTGCATGTGGCACTCGGTGCTGTGGTTTAGTTGAGGTGTTAGGGCTGGGTTGGGCTTGATGATCTTGAAGATCTCTTCCAACCTGGTGATTCTGTGTGATTCTGTTGTCTAAAATGTCCCTTTTACACTTGACATTTTTGGCACATGTTCTGTCTCATACCTGTTGGCTGGGATGGTTCACATGACCCAGCCCTGTGGAACAAGTCAGCTTTGCAAAAGTGCTGTTGACTATTCAGATACATTGGGGACCAAGAGGCTGACTACTTTTTTTAAAATCTTTGTATTGTCTGAAGGTCTTTGCTTTGGATAAAAACAAAAATTGAAAGCTTTATCATAAACTGTTTGTTATACACATTTAGGGTAATTTTTTTAGCTCTAACTAAAATTATACTGAACCTGTGTTCAAAATTAATATGGAGCTTGACCCACTCATTCTCATTTTTGACTTGAAAAGATGATATATTAAGATGTATTGAGGCTCATAAATGGACTTGCAGCATGGGGGGTTGTATATAGTTTTGCAGTGGAATTTCAGGAATATTTTTCTTGCTGTTTCTGATGCACTGGTGTGTGTAGTTCATTAAAAGGCAGTATGTGAGCATCTGCAGCTTTAGGGAATTGAAAGCTTCAATAAAGCAATGTTCTGTTACACCACTGGAGTTACTGTTTAGAATAGCATTGTGAAGCTGCACTCTCCCCTCAGTGCTGTGTTTCCCACTGCAGAACAAATTCCACATTCTCCAGGAGCTGCTGGAATGCAGTGTGGCAGTGGCTGTAAAAAGTTCTGCAGGCACAGGAGGAGCTTTCAGCTGCTCAGGAGGTTTAGGGGCAGGTAAGAGGGGTTAGAAATTGCCCACCTGTGGTCACACCATAGCAAGGGTTCTGTCAACCCTGAGTCCCTAAAATGATGCCAGTGTTTATCTAGATGTATTTACAAACCCTGTGCTGTGGGTACATTATGGGTAGGCTGATCAGTTTGTTCAAGAATCCACCTTAGCTGAAACATTTCAAGGGCCACACTAGAGCAGGATGAGAGTCAAAAGGTTTAGGTGTGACTGTTGTGCAAAGGTTTGTTTCATCCTTTCCCAATTTGGTCTGTCTTCAGCTTTTGTCTAAAAAGAAGGTATGTTCCTCACCATAAAATGAGTTGATGAAGAAAGATGCTGATGCTGGGAGGTGAATTGCTTGAGAAGTTGGTGAGCCTGTAGTGTATAACCAAGATAATCTTTATCTTTCAGTACTTGTGGTAATCTGCAAGGACGCCTGAAGCTGCAGTGTGGGATTTGATAAATATAGAAGCATCAGTTCAAGGCATCCTCTCCAAAAATCAAATCTCAATTATGATGGTGTTTTTAAAGGATTCGGATGTTTCATATGAAGCTGATATGAAATGTTCATAGATTTGCTTTGCCTTTAAATAAGTTTCATTTCTTTTTTGTACAGCTCCCCCCATACAATGAAACAGTTTCATGTGGTATTAAATCCACAGGTAAGTTTCATGATGGTAAGAAATCAAGATTTATTTTTCTTTAACTTCAAGGTTGTGACACTTTCCTGACATTTACTGTAACCTCTTTTTACTTATAATTACCTACACAGGCATATATTAGCCAGGTTGGTTTTTTTATACTTTACTGAATGATATCTGTGAGAGGTTTTGCAAATCCTGCATTGAACTTCAGCTAATTACAGTGGGCATCTTATTCCTCCTTCACTGTGTTACCACGCACTTAGAGTCCTGTGCAAACATTGTAGGATGTAGCTGTGAAAATGAGGGGGGCTGAGAGCCATAGCATGAGTATTTTCTAACATTTGCAGCAAGACTGCTTTGCAAGCAGTGCTCTGCTCTGTGCTCCCTTTGACTCTTGTTTCTGCCTGGCTTGGCTATTTTTCTGGAGAATCCTGGTTTGGTTTTGTTTTCATCTCTTGATGAAAAGTGTGACTTGGTGTAAAAATAAATTACAGAGTTCCCTTTTTAAAGCTGTAACACTCAGAGGTCTCCTCTGCCTCAACCCATACCTCTTAACAGCCTGACCTTACTCTGGAGTTGCAGGAAGTGGACAGGTAGGTAGGAGCTGCCCTGGGATCCTCACTGTAAAGAGTTTTAACCAAACTTCCACAGTATTTTAAGCAGCAGGTAAAATAGTTTTTGATTTCCTCCCTGAACCAGAGGAGAGCAAGCAAGCTGAGGCTTAGCCAGATGTATATGAAAATGACTCCAGATCTCCTTAGAAAATCATGGAAGTATCTGACTGAACATTTCTCAAAAGTTCTCAAAAGAGGGCCAAACTACACATTAGTGTTTAAGAACACCTGGTCATTGTGCTTAGAGGCTTTGGCCTTCCTTTTAAAGGTAAACAAGATAGGCAGTCAGAAAGAAGGACCACAGGTCTCATTTGAGAGCAGATCAGCAGCACTTCTGACAAATCAGGAGTTTCACTTAGTACAGGACCAGTTTCAGGACCCTGAGTAGTTCCAAATAGGAGTTAGAAAGGTTCTTTTAAAAGACCATATGATGTGAATTGTCTGTTGGTGACAGGGACATCCAGTCATCTGTTGCTTTGTCTAACTGGATTTAAGTTTTGTTCTTTCAGACTGAGATTTTAATGTTCACAAGCCATACAGAAAGATGGTTTGTACAAATGTCTTTCAGATCATTCCTAGACCTTGAGAGAACCCCTCCCAGCCCTGAGATTAGGTAATGACAGCAAATTAGGTTTTGCTTGAAAAATGTCTTTAACAAGCTTGCACTGTACTGTGCATGCACATTATCACTGTGATGGCTGCATAGGAAGCTGTGCAAACTAAACTGGAATGCTTGGTTGTGCAGAATATTTATATTTTTATATGATGACACACACTTACCATGTTACCATTCCCCATAGTCTTCATTTTTTCTGTACTTATCTTCAGTGTTTAACTTCATTACAGAATCAGAATATCTGTTAATACCTCCTAGGAGTAATCAAATCATGGCTTAAGCTCTAATATGCAGAACTCTGTTCACACTAATTAGTACTGTGCATTCACAGATTTTGGGGTTGTACATAGACTGTCCTTGGAGCATCTGTTGGTGCTTGTTTCAATATGTGTGCCATGTTGTTCGTGGCACAGAGATCTGTTTCAGTCCATTCAGAAATAGAGCTGTGAACTAGATTGAAACAAAGATGCCCTGAAGCAAAGTAGAAAGTCAAAACAAATAAGAAAAAAAAATACCTCTTATTTTTCTCAAATGAACTTGACACAATCTTACAGCAAATGAGCTTCTGCCAGTCATTCCATAGACTAACTGTACAGTAGCTACTGGTATTTAGTATTCTAATCTTCTGTAAGGTGCAAAGATTAATTGCTCAGCTGTAACTTCTTAATTTGTGTGTTAAATGCTACAGCATCAGTTGTGCTCTTGGCAAGGTTTCAGCCTTTGGTGTTCATTGTGCCATCACTGTAAGGGATGTGTTCTGTTTCCTGCTCCCCACTAGCCCTGAGTGGGCCTTGTGATTGTTTAGTGTACAATAAACTGATAAATTCACCAAAACTAGAAAAAATGCTCCCTTAGATGATGTTTTTTGTCAGGTTAGCTTTGGGTCACACAAATGCTGGGAGCTTGCTGGGGAGGGAGGAGCAGGACAGGGCTACAGAGGTGATAACTTTTACCTCGGGCTCTGATAGACTTGACTGGCCCAGGGAGGAAAACCACTTTCTTTGTTTTGAAGCAATTACTATTTTTTTTAACTTGGATTTTGGAAAAGAAGTCCTGGATTATTTGAACTGGTAGGGACTTGAAAAGTGCCCAGTAATTCATTTGTATCAAGGTTGGAGGAATATTGGATGTTACCTGTTGTTGCCTGTGCTTTGTGCTGTTGTAACAAAGGGTAGAAGGAACCAGCTCTTGGTTCATCCTTGAGCTGAGGAGTCACTCCATAAACAGATGAACTAATGAGGAATGGTTTTGTTGTGGATTTATACCCCTTAAAGCCCCCAAAATTTGGCTTCATTTGCATGCAGATGAAGCAGTGGCTGCTTTGGAGCTGTGTGTGCACAGCCAGCTCAGGCTCTGTGGCAGTGCCAGCCCCTGGAACAGGAGGTGCTACCTGAGCTCTCCCAGCCCTTCCCTCTCCAGATCAGGCACAGCTTCCCCTCTCCCTGGCTCCAGGCTGCTGATTTTTTAAAAAAGGAACTTCAGCCCTCTCTTCTGGTGGTGATGGCTCGTCAGTGATTGCAGAAGTGGTTGGTGAATGGCAGACAGGGTGTTAAAAATGCTTTCCTCACAGGCAGAGGGGGGAAAAAATTAGAAATTTGAAATTCACTGTCTTCCTAAGATGATTTAGAGAAAACAGATGTGTGTGGAATTTTTACCCTTTTTTATTTTTAAAAAGTCTCCTTTAGTCTGACTGGCAGCAAGATTGAAGTTGATATGTGACGTGTTTGCTTCTCATTTAGTCAGGTTAATAGATCAAAGCAGAAAAGCAATTAGCATCTTTATAACTTGTTCCTTAAATCAAAATATGTTGGTATTGCATGGATAAGTCAGACCTTAAGACACATTAAATGTTTGTTACTCTTCATTTGATATTAAAAAATGCAGATTCTTATTCTTTCACATTTTTTGAGCTAAAATATTTCTTAGCAGATTTTTCTAGAAAATATACAGAATGGTAAAACTTTTGTATTGACAGTCATATATCAAAATTTTCCCTACTAGATTGTTTTTCCATAGGATTATTTCCTTAGGTGTGTGAAGAATTTCTTTTCTGGGAACTGTTGGTTGCTTTTTGTTGTGTTTAAAAAAAAATCCACCTCATTTTTAGTGAGTCTGTGATGTACATTAAAATACATATTTGTTGACATGTCATGCATAATATAAGTTGCACAAAATCTTAAAAGTTTAGTGCTGCATCCACTGAAATCCTTTGGCATTAATATATCTAGTGTTGTTTGGCTCTGTAGTAAGCCTTAAAAATTGGAAATGTGTGTTTTAGACCCCATCCTAAAAACTGGAAATGTGTGGTTTAGCCCCCATGGTTGAGGAAACACAAAATATTAAAATGTAGTATCTTTCAAACAGTAAACTTATCATAAAGACCTGCAGAGCTTTAAAATGTCAGCTTACTTTTAAAATTCCTGAAACTGTTTCATTAATTTTATATCTTTACTCATAGTTACAGAAATAGTTGTAGCTGAAGTATTCAGTGTTACCAGTTAGCACACGTACATTATAACAATAAAAAAATTCCAGGAAATTGCAGAGCTTGGTGACTGAAAATATTTTGTGATACTGCAGCCTGCCATGAGAATATTTCTTAGTTTCTTTAGTTTCTTTAGTTTCTTTAGTTCCAGGGCAAATAAATCAATTAAACAACAAAAGAAACCCTTTGTTTATGAGTTTTCAGTACAATTCCTGTGTTCAAGTTGAATGCTGATTTATGTTGAGGAAAGTGTTGTGTTTTGTGTCATAAAATCCTGGACTCATAGATATCATTGCTCTCACATAGTAATAAATTGGGATAAAATTAAAGAAGTTAAAAATGAGCCTGGAAGTTCAAAACCTTTAATTGCAGTGTTCCATACAATTAATAAATACATTTTTCAGTTATTAAGGATTATGGTAAATGATTATGATAAATCACACCAGGATAACCAAACCCAACTCCTCAACAAGCAAACTTCACAAATGGGAAAGTTAAAAAGGCAAAAAGGCTTGGATTTTGTAATTGTCAGTTGAACAGACTGGCTTGGAAAAGCATGGAATTAAGTATTACACCATATTTTATAGGCAATTATCCAGTAATTAATTTAATGCAGAATATTCCTATAGACATTGGTATTTAATAGTTTTTCTTAAGAGGTGGATTTAATAGGGATTATGTGCAGGAGCTGTGCAGTGATTTGGAAATTACATAGCTCTGGTTAAAAAAACCTGGATCATGCTCTGCTATCTTTAAGAAAATGATCTTTTGAAAGTAGTCGTGGTTGAGAATGAGAATCGCTTTTGTTTGGGGGAGTGTAGTTTGTTTTCTGAGTTACTGGAAAATAGGAGAGTGCTTTTCTTGCTTTTGTAGCTTTTTGATTCAGTGTGATTCTCTAACAGATTCGCTTTCTCTTGTCCAGGGGAAGAGTATCAGAGAATTGAATTTGGTGTTAATGAAGTTATTGAGACTCAGTCATCTGTCCTAAATAACACCGACTACAGTATTTCGAGTACTCTGAATCCTCAGGCTCCAGAGTTCATCCTCAGCTGTGCACCTGCTCAGAAAACCCCAGAAGATGCTCTCAGCGACACAAACTACAACTCCATTGACTGCCAGTTCAGTGACCCCACCCTGGCTCTGGACAGCGGCTCCAACGCTGAAAACGACGGCTTGGCTGGAGGCCTTGGGCAGAGGGAGCGGAAAAAGAAGAAAAAAAGACCCCCTGGATACTACAGTTACTTGGAAGATGTCCCCGACGGCGTGGCTGCCCCGGAGGCGCTGGTGAACGGCCACGCCACGGCCGCGGGACTCAACAGCCTGAGCACGGAGGACACGGAGCTGGCAGGAGACCTCCCCTCGCTGGCCACGCCCAGGACTTGCAGCAGCCCCGCCAGCTCCGTGGACTTCCTGGCCGGAGCTGCGTGTGCCGAGCCCGGCCCCGGCGCCGCAGCCCCCGGCAGGACTGCCGGGCAGCCCGAGGTATGCCGCCTTGCTCATTCTGAACAGTTCTGCCTCCCCCCGGAGGCCGTCAGAGATAGCCCCCTAAGGACAGCTGGTGTACAGCCTTATGCTGGTACTGATACTACTGAAACTCTGGGCGTTACTAATGGACAAACACTTGAATCCTCTGGTGAGGACACAGCTGCCAATGGGGTAGAATTGCACACTGTGGAAAGCACTGACTCAGACCAAGCTAAGCCTGAGGAAGCTTCACCTACTACTGAGGCAACGGTCCCGCTTGCAGGATCAGTCCCCGTTAATCAGCCTGCAAAATCGTGGGCTAGTCTTTTTCACAATTCCAAGCCCTCTGCTTCCACATCTGTGGTCTATGTTGAGACTAAGTATACCCCTCCTGCCACATCTCCTCTGGTCCCTGAAAAACAGGTTGAAGTCAAAGAGGGACCTGTTCCAGTTTCAGAGGATCCCGTAGCCATAAAGATTGCAGGTATAGTTAATACACACGAGTGGATGTTACACTGGAAGGGTATTAACTCTGCTTGTAAACAGGAGTGTGCAGTATTGATAGAGAACATTCCTCTGGTAATGAGCTGACTGTTCAAACATTGCATGAAGGGTGTCATTTGAATGAGCCAGTTTGTATCCCCCTGAGTAAACACGCCAACCAGGCATCGCCGTGTCATTATCCCAGACACAGGGAAGCTATTGCTGCTTGTCAAACAACTTGTCAAACAGTCTGTGGAAGTGATCTGTGGTTTCAAATAGGCTGTGTGCTGTTATAAAAAGGAGAATATGTTAGGTTGGTTCAGAAAATGGTGTGTTATGTTATCCAGTACTTACAATTTTGCAGTGTATTCCCTTACAAGAAGAGTATTACTATCTTTATACCAAAGTAGATGAAATTCCTGGGCACTAAACAGCAGTTGAAGTGTAATGGCTACATAGATCTTGCTTCAGAAATTTCAATTCAGGAAATATCATATTTACTAATATGCTTTTTGAGGGATCTGTCCTTCCAATTTAACCATTATAAGCAGTATTGCTTTATCCATAACCAATGCTAGCTGTTCCCAGTTCAAGAATAACCCTAAGGAGCTGTCCAGAAGGGACAGCAGGACAGGGAATAAGTGATACAAAAGCTTTGACTCCTGGTCCTGTCATATTTGTGAAATGCTAGAAACTTGCAGGAGGTTGGTTGTGCAGATTCAGCCAGAAATTGTGAAGCTCTCCCAGCTTGGGTGCATTTTGTGTCACTGACTCATGAGTGTTGGAACCAAAGTAATTATTTTAAATCTGTGAAGTGGTCCATGTGTGAGAAGGCTTTGTGCAGGGTCCTGCTGTTTATGCTACAAGCTAATTTACAGGTGCAATGCTGTTGTGAATGTGACAGCTTCAAGCCAGATTTCCTCTCTGAACAGAAGCTGACCTGGAGATGATGTTCAGAGTGCCCAGAATTGTGTGCTGCCTCTCCTCCCCACCTTACTCAGCAATGGTTTCAGTACTCAGAATTGTTTGTTGAGAGAAAAACTGTCAGAACAATTTATATTTCAGTGTATTTTCCACTTAGGTGTCACAAGCACTGTATTGAAACTATAAATATATAAGCAGGTGATTACAGTCTGTATGAACTCATATGGAGAATGTTGTCTTAAAATCTCAAGCTATCATTTGGTAATGATTTTTAACTTAAAACTATTTTGTGACCTATCATAAAGCTACAATTGCTTGCCATAAATGGAAAAGGTTTTTTATGTTGTCCAAGTTGCTCCAGCTGTAAGGTAACTTTCTAGACTTTCACTTTCTGTACTGTTTGTTGCCACCAGGTGGGAGCAGAGCTTTTTATTCTGTCTTCAGTGTAGCAAATGTAACTTTTACCCAGTTTTCTTCTGCACCTTCACTGTTAGCTTGCTGTTTGGGCAGAGGAATAATCTGAGTATAGATAAAAGGAAGTTATCTGCTCATTGTGGCTGATTTAGGCAGGAGTTATTGCTGCAATTCCTGTAATTCAGATGTTGCTGACTTTGCTGTAAAATGTTTGCTTGAAGATCTGAATGCCATGTGATCAGTGCCTTGCTCTGTGGAAAAATGTTTTTTTCTTTGTTTTCTTTATATGTACTTGAGTGTTCTCTGTCCTGTTTGGAAAACAGATACCTGAGTGCTTTGTTCATCCACCCACACTCAAAAATGTGTTAAGAGAATTTCAGTCCATGATTGCCAGACAGATCATTTGCTCTGTTGTGTATATATTTAATCTCAAATCTGCTGCCTCAGTGATCATCACTGTGTGAGGGTCTGTGTGTTTGTCAGGTGTTTTCCCTGTGGCTGAGCTGAGATCCTGCTGTTGGATTTGCTGGGAATTCAGCAGCTTCAGCTCATGCCAGTGGGAATGAAATTTTGACCACAAGTGCCATAGGGGGCTGGACACAGGTAAACTCTACACCTGAAGTATCTTGAGTTAACAAACAACCCAGTGTTGGAATGGTGAGGTCCTTCTGCACAGTTTTTATTTAGAAGAGGTGCTCAGCACACAAGAAGAGAAGTTTCTTTTCCAGGAACAAATTGTTGGTTTGTACTTCAATTTCAGCAGTTATTACAAGGGAGATTAATGATTCACAGGTGTCCTGAAAATAATTTAATGCTTCTTGATTCAACCTGCAGTGATCTGTGGTTCCTTTAGCTTCAAAGACAGAAGCTACACAAGATAAGGAAATGATCAGGACTAGAAAATAAATAGAACAGACAAATTTCATGTTAATCTTGATGAGAAACAAATACTGAAGAGGTAATTTTAGCAAGTGTCCAAGATGTACCTGCTGTGCAGATGCTGCATTTACGTGTTTTGAAAGGGACAAATGTAGTAATTATGCACCACAGCCTAATTTAGATGCTAGGACAAACATTTTAATAATTCATACCTAAGAGATAGTAAGGTTATAAATGATATTGGTAAAAAGACCCTCAAGGCTTTATTTGCCACACTTTCACAGTTGTCCCCTGCAATCATAACCTGATAATTAATAATGCCTTATATAATGTTGGAAATAAGTGACGGGAAAAATATCAATTCTCTGACTAGTCTTTTAACTGTTCTTGGTGATCTCAGGGAAAATCGCAGTGAGAGACTCTAAAACAATTTTCTGAATCATGTTCTCTTGCAGTGTTTTCAGTGTGGATGATGGAGGTAACAGTGCCCATAAAATCTGTTTACAGCAGGCAGGATTTCAGATGAATCGAAGAACAGGAGCTTTAAGATCTGACTAAATCCGAAATGATTTTAAATTGGAAGGAAGGGAATCCAATAAATGCAAGTATGGAAGGCACCAGAACAGAAACCAAATGCAAGTACAATGTGAAGAACTAATGGTAGAAGTATTAGAGAAAAGGATCTGGAAGTTCTAGGGAATTATGAGTGTCTTCAGTACAGCTAAAGAAGACAAAGTTGTTTTTTTTTCCCCCCAGTGTGTGTTAATACCAATATACATGGGAAGCATGGAAAATAACTGTTTCTGCTGGTGGTGTTGAGGACTTGATGCAATGGCAGTCTTTGAGCATTCCTTCTGAAGGAAAATTTCATAGCACAGCAGCAGAAATGGAAATAATATTTAAAAACCACGTGGGCAAACATGGAAAATTCAGAGTTAATTTGTCTCGGATTACATTGTTGGTGTGACCATGGTTGTAAATCCAAATGTACAAAACAAATTCATAAGAAGATGGTGATGTACAGTTCTGTTAAGACTAGTGATAAAATGAAATTAATTCAGATTGTAAGAAAGATGTTTCAGTGTTATATAGCAGAAGATTTTTTTCTCGTTGTAAAGGTAGATAAGTGCTGGAGCGAGGAGTTGTGGAGACATCCAGCGTCTGGGGGTTTTATAAACTTCAGAAATGCAGCCTTTGGTACATTCAGTCTGCATCTTACAGAAATGTTTTTGTTCAGGGTCACCCAGCAGTGTTGTCCTGGGATTTTTTAATCATTGTCCAGATTTGAGGAAAGATCAGAGTGACAGAGACAATATTCTCTAAATCAGGGCCATAAGCCAAGTGTTCAGTTCCTAACTTGTAACCACCCTTACCTCTTCAGCCTGGACACCATACCCATGGGACTTCCCTTTAATTAAACTCTGGACTTGCTTTGTTTAAGAAATCACCTTGTTAAAAAAAAATTGAGAGGTAACTGTAATAACAAAACCCAATGAACAAACTTCAGCAAAATGCTTTCTGTTTACCAACAGAAATATCTAAACATTTCCTCATTTCACAAATCAGTACCTTCCAAAGGAAATGAGTTTTCTGGCTGATGACATGAGCCCTTCAACAGGTTTTGAGATTTTCTCATGGTTCTGAGTGTATTTTTCTTCTGATACACTTGTAAAAGTTTTCCTAGTTACTGTGTGTTAGATGTAAGCTGGAAATGTGCTGTTGAATGTAATTGCTGTACACAAACCCAAGTCTTTGTTAAAAGAACCAAAACTCCCAGGAATTACACTGGAGCCTGTTCACAAAGCAGCTTTGTGACCACAAGAGGATGCTAAAGGTCTTCGTAATATCTTTATTTAGCATGATGCAAAAAGGGGGAAGAAAAGAGTTAATGTAAAAAGTTATTGGTGGACACAAAAAACCAGAAACTTTTTCTGTTACTTTCATCTTTATTTTCAACAATGATGAGTTATGTTAACAGAAATACTGTGTCTGAACATAGTTCAAATGTTGCTTCTCTACCAGTACATTCTGAAATACTTCAGCAGTAATTCAATAACATATTTTAGCCCTCAGTAGAAAATAATATTACTCTGCATCTGTGCTACATCATCTTCCATTTTACATTTCTTTGCTGTCTGCTCTTTCAGGTGGCACGTTCTATAGTAGACAACTGAATTAAGCATTTTCTTTTTTTTTTTTTTTTGTCAATTTTGCTTGCTTAGAACTGATGTTGTCTGCAGGAAATACAATCTTATAGATGGGGAGGTAGCTTGGCAGCAGAAGGATGTGGATTTTGTTTGCAATTCTGCCACATCTGCTTAGTTACAGCTCTGTATCTCTGGTTTTGTACCTGTATCATGTTGTTTTATCTTTTTTAGTCCTGTAGTGAACAGCTCAAATTCTTTTTAAGTTTAGAGCATTTAAGAGCTTTAGAGCCCCTCACATTTATTATAAAAATAAATAACCCCACTGGTACACAATTGCTATATTTACATGCAATTTATATTTTGTCTTGTATACACCTTACTTTGCAAGTTTAAAGTATATGAGCTCCAATATTTTCTTTAAACAGTTCTTATTTAGGTATCTAAATAACAGGTCAGGATTCCTGGAAAAGCTCCCTTTGTTGCTCTTGGTTTCATAACTGGGACAGACTAATGTGCAGTGGTTTCTGAGTTTTAAACTTGGGCCATTGCTGAAGGTTTTGAAAGCAGGGAAGAGTATAAATTACGTTATGTAAGGCTGTTATCTCGTAGATTTTGGAAGTGTTAAATAAAACAGCCTGTTCTGAAGATCAGGGGAACATCTGTGTGTTTGCACTGAGATGGTTTTGTTGTAAGATAGTGGATGGTGAAACTTCTAAGCTGAGACTGCTACGTTGGCTTCATCCCTCTTCAAAGCACAAAACTGTGGGAAATGCTTCATTGAACTGGTGACAAGGGATTCCAGCTAATGGCACTTTATGTCTGTGTATGTATCTATGCAGCAATATAAATAAAATGCCTGAATTTAGGAAAACAAAGATCCAAATCACTAGGTCTTGTTTTGGAATGACAGTGATCAGGTTTGTATCAGCATCTCCTGATCCGAATCCCGGGATGTCTTCGGAGGAGGAGAAACGTCTGCTTTGGACTGTGAGCAGTGGTTAAAGGGAGTGGAAATCATTTGCTGAAGGTTCTGGGAATCTTGTTCATTGATTTGAATTACTGTGTAATGCTGCAGCAGATACTTGTTTAATGGCCACGAGAGTTTTGTTGATGCTCAATTTACTGTTTCTCATTCTGCAGAAATACTGGAAAATGTAAGACTAATACATAAACCAGTGTCTTTGCAACCCCGAGGGCTGATCAACAAAGGAAACTGGTGCTACATCAATGCTGTATCCTTCCCTGGGAAAAAATTAATGCTCTTAAGTTGATGTTTTTATATTGTATCTGTCAGAGTTTTTCTGGATTGTTCTGGTAAGTATTTTATAAAAGTGTTTTGTTTTCCCAGATCCTGCTCCTGTGGTTAAAATGTTGGAGTGTAGCAGTCAGAAATCCAGGGGGATTTTGGATCATTGAACCTGGTGTGCAGGGTTCCCCTGCAATCCTGTTTGCAGTTTGTTACCTATTTCAAAATATTTCAGAGCTGTAACTTCTCTTGACTGAAACCCTTGTAATTTCTCGCAGTGTTTCCCTGTGACTCTGTGCATCCATTTAAATGGTTATTTCTCTTTTGCACTTGAAGTAGCTGTTCTTACACTTGGTTTGTTTTGCAGTTAGTGGATCATTTGGATTTGTGCTGAGCAGGTTGTCACTGTTGTATTATCTGTGTAAAAGAGCATTTAATTTAAATTAATCTTAATACAATCTTACCCGTGAAAGATGGGCTTGCTCTTAATGAATTGGGAGTTGTATTCCCCTACAAAAATAACTTGTACCCTGAGGAACAGAAAGCACCTTCCCTCTGTGCTATATTATGATAGTAATAAAAATCCTAATAATTAAGAAAAATTGTCTTCCATGTCAGCAAGGCTGACTGCAAGTGACAGTTGGGATGCTTCTAGTGCTGGTGCTGCTGGTGAATAATGTTAACATCAGTTTCAAGACTGATCATGGCAGATCCCAATAAACTATTTCTAGGCCAGTGACTGTGCTTTAAATAAAGCTTTTATCATATATAACCAGTTCTGCACTTGTTTGGTTATATACACTGTACATCTTAGCTCTTTTTCAATCTTGCAGTTTTGCATTGGAATTTATTACTCAGTGTTTGCACACTGTAGGGATCAAATTAATCTCTCTCTTCAGCTGTTAACACCGATCCCTGATTTTGTCATTTCCCCTTCCCTCCAGGTTTTTAGTGCATTTCTTCTGTTCACTGCTCTCACCAAGCTGTGATGTTTTTAGAGTATTATTCTTCCAGCACACTCTGGAGCTTTCCAGGTTGCTCCCAGCTCTTTGCAGTTCAGCATGTCTCACATCTCAGCAGGTTTTGCTTTGGTTGCAGGGGTGACTCAGCATCTTTAAGTTTCAGCTGGTTTCTTCATTCTTCTCAGAAAATGTGTTCCACGTTATCTCCTGCCAATTTTCAAATGGTTAATTCTCTAAAGTCTTTCCTATGAAAGTTCTTTTCCTCTCCTGCTCCTGGATTAAATGTTTCCTTACCCATTAGTTAAAGTTCTTGCCGTGATTAAAATATCAGTAAAATCACTGCATGTTACAAGATGCTGAGGGGTTTTTTTATGTAACTTCTGTACCTTATTGGTTAATGTCATAAAGCTTCATCCTCTTTTCCAGTTAAATTCTTGGATTGATCTACCTAATAAAAATGCAGCTCTGTTTCTCATATAGTTTTGCATATAATTGAATATTTGGTTAATACACAGATGCCATTTTCTGCGTATTTCCTTAATGCCACTGCATAGACCCTGCAAGCCTTGGTTGCTTGCCCTCCAATGTATCATTTAATGAAGTCCATTCCAATGTATTCCAAATCGCAGAGGCCGTGCACCTCCACACCAATGCTAGACAGTTTGTAAGTAGCTTGGGAAAAAAGGAATAAAAGTCTGGGATCTGATTAAACTCGTTCAGAAATACCTAACAGTGACTGTTGGAAGTTGATATGTATCCAGAAGTTTTTTTGTGTGGTTTTGGGTGACACTTTTATAATCAACTTAGTGTTTTCCAACTGCTTGGCTTGTCAAGGAAGATAATTCCTGTTGCTTTGGGCATATCCAGTTTTGTGTGTAGTGTTTAATGTGCAAAGATGAACTGTGAGAGGTGCAAGGACCAGCCCAACACCTGGGTTTCACTGCAGTGATCAGGTGGATTTTTATGTCTGAACTTTACCCAGATTTTGTGGTGACATGCTTTGATTTTGTTTTGTTTGGGCAGTCAGAATGACAATTCTCTAATTTTATTATTTGTTCTTCTAAGTCTTAAATTGCTGCTCATGTCCAGTTGCTTCCCTTCTGTTTCAGTGTTCGTTTAATGAATGAGTTCACTAATATGCCTGTACCTCCTAAAGCAAAGCAAGGTGAGTGGGAGCAGGGGCACGAAGCAGAAAATGATGGGGAGAAGCCTTTGGAGTACAGATCTGCATGGGGGGAGGTGTTGCACCTTGGATTCTTCTCTTCTCTTTGGTGGATCAAGTGGACAAGTGCAACAGGAACAGTTCTTGTTGAAGGTTCACTTAATTGTGAAGGTGCCTTCAAAGAACATGCCCTTTCTAAGAAAATCAGTTGCTATTCCTTATATTGTCCTCCACTTCCTTCCTCATGTATTTCCAGGTGTTTATTTATCAGATTGATCAATTCTGCTCCTTAAATCCTGAACACTCACTCATTAGGAACAAAATGAGGCCATAATAGGCAGTTAAGTAGTTGGAGGTTGCCTGCAGGAGTATTACCCTGGTTTCTGATTCCAGTGGGAAAATTTCAGACATGTCTGATTTCTCCTAATACATATTAGAAGGCTCAGTAATGATTATATAGTGAGGAATAGGATATTTTTTGATGCAAATAAATTATCATCAGGGTTTCAGTTGTTTAATCTTAATTTTAAACCAAGTCTGTTGCTTTGCAAACTTGTAGAAACAAGCACATTCCTGAAACTATTCTTTATGTAACATGATAAGGAAATATTAGGAGGAGCTGGTGGTTCCAGTGATTTCCAAACTGTTCAGACATTTCTGTGGTTTCTTTCTGTGAAACAAATCTCACTGGCTTATGCAACTTATTTTACTTGTAGGTCATTGCCTTGTGTAGTTTTCAAGTATATTTCTGAAGCCTTGTATTGCCATTAGGTAGAACATTCTGTCAGGCTGTTCTTGGGGTTTTTATTCTGTAGTGAGCAAAAATCATCTGTTAGAACTGCAAATACAGAAAAGGTTTAAGGACGTGTTCTTCAAGTACAAAAGAAATGCAGAAATGCAAATAGCACTAAAAGTGTTTTTTTATGACGGCTGTTGATATTCTTGTTAATCTGCTTAGAACTTTCCTGGCTATCTGTAAGTTTCTGCAGGGTGATATGTTTTAAAACATTTACAGCTAGAGTTGTGTCTTAAAATTTCTGAGCTCAAGACCCCAAAACAACAATTATTACAACAAAACTATTAGTAAAAAAAAGTGCTGGGCTCCAAAACCAGTGATGTGTGAAGAGACTGTTCAGGTATTATGTAAAAAACCCCTTTTATTTATTATTACTTACATAAATTCTCTTTCACCTTGCAGCTTTAGGTGATAAAATAGTGAGAGACATCCGACCAGGGGCTGCCTTTGAACCAACCTACATTTACAGGCTCTTGACGGTTATAAAGTCAAGTCTGTCAGAAAAGGTGGGACTTCAAATCCTTCACTTGTGGAACTGCATTGCAGGGCTGTCACTGTCCTTAAAACTCTGCAAAGCCAAACCTCAGGCTCTGCTCAAATGCCACTAAAATCAGCTCATTGAGAGTTCATGGTAATGAAGCTCGACTGCCTTGGGACCTGAATTACAGGAAAATGTTAATTACAGGTTTGGCAGTTTGATATGTCAGAATAATGAAAAAAATTCCTGTTGGAATGGAAGCTCTCTCTTTGTGATGGAGTTGCCAGCTGATTTACATTTAAGAAATGAGCAGTTGTTCATTTTTTATGAGCAATTCAGCTAAGACTGATTGAAGGTCCAGAAACTTCAAAATACCTATTCAGGTTTAATTTCAGTCGTAAGGAAAAGATAATAATTCAAACTGTCCTTTGATTTGGCCTTGGTTTGACTGCAGCTTTCAATAGTGGTTGTAAAAGAAATGAGGGGAAAAAAAATCCAACTCACACTTCAAATGGAATTTGTATTGAGAAAAATGCAGAGTTCTTGTAGCCATTGTGGAGCTGATGTGTGTATTTACTGCTTAGCACAATTTGGGTTTAACTGGTTAAAAAAGAGTTCATTTCATAATAAAATTTAAACTTTATTTGACATAACTTTAGACTGAGTAGTTGCTAAATTAGCTGAATCAATAGGAGAAAGCTGGATTTGTTCTGTTAAAAGGAAACCATGAAAATATCGTAGAATTAATTGAAAAAAAATATTTTGTTCAGGGCAGGCAAGAGGATGCTGAAGAATACTTGGGATTTATCCTCAATGGACTACATGAAGAAATGCTGACCCTCAAGAAACTTCTCTCTCCACATAATGAAAGTTAGTTGATTTTTTTTTATAGCAAACAATTCATTTCAAATACTGGTTTTTGTGTGGTGATTCCATAACACAGGGTAATGCTTGAGTAGATGTTGAGGTAGGGATAGAATGCCATGTTTTGGAGGACTGGCAAATAATATTTTGTTAAATTCTGGATACAATGAGTTCATCCTGCCCAGTTTATGAATGGTCTGGAGAGTTACTGGGTTTCTGGAAGGGCATCATAGTTCTGTCAATACTCTGAAGGACAACCAGTCACATCCTGGCTCTCCTAAACAACAAAACTCAATATTACACATTTTTACTGAGCCCAGCTAAGCGTTATTTGGGGCTAACTCAAGTTGATCAGTCCTGTTTGTCATTTATAACACCCACAGTGTCAGTGGTTTTTGACTCTCCATGGGAGTTCAAAGATGTGTCAGTGTGTTTTTCACTGATCTTTAAACCAACTGTTATGATCTTTTTTTTTTCCTATCTAATACAAACCAACATACTAAATTATTTGAGAATTCTTACTGACAAAGTTGGAGGAGAATTTACTTTGAAAGAATTACCAGAATTTATGTACATAGTAAAATGTTAGTTTAGTTTATAGAGGCTTTAGCTTGAACCCCCTTTAAAAATAAAATCCTACAGGCCTTAGCCAAGTAAGAATTCAGATCACTAGTTACCCAGTTTCTCTTTAGTAGGGTAAATTTTTTAGGATATAAAGTCATACCATATTTTGTTCCTTAGTTGTATTCAGTTTATAACCTCCTGACTTTGGCACTGGTTGGGAAAATATTTGCTAAACCTTGGGTTCCCTGTAAAATACCTGTGCAGAAAAGGAGTTGTATTTAATAATGGCATAATCCTGTATCCAGAATAACACTTGACTTTCTAATTTTCTACCCCATAAATTTACTACTAAAAATATATCAAACTTTGCTATTTACATACAGTCATCAGTGAGCTACCCTCTGTTAATACATGGATGTGTCATGCTGGGAGCAAACCTGGCATATGCCTGCTCTCTTTTTTTAATGAAAACTGTGATGCATGAGAACATTTTATCCTCCAAGAATCATTTACATTGGGGGTTTTGCCTTTTGTATTGAGTTTTTTACCTTTCAAATCCTTTCTCTGCCTGGATGTTTTATCTGTCAAAAACCTCCAAAATGTGTTATTTTTCCTTGCCACTTGAAGAAGTGTCGGTGTCCAATGGCCCCGAGGCTCAGAGCGTTCCCAAGGAAGAGGAGCAGGAGGAGCAGGGGGAAGGCAGCGAGGACGAGTGGGAGCAGGTGGGACCTCGCAACAAATCCTCCGTCACTCGCCAGGCTGACTTTGTCCAGACTCCAATCACTGATATTTTTGGTGGTCACATAAGGTACAGTACTTTTGCCTACAAGTTCTTGACTTGCAGTGGCTTGAATCTTTTTAAATGTCTTAAATGAACAGGCTGTTCTGAGATCCCAAGCCCTGAATTGCATGTGGAAAAGGAGTTTGGAATATTTATGCTTTGAATATTGTCTAAGAATTCCAAAGCATTGTAGAGCTACCCAATTTTTATGACCTCTGAGGAGTCTCATCTCATGTTGTGAATAAGGATACCAAGAGAGAATGAGATTTACAGAGTTAGAACAGTGAACTAAAACATAAAATTGTAGCCACGGTTTGTACCTGCCATGTTTTGATATCGGAAAATTCTTTCCCAGAGGAGGGAATTTGCTTGATGGCCCCTTGATGTGACCAGTGGGTCGAAGGATCCCACCTCCTAGGTGGGCTCATTGTAAAAAGGTATAAAAGACAGGTGCTTTGATAATAAAGCAGGATTTTGAATCTTCAGCCTTCTATGAGTCTGTGTCCTGATTTCGTGTTCTACAGCGACATAAAATTGTGAATTTTAGGTTATTCAGACCCTCCATGCTTCTCAGAGAAATCTGTGTCTAGTACTAAAGAAATGTTACAGGCAAAAGAAGTCTGGAAAAATGTAAATTGCTACAAGATGGTACTGGAATGAAAAGAATGTGGGGATATCACTTGTTTGCAGGTCTGATACCAGACAAAGGCAGAAAGTAGAATCTGAAAGAGTATTTTTTGGAAAGGAAGGCTCCTGACTTGTTTGGAGAGATGTATAATTCAAAATGAAAGCAAATACTTGCTAAAAACATACAGCAAAACAAAACTGCTAGACTTGAAGAATTATTTTTAAATTGGAGACAGACACTTAATTGCTGGTGTTTGACTCTCTGTGTTGCCAGATATTGAGTCTAGAAGTGTGAATAATGTGGGCTAGAGCCTTCTGCCTTGGAAATGCTCTGAAATTATTTATTCTTCTGGGTTTTGAGCCAGACAGCTGGTAAATAAAATTATATTTTCCATAGAATTTGGCAGACAGATGTTTGTAGATATTGATGGAGTCCTGCTTCAATGGTTCACATACCCAAGGTGGTGTTAATACCCCAGGTATATTTACCAGAATTTGTCACAATTGTTTAGATCTCTACATGATTCCATCAGTTTTTATATTAAAAATACCAAGATGATGCAGTTTTCTGTAGAAGCCCACAGAAAATTATATAAAAGTAATATTGGAAAAAGGCAAAAACTTGCACTGAGCAGCAGAACCACAGGATCCAATCCAACATCTGCTGGCAGCACATCCACTTTATTTAACCTTCACACCAGGGCACAACTCACCACAGAAACAGCATCCCATGGGAGGTTGGAAAGCTTCATCCTCAGGGGTGGAGATAGGAAGGGCTGAATGTAAAACTGCTGGTAGAATTCCACTGAATGAGAGTCAGAAACTGGAAAAATCCAATGGGAAAAGCAGTGAGGAAAAGGTGATTCGAATTGGCACCTTTTGGCTGGGGGATTTCAGGCTTGGGGATTTTTAGGCTGTCCTTGAGAGGCTTGAGTTTATTAAATGTCTGTTTAGGTACAATTACTTAAAAACCCCAGCCTGTGAAGTCTGTGAAGTCAGTCTTAGCAACATGAGGCTTAAGTGGGAAAGTACAAAGCTTTCCTGAGAATTCTTGCAGTGCCTGAGTAATTTTTTTATTGAAAATGATGCATTTTCCCACGTCCAGCTGAGGTTTGTAGTTATTCTAATAAAGGACAGTATTACAGAAGAATCATAACCCAACAAAGGTTTTGCTATCAAATCAATTCCTGTATATCTTGTCAAGGAAATGTCCTAAAGAGGTGTTACAATATAATTTCTGCTTTTTTAAAATAAAGGTGCTGCTGTTTTTCATGCATTCTCTTCCCTCTAGAGGAATATTATATATTTTTCCCTCTCTAATATTATATATTTGCCAATATGAAGCTGCACTGGCTTTCTCTTGGTGCTTCAGGGCTTTGCCTGAGTAAAAAGGGCTCTTTTGATTATCCTGAACATTAAAATTAACCTTGTTTCCTACCTTACCTGAAATATTCCAGCATGGCCAAATGGGTCAGAGCTGTGTTAATTATAATTCTGGTTTCAATATATAACAACATAATAGTTTATATACATTAACAAAGTCTGGAGGAAGAAAACTGCCAGTCCTCAGTGAAGCTATAGTTTGTATTTCCTATGGCAAGATTTAAGTGAACAGTTTATAATCACTGTGAAATTGGTCTTAGAGAAGTGACTGAAAAAATTGTGTATTTTTGTTGGAGAACCTGGAATCAGCTGTGATTTTTACAGTAGAACACAGATAAGCACTGGCACTTTGCACTTGTGAAGAGCTGTTGGAAAACTAAACTAACAAAAAGAGCCAGGAGGTGAATATTTTTTAAATGCTTATCAAAATCTTCAGTTTTTTTCTTTAAACTTTGGATGCTTATCCAATAACTAAAAATTTTTTGCATAAATAAAACAATTCCCATTCAGAATACTCTTAGTAGATGTTAAAATCATTTCAGTTGGAGTAATTTGTTAGAACTTGATGTTTAATATTTTATGTGTTGCCTTGAATTAACTATAAATTGATTTACTTTAGTAACTCATTCTTCCTTGAAGGTTCTGTCTGGTTGAAAATCACACTTTATTACATTGTGGTTTCTTTGTTTCTCTGCAGATCTGTTGTTTACCAGCAGAGTTCCAAGGAGTCTGCCACGCTGCAGCTTTTCTTCACCCTGCAGCTGGACATCCAGTCGGACAAGATCCGCACCGTGCAGGATGCCTTGGAAAGCTTGGTGGCCAGAGAGTCTGTGCAGGGATACACCACAAAAACCAAGCAAGAGGTGTGTTCTGTGCACCCCTTACTCACAGCCAAGTGCTGAACTTTTAATTTGAAGGCGTTTTCATAGAGCTCTGGCTTTACAAAGAGCTGTTGAAACACACTTTAACAAAAGAGGTGCAGGCCTTTTCAGAGTGTCCTGCACCAGTGAAATGTCAGCTCTGAAACAAAGCCAGGCCTGTAAATAGCTGGGGTTTGAGTTGGTGTAATAATTTATTGAGGATTTTTATGGAGAATGTTCCAAATTGACAGGCTGAACTGTGGTAAAGATACATAATATTATGTTCAATATCATAATTTACTGATTCTTGGGGGTTGCCAGGTGCTGTTGGTAAAGGAGCAGCTCTTCAGAGTAAATACTTTTTGATTTTACAAATAATGCATAAAAGCAATAATTGCAATAGAGAAGTACTTACAAGGAGGAAAAGCATGTGTTTGGTTTGGCAGTTTGAGAACTTGTGATAGAGGATAATAATTAAACTTCCCTCACTAAGGCCTTGCCTTCTTTCCGTGGTGGGTGATAGTAAAGACATCTCTGGTGTGCAGGGCTTGCTCATGCAGGAATTTCCTGTGCACTGTTGGTAACTCTGGAATTGTAGGTGTTCCCTCTGACACTGGTGTCTGTGGTTTTCAAAATCTTCTGAGTGAGAACAAGATTAGATAAAGAAGGGATGGTTCCTTTCCCTTGAAAAGCTGAAGATGAGCAGCAGAAATTTGTTTACCTTGAATATTCAGAACATACATTTCTCCAGTTGTTTTCCACGTGAAAGAAACATTTGCAAGCTGATTATGATTTACCACAAAGATCTTGTTTTGCTTGCCATTCTTTTTTTGCCTTTTACTGCAAATGGTTTGAAGTTTTTGACTGACAACCCAGTGCTGGGTTGGAAGAAACGAGTGCTCAAAATTAGATGCTGCGTGATATTTCAGAGTTTGGATGGAAATACAAGCACCCACAGTGTCTTCCAGATCATTTTTTTTCAAAAGAAATTCAAATTGAAATAGTTGTTTTTGTATTAAAATGGTAGTAAAAACACTGAACATATTGTCTGTGGAGCCTTGGAAAGAGATAATACTTTTTCCCTATGAGTTTCTATTCAACACATAGGTTCTAGCAGAATCAAGCCATGCATTGAAAAATAATATGCTCATGGTTACCAATAAAGAGATTTTTCTCATTTAAAAAATGGAGAAAAAAACTTTAAGCAGTTATTTTGAGAAATATTTTTATGTCTTCATTTCTAGGAAGGCAAAACATTTTTGTTCTGCAATTCTGAGCTTGGCTCCTGGTTTCCAGGCAGAAATTTTGTGGGTTGTTTGGTTATAATTATATAAAAATCAGTATTTAGTAGAGAAAAGTGTGGTCATAACTCATGTTTTTCTCTTTGAATATATTGAGTTCTCCTTTGAAACAACATTAGGATTGAAGATCCAGTGGGCTTTAAATCACAAACGAGCGTTTATCATAAATTAATACTGCAATAATAACAAATCTGGGGGGTTTGCTGCCAGTGTTTTTAAAATCAAATACTTACGTCTTATTTAAAGGAGGAATTTTGAGGAGGTAACAAAAATGACAGGTTTCCTTCCTCTGGGTTTGTGTGTCAGGTGGAGATCAGTCGAAGACTCACCCTAGAAAAGCTGCCCCCCGTTCTCGTCCTACACCTCAAACGCTTCGTGTACGAGAAGACCGGTGGATGTCAGAAGCTGATCAAGAATATTGAGTACACTGTTGATCTGGAAATCAGTAAAGGTAAAAGATTTATGGACAGAATTCCCCTCTCTTTGTGGGAAAGATAACGTTGTGTTTCCTACCAGTGTCTGTGTTTTAATTTTCTCCCACACAAGATTTTGTTTTCATCATTGTCTGAAGATTTTGGCATTTGAGTGAATCTTTTGTGGGGGTTTTTTTATGATGAAAGATCTTAAAGCCTTTGGCACTTCCTAGATAATGGGTTGGCCAAATGATAGCTCATGTGGATTTATGGAGTAAGGATATAGGCTGCTGAGGGCAAATATGGGAATGATCCTCTTGGATCTGTGTCCCTGTCTGTAGAAGACTGTTGCCAATACTGGATATTCTTATCACAAATTTAATTCACAGAAGTGTCAAATTATTTAATTAATGAGTGGCTGCTGGAAGGAAACTGGTGTTTTACTGAACATGCAGCCTGAAGGTAGACAATCCATAGTGCAGAGGTTAAACAAGGATCCTTTATTTAACAAGTATGCCAGGAGATAGTGACTTTAAATAGTGTGAGATTGGAAATTGTCCAGCATCTGAAGCTTGCCAAAATAATGCCTTTTGTTTTGAGCTGACAAGTGGGCCTATTAGCCAGCCAGTAGCTCAAACAGGAATAAATAAAATCAGTGTATACTCATATCTCAACTGAGATCTGCACCTTGTCAGGCAGTCACCTTTTGTTTTACTTAATATTTTGTTTTTCAATTTTCCTTTAGGAATGTAAGCATGACTTGGAATCTGAAATTGATTCTGTCATTGTCTGACAGCAGGAATGAAGTGGAAAAAATGGAATAGTCTGGTCTTCTACTCTGTCTTTTTTTCCCTTCATTTTTTGGTGGTATTTTTAAACCTTTCCTAAACCACAGCATTCAGCAAACCTGCAAATTCACTCCCTTGATTGCCAGTTATTAGAACCATGACCATTCTTTAAATGCTGCAGAAGAAATTTCAATTAAATCTTCTCCTTTGTGATAGTGTTGGTTTCTCTAAAACAGAATTGATACTCTTGATATGGAATTTCTAATGTGTGACTCTTTTTCCTCTTCCAGAGCTACTATCTCCTGGTGTGAAAAGTAAAATTTCAAAAGGCCAAAGAACCTACCGGCTCTTTGCAGGTATGTTATCTGTGTGGTCCCTTGCAAATGCAGATTCTGCATATGGAGTTACAGAAATACTGGGTTATGTTAAGTGGGTTTGTTTTTTTTTTTTAATTGCACTGAAGTAGCTTGTGGGTGTCAGATTCTTGTGTTTGGTGGGGTTTGTTTAGAGTTAGGAGATTTGGTGTGCTGGAGAAGCACTGATTTGGCCAAGGACAAGGGGATTGACTTTGCAGTGCCAGAGGGCAGGGTTAGATGGGATATTGGAAGAAATCCTTCCCTGGGAGGGTGGGAAGCTGTGTGCCATAAGATGGGGTAGGGACACAGGGACCTAAAGCAATTCCTTAGTTTTACCAAATCCTGGGGAACTGTCCCAGCTTCCTTCACATTTTCCAGACCTAAAGATTATTTGAGCCATACAAAGCCCAGATGTTCATCCCACCCAGGCCTCTGGATGTCACCCCATTGGGATTGACAGGGGCATTGACTGCAGGCAGCTGGAAAATCCCATTTTCTTCTTCCCCATGGGCAGACCAGTCCCAGTAGCCATCAGAAACACCATTGGGGGAATATTTGGGGTGAAGATTTGTCTCCTAGGACACAGGGAAACCTTCTTCCCTGGGAGGTTGGGGAGGCCCCGGCACAGCTATGGCTGCCCCATGATCCCTGGAAGTGTCCAAGGCCAGGCTGGGCGGGGCTTGGAGCAACCTGGGACAGTGGCAGGTGTCCCATGTCAGGAGGTGGGATCCCAAACCAATCCATGATCCCATGTCCACCTCTGGCCTTCTCCACGCTCCCTTGGCCCAGAGCTGCTGGTATCCCAAGGCCGAGCACGGAACAACCCGAACCTTTTACCTTCCATCCAACGCCCTGCTGGGGACTCCCTAAACCCCTGAGCTCGCGTGGGGGGGAGGAACCTCCGATCTCTGTACAACTCGTGTTGTCCCCACAGTCGTGTACCACCACGGCAACAGCGCCACGGGCGGGCACTACACGACGGACGTGTTCCAGATCGGGCTGAACGGGTGGCTGCGCATCGACGACCAGGCCGTCAGGGTCATCCACCACTCGCAGGTGGTGAAGGCGGCGCTGGAGCGCACGGCCTACCTCCTGTACTACCGCCAGGTGGACCTGCTGTGACCCGCCCCACACAACGCCAACATCACTAGTTTTTTTCTCCTGTAAATGCTCTTCTGAGTGAATCTTTCCCCCCCCTTTTTTTTTTTTTTCTTTTCTTTTTTTTCTTTTCTTTTATCCCCTTTTTATTTTTTTTTTTTTTTCTCCCCCTTGCAACTATGGGATAGAGCGATAAAGGAAGCTGCTGTTTGTGCACAACGTGGTTTGTGTTGATTTTTTTTCGTTTTTTTTGACTTTGGCAGAATGGAAAGCCTCGTGAATCACAAAAAGAGAAAGAAAAAAAAAAGATATTAAAAAGAAATAAAGTTCGTCCGAGTTAATGCTGAATCCTAAGATAATAAAAAGGGGATTCGCGTTGAATTCCCACTTTCTAATTGCGTAGTAGAAGAAAACCCTGCACCAGCAACAGAACTTGTAGATTTCTGTGAAAATGTTTTATCTTTACTTCAGTAAAAAAAGAAAAAAAATTTAAAAAAAAAATAAGAAAAAGCTCTCTCTGCTTCCCCAATAGTTTTTTGATAAGTGGTAAAATATGAGCCGATGTGTATGAGATGGAAATGGTCCTTTGTGCTTCAAAACATGTACAAACTGCAGAGTTGCTGGTTCCTGATAGGAAGACACATTTTAATAATTGTGCGATGAGAAACTGCTTAAGTACACATTGCAGATCAAATATTTGGAGTTAAGATGTTAGTCTATATAGATGGGTGATTGTAACTTTATTGCTATTAAGAAATTTCAAACTGCATTTATGCTTCTGTGTACATGAAATTAAGAAAATGGGCAAAATAATTAAGATTGATATTTCTTTTAAGTCTGCTTTGTTTAATTTTGCTGTCTGCTCTCCTATAATGTTGAGTTCCTAATTGTACACAGTTTAGTGATACCTAGAAGTATAAAGTTGTCGCCCATCAATAAAAGTCACAAAGTTGGTTTAAGGTGTGTGTGTGGGTTTTGTTTTTCCTCAGGTGTGAATTTGACCCTTGGAAACTCCAAAGGTTTCTGTGTAGCATTTCTCAAGGTGTAAGGAGCCTTCCCCAGATGAAGTGGAGATGATTTCTCTCTGCTTTTACAACTTTTTTGAAACTTGAGAAATGTTCCAGTTTTGCATTCATGAACTTGGAGGGGAGAGGGAAAAGGACACGGCATTCCCAGGGCTGAGCACTGAGGAGAGGGGATGGAATTCCTTCTGTGTCCTCCTGGAAACCCTGCACTGTTTTTTTCTGAAGCAGGTGATGCTTTGTTTGTCTCTTCCTCAGCCAGCTGACATGGCCCTGGAGAACTTCTGGTAAAAATATTTCCTTGATCAGCTTCCTGTTGCTTTCCCTAAAAAACTCCTATATATTATTTAATTCTTTGATGATAGTGGTGTGTCCTTACTTCATCATGGTGGAAGCTCCCTGGCTTGTCCTGACTTCTGCCTTCTCGTGCTGTCCCACACAGGAAGGCGTTTCCTGCCCAGAGCTCTGGCTGTAGGAAGGAGCATCCCAACCCCTGTGGCTCTTTGGGGTGCTCCTGCTCTGCTGAGAGAGTTTAGTGATGCTCTGGCATCGTTTTGGAAATGTCCAAATGCGTTGTTATGTTTTTGCTGCTCATGCTTTATTAGCATTTTCTGATTCACAGATGGTAACTACTCGTGATTTCGGTGACATCCCACCAATTTCAAAATTTTCTGTGCAAAGCTCACTTGGATTTTGGCTGTTTGCAGGGAAAACCTCAGCTCCTGGAGCTGGGGCTGCTGAAGGATTGGTGCTTCCAGGGCATCCCTGTGATGGGAATTGCCCCAGAGCCCCACTGGTGAGAAGCTGAAATCTTGGGAGGTTGTTCCAAAAAAGAAAGAAACCGAGTTTTGAACTTTCTGTTCTCTGCTGGTTATTACTCATGCTGTTTCTGGAACCTGGTTGAAGTGGTTTTCTTTACAGCAGAAATCCTGTTTTAAATTAGTCCTGTGCCTGTGTTGGGTATTTATTTAGCTCTATCTCCAGTGCATTGTGAAAAAGTGCATTTTTGATAGTGCAGGTTAAGCTGAATAGTCCAGAGGAAACTGCAGGTGATCAGTAATTAATGTATGACTTAATAGAGGTTACATATGTTACTGTATTAATGAGTCATTGCCAGCTTAAAAATCAAGTGTTGAAATTCTCTCAGTATGACTTGGAATTGTCTCAGTATCACTTAAGAGTGAATTTTTTGCATTTTTTTTATTGAGGATATTACAAATGTATTTGTCACTAAAGTCCTGCAGCGTATTAGAAGGGGAATAAAAGTATGTGGCAACAGTGATGTGGACACACAGCCACAATTTTTATTTTCTGTATTAACTCCTCCCATTGTTGCAAAACAAGGGGCTTGCAGCTTTTGATCATTTGCTCTGTGTGTGATTATGTAAAAGAAAAACCCCAACACCCACAATGATACACCGTAAATCCGGTGGTTGTTTGCTGAAGTTTTAAACCAGATTTTGAGAAAGGTTGTGTTGGTTTTTTTGGGGGAGTTTGGGCTGCTGCTCCTCGCTGTGCTCTCACTGTCAGTGATCGCAGACAAGTGAACCCTGCTGCCACTGGGTTCCCTTCACCCTGTTCATCCCCTTGTGCTCCCTCTGCTCCAGAGCAGGAGTCAAACCAGGGAATCCCCTGCAGCTCTGTGCCTCTCCCCCTGTTCTCACCCTGCCCTGCGTTGGGGCCGTTCGTGCCGAGCTGTGTTTGAGGAGGAAATGAGGGGGCATTCATTCCAGTGGAGATCAAGACTGACTGTCTGCCTGGTCAATTAGGAGGGCACAGGGAAATCTCTGTCTCTTCCCATTCATTGGCTATTCCATTAAAAGCCTCTCTGCTAATATATACTTACATATGCAGCCTGCTTTATGTGGCTTTTACCACATATGAAATGGAGACGTTATAATCAAGGCAGTAATAACGAGGAATGATTAAAAGTAACTTCTGATTGTTTTGGCTTTGCTGGAACATATGACCCCAAGCTGCTGACTCAAGACAAAATGAGGTGAGTAAAAATTCTTGTTCCAGGCTGTGCTCATCCCTGAGCACAACCAGGCCCTGTGTATGTCTTGTACAGTGAAACCATCCTGGTGTATATTAAAAAAAAAAAATAATAAATTAAAAAATCAAATCTTTGTAAAGCAGCCAGGTTGATGGAGCAATCAGACAGCCCAAACCATCCTACAGGAATTCATTTCCTATAGGGATATTTGTGGAGATTACAAAATACCAAATTCCTCTGAGGTCTGGAAATTATTTGTACGTTGGTATGTGAGATTTAAAATGAGTTAATTCAGCTTTATGGTAATGGGAGTGAGCAGCACCTTCTGAGGGCTGTGAGTCAGGGCTGGGGAGCTGCATGATTTCAGGGTGGCAGCCTGTGTGGGGGCAAGAAGGTTCACTGTGCTGGGGTGAAATTCACTGTGTTTCGGGGAAATTGGGAATTGAGGGGGCTGCAGCATCTTTCAGCTAATTAAATAAGCCTACAGCAAACTCACTGAGCCAGAGGGAACCATAAGAGCAAGGAAAAAACTAAAAAAAAAAAAAAAAAAAAAAAAAGAGGATACAGTGATTTTAGAGTAAAGCAGAGCAGAACCTACTGTCAGCCCAGTTGTGGGTGGTCTTTGAGTTGCCCATGTTGGTGTCTGAGCTTTTTTTGGGAGCAAACTGCCCAAAGTGCACTGAATGGAGGTGCCAGGTCCAACTGCTGGCCCACGTGTTGTTGGTCCCCATGCAGAGTTTGTTTGGAAGTCAATAGGAACTCTTTGTAAATACAGCTGGGCGAGTGTGGGCAGCGGGGAGAGCAGCCAGAGGGGCTGCTGTGGCTGCACCAGGCTGAGGCACTGGGCTGACTGCTGAGGGCTGGCTGCCCATCCAGCTTGAAATGGGCCTGGAAGACACAGCCCCAGCGATGACAATCTGTTCCTTCTTGAAAAATGCTCAGGAAGATGGTGTCAGAGATGGCATCAGCCTTGGTGCTGACCTCAGAGGGTTCTTTCTTTGCTCGGAGCAGTGGTGCTCCCCCAGCTGCCAATACTTGCTCCTCTGCTCCTGCTCTGTTGAACGAGTTTGATCAATGTCCCTCTGCTTTTTTTTTTTTAAACAAACCTCTGGGAATATCTTGTAAACTCCCTCCAGTAAACAGTAAATAAAAGTGGTTGGTGTTTTGCCCGAAGAAACAAATATTGACTGGTTAGAAGAATGGAAGGACTTTTTTAAAGAGGACAAGGCAGTGGATTTGGAAAAATCACAGCTGCTTTTCTTGGCTGTGCCAGCTCCCAGGAGATGGGTGCTCCCCTGGCTCCGTGCTGGGTGTGGCTGGTGCCCCTCCTCAGGGGGGACATCCCGGGGGATGTGCTGACCCTGCGGGAGGGGGATCCCGGGGGAATCCGTGGATGCTGATGCCTGCAGCAGCAGCACAGAGGTGCCGTGACACGCTCACGTTGTTACCTTACGATAGCGTTTTGGGTTTTCCCTGTTTGTTTACTTCATGAAAAAAAAGGAAGGAACTTTTAGCTTGTCTTTTTGCTCAATCGTTTCCTTTCGCAGTGAGTAAAACCACGGAGGTGGGTGCCAAAGCTGGAGCTGTTGTGACATCGGCAGAGAGGTGAGTCCTGCCTGTGTGTTTCAGCAACTTTTCTGCATTCCCGATTCCCTGCAGCTCCCGAGCGTGGGGAATGTCAGCGCTGGGAGAGCTTTGGCAACAAGCTACAGAGTGCGATTAATCTCCTATTCCCAGCAAAAATCCAGCTCTGGAAAAAAGGGGATGCCATGGGGTTTACCGGGGGGGCTGGAGCTGGGAAATCAATTCCCTGTGAGGAGCAGGAATGGCTGAGCCGGCAGCCGGAGGGAGACAGCTGGCTTTAGCCCCTTCCAGAGAAAATTCCTGTCTGGAATTCCCTCTCCCTTGCCACCGGAGCCTCTCCCCGGGGCGTCGCGGTCCCGGCTCTGCGGGGAGGATTCCCCGAGCCCCTGGAATTCCTGGCTGCGAGTCCCAGAGCCGACTGCTGGCGACAGCACAGCGATCGCTTTTATAGGATCAGGGGCTGCCCTCCTCCTCCTCCTCCTCCTCCCTCCCGCCTCGGGGAGGATGGTCCCGCTCCTCCGAGCCCCAGTGACCGCCCTTGAGCTGCTGCGATCCCAACCAACACCCCCCCTCCTCGTGCCTTCTTTTCACCCCCCCTTTTCCCCTCCCTCCTCTTTTCGTTATTGCTCCACGCCTGTTGTCACAGGGGATGGATGATCCAGGGTTCTCCCCTCTGCCTGGAGAGCATAAATACCACTGGGGAGCTCTGTGAGACTGCGCTTGGTGCGAGTCGCTGAGCCGGGACCTTGCACATCTCGCACCTCCTGAGGCTTATCCCGTCCTTTCCCCCTCCCTCCTCCTCGTTTAAACATTTCAGATACATTAATTTATTATCCACAAGCAGGCTTGGAGGAGCTGCAATCACCTGGAGACTTGGAAATACTCAGCAAGGTAAGTAAAGTTCAGTCCTGGCTTCTGAAATGTGGATTTGGGGGGTGGGTGGGAGTGCAAGAAATAACTCTTTAAGAAGGCACAGTTTTGGTAACTTCTCCAAAAAGTTGCCTGGATGGTATAAAATAACACAATACTGTCTGAGCTTCCCTGATGTAGAATTGAATGCAAGATTAACGAGCATTAACGTGGAATGAATGGGAGGAGTTGGCAAGCACAGGAGTGGATTTCAATGCAAATAGAAAATATCCAAGGGATGCTGTTGCAGTCCCCAGGAGCTGATTGCTGTGGGCACATCTGTGTGCCCCAGGCTGCCTGTGTTTGTGCAGCTCTGCTCTCAGGTCCTGTAGGAAAGGAATTCCACCACGTGTGGTGTCTGTGACCAGTGGGTTTTCCATGTGGTTTTACGTACAAACTCACCCACTTGGGTTCTGTGGGAGTGGACTGGAATGGAAGATCCAGATGTTTTGGCCCATGGCCTTGAAGATGCTGAATCTGTGGCGTGTTCAGTGCACTGTGTCACTCTTGTCCCGTGTCTTGTCATTCTGCTTGTCTTTGGAAGCCACCACAGTTCTGCACAGCCTGGGCTGTGTGCATCCCATGGAAAGAGCTGACCTGGAGTAGTTTAGTGCATCATGTTGTGGCTTTATCCCTGGATTTCTTTGCACAGGTTAAAGTTGATCCCAGGCTAACCCAGGCTAAAAACTGATCCCAGGCTAACTCATCCTAGATCCCAGGCTAACTCAGGCTAGAAGCTGATCCCAGGCTAACTCAGGCTAGAAGCTGATCCCAGAGACTCCCCTCTGCTTTGCTGTTTTAAATGCTCTCCTGACATCGTAGGCTAACTTTGCATTTTCCTCCCTTGTCAGCTGGTGCCATGTGTAACTCCACAGTCAAATGTCACCCATAACCCAGGAGCAGGCACCCACTCGTGTGCTGCACTGGGGAGGCAGTCAAAGCTCAATGTCCCTGAGGAATAAGGTGACATGGGGACATGAAGGCAGGATCAGCCTGCATGTGGCTTTAGCAGAGTCTCTGCCAGGCTTCAGATGTGACCAGCTCTCCTGCTTTCAGTGAGAAGCAGACACCATCCATTAGCTGGGGAAATAGCTTTCTAAAAATAATCTTTCCCAAAGTCCAGTGCTGCACTTTAACTCCCTCAGACCCCAGCAGAAGGCCTCCCATTTCTCCCCACTTTGGACAGGCTTTACAGCACATTCAGGAGTCCTTTTCTGCTGACTCAGTCGTTTCTGATGGCTCCCAGATGTTCACCTGGCACCAGTGTCAAAGGGCCTGATGTGTTTAAAGGGAGGTTGTGCTCCTCTTCAACCCTTGAAATCAGCAGCAGAGGCTTCCTCAGCTGACTGTCAGCTGATGATTTTCTGTGAATAATGTCAAAGCCCAGCTCAAAGGCAATGTGATTTCAGCCTCCCTGGGTGAGGCATGGCCCCAGCCCTGCAGGGCACTGGGGCTGGAACACACATCTGAGTGTTCCTTTGCACCCGGGCATGAGGATATTGAGAGGCAGATGGATGGACATCTGAAATCCATGAGAGCTTTCTGAAACGTGAGCATCTTTCAGCTGCTTTCAGTTAATCTGGCCAGGGAACTCTGCTCCCTGTCCCTCTCTGATCCCTTTATCCTTCCTCGGGATGCTCAGCGCTCCTCACCCCAAGCCAAAGCAGAGGAGGGGACTCGCACACCCCGAGTGAAATAGAAGATAAAGCCAAAGTGACCTAATTTCCAAGAGGTGCTGGTATCCTTTTGCTGGCAAGTGGGACCCAGGGAAGCACATCCCGAGGAATAATGCACCATCTGTTGTGAGGTTTTGGCTGCCCGGCCGAGCCAGACGCGCCGGCTTCGCTGCGGAGCCCCGAGCGGGGCAGCTCCTCTGGCTCTCAGATGCCTTGCAGCTGATTTTTTTTTTTTTTTTCAATCCGCCCTTTCTGAAAGTTCAATGTTTGCCTTAGATGGGTGGCGGGTTTGGGCTCCCGTTCAGCAAAGGGCACCCGGCCAAACGAGGGGTGCAGCGGCCGCCTCTGAGCGCCGGCTGTTCCTGCAGGGAGAGAGAGCTGCCGGGGCTAAATGGCCACATTGTCAATGGCCAGCTATTTTTAAACTCTCAGGGAAGTGCCTCAAAGTAGGGATTGTTCCCTGAATTTGGGTCAGACGGTCTACAAAAGCGACTGCTCCTTTTGCCTCCCCCTACCCTTCTGCAGCCGGGTTAGAAAGTCAGGCTTCTGCCCTGGGGGGAAGCGAGCAGGGCTGAGAGGAGGGTGAGGTTAAAGGAGTGTTTGTCCCCGTGCCACCGAACGTCCCGTCTCCCAGGTGTGCCCGGAGCTGGGGACAAGGCTGGTGTGTTCGCCTTGCTCTGCGGAGCAGGAAATGATGAGAGGCTATTACCTAAACTGAGCAAATTACATCCTGCATTGTTGTGCCCAGGCAAAGGCTTAATGCGCTGCCTGGAGAGAGGCTGAGGGCAGCTGGTTTTCATCTGCCTGAACGTTCAGTCCAAGAAAGAAGCCTCAAACAGGGGCTCTGTGTCTTTTGTGCAGTCAGCCAACAAGTTTTCGGGGGTTCTCAGAGTTTTTTTGGGGGGGCCCTGCCTGTGCAAATCACTTTGTGCCCCCGTTCTCCTGAGATGCTGCTGCAGTGGGTTGGGGGAACAGGGGTTTGGGGCTTTGTGCTCAAGCATAGCTTTTCCAGCTGGGAGTTAGACGGCTCTTCCTTGCTCTGGTTGGCCTCCAAATCATCTGGTCTCAGAGTGTCCAAATCCCGTGTCACTGGATGAAACTTCTTGAATAATTCCTGCTAATCTGGGGTTTGTTTCCTGCTGCTTGCAGAGGAATGCTTTCAGCGTGGCTTTCAACAGTGCTGTCAAAACCAGATCCCCACCTCGTGTTGAGACAGGGATGGGGAAGCTTTCTTCCAAAAATTAGCCCAAAGGAGGGAGATCCCGTGCTTGCACTGTCTGTACAGATGATTCTGGCCCCGGATGGATTGATCCTGCTCCAGGGACTTTTGGATCCCACTGGAGAGCAGTGTGTGCTGTGTGTGCTGCACAGCCCTGCAGCAGCACATCTCGCCCCCTGTGAATACAGCACATCTCGCCTCCTGATCCGAATAAAACCGGCCAAGCCGCTCAAGGATCGCTAGATGGATAAACGGGAGCACGGGGGGTGGAAGCTCTTGGGAATGACAGGTGGAGCAGGAGCGCTAGGGAGCAAGGCACAGGGATTAAACGAAGCCGTTCAAAGACCAAAGCGAGACCCTCTCTCGGCGCTGACGGCATCCGAGCGCCCGGGAACACCTAATCTGGCCGGGGGAGGGCGGCTGCTCCTGCTGCTCCATAACTCACATCCCTGGCACCGCTCCCGCCCGCCGCGGAGCGTCAGCGACAGCCCCGGTGCGTCACTGCCAGCGGGGATCGGGGCTGCTCGGCCCTGCCGTGACATTTCCCAGAAACAGCCGCTTCCACAGAGCCCGGCAGCTGCTCTGCTGCAGCCCCAGGAGCAGCTCTTGCTGCTGCCTGGCCTCCTCACCCGGCTCGCTGAGGATTTTACTTCCCTTTTTGTGCAGAAAATAAAAGCGTTCTCGGCTTTACCGGCCGCTCTTTGAGGGGGGGGATAACTCCAAATGTCCCCCTGCCTGTGAAGGGATGGAGCTGGGGTTACTCAGAGCTGCTGGGCATTGCAGGGTGGCAGCTCCACCAGGGATGGATGCCAGGGGTGCTGGAGGCATCCTGCTGCATGCCTAGGAGGTGTTCACTCCCACATCAGCATCAGTGGGATTCCCAGGTGTGATAAACTGAGTCCCCACCTCTTCTGGTGCTGTTTAGGTCTTCCTTTCTTTGGGGTGAGCAATAATTTTAAGCACCACTCTTTTCCAAGCTCAAATCTGGGCTGTGTTTTAAACGTTTTAAAGTGGGAAAGTCTCCCCTCGTTGTGGGGGACAAATGCACTGGGAGTTCCTGTGGCACTGCTCTGATTTCCTGTTTCTCCCCAAATTCCAGACCTGCACTGAGCCACAGGAGTCCCTGCAGGAAAACCTACCACCACCTTCCTCTCTGCTTCTGCTGGCAGCATGAATCCTGCCCTGCCTTGGATCATTCCTCTGGGATGTGTGCTGCTGCTGACCAAGACAGCTGAGTGCTTTATCTTGCCCAACTCGAGCCACCTGGAGAGCATCCTGAGTAAATACCAGGATGGGGAGGCTCACTCCAGGTCCAAGAGAGCGATTTTATTCTCGGACAGACAGGAGATACTGATGCTCCACAATAAATTGAGAGGTCAGGTGTACCCAGTGGCCTCCAACATGGAATACATGGTGAGTCCAGAGCCTGATACATCACTTTGTTGCTATTTTTTTTTTCCCTTCCTAACTGTATTTTAATTTTCCTTGTGATGCAAGAGGTGTAGCGAATTTCCTCTGAACTAAGTTTTTCTCAAGAGGTTTCCTGAAGCTTTTCATTCCAGAGTGAAGGATGCTTTAGATCAGTGGCCTGTTTTGGTTGGAAGGGGCTGCTGATGGGTCATGGAGTCCATCCTCTGCATAGTTTCAGGACTGGTTCCATTATTCATGAAGGAGCGTCTGGCCCAGCCCTGGATGCATCTCCGGTGATGGCAATTCCCCAGCCTGCCTCAGCAGGTTCTTCCATTACCTCCAAGTCATAAAAGCAGTGAATTTTCCCCAGTGTTTAACCCCTGCTCTGCCTGTGAGAGCTTTCAGGCTCTTGTGGGGACACCACAGTCTGCTCAGGGCATCTTCTGGTGGTTTTTTGGTTGCCAACCCAATGCTGGAGGTGGCACCTGCCCTCATTCACACACTGACCACCTGAGCTTAGCAATGTGAGCCAAACCTCCGTGGTGCTCCTGGGAATCTGCACAGGGCCACGGGGAAACGGGGGGCCTGAGGGATGTGGCTCCATATGCAAAGAATTTCGATCACTGGAAGTAGCTGGAAAGGCTTTGGGAGTTCCTGGGTGGATGGGCCAGTGCTGTTGGGTTTTCTAGTTCAGGAAACCAAAATAAAAGTTTGGTCAATGGATTCTCCCACTTCAGAGGGAGAACTTAAAAGTTGGAGGAGTATGAAATACGCCTTTGCCATCAACGATTCACATGAACGTGTTTTTTTTCACCTGATGCCAGAGACCCTGCTTTGAGCTATTTTTTGCCACGCCATCAAAATATTGCAGGCCCACAAAACGATGTAGGCAAATAATGACTTTTTGTGTGCCTTTTCCCAGCGTGCAAATATAGCTCTGACCAAAAAACTAGCCTGACTTCAACCGTGCGCTCCCGCTGACGGATCAAATGACGGATGGCTCATTAAGACCGTGTTTAAAAGGGTAAAAGAAAGGCACACTTAAAATGTAATATAAAATGCTTTGCCAGCTGTGCTGGAAGTGAGGGCTGCAAGTGGAAAATCCTGCCTTTTGTGACTGCAGGGAGAAGGGGAAGAGAAAGGAGGGCAGGGGGTGGCTCGGTCCGTGCTGGGTTTCGGTCCCTCTTTTGCCAGGAACCCTGTGCCTTTCTAAGAACCAGGGGTTGTATCCCTTTCTCTCGCGTTATCCTGCAGGGATGTACCGCCAGAAGAGGCAGCTTGACGGATTTCCAGAGGGTAAACACAAAGCATGAGCAAGCCCGAGGTGTTTTGGTTGGCCCTGGGGCTGGCAGAGCAGCCGAGCGTCCGCGGCCCGGCCGCTGTTTGCGCTTCTGTGTTTGCCTTTGCTCAGGGAGCTTTTCTAGTGGTTTTTATGGGTGATTGAGGGCAAATGAAAGGGCCTTATGTGCTCCGAAGAAAGGAGCTGAGTATGAGATTGGTGCTGCTTGGAAGGGCTATAATCAGCCTTTCATGTGCTGCTGTTTACCTTGGAAATGCCATGTATATGCTGAACGGGCATCTCTCTTTAATCCTTTGTCCTGAGGAGGACATTTCTCATTTGGGCTCGTTTAAGAGGATGGTTTGTCTTTAGAACCATAGACAAACTTCCCTCTTTCCCTTTGGTGTTGGAGTGGAGCATCACTGGAGATGTGCTGGGATAATGTGTGGGTGAGTAGGTAGAGCTTGTTCTTGCCCATCAACCTCCAAACATTCCCTTGTGAAAATCCTTTATCCCAGCTTCATGTCTGGTGTATTTAAGTGGTCTAAAAGGGAAATGGGACCTAATGTATTCCAGGAAAGGGTCATGTTTGACTGCCACTGGATGAACTTCAGTTGTTGGGCACTGTTAATAAGAAAGCAAGAACACAGCGAGTCTTATGACTTACCTGGAGATCAAAAGAATTGTTATATACATATGGGATAAAGGCAAAGTGGACTGAAAAATGAAGAAAGAAACGGTTTAGCTGCTGGATCTGTGTAATTAATTGAAAGCTGGCACAGGTAGTCAGTGCTAACGGAAAAGGAGTGAGCAGGGCACGACTTCCTGACAAAGCTGGGCCAGTTCAGAATTACCTTAACCCCTCTCCCAGCTCCATGATCGACACTTCCAGAGTGCATTTGGACTGTTTAACAGAGGTGGACAGGTGCCAAGGCCAAAACAAACTCCTTGTTAACAGCCCCAGAGTAAAAAGGACATAACGGACTCAGAGGAAAAAGGACATAATGGATCCTAAGGCATGGTGACCTTTTAAGATGGCTTAGTCAGATGCTTTCAGCAGTGATGAAAGGCAGAAATCTTTCCTCTTGCGGCGGCCTCAGAGACAGCTGGATAAAGCAAAACTGTCCTCAGTGCAGATTGCTGGAAGGAAAATAGTTTGTTTTCACGTGTAAGGTATGCATCCTTCCTCTCAGCTGTAGGGTGGTGGCTTTCCCTGTCAGTATGGGACAGTGTTTCTGTGGGGGTTAGCAAAAAAGCATCTCCACACCTCTGCCAGGACATGTCAGTCCTGGTAGTTCGGTGCCACTTTTAAAAGGAAGCTGCCAGTGCTGCAGAAAGCCTGAGCTGGGGAGGAAAATGAGAGAGTAACCTGATCACTGCAATTCAGGTGTCTGGCTTTGGGTTTGCAGACTCATCAGGCTGAGTGAGCAGTCTCCTTGTGGGATGCATTATTCAATCTGCACCTACAAGTTGTGGTATGATGTGTGGATGCCGTGCATATATTTTACATATACACTGTCCACTCCACTTTGAAAGGACATCAGAAATTTGCAGGAGTATAAAAAAGAGAGTCCACGTGCTAAATCACACACACCCCAAAAATTTTCAACCTCTGCTTCTGAAGGAAGCTGAGCACAGGTTCGTTGCCCCTCTGGCTTCAGTCATCTTCCTAGATACTGCTTTGAATATTGGCATAAAGAATTCTTGCAAGTATAGCTGGGAAAGTCTGAAATCTCTTTTTTTCCCCTCGCTATGTTTATTGCTCTGAAATAATTCCAGCCTCCTGACCGCATTCGTGTCTGAGAAGCAAGAGGCAAATAACTGCTCTAATTTAGATGGGATGGCTTTGTAATCTGATGCCTGCAGGAACGAGCTTCTCTCCTCATGCAGCAAAGAGCCGTGCAGAGATGGAGCTCCTTCCCAATTACCTGTCAAGTGTCTTTTGTCCGAGTTCATTCATTTTATCCGCAGGCATCGAAGGGAGATGTAACCTGCATGCTTGCTTTAAATTCCCATTTAATAGCCCGTTGTTCAGGACGTTTTTGCATTAAATTGGGAGATTGGGAACATCTCCTCTCCCGGGGCTGCAGAGAAGAAAGCTGGGTAGAAAGTCTGAGGAGCTGGGAGTGCAGAACATCTTGGGAGAGTTTTCTGTGGCTTTGGTGCTGGATGGGAGGGCAGCTGTGGCCGGTCACTGCCGAGCCCACAACGTGGGAAACCACCAAAAGCCGTGTCTGGGCACGGCTGCCAGAGGCTGCCTGAGCAGAGGGCTGGGGATGTGTGGTGGGTCTGGTCCCATCCCTTTCCAGGAGCTGGAGGGCTGAGAAGGAATATGATTTTGTTCCCTGTGTCAGAGCTGTGCCCACACGGGGTTTTGCAGACCGAATTTGCTTGGTCACTGCTCAGTCCAAAGCTGAGCTGGCGAGCTCGGGGCGGCTCTGGGATGCTGCTGGAATCTGGGCTGCTGAGAGTGCTTCATGATAAGCTGCTCTGGGAGGCCTGGGCTGTGAGCTCAGTGAGATGAGGTCATGTTTGCCTCACTGAGATAGTGGAGACACACCAAGTTCCAGGAGACGCTGCGTTTTCCTGTTGTCTTATCCAGGGATGCACAGTCCTTCCCCGTGCCAGCTGTTAATTAATTAGAGTCCCATTGCTGCTGCACTGCCCAAGGCTGTGCCCAGATATGCTCAGAATGAACACTCGATGGTTTTAAAGTGTGTTTGAGAGCCTGGATGCCCTGCAGCCCTCCGGGCTCTGACAGGTCCTTTGGAACGTTTGAGATCAGATGTTGCTTTTCTTCTGGAGGAGACAGGACTTGGAAAGAGCAGCTGGTTGTGATGGTAAATGTCCAAAGAGGACAGTCTCGTGCTGGCACGTGGATGGGCTGGATGCACATTACAAGACCTCTCTTCTCTTTGGGGGTTTTATTTGCAGGAATGTGCGGTAATATTTTAATCCCAACGAATTATCCTCCAAGGGCTGCTCTGAATAGAGCAGCTGTCAGTAATTACACAATGAATTCAGGGCACTGGCTGCTGGGCCCAGCAAGTCTGGCCTTTAGAACAAATACTCTCCTGGGCAGCAGAGCCAGCAGAGCTGCTTTCCTGTTTGCCTTTGTGTCATGTTGGAGCTCTCCTTTGGCTCACAACTGTGTGATATTCGATGAGGAGTGATCTCACCCCAGCATCCTGCCCTCAGTGGGAACAGAAGTGGGATTTGTCACTTCTAACGTGATGCCTGCTTCAGTGAGAGTGGAAAAAGCTTCAAAACCCTGGGACTTTGCCACCTCTGATGTATTTGACTGGATCCACTGGTGGATTCTCATTTATTCTGGAAGGAGAAGGGGATCTGAGACTGGAGACTCAGGGCCACACTCCCTGATTAAGAGGTTGGGTCAAAGATCTCCAGCTGTGTGGAGGTAGTGGAGCTCTCCACTGCTGGAGTTCTCCTTGGTGGGAAAGCCTGGAGATACCCCAGGACAGGACAATGGGTGACAAATCATGCTGAAGTACAACAAAGCACTGAGTGCATGTCAGAACTCTTGCACGACTCAGAAATATGTCATGTTGGAGATGATGGGATCTCTAACCTCGAATTTTAATTTTTAAATTTTTTAAAATATATTAGAAAAACAACTGCCAAGAATACCTTGTGGTTTAGGGTGGATGGTCTGGATGTGTTTTTGAGGTCTTCCCACGTGGGTTTGTGTGTTTTCTGATGACCTGAGTGAAGCATTTCCTCAGCAGCGTGGCATCAGCTGGGGAAAATCATAGACCCTTTAGTGCCCTGGACTTTCATGGCAGGGGAACATGCTGAGAAATGTGATTTTAGCACAGAAATGTGGTGGCTTCACCAGGACAGGCCAGACATGGGGTGGTGATCTGTACCCTAATCTTTCTCCACTACCTGCTGTTGGTTTGATCTCTTGATCTAGCGAGTTTGAGATGAAAAACTGACACCTGTTCCTTTCTCTCCCCTCACGCTGAAGATCTGGGATGAGGAGCTGGAGCGGTCAGCACACGCTTGGGCTCAGCAGTGCATCTGGGACCACGGCCCCAGCGACCTCATCAGGTCCATTGGGCAGAACCTGGCAGTTCACTGGGGCAGGTAAGGCTTGGGGTGCTACGGGGTCATTGCAAAGGGTGGTTCGTGGATCCTCCTTCAGAGACAGCTGGAAAGATTTGCTCTGATGCTTGGTAGAGCACTGTGGAGATGGGAGAAGGCAGCTGGGGGGACTCATTGTGATGGCTTCAGTGGGGTGGTTATCGTTGTAACACCTGCAGCCACCTTCCACTGGGACTTCCCAGGAAACCAGCACTGGTTTGGGCTCCTCCATCCATCTGGATCTCAGTGTAGCACCTCTGTAACACACTAAAAATCACTTCTTCTCCTTGAGGAGAACAGGTACAGAAGTCTGATCCCTTGCTCCTACATCTGCTGTTTCAGGGGGGGTTCTGGCATCATGCAGCTGAAGGCTGAAGTTTCTCAGGAGCAATGTCTGCATTCAGCTCAGAATTTGTGTCTGGATTCAGTTCAGAGTTTAAATATCTCTTGCTGTGTTTTCCATAAATATTTTTCTGGCTCCTGATTTTTCTTTACTGAAAACACTTTGCAGGTTTTTTTTTCAATTCCTGGGACAAGTTGCTAAACGAGAGTTATTAACCCAGATAGGAAAGCTGACATGAAGGCATCCAAAGGGATTTTCCTCTCCATCTCAATGTGAAATTTGTTTATTGTTAAGCCCCTGTTTTTAAGCTTGTTATAGGTTAAACCTGCTTTGCACAGCAAACATTTTGTACTTGCTCGGGAGCCCTGAGCGTTTTCCCCCCATTTCCTGGATGGAAGTCCAGTTATCTTTGCTGTAAATCAGGTAGAACTTGGTGGAAAGCAAGCAAAATTCGCCAGTGTGAAATTAGCCTGCTGTAAAAACTGAGCCCATTTTAATCTTTGGAAAGTAGAGTGGTTAATTCATTGGAAACAAAGTCAAAAGATCGTGCTGTTCTTGGCTGTCCTACAAGTGCTCAGGATGGCCATGGGCTCCTGATGGAGGAAGATCCAATCTCGCTCCCTTTGCGGTCCCTGAGAGGAAAGAAAAATCAGATTTATCTCAGCTTTTTTCAGGAACGGGTCACAGCTTGATTGCCTCCATTTCCTCTCCCGTAAAATGGGATTCGGAAAGTATTCGCTGCGTGACATCATGAGATGGATGCTTTTAAAATACCTCTAATGAATGATTTTTAATGAAAAGTTGGCTGGAAGGATAAGCTCCAGTTGGTAATGATATCATTTGGGTTGCTGGCAGCGTGCTCCCTGCGAGCTGTTGAAAGCAATCAAAAAGCTGGGTTTGGTAGAGCTTGCAGATCACTCTGTTTGCTCACTGTGTAAGCAGTGTGTAAAACCTGTGTGAGTTTCTACAGGTAGTTTTGGCACCATCTCTGCTCCCCAAACAGCACCAGCAGTGCCTCAGACCGTGGTATCTGAGGCAGAGTTTACACACAGGGTATGGGGGGCTTGGTGCAGGGGAAAATTGCTGCCAAAAAGAGGTAGGATAGGAGTGCAGGGCACCAACTACTCCACACCAGCTCCTGGTGGGATGTGAGTGAGGAAAAGCCCTCTCCCTTTCAAAGGTCTCACAGTATTGGCTGTGAGTTAACTTCCAGATGGAGCAAATTGCCCCATGGTAAAATAGGTACATGATGGCTTTTGGTTTAAGATGTTTGGCAAGGCCCAACTTCTGTTTACTTTCAAAACACAACCTTCAGCCAAACTAGGAGTTATTTTGTAGTTGAGTGGAAAAGTGAGAGGGCATTTCAGGTCAGCAGCACTTGAGGATCATGTCAAACTTGTAAATCATAGAGAGTCAGGTCAGGCTGTGAATCTGAGGGAAAAAGAAATCATAGAAACACACAACAGTTTGGGTTGGAAGGGACCTCAAAGATCTTCCAGTTCCAACTACCCTGCCATGGGCAGGGACACCTTCCACTGTCCCAGGCTCCAAGCCCTGCCCAGCTTGTCCTTGGACACTTCCAGGGATCCAGGGGCAGCCACAGCTTCTCTGGGCACCCTGTGCCAGGGCCTCCCCATCCTCACAGGGAACAATTCTTCCCCAATATCCATCTAACCCTTTATCTTTAACATTTCATATTTTTTTTTTTTTTTAATTTGAAAACTTCTACCAGAGCATCCTGATTCCAGCTGCCTTTCCCCCCCTCAGGTATCGATCCCCAGCGTTCCACGTGCAGTCCTGGTACGATGAAGTGAAAGATTACACATTCCCTTACCCTCACGAGTGCAACCCGTGGTGCCCAGACAGGTGTACAGGTGCCATGTGCACGCATTACACCCAGGTAAGGGACTCCAAGGGCCCTGTACCCACACTCCCCACATCCCCCCCGTTTCCAGATGGGGGTGATTTGCTCATTTTCAATAACTGCATCTCCCTTACAGATAGTCTGGGCCACGACCAACAGGATTGGCTGTGCTGTGAACGTCTGCAAGCAGATGAATGTGTGGGGAGAGATCTGGGAGAACGCCGTCTACCTGGTCTGCAACTACTCCCCCAAGTAAGGCAGAGCAGCTGGGCCCTGTCCAGCTCTCCCAAAACTGGCAGCTTGCTTCACTAGCTCGGGGCCTGGGGAAGAGATTTCAGGCAGTCTAGACTGGTGGTTGTGGCTTTAAATTTTTACTTTAGACAGCAGCACAGGGCTGGTTCAAAACTACTGAGCGCTGCCTGGAAAACTGAATGAGAGGCTGGGGCCAGGCTGGAGCTTTGATGTTCCTGCCACGGGAAGGGAAAGGAGAAGCTGGAGATGGCCAGGATGGAGCTGGCGTGTGCTGCAGAGCAAAGGCTTGCTCTCTGCTGTCAGAGGGTGGGAAGGGATGGGGTGGTGGCTAATGCCAAAAAAACCCTGAAATAACTGCAGCAGTCAAGATCTCACTAGCTCGACGGTTTGATCAAATTTCAAAATGAAAATCATATTTCTTGCCTACTACATCCAGGAGAAGTTTACTACCTGGCAATGGCAGTTAATATTTTCTGGTTTAATGGGTAATAGGAGAAACGTTCCCACTCCAGGCCCTTGGCAATTTAAAACTTCAAAACAAAACGAAATAGGGAAGTCTCTCCGTGCAAACGGAGCGGCTTGGGGAGCCTCTGACTTCAGGGGATTGTAGTGCAGAATAATGCAAAGGAAAAAGGAGTGTGGGGCTGCAGCTGTCATGTCCCAGGCAGAGCTCTCTGGGGGGGTCTCTAAGCCCCTCTCCCCATGTCAGAGGAGCACATTTTGCTCGTGGTTTGGTGGGGTTTAACAACCTGCCCCTCCTGAGGGATAACAGCATCTCCCACAGAGCCCCCACAGCAGGCTGGGCGGTTTGCACGTCATCCATTCAGAGCTGCTGGATGGAAAAATGCTCTGTTTCTGCAGTTTCTGCTTAATCTTTTCTCTCTGGCATCGGTGCACATTGTCCTCACGTAGCCTTATAGGTGGAGACAGCTGAGAGAGCATAACCCAGGAGTTTATAGCCACAGCTTAACTCCGGCTCCTTCAACCTCCTCATCCCCTAAAACCTGCAGGACAGAATGCCAAAATGGGCTGTTGTTTCTGGGGAGTTTCTACAGCAAAATGCAGTAATCCATTGATTTACTTCTGTTTACATAAGATCCTGGTGTTTACATTGGAATGTCATACAAAAGCGACATGGCACACCATTTAAGTAAACCCCTAAAAAAAAAAGTCATTTTAGAGACGGAACGAGGAGGAACATCCCTCCAACAAGGCTGGTTGTTCAGTCCTCATGCAGTTGCTCTAGGCCAGGGTGATGTTTCTGGTTTTGGAGGCTTTGGAAGGGTGTTTGGGTTGTCTGATACGGGTTCTCATCTCCCCTGTGCTCCCAGGGGCAACTGGATCGGAGAAGCTCCCTACAAGACCGGCCGTCCCTGCTCCGAGTGCCCGCCCAGCTACGGGGGGAGCTGCCAGAACAACCTCTGCTACAAAGGTACTGCTGGGGGCCTGGGACACCTCTGGGCTGGAGCAAACTGTGTGGATTCTAATCAGAACCAGCCACAGCTTCACGCCCCTTTCAATTAGCCACCCTCGGTATTCCGACGTGGGACACGTGGGAAATCATCAGCTGCTGAAAGCAAGAATCCCTGAGGTGCTGAGAACCTGGAGCTGGGGTTCAGCACTGTTTTTCCTGGTGAAAACAGAGAGCTTGGATGGGGAGAAGCAGCTCTTAGCTTCCATGGGGAGCTGCAGGGGGTTTTGAGCGCTGGCAGGCTGAGGGCAGGAGCAGCCCGGTCCCGGTGGGGTTTGTTGGGGAGGGAATGTTCTCCAGGGCTTAGCAGGGGCATCGTGGGTGGGCAGGGCTTGGCTGCCTGCCTTGCTCCTTCAGGGGCCACGGGTGGAGCCTTTGCCTCCCTCCCCACCTTGGTTTTCAGGGATGCAAAATGAATGCAGCGATTCGTGTCCCTTGGAGGAGAGGAGGGGGATCCTGAAGGGTTTTTTCCTGACCAGTGCAGTGTTTTTGGAAAGGAGATCAATAGAATAAAATATATTATTGGGGTGAGTCCTCCAGTGCAGCAGTGCTGCCCCCAGCATCCAGGATCTCCTGGGGTCATTTCTCTCCTCCCAAGTGTTTTGCTTCCCAGAGAACTGTTTGTAAACAAGGAGATTCCCTAGAGACTTGCCCAAAGCAGGGGCTTGTTTTGCTCCCACCGTGCCTTTCTCATTTATTATCTTGTGGGGTTTGAAGGAGGACCTCAGGGTGCAGCAGGGAGAAGGAAGGGGATGCCCCAATGGAATATGAGCCCTTCAGCAAGTTTGTGTTTTCCTCCAGAGGGAAGAGCTTGGTGGGAGACAGAGGAAGGAAAATCACACTAATTAGTGGGGATCCCTTCAAATCTTTTTTGTGAGATGCTGTAAATGCTGCTTCATGTGCAGAGGAGCAGGAGAGGAGTGTCCTGGCAGTAGCCCTGAGCTGCATCCAATGGGTATTTTTGATCTCCCGGCCGTTTAAAAGCAGATCCTTGTCCAGCTAAATCATCCCCACAAAACACAAAGCTGTCTGGCCTGCCCAGCAGTCTGAGTAACTGTTTTGAATCCCCTTTTCTACCCAGATCACCGTTATGAGGATCCCATCACTGCTGAGACAGACGAGACCAACGAGGTGGAGATCCCGCAGGTGGCCGAGCAGAAGCCGGTGCAGTTCCACCCGCCAGAAAACAAACCCAGCAAAACCACCAAGGCCAAGAAAGTCACCCCAGAATCCTACATGAGTAAGACACAGCCTTCCTCTTTTTTCTGCTCCTGTGAGCTTTGAAACCTCTCTGTGGGGAAAAGGTGTGGAAAGTGAGGAGAGGAGGCTCAGGGATAAAGAGGCTGGGAGGATGTTTGAGTGGAGGAAGAGGTGATCTGTGTGAAAATTCACTGCTCGTTGTGCAGAAAGCTGCTAGAAGTGGTGAGCAAAGCTCTCAGAAACAACTTGTACCTTCTGCAGATAGATCTGCAGAAGTTACCTGTCTGTTTCAGTCATTTCATAGAATCCTAGAATGGTTTGGTTTGGAAGGGATATTAGAGTCCATCCAGTGCCACCCCTGCCATGGGCAGGGACACCTTCCACTGTCTTAGGCTGCCCCAAGCCCTGTCCAGCCTGACCTTGGACACTGCCAGGGATCCAGGGGCAGCCACAGCTGCTCTGGGCACCCTGTGCCAGGGCCTCACTACCCTCACAGCCAGAATTCCTTCCCAATATCCCATCCATCCCTGCCCTCTGGCAGTGCGAGCCATTCCCTGTGTCCTGTCCCTGCAGCCCTTGTCCCCAGTCCCTCTCCATCTCTCCTGGAGCCCCTTTGGGCCCTGGAAGGGGCTCTGAGCTCTCCCTGGAGCCTTCTCCTCTCCAGGTGAGCACCCCCAGCTCTCCCAGCCTGGCTCCAGAGCAGAGGGGCTCCAGCTCTCAGAGCATCCCTGTGACATCCTCTGACTGACTCCAGCAATCCATGCCCTCATCTCAATAAAATATCAATGTACCAAAAGTCCCCTCGATCAGCAATAAATTTAGGAAATGTTGAGTTTATTTCTCCTTTAAAGAACTCTACACCCAGCACTTACCCTTCTTAACTTTTCTGGGGTTTATAGCTTGTTTCCTCTTTATTTCTTGCTTGGGAATATTCCTGAAGTCATTTGTGGAGCTGCTGGTACTTCCTGAGTTGTTTTCCAACTGCTGTTAATTAAAAGACACTGATTGAGAAAACAAGGTGGGGCAAAGCCAGGGGGTGCTTTTCAAGTTTATCTGCCAGCATCTGGAGAGTCTGTAATTAAAAGGAGAATGAGAGCTCTGACTGAAGACCTCCTCAGGCTATAAATCAAAGCCTTCAGCTGTCAGCTGCATCTTCCTTGCTAATATTCCAAAGACACCTGTCTCAGGTGAAGGGCTAAAGAGGCACCAACAGCTCCAGGCTGGATAAAATCAGATTTTATCTTGCTGCACCAAAGACCTCCAGGAAAGATGTGTGGAGGTTGCTCATTTCTGTAGCTCAGGAGCAGGCTGAGCAATTTCCTTTTCAAAAAAAAATGTATTTATTGGATTTTTTTTTTTCTCCCCAGCACAAGTCATTACCTGTGAAACCAAGATGAGAGACAAGTGCAGAGGCTCAACATGCAACAGGTAGAGTTTTGTTGATACTTCTTGGAGTGATGAGGGGAAAAAAGTAAATAAATATTTGCTTTTTATTGCTAAATATTTTTAATAAATATTTAATAAATATTTACCTTTTTTTACTAAATATTACTCAGTTCTTGCAAACATAGGATAGGTTGCCCTACAGGTTTTTTGTGACTCTCTAGGTAGATGTCTTTAGGAAAACCCCCCAAAACCCAACCAAAAAATCCCCTATTTCTCTTAAATATGAAGAGAATTAATTAAATTCAAGCTTTCAAGCCAAACCTGGCAATAAGGTGATTTGGTTGATTTCATTCAGCCATGATGACCCACAGTTTCAGGTATCCAAAAATAATTTAATGAATTTAGGCAGAGTCATTTTTCGAGCCTTTTTCATGCATTCCACTGCTGTCCAAGCCAGACCAATAATTCATGGCTTGTCCCCTTCCCAGCCAGTCAAGAACTTCTGGTTAAGGTTTCTGCAGAGAACAGGACAGTTTATCACTTGGAGAAAAACCAAATCCACAGAACCTAAATATTGGTCAGGCTCTTAAGGAGGGTGGAGCAACTGTTTTAAAGAGTAGCTATTTTGCAACCTTGTTTTTTAAAGCGAGGAGAGCGACGTGAAATGAATGGAATGACTATTAAATGAAATAGAGTCAAAGTCTGTTTTTCTTGAATTGTTTTTTTCGCCACCCTCAAAGATATATATCTCCACTAGGTATTTGTGCCCAGCTGGCTGCTTGTACAGTAAGGGAAAGATCTTTGGAACATTTTATTATGAAAGTGTAAGTACCTTTTAATAGCTGCTGGATGGAATTTGTGGGAGTCGGTGGTAAATGGCAGAAATGGGAAATGCCAGCCATCCTGGTGTAATTTGGCTTTTTCATGTTCTCCAGTTGTGGTGCTGTAAAATGGTGCTAATAAAAATTATCTGTATTTTCCTCATCTTAGTGTTGAAAAAAAGGGACAGGCTCCAGGAAGGCAAAGTGGTTCCAGACGTGATTTTGTCAGGAATTGTCCTTCATGTGGACACCCATGGAAAGGGAGGGATGAGGATCAATGGGCAGCTCCTACAAAGATCTCTTTGTTCATGTGGGCAGCTGTCGTCTGAACAGGAACTTTATATAAAAAACACTGTTAAATTTTGTAGCTAAACAATGTTTGGGGCTGATGTGCTTGACCTTAAATTAGCAAGATAATTTGTAAATAAGGCACGGCACCATTTTCCCATCAAAACTGCATTTGGGGTGAAGGAAGTTGGGAGATAAAAGGGTTTTTTTGGGTAAAATCTGGGGGTTTTTTCCCTATTCCAACTGTTTGTGTGTGACTGCATCATCCCTGATGTGCCTTTGCCTGCAACTTCTTCTGTGATTGCAGACACCCAACCCCTCCAAGTGGCGTCAGCAGAAATATTTTGGGTTTGAATATTTTGTCGAGAGCTGGAAATATTTCAGACTGGTTACTCACTTCCAACGCCGCTTTTCCTCTAAGTTGTATTTAAATGTATGGTTTTGTTATTTAAAAAAAAACCAAAACAACTTGCCATTCAACCGGGCAGTGCTTAAAATAATAGTAATAAAAGGATCAGGCCGTGTTGGGAAAGGAAGATTTAACATCCAGATTCCAAAGGAGTGTGCTCAGCTCATTTTCCACTTGGTGCTTTGGTGGCGGTTTCGTTTTTTCTCCGTTTTTCACGTAGCAGTGGGGCAGAGATTTGTTTGATTTATCTCACACCCCGTTTATTTCTCTCCTGCCAGTCCTCCAGCATCTGTCGTGCTGCAATCCATTATGGAATCCTGGACAACAAGGGAGGGCTGGTGGATATCACGAGGAAAGGGAGGACACCTGCTTTTGTGAAGTCCACCAGGAACGGTGTGGAGTCATTCAGGTACTGCCTGCACCCAAAACTGTTGGTGTTTGCTTTAAATTGCCAGCAGATCTTCAGTCACCTTTGTTGCTCTCATGCAGACACAGTGATCCAAGTAATTCTATGCTGCTTTTTTTTAAAAATAATATCTTTGTTTTCTTGTTTTACAGGAAAAGTAAACCTTCAAATGCGTTCATGGTTTCCAAAGTCACAAGTAAGTTTTAGAAGTTGAGGGGAGAAAATATCGTTGCTGGAGTTTTCTGGGGTGCTTGAGAACATCATTGCTTTCAGGGCTCTCTTTTCATTTTCAATGGTTGTGTCAAATGGTTCTGTGCCACAACCAAACCCTGGAGTGGTGGTCTGGGGTGATCTAGAACCTTAGAGTGACTGTCCACCCACCTTGGGCAATTCCACCACCACCCACCTCATTTTCCTGGGGCCATCTGAGAGGAAGGTGGAGAAATAGGTGATAATGAGCCAGTTCTGGCAGCATCCCCTGCTGATGGATCATAGTGGAGTCCAGACTTCAGCTGCTGATAGTAAAGGCATGGAAGCTGAACCATCCATCTTTAAAAGCCTCAATCAGCACTTAGAAAAACTGGAAAAAAAAAATGGCTAATGTCCTAGCGCAGTAATGTAATGACAAGCACAATACATGTGAAATTAGTTTTTAACAGCGAGTCATCACATTTCTGATGGGCACATCAATAAACACTGCTCTACTTTTTAAACAATACACTTTCTGAATATCTTTGAGAACTTCCTCCAACGCAGAACCATCCTTTTGATTAGATCCACCTGAGCCCCTTTCAGGGAGAGCTGTAGGTGTCAGGATATTTGGGCTCCACATCTGGAGCTGTAACAAACCCACGGGTTGTGGATCAGTTGCTTGTCTCTTTTGAAAACTGTGACCTTTTTCAGGCCACGTGTGGTTGTAGGATCCCTGCTGGGGAGCTGGTCAGCCCCATCCTGGGATCCTGCTGCTGGAGCAGCTTTCCTCCTGGTGCTCTCACTTGGACAAGGGTCTCACCAAATGCATTCTGAGGCTCTGACTTGTGTTTTCTGCAGCAAGCCTGAGCTTTTGGGTCTAATAATTTGCCTTTCCACATTTATCTTGGCAGCACAGACTCTGGATTGTTACACCACAGTAGCTGAGCTGTGCCACTTCAAGAAGCCAGCGAGCCACTGCCCAAGGTAAAACAAATCTGTTTGGTTTAAACTCTCTGTGCTAAGGAGGGGCAGCTTAACAGAGGTGCTGAGGGCCCTGAATTTGAGGGCTGGTGGGAGAAGAGCTGATCATGCTGGCTGAACTGGAGGAGGGGGTTAGGAATGGTGTGTTTCCTTTTGCCACCATGGTTTTCTTGGCATCACTGTAGAAAATTCACTTTGTGTTTTTGGATGGCTTCAAGCAATGTCTCAGCCAGGCTGCACAATCCTGTCCCAGGACACTCTCATGACTGCACACTCTTTGGGTTTTTTGCTTCTGCATTTGCTGGGTTTTGGATGTGGTTCTCCTTTCCACCTTAAAACATGGGAGAAGTTTGTTCTGGAAACTGTGCAGGATTAAGTGACAGGGCAGGGGGGCACAAACACATGCAGAGATTTAGGTCCACAGAACTGAGCAAAAATACAGCTACTCCCCCTTGAGAGGGTCATAAAAGACCAATTCCTCCTCTAGTGGCCCAAATCCCTCTATTTGCAGTTCTGCAGCAACGACCAAATGTCATCTGAGGGGAGCGAGTAATCAAATTCACTGTTGCCACCTGCAGACCAGATGCAGGCACTTGAAATCTCCCAGGAATGCAGCTGGCCTTCCTGTCCAGCAGTGCTGTGGAGAATAAATCTGCATACATTGTTTTCTAGGATTTATTGCCCAGCCCACTGCAAGGACGAGCCGTCGTACTGGGCGCCGGTGTTTGGCACCAACGTTTACGCCGATGTGAGTACAAACCTCTCCCTGCACAACCTGGCAGTGCTGTGCCAGGGCTGGGGTCACACTGGGATTTAGGGCAGAAGTTCACACCCTCTTGTGGTTATTTCATGTGGGGATGGGCAAATGGGGGTGAAAGATGGGGTGGACAGGCTTGGGGAAGCCCCTCTGCTCTCCAACGCTGATTTGTTCTGAAGGACTTGGATGTGTCGCTCCTCAGCTCCTTGGGTTGTGGCCACTGGGTTTGGTGAGCCCCTCTGCTCCCCAGCACTGACTCCTTCCTGGAGATTTGGTCATGTCCCTGAACCTCCCCAAGCCTGTGGGCTCTGGCTGTGAAATCATGGTTGCGCTTGTTTGCCTTTGTAAAGCATTTTGGCATTTACAGATGAGCACCAAAGGGCTCTTATTCCATCCTATCACACTATAGAACTGACAGAAAAAGGCCTCTCTCCCCTCTCCTCCTCCTTCTGGGAGATGAACAGTTTCTGAGCAGCCAGGACAGAGCTCAGAGCAGTGGAAAGAAAGTGTGTGAGCTGGTTTTATGGGTTTGTTTTTCTCAGCTCTGCTCATGGGGATGAGCAGAGACTTGATGCTAAAACTAGGCAGTGTCATTTTCTTGAAATCTCTTAATATTAGGCCTCTAAAAACTGGGTCTCAATGTTTTTCCATTTGTGGGTGCCTGGTTATTTTGCGTTTTTTCCTCATTTTCTTTTTTCCATCGGTGCTGTGCTTAGGAATGCCAGCTCCCTGGCTACCCTGTAGCCTGTAGGGTCGTGGCTTTTGAGAGCCTGGGGGAAGCAGTCAGCAGATTGTGGACCCCCAGCTTTGGGTCACCCTGGAGCTTTGCAGACTGCTGAGAAAATCCATCCTGCAGGAATCATACAGTAATTTGGAGAAGCAATTTTGAAAGCAATTAAAAAAAAAAAAAAAAAACAACAAAACCCACACTATTTTTAATTTTGCTCAAGACCAATTTTTTTTGAAGGTAGAGCTGCACAAACAGGTTATCCTGCACTAGCTCACAGGCAAATCCACAGAGCAGCTGCCTCCCTGCAGTACCTGCCTCCTGCATGCTCCCACCTGCAGGAAATGGGAAATAGTTTTCTCTTTTTTTTACAGAGGACAAACCTCCCTCAGATCAGCCCCGAACAGGGCCTGTGATTACAAAGGAATTAGGTGAGGAGCAGCATCCCAGGCTGGCATTGCACTGACGCAAAAGGATTAGTGTCCTTTAATGAACCCATTTCCTACCCTCCCTCCTGGGCATTGTTTCATAAACGGGGGCATGGATGGTGGCTCGGGAGAAAAACAAAAAGCAATAATAACAAAAAAGTATTTGGCCACTTCCTCGGGGGTTTGGTTAACCTTTTTGTGGACTACTGTGCCAGCAGGGTGGTGTGGAGGTGCCAGGAAAGCGTTGAGGTTGGTGGCAGAGCAGGTGAAACCAGCTGGGGCAGAGAGTTTGAGATGACTCTGAATGGTGCTGCAAAGGGAGAGGTGGGGATGCTGGGAATGCCCAGAATGGAAAGTCAAAAAGAGAAATAACCACACCACGCAAGGAGAATTTGGGGAAAGGCTTTTCCTCAGACCTGTGCAGGATGCTGGGATTTGACCCAAGCCCACTGTTGAGGAATAATTAAAACAGGCAATGAGCTGGATGAGACAAGTGCTGGTCTCTGGGAGGGCTTTGGGAAGCCAACTTCATGTCTAGTGTGGCACCTTCATGGCCCTGGGAGCACTTGGGCTCCAACTGAGTCTTCTTAAATAAGCTATCTAAAAGAAAATGGAGCATTTAGCCCCATTTCCAGTCTGCATTTTACTTTAACAAGCAGATCAGGGAATTGTTCGTGGGGAAATTAGTATGGCTGTGGAACAGGGACGTAGAGGAGATTTGAATTCTGGGGTAAATGAATAAAATGCAAGAAATGTGCAATGGTAAAAATGGACAGGCCTGGTTCTGGGATGATCATAGAACCATGGAATGGTTTGGGTTGGAAGGGACTTCAAAGCTCATCCAGTTTCACCCCTTGCCATGGACAGGGACACTTTCCATGGACTGGATTGCTCCAAGCCCTGTCCAACCTGGCTTTAATGCTGGAGCTGTGAGAGCAGCCAGGGATCTTTATGAAAGCTGTAAAAGACCTTTTGAGTCCCATGAGACTCTCGTTTGTCACTCTGCCTGGCTCCTGGTGTGACATAGTCGTGCAGGGGAAACCCATCCCTGTCCCTGCCCAGGAGCCCTGTGGAAAGAGAACAGGAAAGAGAACAACTTCCCCACTTTTGAGATGAAGTTTTATCCACAGTTGTGCAGTGATTGCTTGGAGGAGGATGGGTGGATGGAGGGATGGATGGATGGATGGATGGATGGATGGATAGATGGCCTGCACAGAGAAAGAGTGTGTCACCTGAGCAAACCGAGTTGGGAGTCAGCTCTCAGGAGACATGAACTGAGTGATTAAACCAGTCACACTAGTGAGGAAATTCTGGGTGATTAAGCTCATAGTCAGAGGATATTGTTAATGACCCACTATGAAGTGTGTTGTCATTTTATGGTGTGTGCCCCGGGGCTCATTTCATCAGGAATTGGTCTCAGAGCATCCTGAGGGGCTTCACCATGGAAAAATGTTGTATTGTCCACACTGCTGCACTCCTGAGCCTGGAAGGGAAGGCCTTTTTCTTGTAAAAGCTCATCTTCCAAAAGCTCTGCAATCAGTTCATCAAAGCACAGCCTGGCCTGGGACATGAGAGGGCTGTGATCCAACAGAGTGATAAGGGGAGGTTTGGGGTGAGTCTGTTGGTCAAAGCTTTGAGCGAGCGGCAGAACAGCAAGTCCTGGAAAAAAATAATAACAGGAATGTTTTGAAAAGAACATTGTTCAGGATGTCTCCCAGTGGAGAGTGTTGCAAATTGATCCAGGAGAGTTTAATTTTACGAGCCAGTTTTAGATTTATAGATTTCCCACCACATATTCGGGCAAATTCACCGCATATCTTCCAAACACAGCACTCCCTTGCTCCCTTGACCATATATAGAAGCAAAATACCAAACTGGCACTCGAAACTCTGAGGACTGCCAAGAGATAGGCCATCCAAAGTGATAAATATATAGGGGACAAGGCAAAGCTGCCATATATGGCTGTGAGAGGGAGGCAGCACGGGCCCTATTGTACGTATGCAACGGGAACAGTTGCACTTGGCACTGGTTTTGTGGAACTTGGATTTTTAGCAGTCAGGGCATTTCTGGGCTTGGGATTTTCACCTGCTGCAGTTCTCTGTGCAAAGCTGGTTTTTTTCCTTTCTGTTCTTGCAGCTTGCTGTATGTAAACCCTGCAGAGAGCTGATGGCCAAGTTTGCACTGTCCCTCAGCCTTCTCTGCTCTTGTTCCCTTTTCCTGGATGCTTTGGGGGCTTAGTCATCAGTTGTTACTGGTTTGTGTTCCTCCAGATCTTCTGACTCTGCACATCTGGGATGTGCAAGAGAAACTTTAGTCTTTGCAGAAGTGCAATCTCCCTTCACATTTGGTGTTGTTTTATGGGGTAATGCCCATCCAAAAATTACTCCAGTAAGTGGGGGCAGCCCTTCTGCCTTTCCTGGAAAGAAGGACGTGAACTGTCCCGGATAACTGGTGGTCATTTACCTTAATTCAGGAGAAGCATTTCCTTTTCAAGCAGCTGTGTGAAGAACCTTTGCTGAGTCCAGTGTCCCAGAGTTTCACCTCAGAGGTTTCTCTGGTGCATTGCCAAGAGGCACTGGCTGGAAGGTTGTCCTCAGCTCAGTCTTGGCCCTGGATAAGATGAAGAAGTGTGCGTTTAGACTGGATATTGGGTAGGAATTGCTCCCTGGGAGAGTGGGGAGGCCCTGGCATGGGTTGCCCAGAGAAGCTGTGGCTGCCCCTGGATCCCTGGAAGTGTCCAAGGCCAGGCTGGATGGGGCTTGGAGCAGCCTGGGAGAGTGGAAGATGTCCCTGCCCATGGCAGGGGTGGATGAGGTTTAAGGTCCTTTCCACCCCAAACAATTCCATGATCCTATGATGGTCTCACAGGTGCAGCTCCACCTCAGAATGATGGAAAATCTTGTCCTCTGCAGTGATGGTGGATCTTCTTTCACCCAGGGATTGTGGCATACCTGCAAGACCTAGTCCCTAATTTGTCCAAAAGAACAACAAAATAGTTTCATACCTGTTTCTTTTTCTAGCCCCTGCTTTTCTTGGTGTTTATAGAATTGATACGTCTTCATATATAAAATATAGGCAGTGCATAATTCAAAGCAATCAAATGTTTTTCAGAGCTCCAGTATCTGCAAAGCTGCAGTGCACGCAGGGGTCATTTCAGACGAAAGAGGCGGCTTTGTGGACGTGATGCCTGTAGAAAAGAAGAAAACCTACGTTGGCTCCCTAAAGAACGGCGTCCAGTCAGAGAGGTGGGGGTTCTTCCCTCTGTACTTTCCTCTTCTTTTCCACAGCGGGCTCAGCTGCCTGTGAAATTCAGCAGGTATCAGCTGGGCAGGCTGGTGGCTTGGAAGGACGTGACCTCCCAGGTGTCACTGTGAGTTGTGACACCCAGACAAATGGAGCGTGGTGTCCTGCTCCTGCCTTCCCCCAGCCAGGAGCTGCACTCAGGCTGCTGTGAAAGGTGGGAGAGGTTGTTAAGCCTTGTTAGATCAGCACAAGTCCAGGTTAATACGTTTTGCTGTGTGTTTAAGACATCAGGAGATGAGCACAGGTATTTTCAGTTTTCAGCCCGGGTCATGATTTGGGTTTTGTAATTTGGATTTCCATTCAGTTCTGGGGTGTGGGGTTCATTTGCATTTGTTGGTTCATGTCCTCTATTCTCTTTGAAAGAAGCATGAGTAAATTAACCTCTTGAGACATGATCAAACACTTTTTGAAGGTGAATTTTCCATCTTTGTAGGTTTTGGGTTTTTTTGTAGTTTCTCTTGGGCCGACCATGCTGGTTTCAGTGACCAATTGCAAATCTGTGCTTCCAAAATCCTGCACCTCCTCATGACCACAACAATGCAGTCTAAGCTCATCCAGTCCTTTCTGATTTGAGACTTCACTTTCAATCTGTTATGTATTTTTTCAGATGTTGGTGTGATGGCACTGATTTCTCAGGGCTATCTTCTCAGGTATAGAATTTCCCACAGTTAGGGGAAGGTTTTGGTCACTGCTAACTCTGTCTGCTCTGTGCAGTTCTTCATATAAAGACCATAGCAAATTCTGTCAGGTTTACTGGTTTTATTCTAACAATGGATATTCCAGAATGCTTTAGAGCATCTCAAGAAATAAAAACAGACTAAGATGGGAAACATAAATATATATTTTCATATATATTTATATAAATATATATATTTTATATATAAATAAATAGATATATTTATAATATATTTAATGTATACCTGTTAAATATGGAGGTTTTAATATAGATTACCAGGGTCAGCATTTTCCAATTTGATAAATTGGATTTAGGTGAAAAACCTTTAAGTGAAATTCCTTTCAATTTTTTTCTGTCTCAGTCTCGCTTTCACTTATCTTTTATACTAAAAGGCAACTTTTTACTGGCATGGCAAACTGTGCCCTGGCTAAGAATAAATCCCACCACTCTCAGGGATGTCCAGTGTGAGCAGCCAGTGCTGGTCTGTGAGGTGAGGGAAACCAGAGGCCTCCTCACAGTGGGGATGAAGATTTGGGAAATGTTATTTACACTCAGCAATAAGGAGCATCTTCATGCTGTGAGATCCACCAGACAGTGAATTAGCTTTTCCAAGATTAAGGTGAACCCTTACCCTTTAGAATACTGAAAGTAATCTTGGGTAAAGATATACACCCAAATAGGTATGGGAAGAGACTGCCTTGAGGATTTATGGGGTCCTTACCCTTGTTGCAATGTTTATTTTGTGGGAATATGATTTTTTTTTAAATTTCTCCTGGCTTTTTTCAGTGCAGTAGGACCTGGATATAGAAACACTCTTTTTCCCCATGCACACAGCGACCCCAAGCAGCTTGGAGTCAGAGCATCTGGGGACACCCCTGCAGATTGGAAATGAATATCCGTATTTATTGTCATTTAACGTGAGCTGAGCTGGCCATTCCCACTGCCAGCACCAGGAGCCAAGCCAGACAGGCCCTGGGAACCTGCCAGCCTATCTGACAACTGTTTTTTTAGGAAAAAATATTCCTCTTTATGCCTGAATCTCTGCACAAGGGAGCACAGTGTTCCTTGGATAAAAGCTAGGGCTGTAAGAGAGTGTTGTCTTCCAGCTCCTTTTGTTGGCATTAGCACTACAGATTTGGATTGAAAACACAAAGAAAAGGTGAAACCATGGGCTTGTGCCACTTCTTTTTCATCCCTTATCTTTCTCCTGCTCCTGGTAGGAAAGAGATAGGGGAAGTTCAGAGCTGCCTGTTTGGGTTCTGCGGTGTCTCCATTTGGTTCATTCCACGTTTGTTTCCTTTTCCTCTTTCCTTTGTCTCCAGCCTGAAGAATCCTTCAGATGGGAACGCCTTCCGAATCTTTGCAGTGAAGCAGTAAACCCCCAGGGAAGGCGCAGGTTTCTTTGGGAGAGCTCCCTGTTGATCTCCAGAGACACCAAAGCTCCTCTGAACAGCACCAGCTCTGCCCGTACCCTCCTTGCCGACCTCCTTCAGGGAATTCCAAAAAGAAAAGAGGGGGGGAAGAAAAAAAAAAAAAAATCCCCCAAGAAAAGACCCCAGGTTCTGACTCAGCTGTTGGCATCTCATCGCACCCGTGCAGCGTTGTATCTTTTTGTCTCGTGTTTTTTTTGTTGTTTCTCTAGGGGCATTCAGCAACCATAAACTGTTCTAAGTTTCGTTTTACCAGAGGTGTTGCTTACACAGAACGGCGGTGGCTCCACATGCAGCAGATTCAGGGATCTCAGCCTGGGCCTGGGTTGGTGTTTTTAGGGTGTGAAGCTTCTCCTGGGGTGGGCGTGGGGATGAGCAGACTCGGGAGTGAGCAGCTGTCCAGGCGCCGGGCACTTTGAAATGAGAAACTCATTGGAAAATTGCATCGTTTGGGGAGAGGATGGGCTTTGACAGAGGGCTTTTGTGTATGTTGGATGGTTTTTCTGTGCAAAAGAGGATAAGAAGTGGTGTTTTCCCACTGAGGGGGCGTGCAGCAGCACTGCTGTGTGAGGCTGCTGGGTATCTGGAATGATGGGGTTTGGGGATGTTCTTGGCAGCCAAAATCGAGGTTTTGTGGGCCTGGAGCAGGGTGTAAAATGGTGGCAGAGATCCTCACTGCAGACAATGAGGCCACCACATAATCCAAAGAGCAGGTTTAGTGTTTGCTGGTCAAACACTCCCAGGTATTTTTGCAAGCCTGGCAACCTCTGAGCAGTCAGAGAATTGGGGCTCCTGTGCTGGCACATCTCATCCTATACTCCACACCATAACTTCAGTTAAATGCAGTGTATTGGTTTATACAGCAGTGCTGGTTGTTTTATAGTAGTTAGGTAGTGATGAAATTAATCTTATTTCTGCTAGGAATGGTTGCCTCTGTAGGAAGCAGGTTCACTTTCCCTTTGTGAAGCTCCTTGTGGTGTGTGCAGTCCTGAGACTTTGAAGACGCGGCATAAATTGGAGTAGATTAATTATTCCTGCCCAACTTGTGAAGCCCACAGATCCCCACCTTCACTGCGAATGCTCGTGAGCATTTTGTATCCAGGATGGTGGGTTTTGCAAAACTCATTAAGGTGTTGTAATGATGTTATTCCATGTTTTGATATTTTTGTCTGGACGTGCACACAAACGCATTTCAAAGCCAAAAGAAGGGCTCAGCATGAGCTGCTTTTTTAAGGCAGAAGAATATTCTCTGCTGCATATTTGAAACGAATTTTTATGATTGGTCTGAACACAAATCTGGTGGTGTTTTGTCACACACACGTCCAGTGACTTCATCTGTCATGAGAAGACAAAGTCAACAGTGGTTCTTCAGTTCTTGTAAATGCATAGTCCTTCTACTCAATAACTGAATTGTCATGTTGGATAACAAATGGGAAAAGTATTTCCCTCTGTTTGGCAGATGTTTCACAGCTGCTCTTATGCCCAGAACATGTTTGGTTTAATCTAGACAGATATAAGAGCCATCTCATCAAGGTCTTTCAAAACACAGACCGAAAGCATTTATATGATTAAACGCTTCCTCAATTCTGTAAACACCATGAAATCAGCAAGGAAATGACATTCAAATGACATTTTTCACTCAGTTTGTCCCACAAACTGGTGTTTATTTCTCCGTAAAATCTGAATTTGGAAAGAAACCTTTTGTAAAACCTGAAATCGGAGCTGCTTTGCACTGTCTCAAAAAATACTGCACAGAAAAGCTACTTTTGGGGTGGATGGAGAGAAGTGCCTCTTCGTGCCATCTTTGTTTATGTAGTATTGTCGTCCAAGGTGTACAGTATTAAACTTTAGATAGGAAAACAGACCTATTCCTTTTTCTTACTAAGTCAATTGATGTTGAAAAGAGCTGGAACACATCCTAGGAAAGCTGCTGGTTGGGAGCACTTGAGATGTTGGCAGTGAGGAGAAGCTCCCCCGTTTCTGCCCACTGCGAAACCTTGGGGTGTGGCAAGGTCTGGTTCGAGCCCACCCAACACTGCAGCAAGAATCTGGGACACCCTGGGCCAAACGGGCTGGGAATGGAATTGGAGAGAGTGAGGGATGCAGTCGGGTTCATGGGGACTGCAAGAGCACATAAAACACCTCGACTCCAGCGTGGGATCTGTGAAAATTGTGGATGGAAGGTGATGGAGAGGAACGTGAGGGCTCTTGGAGTAAAACCCAGGGGATTACTGTGAGCACATAAAAATCCAAACAGCTGGGAATGTACCTAGGTGATGGAAAGGGGACAGGGGAAGGGTTATTATTCCAACAGAAATATCCTAAAACGCTTAATTCAAGTTACAATTGCGTATTTTTATCTTCAGCCAACTGGTTTGGATTTTTAGAAACCGATGTTAATTTAAGTCTGTATCTGTTTATTTTTGTATTTGTTGTACAAAAGAGAAATTGTGACTTTACTACACAAATATTTTTCGAGGTCCTGGGTGCTATTAATTTAAACATACCTCCACCAGAATTAGGGGCGATCAGGTCCTCCAGGGCAGTCATGACCTATCAATGACTTGCAATCATGTGTGCTAGCTATTCATACATAGGTGGGACAGTACCAGTTTTCAGCCAAATATTGACAGATTTTATTTCTGATACCATGACATTTCTCAGCCTGCTATGTTTCAGTGCAGCGTAAAGATGTATCTCACCAGGCCTGTTCCTCCTCAGCCCCAGCTCAGCACATCTGTAGGCACCTGAAGCATCCAGGTGTAGCCAAAGCTGGTGCTGCCTGGTTGTTCTTTTCCAATAATTTGGGATTTGGAGGCAATGGCACGGTCGTTGCAGAACATCTGGCTCAGCCAAATCTCCAGGAAACACAACCAGGGTGAAATCCAGAGCCTGTGCTGGTGGGGCCTTGGCTCCACTCATTCCTTCTTTTAAAGAATTTCAGCCAACAGCTGGCTGAGGAGGCTCCAGTTGGTCACTTGTGCAGTCTAAATATTTAGGGCCAGTTCATAGAGTTGCTTTTCTTTTTTTTTTTTTTTTCTATGAAAAATGGTGTATTTTACTTCCTATGTATAAAAGTTACTTGTAAATTTGTGTTTGCCTTTGCATGTTTTCCAAGGGGCCGTGGTTGTTTATAAACTAGATTTTTTTTCTTTTTGTTCTAAATACAGAATTGTAAAATATCTTTTCCTCCCTACCCTTCCATTTTCTTTTGATTTCTGAATTATTTGTGAAATAAAACCTTCCTGGAATGAAAGCTTCCCTTGTCTTTAATGCTCAGCCAGTGTTGGGGTTGTGTTTAGAAGAGCTATTTGTGATTAATCCTGGGGACTAGAGTGTCCCCTGGAGACTCCAAATGAGATTGGGATGTGCAAAGCCTGTTCCACAAACAAACAAACAAACTACCCAGTACCCAGGCATTAAAACTCAGTCTTTTACCCCATCAAAAATAAGAGGTATCCTTAGTGAACCATAGTGAGAGCAAGGGAAAATCACTGCCTGTCTGTGAATCCCTGCAGCCTGAGGGCTGAATTAGATTAATGGGTTGGAAATAGTGTTTAATACAAAATACAAGTGAGGTGAACTCCTCCCCACCTGAGCAGTGTGTGAATTGCAGCTGGTGTGAATTGCACCCTCATTTTTCGAAAGGAAAAGTATTCAGCTTTTGTAATTCCCTTTGAAATTTTCTCCAGGCTCATCCTTGCTGACAGCACCACAAATCAAACCGGAGTTTTTCCTGCTAATCCAGCCCCATTTGGTTGAAGGAGCAGCACAGGGAGGTTCATAACTCATCCTGCAGACAATGAGCACCAGATGGGTTTTGACCAAAAAGCGTGGGCTGGGCCATGGGATGAGGTCCTGACTGAACAGGCCATGCAATTTGCATTTTTTCATTGCCTATACAAGAGGATTAATGTTAAATCCAGAGATGTTTGCTTTACTTCAGGGCTGGGCTGATGCAGTTATGGTTGAAGAGTATTTCCCTGTACATCCCGGCCTAGGGCTGATGAGATAATGTCATTATTGCCCTGCCAGGGATTTCTGTAGAAGGGAAGTTTTACAGCTCCTGCTCATGCTCTGCAATTCCAAACTGACCTTTTGAATTTTCTTTGTGCTTTTGCTCTGCCATTCTCACTGCTGAAAAAAATACCTCCTTCACTGGAAATATTTGGGAAGATTTTCCTAAGCAGAGCTGGAAGGTAAGCAGAGAGGGGAATTCAGGCTGATGGTTTTTGTGAGGCTGCCTAGAGCATCCTATTAATGGCAGCATTTGTTAGATATCTTATTTGTTGGTGCTACAAAATGCTCCACTCTGTGATTTGGAACTGGATGACGTTTAAGGTCCCTTCCAACTAAATTCAGTCTGTGATTTCTGTGGTAAAATTTAGGTCCTGGTTGGCCTAGGGAGCAAAACAGCACAGCACCCAAAATTTAGGGCTGAACCTAACCCATCCTTTGGGTTACCTTCCCATCTTTTGACACAGTCTCTGGTTTTGTCTCCTCCTGCTCGAGCCCTGGCCTCTGTCCTCCGTTTTTCCACCAGAAATTGGTGTTATTGCAAGTTCTGTGTGAGAGCAGCACGGCAAACAAAGCTGTGCCTTCCCCCTGTGCAACAGGTGTGCAAACCAGGTGAGGCAAGGCTTAGGGCAAAGCACTCAGGCAGGAGGAAAATGAATTATTCCTTTTTTTTCCCAGCTGGGGTGGGGTTCAGATTCTGCTTTATAGCTGAGAAGGCATAAAGATTGGAAGGCTGAAGGAAAGCAGAGGGGAAAGGAAAGAGAAACCCACGTGGAGCTGGGTGAGGGTGGCAGCTCTGCTATTCCCACATTGCTGGGAATCCTTGGGGATCAGCGAGCAGCCAGGCTTGCTGCTTCAGGCACAAATATCTTGTTGCTGGTTGTTTTGCCTTCTGCTGGCTGCTCCTCAGCCTGTGCTGAGCTCATCAGAGCCTATGTTTAGCACGGGCATACCTTGGGGTGGGTGTCCTTCCAAAAACCCACAGTCATTTATAGGACGTGTTTCAGAGCCGTCTTTGCAAACGATGGGGCTGGCTCTCATTTACACTAAGGACCTACTTTAGGGCACTTAGGAGGCATTTATGCCACTTTAGGGTGGGGGGAGAGCAGCGTAAGGAAGCCTCAGTGCAAACAGAAACCACCCCTCTATCTTGTTGACAGTGGTTAAAATTGGGTTAGGGAGTTAAGTCAACAGACAAGGTCTGCCTTATGCAGCTCCCTCTGCTCCTCACCCAGGGGAGGGCTGTCCACAAGTGTCCCTCAGCCCCTGCCACAAGTGTCCCTCAGCCACTGCAGAAGCCAGCACGTGGCAGGGAGATTCAGTGTCAGAAGGAGCACACAGGGGTATTTATAGCGGGCGAAAAGTCAGGAGGCGCAGGTGGAATGTGAGAGGCTGAAAGCAGAAGGGAGAAAAATAAATTCAGGGCTTTGGGGTGTCTGACAAGGGGCTGATTCTGTGAGGTTTGGGCTCCTGTGGTTTAAGGGGCTGTGGGTGACTGTGAGCAGGGGGGGCCTGCCAACACGTACAACTGGCCTGAGGAGTGCTTGACTGATATCTGAAGTTTTTATGTCAGTAGCTGCCTCGAGGCTTGTTTCTGCACATCTGTCTTTGGCACATGTGGAAGCTGAGAAAATAACACCTATGAACTAAGCCCAGGGGCCAGAGGATAAGTTTGTCAGAAACAAATCTCCAAAGCTGCCTAATTTCCCTCTCCACCAGCTGAGCAGGCTTTGTAAGTCTGAAAAAAGAGAGTAAAACCCGACAGAGATTGACTGTAGGAGGCAGGGTTATTAAACCATCTTACTTGATGTGCTTTTAATGAAAATATGGTTTATATCAATGCAAGGAGCTTCAAAACTGCATCAGCACCTGTGCTGGGAGAAACAGGCTGAAAAATCAGATGACACTTGGAAGGGAAGAGTACAAGGAATAATAAAGGATGGAGACCAACCAGCAAGGAGCAGCTCAGCCCAACTGAGATAAAGAGTCAAAAACAACCACATTATAGCCAAGGAGATAAAGGTCCCATCAGGTGTGAAAGGATCAGCAAGGCAGGTGAGGAACCTTTCAGCTTTGCTCCCTCTGTTCAGGTCTCTGGTGCAATATGAGAGTGCCTGGGTTTGTGCTCTGACTGCTGTGGGAAGTCCAGAGGAAAGAAAGAGAGGCCTGAGAGCCAAAACAGCTCCTGAGAGAGCAGGAGAGATCTCTGAGGGTGAAAAAGGTGAGAAAGAGGATGCCTGAAGAGTGTAAAGGCACAGTAAAGGGAGAGAGGGTTCCTCATGCCCAAAAGGGCCCCACTGGGAAGGCGTGGGCTTAAAATATAGTAGGAAACCCTGAGACCATTGGTGAAGGTTCTGACTGGAGCAGATTATCTGTGTGGTCTTTTCAAGCCACCATTCCAGGTTTTTAAAGATTATTCTGGATGGCAGCTCCTAAAATGAAGTCCTGCTTTGAGTGGAAATGACTTGATGGTCCTCCCAAGTGTCTTTCTTTTTTTCTTTTTTTCTCTAATTTTCAAAGTTAAAGAAAACATTCCATCATGTGGGATGGGCTGTCCTCTGTTTGGACCAGGATGGTGCACAAGCAGGGACTGACATTTTCCCCTGGGTGGCACAGAGGAAGATGACCTGGCAGAAGAAGCCCAAGTAAAGGTGTGCAGTGTCATGGCAGTCACGATAAAAAATAGTCATTGTTCTTTTCAGTCTTCGTTGTTCAGGTTTGGGGTTGGTGGTGGTTTTTTTTTTGTTTGTTTGTTTGGTGGGGTTTTTTGGGTTTTTTTGTGGTTTTGTTTTGGTTTGGTTTGGTTTTTTGCTGTTGTTGTTGTTTTTGTTTGTTTGTTTTTGGGTTGTGGTTGGGTTGGGTTTTTTTGGTGTTTTTGGTTGATTCTTGGGGTTGTTTTTTTTTTTAGGTCTTTTGGCAGACAGATGAATTCTGAGGTACAGTTGCAGATGGACCCGTGGCTGTTGTGTCTGAGATAAAATAGTGGGGACAACCCTGCAGAATTGCTGCTCTGAGATGCTGGCAAGGAAGGGGTGATTTAGGGCATCCCCTGGGGGTGTCACAGAGCCAGACCTGGCAAGGATGGGGTGATTTAGGGCATCCCCTGGGGGTGTCACAGAGCCAGACCTGGCAAGGATGGGGTGATTTAGGGCATCCCCTGGGGGTGACAGAGCCAGACTGAGCAGCACAGGCAGAGAAGGCACCTCCTCCCAGTGCCAGGCGTGCGGCACCACCCGAGGACAGGCTTTGGGGTGGGGAGAGGGAGACCATGGAAATTTTCTCATCTGCAGAGTCATGAAACCATCTCAGGCGTCTGAGGGCAGCTGGCCAGCTCAGCAGGCTGTGTGTGCCTTTCCAAAGACACCGGGGAAGTCAAGCTGTCTCAAACCCTTACAGCAAAACAGATGCAGGGAGCTGAGTAGCCCAGTGCTGGACAACGCTCTCCTTGGGAACAGCTTCATTATCAGCAAACAATGATCTCTGCCAGCCCAGAGCACTAATTGGGGATTTGTTTGGACACCAAGCATTTTAACAAGAGCCATAAAATTAATTCTGAGGTACAGTTGCAGATGGACCCGTGGCTGTTGTGTTTGAGGTAAAATAATGGGGACAACCCTTCAGAAATGCTCTGAGATGCTGGCAAGGAGGGGGTGATTTAGGGCATCCCCTGGGGGTGTCACTGAGCCAGACCTCATAAAATTAAGAGAACACCCGAGTTTTTTTCATGAGCTCCAAAGTTTCGTGTCTAGACCGAGAAATGGACTTCAGGAGCCAACTCTAGCTGATGCTGTGGACAGCTCTGGATGCAGTTCCAGAAAATGCTTGTGATCCACTCTTAAGGGGAGTTACTGGAAAAGTGGTCAAGCCCTGTCCCCTTGGCCGTGGGCACGGTGTGGCACAACAGGGGGGCTCGGAGTGGAGGGACCCCCCTGCCCTGGGTGTCCTGCACTGACGCAGGAGAGGCTCCTGTGAGCTCCCTGCTCTTATATAATCCATGACTTCAGATAAAATTAATGCCAAGTACCCAAAAAAGGGATTCTGTGCGCGCTCCCTCGCAGGCTCTTCCCGTAATCTGAACACAGCCTTCGACTGTGACACTTTTTGCCAGTAAAATTGAGTTGTGTTTTTTTTGGTTTTTTTTTTTCCCCTTTGCCGTGGGATCCAGATTTAAAATTAGCTGTGTCCCAGCAGGGCCATCCCTGCCAGCCTCAGTGCTCAGCGCTGCAGGGTCAGGGCCTCAAAAGGAGCCCAGCAGCCCAGTTTAAACAGCAACCAGAAAAGTTTGTTCAGGGAGGGCTCCCTGGCCCTTAACAGCAGGAGCCTCCGTCAGCTCCTGCATCGAGAAAACACTCAAAACTTCACAAAAATACCTCCTAAGGTAAATATCAGTGAGTCACAGATACTAAATATTAATAATTCATACCTTGGGAGCAGAAATGTCAGCAGGACCTGTAAGGCAGGCCTTTTTAATGTGCAATATTACAGAATTGGGTATGTGTTCCTCTATTTCTTTTTTTTCTTTTTTTTTTTTTTTTTTTTTTTTATTTGTGTGAAAATCTTTCCCATTTGAGACACAGGCTTGGAGCTGCTCAGAGGGCTTGGGCCAGTGAAGCTGGTTGGAGTCTCAGTCCCACGAGGGGAGCAATTTCCCTGGAAGGGACCCAAGCAGGGAGGGCGTTGAGCAGCATTCCTCATCCAAGGGTCAATAGTGGGGCATTCCCAGGGAATTGGAGGGGTCTGGCTCCATAATTGCAAATTACAGATAAATTAGGGGTTTGTTTTTTTTTTTTTTTTTTTTTTTTGTTTTTGTTTTTTTTTTTTTTTGATTGACTGACCTTTAGGAATAAAAAAAAATCAACCCCAAACCAACCACATTACGTAAAATTTATGCAACTACCCTATCCCCCAAAGCATTTTTTGTCTCATTAAGGATCAAAATAGAGTGAAAGCCAATCCTTGCTCCTGTAGCAGGCAGTTTGAAGTAAAAAGTGGTTTTGTTGATCAAAATATATTAAAAAAGAAAAAAGTATGCTGAGTTTTAAAAAGTGAAATTGCAGTTATTTCAGTAATTTCTTTTCATGTTTGAAAGTGTGGCTTCTTAAAAGCTTGTTGGAGTTGAAAAGCATTAATGAAAAGATTTAATTAATTTTGTTGTTTGGGTTATTTTTTATTTTCCCATGGTGTTTCACTGGCATTTGTTGGCTTGTGGAGACTGAGATGCTATCTGGGTGAAGAGAGGAGAAACTTTTTTGTTGAAGTTGAGAAGGAGGGTCAGCTGGAAAAAAACCCAAGAAGTTCCAGACAGAGCTGGAGAAAGGTTTTTCTTGAGGAATGGAGCTAAAGAAGGAATGAAGAGCAAGGGGCCATGACAAGAACCCCAACTGGAGCCTAACACCTTTTTTTTTGTGAAATCTGAGGGAAGATTTGCTGTGCACTTTGAATGAGAGCCAGTCCCCAAAATCCAGGTGAGTGGAAGTCAGGATGGGAGGTGATCTTTATGCTTCGAACCCCCTCAAACTTATTTTCTTTTCCTTCCCCAATAGAAAAGTGTTTTATGCTGCCAGTTATGAAACACCCAGTTCCATCATCAGTAATTCCATGACGCTGTGTCCTGGCCCTGCAGCCCATCCTGCTGCCACTTAGGTGGTCCCAAATTACTTTTTGCTTCCAGTTTCTCAGCTCCTTTAAGCCAAACACTGGTTTTGGAAGGTCTCTGTGAGACCTTTTAGCTCTGAGCACTCAATTCATTAATTAGCACACTCATTAGCTTGAAAGGTAAGAGTTTTTTGGTCTTACATGGCCATGCAGGTGGAGGTTCTTTTCCAGGAACGGGGAATGGATGCTCCCCTTCACATTTGCTTTCTGAGTTGATACAATGGAAAGAGAGAAGGGACACTGTGGCTGTAGGGACAGTGCTTCCCACGGAGCTGTGGTGGCACTGAGATGCCAAGCAGGGACACGTGGAGCCAGTTTTCCTTTCCTTTTAGCCTGAGGGTCTCAGGGATGCAGGACATGAGTGCATGTCCTGCAGATCTCCAGGCAGATTCTCACGTGGTGCTGAAATTGCCCAGCAATGCTGAGGACACATTTCTCCCTTCCCCTGAAAGCACCTAGAAGAGTTTCACTACAGGCTCTGCCTTCTTCCAGGAAAGCCATCTTCTCTGGGATACTAGAGGATGTCATTCTTCCAGCTAAATGCAACATGAAGGGAATTTTCTCACCAGGAGAAGACAGCCACAAGCAGCTTCTCTTTTCCTGAGCTGACATTTGGGTTTTCTGGAAGTTCTGGGCACCATCCCAGCTCAGTGGCTGGGCAGACAGCAGGGCCGTTGTCTCTACCTCCTCGTATCAACAGCTTCCCAGTGGGCTTTCCTCAGGGAAAATTCATGGAACAGCTCACTCAGCTGGTCAAACAGCACAGGCAGCCTGGAAAACTGCCAAGGATGACAAGCCTGGATGGAAGCCCCACTCCTGCTGTTACAGCAGAGATGGACACCGTTGGTTTTGTGCTTGGACACTGGCAAGGAGATGGTCCCTTGCAGCTGCTCCCTTTGTAGGCCCAGTTTAACCAGCCCTGTGCTGAGGGCTGCACTGGGATTTTGTGTCTTCATGAACTGCATCCCATCCGTGGGAGCATCTCTGGTCTGGTGGATGAGCAAAGGAGTCACTCCCCGAGCTGGGGGTGTGCAGAGCAGAGGGAAATCCTGTTCCCACCCACACCTCTGACCCACCAGCCCCCTGGGCACGGTGGTTTTGGCAGATGTGAGTTTCTCATCAAAACCCCACTTCAGGCTGAGCTCTCCTGTACCTTCTCATTATCTTCTGTGATCTCTGCTTTTAATTAAAGGCAGAGCTGAGACCCCTGGGAGTTGCACACCCACCCCTCTTTACACTTCCCCTCCCTTCCCTGGTGGCAGAGAGGGACAGGCAAGGCTGTGCTGGGCAGAGGGGACAGTGGTGGCAGCAGCTGTGGGCACAGACTGAGCTCAGGAAACCCCCTCACGCTGGTGCTGGGGGAGGTTTTTCCTGGGAGAGGAAGGAGACAAGAAAATTATTGGAAGAGGAAGCAAAAATGAACCACAGACTCGTTTTTAATGAGTGTACTGAGAGTTACTGTAGATTTCAACATCTGTTTGGACTGGACAGGAAGAGAGTATTGCAAAGGGTGCAAGAACACAGACCCCCTTTGAAAAGAAAGGCTCACAAAACCCTGTCAGGATCTCATTTATGGATCTCATCAACCAGGGCCCGAGCTGGTCATTGCAGGTCTGCTCCCAGTTTGCACAAGAACCCCAGTTCTGCTCAAATCAGAGCCTCCAAACCAGGCTTTCATGTCTGCTCTAGACACAGTCAAGAACTGCAGTAGCTCTCTCATGTTCCCTTGAGCTTTTCTCACTTTTCTAATATATATTTTATGAAAACATGGTCTCTCTTCATGAAAGTTCACTTTATTCCCTCCTGTCTCATTACCAGCTACCCAATACTGAGACATCTATTCCCACTTCCCTAAAGTGGGAATGACAAGTGTGTGGACCACTGTCCACATGCAGAAAAGTGTAGATTTCCTGGAGTGGTGGCATCACTGAGAGGGTGTCTTTAGAGGTGAATGATTTCCTCCATGGCAGAAGCAGGACAGGAGATGGCATCAGGCCATGGTTCTGGCTGTCCATGGCCGTGCTGTCCCCTCTGGCACTGAGAAAAAAATGTGTGGCAATGCCTGCTATGGGAACCCAGGGGGCTGTGGGAAAGGGCTTGCAAGCCTGGCTCACCAATTTTCTAATTAAAGGCCGTGAGCAGCCCTGCCGATTTGTTAAAGGATATTGCAATGATAAAAAAAAAATAAAAATGGGCAAACGTGTCACAGGAAGCCCAGAGGCTGGAACCACAGCTGCCTAGTTCCTTCTCTGGAAACTGCAACTGTGGGTTTTCCAGTCGTGATGCACCGCTTGGTCACAGCAGCTGGACTGAAACTGCCCCACCGCTCATCTCCTCCCTGGTTTTGCTGAGCTCTGCTCCAGGCCCCTTGTTGAAAGAGCTGAGGAGTGCTGCTGGGCTGGTGTGGAGCAATGTCGGGGCGGTGTCAGGCTGGGATGAAGTGTCTGGCACAGACGATGCCCTCCGGGCAGGCAGCACCTCTATCCCCAGCATAATCACCCTTGTTAAACCTCACTAGTGCCAGCTGAGTCAGCGGTGATGGGATGGAGTCACTCCTGCTGCTGCTGCCTCATCCCTCGGTGCCACCCCAGCTTGTGGTGTCTGAGCCTGTTTTATGGCAGGATGTGCAGGGCAGGAGAGGCAGTTCCCGTTCCAAACCCAGAACCAAGGCGTCGTGAGGTGACACCTGTGATGCTCTGTTGTATTCCTCTGGGGAAAATGGTTTCTCCCCAAGAGACCCCCTGATGTCTGTACCTGTTAGTTTGACCCTGTTCTCCCCTTATCTCTGACCTATTGGCTCTGTGCCAGCCATCTATCTCGAGACTGAGAATAGATAAAAACCCATGTTCTTCTTCTTTTGGTCTCTTTGGCCTCGGGAACTCCTCCAAGAATAAAGCCTTAGAACATTGCCCTGAGGTAGGAGCCTCTTTTGAATCTTTTACCCTATCCCTGAAGTATTCCTCCCAAAGCTCCCCAGAAACTGAGCCAGCACAGGAACCCAGGGGGGCGAGGGGGAAGTACTTCAATGCTCAGCAAAAACGAGGAGGACATTTCCAAGTAAGCCTGGACTTTGGGGAACAGGGTATGACAGTGATGGGGCTGATGGGGTGACCTTTAGTCACTCTCCTGCCTCACACCAGTTGGGACAGTGGTCCACACACTTGTCATTCCCACTTTAGGGACATGGGAATAGATGTCTCAGTATTGGGTAGCTGGTAACGAGACAGGAGGGAATAAAGTGAACTTTGATGAAGAGAGACCATGTTTTCATGAAATACATATATTAGAAAAGCAAGAAAGGCTCAAGGGAACATAATAGAGCTACTGCAGTTCTTGACTGTGTCTAGGGCAGACATGAAAGCCTTCATGGTGTGCCAGGAGGTGAAATCAGCCACCAAGAAATGCCTGTCAGCAGGACAGTGTTGCTCCAGCTCGGTGAGTTATGGCTTCTGGACAGGAGGGCTGGGAAGAAGGAAGGTTGTGGAACATCTTTCCAATAACGTCAGGGGTGCTGCTGCATTGCTTGCAGCCCCATTTGGCTGATTCAAGATTTCCAGGGCTTGTGCCTCATCACAATAAAAAGCAGGAGCTGCTCACACCCTTGTCCACCCCAGAGGAACCAACCTTAACCAGGAGCTTTTAGAGCCAAGGAAAGGAGCTGGAGCCATGTCCTGAGCCACAGGAAAGCCAGCCACGTGTTGGAGCTTGCTGGATTTTCCCTCATTGTGCTTTTTTGCTCATGTTGGATCCCTGTGCACAGCCTGACTCACGGCTTTGGGAAAGAGAGGAATCAGTGTTGCCTGCTCAGAAGTCCAACTGCTTTCAATTCACCCAAACCACCATGCTGGGCTCTGAAGTTCCTTTTGTGGACGATTTCCAGCTAAGATTTCTCATCAGTAGTCCTCAAAGCGCTGCAAACAACAAACAGTTCCACATTTCACTCTGCTGCTCTTGTACTCTGCTCTGTCCCTGTCCTGTCCTCTTTGGCACAATGTCCACTTGCATCAATCTGAGGTTTATTTTTATGAACATGAGATTGCCTGGAACCTCTCCAAAAAACTTAGCTCTGGCCACTCTTTTGATCATGGAGCAGCTAAACATAATGCTGTGCTTGCCTTTATGAATTATTTGCCCTGAGAAAGCAACTGGGATTTTGCCCATGACCAGCAGAGCTTGCAGTATCTCCTTGGATGGCCCAAAAGAGGGATGCCCAGGACATTGGAATAGTTTTGGTGGCTGCTTCAGCAATATTGGTCTGAGGTGTGGCCTTTTCCTGATCAAACCTTTTTTTGGTGGGAAAGCTGAACTTCTGACATCTGAATTTCGTGGCATTTTAAGCTGGGAGTTGACTTTTCCTATGGAAAGTTTTAGTTCTCTCATGGGAAAATGAGAGCATGGCCAATCCAAATACTAAATAAAGTCACATATTGCTTGGAAGAGTTTTTCTGTGCTCGGTGGAGTGGGCAGTCACTCTCTGTGTTTCTACTTTACAGAAAACCCCTCCACCCTGCCCTGTAGTTGTGTCATCCTGAGCTCTGGCATGACAGGGTCTGCATTTGGACAGCAGGAACCAAAGATCTTGGATCGTGCTCTGTGCTTTTGATTTTAGAAGAATGTCTTTACAGACACAATTTCTCTGCCTTCTGGTAAATCTTTTAATCTCTTTTGATGCCTTGGAGGATCTGGTCCCAGGTATCTGGGAAATACAATTTGTAATCCAACTTCTCAGACAGATGAATGAGAATCTTGAGGAAAGTTTCATCCCAGAAATTTATTTTTCCCTAATGAAAGCAAACTGGTTTTCTGGGCTCGGTTTGCAGCAGGGGAACACAGGCTGGGTTATCCACGAGGCTGGAACTGTAAATGGCTTTTTCAGGGTGTGAATGGGACCCTCAGTATCTCAGGCACTGCAAACCCTCACCAGCAACAGCCCAGGGGATTGTGTAAATTGGCACAACCTCACTGCTGCTGCTGGATCTGCTTCACACCTTGGCTGCAGCCTCCAAAGCCCCACACTGGGGATACCAACAGATGAGATGGGGGATGTCAAACACACTTAACCCACCCCAAAATTCAGGGGCAGCTGCCTGGAGACAGCCCCACCACTGACCAAAAGAGCTCTTGGAGGGGTTTGCAGGTCCCAGCTGTGAGCTGTGACACTGCTGAGGGTGGTTTCCTCTTACAGTTGGAAGGACTGCATGGATTTGGGCAGTGCTGTCCTCGCCCAGGGAATCACACGGGCCTGGAAGCAGAAATAAACTTCTCATGGCATTTCTCTTACGTGCCTGCTTGCTCCTCTGAGGTGTGTGGTGTATGCAGAGGCCAGCCCCAGCAAATGCATCACCCCTCCCTCACTGCAGGGTCATTTCTAGACCCTTCCTTGCTTTACAAAGGACAAAAACCCTGATCAAGTGCCTGGATGAAGCACAGGACAGATCCAGCTGTTCCACAGATGTGAAAGGACAGAGAGCCTTTTGGTCTTGTCTCTTTTTAAAACAAACCAGTTCCTCCACTTCTCCAGCCTCTCCAGCACTGTCACAGCCTGTCCCCCGCAGGGGAAAGGGCGAATATCCTCCCAATCCTTCACAGCTGGAAGCCCATCTGCCAGAGATGTGTTTGAGGCTGTGCACATGGAATTATTTTTCACAGTCTCAGGGCTCTCACAATGTGAGTAAAGCAATTATGACGAGCACCATGGCTGTCAATAAAACGAGGAGCAATCTTTAATAAGAACAATTAAACGGTGAACTTGACTTTGTTGCTGTTTTCTCCAGCTGAGTTTCTGTGGAGAGGCTGTCAAAGAAGCTCAAGGATTTCCTGCATGCATTTGTCCAACTCTTCTCCTGGCCTTCAGATTTCTTCACTTTTCCCAATGTGCCCAACTGGAACTGCAGGTAAATTGCACAAGAGGCATTATTCAGCTGTTCTGATAGAAAATTGGTACCTGTCTCATGTTTTCAGTGTATTCAAGGCTGAAACACGTTGTCCTTTACTCTTTTTTCCTGTTGCAAGGCTTTTTGGAAATACGCTGTTATTTTCTCCTCTGCTCTGCTCTCCACGTTGTGATACACTGGAAGATATTAAACAAGAAAACAGCAAAGAGGATATGTTTTGTATTATTTTGTTTATAAGAACACTCTGGACTGGTAAATAGCTACACCCTTTGTAAGTGTTTTCAATTTTCCCTTTGAAACAAGAAACAAGCTGCTTTCAACAAGCAGCTCCTTGTGGTCAAGGATTTTTTCTCATTTTAGGGTACACACACATAATTTGAGTATCAAAATGTTCCCAGAAAACGTGTTTGGGGCACGTGGGGGTTTTGTTGTTGTTGTTGGGTTTTTTTTAGAGCCATGTGAAATCCAAGCTGTGGCTACAAAGACAAGACTGCTCATGATGCTGAATGCTCCGTGCTGAGCAGAATACCTTTCAGTGAGGGAACCTACAAGGGATCTGTAAAAAGACACAGCAACCTCATAAAGTCACTTGCAGACTTGATTTATTTCTTATTAACTCTGCAAAAAGTTTCTTGTGTAACAAACCAATAACTTGAGCTGTGGAAGAAAGAACTGTACCTTCAGACACGAGTCAGTGGCCTGGATTATTCCTTGGAAACAAATGACTGGGCCATGGCATTTCAGTTCTCCTGCTTTGTTGCTCCCAACAGTGTGCAATGATCACAAAAATCTCTTTTTTTCCCAGGCCATGCCTTTTCCCTGGAGAATTTCTGAGGGCATGCCAGATACTTGGTCCCTTTTCCCAAGCTGGGCACAGATGTGGGATTCTCCTTGACTTTCACTCCTTGAAAGTCTCCTTGACTTTCCAGCTTCAGAGAGCTTGAAAAATCAGGTCCCAAAGTGAGATAGCCCAGACCCAGCTTATTCTAGGTTGGCCTTGCATCCTCACAGAGGATTTTTGGTCTTGCTGAGGCTGGGATGGTTTTCTCTAAATGTGCTGTATTGTTCTGGACTTCCAGAGAGTGTTTTTGCAACCCAGTTTAAGGTCACCTTGAGAGTGACTGGGCTTGGCAGAGCTGATTTCTGGGCTCAGGCCTTGCTGTTGATCTCAAGCTTTTGACTGATTACACGAAACATTTTATAGATGAAGCCTGAATAAACCCTTCAATTAAGGTCACAGTAAATAAGATTCTAGGGCTAAAGCACTTGATGGCAAGCAGACTTTTAGGAACTGGTTGTATTAAGAAGAATGATTTGATTAGAGAATGAGAAACAGGGCTGGGGAGACAGGAACCTGACCTCAGCAATAAAATGCACAGGGTTGCTTTTATTCCTCCTTCTTGGAATCCGGTGTACAAAGGTACAATTAAACAACATGGCCAACATTTCAGCAAGCCAAGGCAAACCATTTGTGCTTTGCCTGACTCTGGGCATCTGCACAGGGCTTTGCTTTGCTTCAGAATTCTGGGCCAAATCTGCTTTCTAGCCTTGCAAGGTGGGAGCTGGGCTGGGACCCTGGGAGGCTGGAGGTGACCCTGGACTTGGGGCTCTTGGGCTCCTCCAGCTCAGAATCAGCCCCTGGACACCACCAAGCAGCACCAGCTGAATTTAAGGATATCTGCAGGCAGGGTGTAATTTGGAAGAGCAAGCAGGGCAGATAGTCTGGGTCACATTGTTGGAGTCAGCTCAAGCTGGAATAGCAGGGAGGAGGAGGAGGAGGGGGGAACACAGGAGCAGCCAAACACCCACACGACCCCAGTGCCAACCTTCATTGCTTTTGCAGCGTTTGATTTGTTGTTTCCTTAGAAAACCAGGCAGAGCTCCCAGCAGCAGATCATTTTCAACCTCTCTGTCTGAGAAAGAAAAGGCTTTGTCCCAAGAAGTGGATATTTCCAGCACCACTGGAAATGCCGAGTGGTGTTTGGATTCTTCTTGTTCTTCCTTATCTTTCTGCAGGGGGAAGCCTCAGGAGCAGGGCTAGGGCACTGGGATGCTGCTGCTGAGGTGAGGGTGGGATGGCCTCTGGTTTGCTGGTGAGGATGCAGCTGGAAGGGATGGGACAGAAGGGGATAGACACAGGGAGGATGAACCAGCATCTCTGCCTGGGTGTTGCATTCCTCTGGGGAATGGTTTTTCCCCTCAGAACCCCCTGGAGCCTGTGACCATGGAGTTTGACCTTTCCTTCCTATCTTGACCCTACTGGCTCAGGCCCAGCTCTCTCTCCTGAGCAGAGACCAGATCAAGTCCTGTTCTTCCTTGTTCTCTCTCTCTGCCCTGGAACCCTTCGAGAATAAAGCCTTGGACTGATCCCAGGGGGTGAGAGCCTCTTTTGGAATCTCTTACTCTGTTTCCCTGAGATATTCCTCCAAAGCTCCTCAGGGAAACTGAGCCAGCACAGGAGCCTGGGGGCAGGTGGGGGAGTATCTCACCTGGGAGCCTTTAACCAAGTTTGGATGTTCTGCTCTGCAGGATGGGTGTGATTGTCCCAATCCACGTGGTGGAGCTGCCAGGTGAGACCCACTGAGCCAGCAAATATTTCCATTTAGTTCACCCAACTCCTTCATCCAAGTGTTGAAGCCCTGCACTGGAGGTAACACAAGTTGAGGAGACTTAGACAAAATTTAAACATGTGCTTTTTCACGGGCAGACACTGAGTAATGATTGCACTGGCTCAGGAGAAATGCCCTGGTCTGGAGGCAGCTCCAAATCAGCTCGTGTTTGTGGAAGTTTGATGCTGCTTTGCAAAGTTTACTTTCTCAAATGAGAAAGAAACAGCCAAAAATATTAAGATTTCTACAAAAAACAAGTTGGAATGGGCCAAATAAAATGACAATCTCCACTTGGCTGGGAGAAGAGGTGATGCAATTAGCCGATTTTTATTAAGAAATGAGTAGAAAGGTGTGAATTTGATACATAACCTGTTTCTGGCCAGAAATACCATGGCATGGAGAGCAGAAAAGATAAACAGCTAAATGCTTTAGCAAAAATGACCTGTGTCTATAGTCAGATAATGCTCAAGTATAAGACTTAAGAAATGAAATCATAGGCTAAAATAAATTTCCTTAATTTATTTTCCTTCTCTTTTCTGCCAGTGTCAAGTTTCCTGCAAATCCCTCCCATTTGCTGAATTTTTCTGTGGCAGAAATCTGGCCTGGTCTTTTGCAAACCAGAACAAAGGGAATGCTTTCAAATATCCCAGACACATCATTTTCTCTTTGCTGTTCTCCTGATGATGTTAGAAAACACGAGCTGCCTGTGTGAAACCTCTGCTACTGTCACCATGTAGAAGGAACCATGGTATTCTCCAGGAGATCGCATGTAAAATTTAAAATGAGTAAAAATAAAAAAAAATACAATCTGCTGATGCTTTGAGAAAATCCCATGTCTCTATATCAACCTCTGGATTTGGGTTTTGGGGTTTGTTTTTGTTTCCCCCCCAGGGATCCATGAGATCACAGGTACCTTGAAGTACCTCATGAGAAGCAAGAGGGCTTTGCTGAGCATCTGGGCTGCCTCTGCATCCCTGGAGAAAAACAAACATCCCTGGGGACCCCACAAATCTTCTGTTGATGGCTGAGAGACCGGAGAGTGAGCTCAGCCCTTAATTGAGGTGAGGAAATTCGGTGCCATGGGACGAGCAAGGAGGCTAACCCAGCTTGAACTGGTGCTGAGGGCAGCCACCCCTGAGGTTATGGTGTTGGGCTTGGCTGTGTGAGAAGCACAGAGGCTTTGGAGGGATCCCACAGACCCTGCCAGGTCCTGTCATCCCCTCTGAAAAGCAGGGTTTGATACCTCCAGGTGTCAACATCGCTGCTCTTTCCCACCCTCCAAACCCAATAGCTGTCCTGCCTTCATTAGAGAAGTGTGGGTTTAATTACGTGCCTCTATGCCCATTTTTCAGGCCGTGGTTGACAACTCATCGTGTGTGGCTGACCCAGCCAAGCTCCACCTCTCTCCATGGCCGTGTTTTCCATGGGAGCACATCTGCTCTGGCTGCCCCACCTATTTTTGAAGGTATATCAACAAACTCCCCCCTGGCTCTGACCTCCCAGCAGGCCAACTGTGCAGCACTCACCTCTTTCATTAATCAGCCTTGCCTCACCAGCTCGGTTTAGTGGCAGTTTTGTCCCTTTTTTTTTTTTTCTCTATTTCGTTGGTGGAGAAACGCCTGCAAAATATTTGGGTTACCTGTGGCAAAGCGTGAAATGTCGCTCAGGATGGAGCCCAAGCTGGCAGAGCTTTGCTGCTCCAGAGGACTTTGGAATGCAGCTCCTCGTGCAAAAAAACAGAGTTGTCTGAGGTCACATCACCAGAGTGAGAGTTATCTTATATTGAGGCAGCTTTTTGCTTTTATTTTAGGGTTTTTTTGGGTGTCCCCGGGATTATTTTTGGCAGCACGGCCCCGGAGTCTCCTCAGAGCAGAGGTGCTGGGTGCAGAGCTGCTTCTGGTGGCACTGGTGGGGCTGAGAGGGTGGCTGCAGAGCTGTGCTGACAGAGGAGCTTTTAGAGAGCTTGCCTGACAGTCTTCTTCCCACCTGGCATCTGAGCAGAGTGAACACACACACAAAACATCCCTCTCCCCAAGGTCAGAGCTGACCCATCCACCACGGGCTGTGAGAAATGAGAACAAACCCCTTGTCCTGAGTGTTCCTCTGTCTTAAGCCTGGAGAACTGATATAACTTATTTCCCATATCACTTCTTGACCAAAGCATGCTCTGCACTAGATTTTATCATTTCCACACACAATAATAACCAAATCTTTTCAATTAGAGGACATTCCTCCACCAGTGCACCCGACATCCTGTTTTGCCTTCCGTGCTGCAGCTGCACACGGAGTCAAAAACCTTGGGGAATATTTCCTACAATCCCCTAAATCTCCAGGGTCATTTTCTAGCTGCAGCCCCTGTCAGCTGTCCCAGCACCTTCCATTTGGGGTGGATTGCTCCAGGAAACATTGCCCAGCATGGCTGGACGTCACAGAGCAGAACCTTGATCATTTGCATCTTATCTAGGACAGCAGAGCTTGGAATGTCCCCCCAGGTTGGCCTGGCACTGCAGGTGCTGCAGGAATTTTGCTTCCACACAGCTCAAAGCAGAGCAGGAGGCAGAAATGAGTGGTTCTGGGTGAGATCTGTGCCTTGCACACGGGATCCATTGGTGGGGCTTTGGGGGGATTTCAGCTCGTGCCTCAGTGATTTGTTTTGCTGCCATTCAGTTACTGAGGGTGCAAATGTCACCCTAATGCCACTGTGCTCCTCAAGGGCAGCAGCAGGATGTGCAGGAGAAGGAAAAGACAGTGGGCAGCTGTTGAAGTAAATGGTGCTGGGTCCTCCCCCCTTTTAATTGTCTTAAGTCCTAAGGCAAATTAAGCCCATATTATAACAAAAAAAATATCTGATTTTGAAGTACAGTTCAGCACTGCTTGGTGCCTTTGGGCCTCATGTTCAGCCTTGCATGTTAATGGCAGAAAAACCAACCTGTGACTCACTGCTCCTGCTGCTCCCAGGGTCCAGGTGTCATAGTTTTATGGGTTTAGTGCAAAAACTGCACTGAAAACAGAGCCCTTGTGGCAGAACCAACCCCATTTGTGTGTCAAATTGAAGTTTTCCCCAGGTTTTTATGACTATGATGTGTTGTTAATATATATATCTGCTGCATATATTTAATTTATTTTTTATATATATGTTTACTGCTGCCTTCAGGATGTTTCATGCCAAGGAGGGAGAAAGAAATCCTAACAAATAACACATTCAGGGAGTGCTTAAATCTGAAAACATGTTCAAGGTATTTGTTGCAAATGAAGCCAAAGGCCTCATGTGCTCCTTGGAGCATTCCTGGAGAGCTGCTGGCTGCCTTTGCCTTGATAATGATCTTTATGTGTTTAGCTGTGAACACACATTTCCCATCTCCTGTTGCTGCTTTTCTAGGTTAGACAAAAAATTCTTGTTCATGCACTGTGCTTTCTGAAATTGGTTTAGTTTGTTTTGGTTTGGTTTTTTTCCCCAGCTGTTCTCTTCTGCCTCCCTTTGAGTTTATTCCCATTCTCACATCCCCTCCAGCCCCTGTTCCCAGCCCCTCACTCACAATTGATTTCCCCTTTCTATGTACAATCCTTTGCCCTTCTCTGTGCAATCTGATGATTTTCATTCCAGCAGTTTTCCAAGAATATTTGGAATCAGTCCTGTCCTGTAAAACCCTTCCTACTGCAGTACAAGCTCAGCCTTTTGCAAGTTCTCTCCTTTTCCCTTTATCCCAGCCCTGAGCACAAACACCACCCAGGCCAGGCTCCTGGGTCTGCCCAAAGACCTGACTGGGCTGATAGAGCAGAGCAGGATGTTTAAATTAGTTCCACATTGGTGTTGAAGGGGTTTTGTCTCCACCACACTCACCCCTGTTGCACAGTCAGATTCCCAGGATATAAATCTCCTAAGCTTTGTCTCTGCTCCAGGCTGGCTGCTGCCCTGCTATGAGCATTGCCCAGCTCTCAGCTGAGGAGTGCCATGGTTTTTTTCACCCCTCCTGATAAAAACAACGTTCTCAGCCCAGCCCTTTTCCCTTCACTGTGCTGATCCTGTGCTTCTCCCCCGTGCCCCTTTTCCCAATAAACCCCTGTTCGTGCTGTACTCAACACAGGGCTGCACAGAGGGGGTGAATCCCCTTGCTTTTGTCAGGGGGAGAGACAGAGAGAGATGAGAAACCTCAGCAAAACAGGAAGAAATGACAAGGTTGGGTTTATTGGGTTACCAGCCCCGGGGCACCAAGATTGCACGGGATGGCATTTGTAAGGTAGCAGCATCCAAAGGTCACTGAGAGTGTCAGGAGATGCAGGTTGGTGATTTCTGGAAGTTCAGGTGCCTGGCCACAGGGTTTGGTGAGAGCCAAAAGTTGGGTTATCCACCTGGATTGTGGTGGCCTGGACTGGAGGGGTTTGGTAGGAGGGTTTCTTCTTCTTGTTATGCAGAATTTATTGTGCAATTCTCTTTGGTAGGTCAGCACCCTGCTGCCTGTCTGTGAACTTTCATGAAGAGAAAAGTTATGGGCACAGATTGTAAAGGCTTTGACTTGTATTGTGTGGGGCAGAAATCTCTACCTGGGCAAGGATTGCTGAAATGGGATCTGCACTTGAGGTGCTGGCTGTACAATTAAACAGGATCAGAGCTCACACAGAGAGAGGGTTCAGCTGCAGCACTTCAAACTCTGGATGAAGGGAATTAATTTTCTGGTCCACAGATGTAGCAATTAGAGAAGTTATTCTCTTTATTCTGCTTCACTGAGGCTTGTGTTCCCTCTTATCATGGGAATAAGCTCTCAGGAATACTTGACATATATGAATTCTACTCAATTTGGGCTAGAAATTTCTTGAATAAGTCACAAAATGAAAGAACTCCCAATTTATGCTTCCATTTCTTAATTATCTTTTATTATATAAATGTGATTATACTTCATAGCAATGGAACACAACGTACCAAACATCCAGGGGAAAGAAAAAATGAGATTGGAAAGAAAACAGGCTTCATCCTTGAGTTGAATTTGGACCTTTTACCTTTTAAATAAAACCATCTGTATTTATATTTTAAAAGTTTGTCGGGGCCAGATGTTGACAAACCCTACTATTTCCTAATCAGTAACCTGGAGGGTGACCCCTTTGTGCAGCCAGGCCTCTCCTGAGCCTTCCTATACAAAATAGGGAGTGAGAAGCCAGAGATGGAAATTATTTGCCAAAAATATTCAAGAAAAAGAAAGAAAAATGAAGGGACATACACTTACTGGGATTGGAGCCTTGGGAAAAACAATCATTCATCCTTGTTGCAATCAGGTAGGCTCAGATAAAATAAAAATGGGATAGAATGCTGTTCTGTAGACTAAGAAAACTCTTCTGACCAAACTGAAATATTATTTTCCTTGATTTTAAGCACAAAATTTAGATTGGAGCTTGGGCTTTCCTTGAGCCTGGAGTGTGTTTGGATCCTTGGCTTAGTTCATGCCTACATCCTGGTTCTGTTTTAATTTAAGGCAGAAAGAGGAAAATATGTTTTTAGCACCAGTTAACCAATTCATGTTAATTATCTCTAATGAAAATAAGGATAAAGAGAAAGAAGGAAAACCAACATAGGCTCTCCCTAAATTCAGCACTTTTAATTCAACCCCAGCCTGAACCCAGATCACCTCTGGGCTGCTGCTTTGACCTGGAGGAGCTGGGGTGCTCACACAGCAGGTTTAAGCCAGCTGAGGAGCAGCAATTTGTCCCACACCCCATTCTCCAACGCAGGAGCTGATTTCTGTGGGGTGTTGTGGAGGCTCAGCTGTCGTGTGGCCCACGAGAGGCTCACAAAGATGGCCAGGCTGGGACCTGGGACTCCAAACCTTCCTGAAGCTGTGGGTTTCTGAGGGCTGGACATGGTGTAGGAATTAGTCACAGCTTCCTATGCCTGGGTGTTCCTCCCTGAGCACATGAGAACCTTTGATCTGACCCAGTCCATCCCTCTGCTGTTCCTGGAGTATGTTCACCTCTATTTTAGCCCAGGTGAGCTCATGGGGCCTGACCAAACTGAAATGGAAACATTTTTTTTTTTCTTTTCGGTGCAGACATAACATCAAGAACCCTTGTTCAAACAAAATCCTCTTGGACTGACTGCAATTAAGCCAAGAAAGGACATGGGGCTGGTCTTTATTTTTGAGCTCTTGCCTCTACAGTGATTCAGGCTAGCCTGGATAATAAAAATAAATCCCTCCTCCTCCTCTTGCCATAAATCAGCATATTCTGGCTCTTGTCCCCAGGAAGAGCCTGTCTGTTCTACTGCCAGTGTTATTCCCAGTTCTTTGCCCCAGTTCTAGGACTGGATTATCTTCAGGGACAGGCTGTTGCCTCGTGGTCCTTCTTACAGCTTTCAGGAGACCGAGGAGACCTCTGTGAGTCATCTCCTTCCTGTCTCTTCTCTAAGCAAACTGTCCTCCACGTGAGCTGAGCTGCAGAAGGGTCTGTGTTCTGGACATCTGGCATTTTCTGCATAAATTTGCTGAAGATGTGGGATGGATGGGGCATGTGTAGAAGAAGATGGGGCAGGTGATGTCCTTTGGTGCAGAAACACTGCAGTGCTGTGTACATTCATGCCCAGACCACCCAAACTCCTCCCTGTGCTTCCCTCTCCCTTTTCAAACCCTTCTCCATGCCCATGTCCCCTCTCCCTCAGCCTCCATCCCTTCCCAGCACCCAATGTCTGGTTTTAAGATTTCATCCATCTTCAAGGCCTTTTTTTCAGGATACAACAGGCAACATTCTCCTCTACAAACTCACTGTCGAGACACTGCAAATTTCTGTCAAAATGATGCATATTTTGAATGCATATTTGAATTTGCATATATGCAAATTCGGGGCTTGCTGTGGCCAAAAACTGGAAGCCAGGTGTAGAAGGCTTCAGGTTCTTCCTTTCTGAGAAGGATGTTTTTCCTTTGGCTTTATTTTTTTTTTTTTTTTTCTCCTGTTGGATGTCATCTGTCTGAAGGCTTTAGAAAGAATCCACAGGAGTTGCACAATTCCAGCAATTGGTGCAATAAATTAAATAAAGTAGGTGTGTGGTTTTGATAGGGACAAAACAAGTATGAGCATAACAGCCCCAGTGGTAAACAGAGGACTTAGGGAGCTCATGCAGAGAAATCCATAAAAAAATAAATTAATTTCCAGACCAGGCTCAGAGTTGCATCAAAAATAATTGAAAATTTTCTCAGTTTTACTTCATGGCTCTATCAACAAGTTCCCCACTAATGCTACGTTTCAGAAATGCACATAAAGGCATTTTATGTGCATATATGTTTCAATATAGATAAATTCAAAACAGTGTGAAAAATTATTTAAAGTCCCACCAAAATCTCACAGGATATTTGAGGTTGGAGGGAATCTCTGCTCGAAGCAGGGTTCCCAAGAGCAGGCTCCTCAGGAGCAATTTAGGTGCTGATTTTATTTAATAAATTTTATTTCCCGAATTGCGACTTCGGTTTCTCTGTTGTGTTTCTGAGGTTAATGGGACACCAGGGAAATTGTGTTTTGTTCCTTTCGATTTGAGTTGCCAGGTCTGTGTCTAATGCAGTTACAGCTCTGATGATTTTCAGGCTTTCTGCCTTATTTTGAGATGACAGCAACGTGACACTGCCGTAATATTAGAGAATGAATCACCGTGAGAAGAGTCACCATGAAAAAACCAGCGTATCCCTGACTTGTGAATATTTAGAGTCCATCAACAAAGGCTTCATTTCAAATTTCAGTTAATTCTGTCCCCCTAGGAATAGTGCTGGTGCTTCTATGGAATGCAACTCTCCAGTGGGGATGAGAAGCTGCAGGAGCAGATGACGCTGGGACCATGCAGGAGTCAGCACAGAGAGGAGCCACCCAACCGCAAATGCTCAAATGCTGGAACAAAACCTTAGGGGGGGCTTTGAAATCCCCTTTTTTGGAGATTTCCAAAGCTTGTCTGGATGAGGCTATGATTAACCTGATGTAATTCCTTCTCGTGGAAGGTGTCCCTGCCCATGGAAGGAGGCTGGATCTAGAATGATCTCCTTCCAGCCCAAACCATTCTGTGATTCCACGGATTTAGAAGATTCCATGAGTTTGGAAGCCCCGTTTCAGTCAGAGTTGGTCCCACCAGAGCCCCATTAGAGCCCACACTGTCCTGTGACTCTGGACCTCTTCCAGCTAGAGCTTGGGGGATCTTGTCAGCCACATAATCTCACACCTCCTCATCAGCCTAAGATTGCCTAAAACCTGATTATTTTTTTTTTTCCCCAGGATTCCTTTTGTTTTTGAAAAGATCTGCTGGCATTTATCTCCTGAGCGAGGGCAGGCAGGCTGGCAGCTGGACAGGATTGAAGGAGCAGAGCATAAACTCCAGATTAGTGTCTGGACAGGCTCAAGGGGCCATCAGGTGTGAGGCTTGGACAGAGATCTGTGGAGTTTGACGCCTTGCCCAGACAGAGCTGGAGCTCAACCCCTCCAAGGCACGTCCGGCCAGACACAGCCATTGTGTCCTGGAAGGGGAATATCCTCAGATTTCTACCCCAGACACAGAAGGTTTGGCTTCACAGGTCACCTCACCTCCTCCTGGCCCCTGCTGATGATGAACAGCTCCATCTCCTGTGCTTGCAGAGCTGTTTGCTTGGTGCCTGTAGGTGTTCAGTTCTACCTGAGGTGGGTTTTGCCTTTTGGCCTGGGCGGTCCAGCCCCTGGGATGGAGGATGGAAAGCTGTGAGCCTGGCATGGGCCAGATTTATTTGAGTCTGCACTCTTGCTCATTAGAAAAAGCCTGAGGTGGAGAGGATGTACCTCAGTAATGGCATCAAGGGTGTTTATTTGGAGACAGGTTGAGATTGAGGGTGTCACTAAATTGAGCTGTTTTCTGCTTGCCCGGTTATTTATGCTGCCATGGTATTGCAGCAGTAAAATCCACTCTCCTGGCAGGATCAGCCCCTGATCCCACTGGTGTGGGGCCAAAAGCTCCTCCATCACAGATGCTCCATGCCCAGAGCTGTCACTGCTGTGCCTCTTCTTTAATCTTCACTCCACAGCAACAGCAGTGGCCAGACAGCCCAGGGTGACTCCCAGAACCGTGGTGGAAAAAATATTCAGATTATTTTATCTGTGCCAGATCCCAGGCTGACCCATCATCCTCCAGAGAGCAGTGAGACCACCCCAAGAGCTGAGGGACAGCACCCACCCTCCTCCTGCAGCACATCTGAGGGGGCTGGTGGCCTCCTGCCTGCTGCAGAGCTGCTCTTCCATCAGGAAAGTGGGGTAGGTAGCAAAATATGTTCATTTTTAAAGGCCTGGAGAGGCCAGAATAATCCAAACTCAGGCTTGGCAAGGCACAGCATTGCAGCACATTCCTCCACCACTGTAACTCCAGGCTGGGGCTGTGCAGACAGACGATACTGGCAAGGCAGCAGGAGTTGAGTTTTTGGGGGTTTTTTAGGGGGGAGGGGGAATAAAGATTAATGCACCAACTGTAAACTCAGAGTGGGGGAATTTCAGGAGAGCAAAAAAAAAAAAAAAAAAAGTCCTGGGGTGTGCCAGGAATTAATATCCCAGTTCTTGTAAGAAATACAGTATTGTCTTTCCAGTACAGGCAGGGCTGAATGGTTCCCTCTCATCTGAGCAGAATAATCTCTCTCAGGCAGCATATCCGACCAGACTTGGAGAGCTCTGCTTTTAGGTACAGGTGTCCTGACTCTGCTCCTGAATCCACAGGGTGGAAGCAGTCCAGGGCTGAATGGAGCATCATTCCCCAGCAACTCAGACCAGCTGTTGGAGAAATGATCAGAAGTGAGAGTCAGCGTTCCCTGGGACAACGGCATCGAGGTATTTCCTAGGATTTTGTTTCATTTCTGGAAAGCTTGAGTGTGTCCTGTGTGTTGGGGTTTTTTTAATGGATTTTCACTTCAGTCTGAGGGGAATAGGCTGGCTCTGGTTAATTAAAATGAGGGGCATGGGAACTTTAAAGCCAAGAGGTGTGATTGCAGGGGAAGGAAAAGAGAAGAGGGGTGGTTAATGCTGAGTCCTCTGTTTTCTGCAGGTCCCTCACTGATCAGTCACAGCCGTGTCTGTGCAGGCTTTGACAGTGATTGCAGGGGGGACAGTGCAGCAGTTGTCCCTCACAGCCCCCTTGTGTAAAATCACTCCACCAGGCTCTGCTGGGGAGGAGCTTCCACCCTGAACAACTGTCTGAGCATTCAGCTCACATAAATCTCAGCTCCATCCCAGCTGAGGCAGGCTGGTGGCTCATTCCAGCAGATTGCTAGAGAAAAGCTTGCTGAAGGAAAGAGGAAAAAAAAAAAGAAAAAAAAAAGAGAGAGAGAGAGAGAGAGAGAAGAAGAAGAAATAGGCAAAAGGACAAAAAGAAAACAAAGCAAAAAAAAAAGCAGAAGATGCAGCCAAGGCTTCAGTGATAAAATGGAGCAGAGGAGACTTGGAATGTGGTGTAGAACATGGTGTGCTGGAATCAGGAGCTGCTCCTCAGAGAGGAGTGTTTGTTGCCCTGCTGGTCCAAATGTCAGAGCTCTGTGTCACTGAGGGGCAGAAATCCATCCTGGAGAGTGAGGGGAAGTGACCTGCAGGGGATGGTGCACTGAGCCTTGAAAAGGACATTCACCAACCTTGTACTCAGAGGTTTGGTGGCTGTTGTTTCTGTCTCTGCCTCTGCCTTCCATCTGTGCTCCTGCCCTTTTCTTCCACGTTCCACCCTCACTTTATCCCAGGATTTCCTGGGCCTTGCAAGCAGAATTGTTGTCTCTCTGGGTGATGGTGCCAGCTTCTTTCTAGGGCCTGCTGAGGGTCACCTTTGGTACCAAGCAAAGGATCCCAGGCCCTTTGTCTCTTCTCTGCCCAGCATTTTTCAGCACTGTGGGAAGCAGTCACTGGGAAACTCATTTGCTTCCTCCTGCGTGCAGCCAGAGGTGGATGAAGGCTGGCAAATCTTTGTCTCCAGTTCCAGGCTGAGAAGCCCATCAGTGCAGCTGAGCAAGGGATGAAGGTAACATCTGCTGCTCCTCCCGTTGTCCAGGAGAGACCTCGGGCACCAGCCCGTGAGCTTTAGGGTCACACAGCTATCCCTGCTCACTCAGGGGTTACAAAGGCCTTACTGCCCACCCAGGAATTCCAGATTTCTGCTCTACTTACTGTACCTCTCCCTAACACTAACCTGGGCTGCCCAGTGGCAGCAGTGTCTGGCTTCATCTGGAGATAACTCAGCAAAATTTATTTTATGTGTCACACATTCATAACACCTCAGGCTTTAGCAGCTTTAGGGTTGCCTAAACAGAAACATGGGTTTTTGTTTTTAGGGATGAGCTTGCTCACAGTTTTTGTGCTGTCTGGTGAAGGCTTCTGTACTGCTCCCTGTGAGCCTGGCCTTGGCAGTGATGGGGACAGAAAAGGTTTCTGTTTATTTGGGAGATGATGGCAGTGGCAGCATGAACTCCTGGCTGGGAAAGCAGCAGGCTGCAAGCTACAAATCAGAGCAGGAGTCAGGAAAAGCCTAAACCCAGCCCAGCCCTCAGTCACAGTCTGCTGGCAGCAGAGGCAAACACAGGGCTCCCCTGCACAGCAACACCCCCAGGATGGATGAAGATGTCAGCAGGCTTCTGCAGGTCTAGGCCACATCAGCTCTTGCTAGGCATGCAAGCTGAGCCTGAGCAAAACCCTGACATTAATTTTGAAGAGTGTGTTTGGTGTCCAGCCAGGGAGCTTTTTTATTTGCTCAGACTTTTCCACTACAACAGGCAGAGCTGCAGCAGTGAGGGATTGCACAACGCTGCGTCCCAGGGCTCCAAAAAAACCAGGGGAAAGGCACAGAGCATCCCAGACTGCAGTAAGAATGGAGATGAAACAGTTCAGTAATATAAATATATGGCAGGAATTACTCCAGGTGTAAGGATTGTGGTTCAGTACTTCATCTTCAAGAGTTACCAGGAAAACCAAGAAGCTGCAGGAGATACCAGGGAAAAGATGAGCCTTGGTTTGTTTTACAAACTGCTCTTATTTTGTGTTTCTTCAGTGGGCAGGAGAATATTTCCCCCATTGCTCTCTGCAGCCTTTTCTTGATAAATGATTGGAGGTTAAGAGACCTCCTGTAGATTTGTGCTGGGCAATTTGTTGGCTGGTTTGTAGTACAGAGAAATTTAGGTGAGATAAACCTCTGGCCCCTTGTAATTTGGAAGGACCACGACTCCAACTCCCTTGGCACAGCAGTAACACCAAAAGAACAATTTTTATTAGGTTTTAGAGAGTAATTTAATTATTTAATTTTGATCATGCTTACCCATACCCACCAGGCACGGCAAAAATTCAGGTAGACACCCAAATCTTCATCTCTCCCCTTTCTCCTCCCCATCTGGTTTTCATCTGGTCACAGAAAGGCAATAACAGTCTTTTGGGGGATGAAGAAAGAGAAACTAGCACCAAGAAGATAATTGCAGCGGGGTCATGGAGGTCAGAGGAACATCTTAAAGCAATAAGGAGAATGTGGAGCTGCATCAGTTGAGTCAACAAAGCATTTGCAGGAGAGGAGGAGTTCCCTGTTTCATTACTGAGCTTCATTTCCCCCAAAGTTCAAACCAATGATGCTTCTGCTGTAACTCACTCGCCGTGGCAGGGTTTGTATTGACTTTCAGATTGCAGAGTTTTCTATGCTGAATTTGCAGAAAATGGTGTGAGGATTTTACTGAGAGCTGGTGCAAGGAGAGGGAAATGGGAGAGAGGAGTTCTGTGCAAAAGCTGGCAGGAATATACAGCTGAAGAGCATTTGATTTAAAGTTCAGACATGTAAAGCTCTCCCCAAGTTACCTACCTAAATTTTAAGCTGATCTTATAGTTTTGATGATATACTTTTTATGATGCATTTCATGCTTCATTTCCAGGCAGATTTACAGCCCTTGCACAATGCTGGATGAGTGACTCCACATGCTTCATGTCAACAAGTTCTTTTCCTTTTTTTTTTTTTTTTTTTTTTTTTTTTTTTTTTTTTTTTTTTTTAATCCCCCTGAAACTCTTGCTGGTTAAAATTAAGCTGTATTGCAGTCAGAGTGCATTTACTCTTGTCATTTCTGAACTGCTTTTGGTCATCATTTGGTGAAAATGGCCCCAAGAGCTTTGGCTTTACAGATTGATGGCAATAGACAGGGGCTGGCATCCCTAGAAATCCCAAAATTGTAACTAGGTCTTTCTTATATATGTATGTATTTTTTTTTTTGACCACCTGAGTTTTGACATGATTAAGGAGCGAGGTGAAGCCTATCCTGCACCTACGAGGTGCCTTTTCCAAAATAATCTCACCCACAGAAACGGAGAGAGATCAGTGTCACCTTTCACAGGCTTACAGATGTGAAAATATCTACAAATGCAGAGTAGCCAACAATAACTTAGCACAAATCATGAGCTGTTGGAAAGAAAAATACCCTTACACCAGGTTTGGAATAAATGCTGTGGCTTGGAGGCAAACATGGATTTTGCCCAAATGTCCTGGCTGATGGGTCTGGCCCCTGATGGGTCCCATCACCAACCTTGTACCACCCCAAAGCCTTGCACCTGTCAAAGCCAGCAACAAAAAGCACAACACCGTGTTTATTCCTATTTATTTCTGAATAAACACAGGGATATATTCATATTTATTTCCAAAACTCTCCAGAGCTTAAAGCTTTGACTAAGGCTGCTAGGACAGGGTTGCCTTGGCACATTCACAGACACGGGGCAGGAGGGATCTGCAGGAGGAATCTGCCCAGGATGTCACATCACAGCAGGATGGAACCACAGGGCCATTGTACCTGACTCACACACAGGATGTGGCTTTTTTTTTTTTGCCAGCTTGCCCTGAAATGTGGAAGTTTAGTCCATTAATCCCTTCAGGGGAATTAGTGTGGGGTGTTGCAAGGCTGAGAGCTGTGCCCACAGCACCAGGAAAGGAGAGGCTGAATCAGAGGAGGAAGGGATGATGCTGGGATCATCCAGGCAGGTTATCCCACAGGGATTTTACAGCCTGGTGGCACAGTGACCTGCCCCTCGTGCAAGGGCAGACACAGGGACACTGCTGAGGTGATGAATCCCTGCTGGGCCCAGCAGCCCTGCAGAAGATGGTGGTTGGAGGGACACTGCCTGGATTCCACCCAGGTTTTGCCAGGCAGGAAGCATTCCAGGCATGGACAAACACCTGGGTTATCCTGGGAGCTGCTCTGGTTTCCCAAGCTCGGAGGCAGCAGCAGTGGAGATGCAGATGCACCCAGTGCCCAGCACACCTGGAGCCAGGGTGGGGATGCTCCCTGATCCCACAGCAGCCTGTGGGCAGGAGCAGCTGCTTTCCAGAGCTGGTTCAGGAGCAGAGATGTGTGTGTTTGGCAGGGGAAGAGCCTGTTCCAGCAGCCCCTGCAGGCACTGGGGGCACACAGGGGGCAGCTGCTGCTCCTCAGCTGCTTTTCCAGCCCCACACGTTTGCTCTGGGGATCAAAGGGCTCTGAGGAGCAGGGAAGAGCCTGCTCAAGGACAGAACACCTTGTTAAAGTATTTTCTTTCTATAAAAATGACAGTGACTTCCTTCAGGCCTCTGCCTGACTGTTCATGGAGAAAAGCTAAGAGTAGGTTCCTCGCGTGCAGCGTATTTCTCTTTACGACCCAAAAAGCAGTTTGTGGATTTTCTTTAGGCAGAACTGATTTATCTCACACCTCCATCCACTCCCAGAAGAGGTCTGTCTTCTCTTTTTTATTTCTTTAAGCCTGGCCTTTCCACATTGCTCCTTTTAGCAGCCCAAACCCTGCCTGGGCATCCTCTCACCAATCACTGCAATTAGGAGCAGTTTTGTTGTCTCCTCTGGTCCTGGTCTTGCTTTGATGATGGGGCTTTAAGCAGCAAAGAAAAGCCCAGACAGATTTCCCCAAAGCTGGATTTTAGAGCTTTTTTTTTCTCCCTGTCACAAAGAACCAAGTGCTTGATCAGTCCCTTTCTGCTTTTTGTTTTCCTGTGGGATGTTGCATCTTTCCACGTGTGGGTTCAGCCTGTTGTGGAGTGCCTGGAAAAGCACTGTGGGGACAACTCACATATTAAAATTCAAAAGAGAGGAATTAAGACAATTTCTGTGCTCCAAAGATAAAAAAAATCTGAAAAAAAACCAAACAAACAAACCCTGGACTGTGGGTCAGAACTATCACTGACCCCACTCCTCCTGGTGTCATCTGCAGCTCCTCACTGCTGCCCCCAGCAATGGCTTTGGACCCCAGCACCTCTGCTCTCCTTTGTCCCTCTCTCCTCTCCTCATGTGGGATTTGCCAAAACCTTTTCCACAAAAGGTTGTCAAAACCTGGGAAAGTTCTTTGGACACAGCTTGAAAACAGAAGTTCCTTTGTTTTAACTTCTGTTTTCCAGCAAAGGTCCAACATCCTTTTCCACAGCGGGAAGAAATGTTTTCAGTTCATTTCCCTGACAGCTGTTACACCTTGTGTATATTCTCCTTGCCTTCAAATCCTCTCTTAACACCATTAACAAATCTTCCCTGTTGTCTTCTCCCGAGGAAGTGTTTGTATTTGTTTGTGCATTGTTAATTTTCTTGTCTTTTTGTACTAATCTACTTAAAGCTGTAAATCCTTCAGGGTGAAGAATTAAATTTAGAGCTAGATTTTGAGCTTCTCTTTGAAATCATTGACTTTATCTGGGTTAGATCACCAAGGAAAAGGGCAGCAGAGCTCACATTTAGAGAAATTTTGGGTTTCAATATGTTGCATTTTAAAGCAGAGGATGGTTTAAGGATGGGATTATCTGGAGTTCCTCAGCCCTCTGCCACTCAGCTGTCCATCACCTCCAGATGTTTTCTTGGCATTGCTCCTTTGCAGCAAACAGGGGCCTCTCCCCAGAACCAACCAAATGCCTGAATGTGCTGAGACTCCTGTGGTTTGTCCCTCATCCAAGAAACCTTTCCCAGGCACCTGAGTGGGCTGAAAATGCAAATGCAGCGTTGAGTTGGCAGCAGCCTGCACTGGACAGGGGTGAGATCTCCACAACAGACTCTCCTCTCTTCCTGCTGATCTCACTGGGTCTGTCACAGTTTGTTATCCAAAAGTGATGCTCCAAGGAGCTGTTATGGCTGCAGCCTCTGAGATGTGCAGAGAAAATGGCCAAATTTGTGTGCAAAATGTGTGTGGGTGGAAGCAAGCCAAGAGTTATGGAAACAGGCAGGTATTTATAAAATAATGGTCTTTGCAGTGTCTCCTTCCCTGCAGAGATGGGGTTTGGCCGTGGCAGTGGCAGCTCTGTGCATGTTTATCAGAGCTCACATGATCCTAAACTGCAGAGTTTGTGAAAATCTTCATGTTTTCACAGTTTTCTGTCAGCTACACTGACAGAAAAAACAATACAGAAGTCCAGCAGTAATGAAAGCAAAGGTGGTGTTGGTATCTAGTTCAGCTAAGATAAATTTATTGAATTTATTTAATTTTTTTTCCAGTGGTGTTCTAGGAAAAGTGGCAGCAACGACAGACATAAAGATAATTTTGCCTGTTATTATGTGATGACAATCCTATTCCTTTCCTAACGCATCACTAATATTTCAAACCTGCTTTTCCACACAGCTCTAGCAAGGTTTGATTATTTCCAACTGGAGGGACACATAAAATACCACAGAGCTGCTACACTCCATAGGGCCTCATGGCTGGTGGTCTGGCAGATGATCCATAGGAATACTTAGAGGAAAAGCATCTTGGAGAGCTTTAAAAGCCTTCCTTAGAGATGGAGATATGTGTGATTCCATTCACTCCCCTGCCCCAGCCACAACAAATAAACTCTACCAGTGTCAGGAAGAGCAGTCCTGGGGAAGGGCGGCAGCAGCTCGTTCAAAAAATGGGATTCCAGCTGAAATCTGGGTGCAAAACTCCACCTGCCCTGCCCAGGGGAAGAGGGCAAATGTTCTCAGGGAGAGGGATGTCACAGAGAAAGAAAACCCAAAGCATTTCCTGCCTTCATGCTAAGTTTTTTTCTCTCCTGGGGAAAGGTTGACCTCTTTTCCTTAGGGGATGGTGTGCAACCCCATAAAGAAGCAATAGACCCCTCATCCCTCAGCCACGTCAGAGCTGACAAAGCATTTGCTTTGTCTGTGCAGGTTTTGTCCAGGAGCAGAGAAATTAATCAGCACTGTAATTAATTTCACGTCTGAATTTTTCGAACAGCCGAGGAAGACTGCAAGTAATAATTGCATGAGTAACTGCAGGAGAGGGGAGATACGTTGTGGTGTCTGCTGCAAGCTGTATTTTTCTGGAAACAATGACTAACCCCGCTCTGCCGGCGGAGGATTTGATGTACGTCCAGGCTGCGCGCGTGAATCAGCGCTGACAACCAACAAACTGCGGCTCCCGGAGCTCCCTGCTGCTGCTGCTGGGCTGGGAGGATGTGATCTGCTTCCTCTGGTACCCCCTGAGTTACTGCTGCTGCTGGGGAAGGTGACACCAGAGGGCTGGTCACCGGGCCGAGGTGTGGCAGGTGTCACCTGAGCGCTCTGCTCACCGGCTGTGGTGGGGCTGTGACACATCCCGGGCATCAAGCCCAGGGTGAGCACTGCCCCTGTGATGTGCTGCTGGTGCTGGTCACACCCCAGAACTGCACTGTCCTGGGTTATGGAAGCAAAAATGTGTATTCTATTCCATCTGTTGAAAGCAGCTGGGGAGATGTTTTTTCTTTATCTCTTGTAACTCTGGGGAGAGGGGGGTGGTGCCTTCTGATAATGGGCCAGCTGTTCAAACCAGGTGGGGCAGTGTTTCTTATCTCTTTCACCACCCATCCTCCCTCCAGGGGATATCTGCTGCTGATGGGCCATGAAGGCTCACCAAGGCTCACCCAGTGGGAGGAGCCAACAGTTCCTACCTGGATAAAAACTGAGACACAGGAACACAAGTTATCTGGTTCCACCAGATTCCCAGAGGAAGACTGGACCTCTTCTCACCATCACTGGACCCTTCTCACCATCACTGGACCCTTCTCTCTCAGGATCTTCTTTGCTCCAACAGAACCACATCTGCCCCTCAGGAGGACTCACTTTTGGACTGCTTCCAACACCCTGTCCAACAGGGTGTCAGGTTGTATTATTCCATTTATTTTATTTTACCTTCTTGTTCTCTCTTCTCCCATTAAATTGTATCTCTAGCCAGGAGTCTCACTGGTTTTGCTTTCAAACCAGCACATGCACACAGGGACTGTGTTGCAGTTCCTGGGAAATCATCGCCCTCTGTGCCTGTGATCCAGCGGATTTAAAAGGAAGGTTGAGGCTGTGGTAACAAGCATGAAGGGTGGCTCATGCAACAGCAATCCCATCTTCTAAACAACTCCAGGAGCAGCTGTGTTTAATTGAATTAACCTTGCTTCAACAGCGTCCCCAGCTGGAAGAGTCTGAGATTACCCAGAGAAATAGAAATGACCAGGGAAGAGGTGGGTCATATCCAACATCTGCCCTCTCAACACCACATTTCCACAGAGAGCAAACGGGGCAGACTGGAGCTGCAGGAGGGTGGACACAACTAGGAGCTGCTTTGGAAAGACACTTGCCAAAAAAGCCAGAGGTTTTCACCATTATCAATGTCAATTCACGTGCCTTTATGTTTTCCTAAATCCTATTTTTCAGTGTGGTGCAAAAAATCTATCAAGGACTCCGTTTTCCAGTGGTTTGTCAGTATAAAAAAAGTGCCATTCCCACCCAGCCTGTTGTTCCCAGAGTAAATATGTTTTTAGGCACAGAGCAATATAATCCTACAGATTTGTAGAGAAGCTGCAAACCCTCCTGGTAGTGCCTGAGGCAGCACAAAGGCTCTGTTTCCATCTCTCCTATTTATGGAAAACCAAAGGCCATTTATCTCCTGGATTCCCCTGAGATTTTTCTATAGCTTAGTCAATAACCATGAATTACTGCTTGGTCGAGTTATTTTAGGGAAAATAGGACAGGATGGGAAGAGGATGTGCCTCAGCAAACAGCCAGTGTCTCTAGCCTGGCTTCCAAATGGGGCCATGGTGAGGCCCTCTCCCCTTCCCTAAGAACCAATATATTTCATTGCCAAAAATTAGGCTTTCATTTAAAACTTCTCTGATGAGGAGTTCAGGGTTTGCACTGCTGCTCTCTGGCTGCTGGAAGGATTCCATCCACACACCCCTAAACCTGCTGGTCCTGGGGAGTGCTGGAGTGTCACCACGGGAATTTCAGCCAGAGGAGAAGGAACTACCTGGGTCCCCTCTGTGGCAGGAGGGGACCCAAATGGGGCTGTTCAGAGACATGGGGCAGGGAGAAGACGCAGGAACCCCCCAACCACGGTGGCTGCTCACTGTCCCTCAGTCCTGCCAGGGACAGGCACAATTTTTTTTTGTTCCCATAGACATTCTGTCATTGCAAAGCTTTTATGGAGCAATTCCAGCCATAAAGAAAAAAAAAAAAAAAAAAAAAAGGAATATTTAAATCTTCCTGATTGGACCAAGAGAAATTCCTTGTGGTTTCACTGGTTAGAATTCAGCTGTGTGCTGGCAGAGGGCCCAGCTGGAGGAGTGCTGGGGGATGCATCCCTGGCTCTGAGACTTTCTGGAGTGTCCTGGGTGTCCCTCGAAGTGCTCCAGGATCCTCCAGGGAACAGCCCATGGTTTCATGGCTCGGCTGATGGTTGCTGCTGCTCTTGTCAGGAGGTTTGCCCATCACCAGTGACACTTTGGCAACCCCAGGGCTGGTATTTGATTGATGTTTACACGGCAATAAACACCCTCCCATTCACTCCTGCCCTCAGCACCTCGCCTCGGTGTGTAGGGAGCTTTATGTTTCTGAAGTGCTTTGGCAAAAGTGGAGGGCAAAGTGGAGTTATTTCTGGTTTTGCTTTAAAAAGAAACACCCTGAAAGGTTGGATGTTTATTTATTTTGTTTTATTTCTAGGAGAAGATGCTGAGGGACGTGCAAACCACTCTGCAAGATCCTCCCAGGAAAGGAACTAAAGGGGCCAGAAATTAAGTACAATTCTTTCCTTATTATTTTTTGGTAATAATGATTTGTAGAAAACCAAACTTCTAGATAAAATGCTCTAGCTTTTGAGGTGATACAATATTTTAAAATTAAGGAAAGAAAATTCCCTTCATTGGAAAGTTCTAAGGAGCAGGGAACGAAAGGAAGTTCCTGATGTACTTCTTATGGAAGATTTTCCCCTACTGCATATCTGAACAGATGTTTTAAATTAAATGTTGACTTTAGAAGTGTAGTAATTTCTGCTGGGAGTTTAGTAGTTCCTGGGTTTGCTGTCAAGAAGAGCTGTCTTCTCTCCCTGTAGCTTCTCTAATTGGGCTGTAAGTTTGCAACAAAGGATGTCAGTCTCAGGTTTTTCTGCTCCATTGGATGATTCCCCATTTTATCAGGGTAGCAGGGGCTACACTGTGGAGCTCCTGGGAGCTTTTTTCCTACTTTTGCTGTCCCCACTGCAAGCTTAACTGGCATCTTCATGAAGTCATACTGCCAGACTTATCTTTTTTTTTTTTTTTTTTAATTTGATCTCAGTAGCCCAGTGAGCTGTTTCAGCTTTAGGACATCTGAAATCTTTATGACAATTGTTTTGTTAAGCACAGGCCTGGGTTAAGAAAGAGTGACATGGTTTGGGACAATTCATAGCACCAAATTGGGTTTGTGGGGGATTCACCAAGAGGAAAGGTGTGCTGGTCAGAGGTGAGATGATATTTGGTTGGACAGATACTCTTCAATTGCTTTTTTGAGGGTACAAATGTGGATCAATCTCTAGAGAAATTATCCATAAATAGGATATCTACTGTGCCTTGAAGGTTTTAAAGGTCACTTTAGAGATGTTTGTAATTGAAAGCAGATAAACTGAACCCTACCTTTTGTATCTAACACAAAAGGAGTAGAAACCATCTCCTGAGTGCAATTACTGATGTAATTATAATCAATATTGATGACATTATAATACCCCTTTGCTCAAGTCCTTACACTGGCACAGAGCCTTTGCCCTCCAGCTCTCCCTTGCACAGAATTTCTCAGATTCATTAAACTATTCCCAAGTGTTCCAGGGGAACAACTGAGGTTTTGGAACTTGTCTTGGGCAGCTGGCTTTCTGCATGGATCTTCCTTGGTGACTCCTGTTGCTGCTGTCCTCCTGCCCTTGTGAAGGGCAGAGGGCCAGGTCAATCAGCCCTTACTCTAAAGGAAACTAAAGCCAGTTTGTTTCTTTAAAAAAGGGGGTTAAATTACTGCTCTGGTCAGGAAGGAACTGGAAGGGAGTCGTTTGTGCCAATGCTGGCTCCTGGAAGATGCAGCAGACAGAAGGAGGTTCATGTTTGGGTTTTAGTCCTCTGCACCAAGACAGAAACCCAGGACTTGTGTGCTGTGATAAAATCCCAGGCAGGTCATAAATGTGCACCAATCCATTTTAAAAGAGCCTAAAGAGCTCTGAGGGGTGGTTTTTGTTTTGGTGGGGATTTTTTGGTTGGTTGGTTGGTGGTGGATTTTTGGGGTTTTTTGGTTTTATTTTGGTTTGGTTGGTTGGTTGGTTTGGTTGGCTTTTTTGGTTTTTTTGGGGGGAGTTGGGGTTTTTTTGTTTTTTGGGGTTTGGTTTGGTTTTGCTGCTGCTCTGAGCAGTGTTAACAATCTGCTGTGGTGCCTCAGCCCCAGAGACAGAAGAAATCCTGGCAATAAAAACGCTTCCTCCAGTAACACCTTCACCACTGGCACTGCTCAGGGGGCTGTGAGCTCACATGAAAGCAGCTGCCTCTCACCATTACACAGGACACATCTCCCAGGCAGCTTTAGCACATGGAAACCACAAAATAAGAAGAAAAAAAAAAAAAAAAAGGGCAAATCGGGGCTGAAGCATGACATTTCCACCTCCACATACAGGAAATAAGAATGGTTCAAGTAGTGCTGGCACGAAAGGGACTGAGCTCAGCTTTATGGTCTTGGGAAAGCAATAAACACCCATCTTTGAGCAGAGCTGGAGGTCACCTCGCTCTTCCTGCACACCCACTGTGGTTCCCTTGATCCTGTCTCCTGCCATCCCACGGAGGAGCTGGAATAACAAGGATGTCCTGCAGTGGACGGGAGGCTGCTGAGGCATGGGACTCGTTTTGTCCACAGCACAGCAAAAAAAGAGCCACTCCGTGCTCCAAAAAGCTCCTTAAAGTCCCAAAGAAAATTCCAGAATGGAGGGAATAGAGGTGGTCTGCTAGATGGGCTCTAAGCACAGTTAGGGCAATGGAAGGGGAAGGTTTTCACGGAGGCTTTTGGTTTTTCTGCACCTGGAAGAGGGATGGTTGCCTGCAGAGCATGGGCAGAATTCTGCTTGCAACTTGAAATTTTCACATTTCATAGAATCATAGAATGATTTGGGCTGTAAGGGACCTTAAAGGTCATCTAGCTTCAACCTTCACATTGCCCAGATATTTCATATTTCATAGATGAATAAGTAAAGAGCAGATATAGAGCTGAGTTATTGTTGTGGCATTCAACTTAGCGGGGTCCCAAGAGCTCAGATTTAAGCCTTAAATTTCATTTCTAAAAGGAAATATTCAGTGCAAGCCATGGTAATACTGGCAGAATAATGGTAATAATGGTAATTATTACCATTATTATGGTAATGGTAATAATGGTAATACTGGCATGGGTTATGTGGACCTTCCAGAAGGGACCTCACCCCCTGGGAATGCTCCTGCCTTTCCAGCTCTCCTTCTCTTTGCTGTCCCTGGAAGGAACTTGTGACTAAATCTGCTCTTACGTTTTCATTCCTGGAAGACAGAACTCTTGGAGAAATGTCTTCCTTTGCTCCTCAAAGGGCTGTGGTAGAGAACATGAGTTGTGGTGTGGGAATGTCAAAAGAGGGCACCTCTCTGGAGACAGAAATCAGAAAATCCCAGGTTTCTTTCTGTTGAATCCAGGGATAGTGTGTGGGATGGGATTGTGGGTTTGTTGTTCAGCAGGGCTGGCTAACAGCAGTTCAGATTTCAGGAAAGGCAAGGCAAGAAATTCCTTCTCCTTATTGTTTGTTCTCCAGCATGGAATTCAGTGTCTGAGCGTCCTGCCTAACTCCATGGGTAGCTTGTTTCCTGGATGTCTTGAAACAGATGAGCTGGAACAGATAGAACTTGGCTTTTTCCTCCTGCAGCTGTGAGGGACAGGAACACTGATCTTCCATTGTTATTTACTGGAATTCACACCCCTTTCTGAATTAGGCCGATTTTTAATTTTGAACAGGTTTAGCTTGATGCTGCCACTTCCAAAACACTCCCTTCCAGAGATGGAATAACTCCAGGGCTGGCATGCCATGAGCTACCAGAAACTCTCCATACACTTTGTGGTCAAAGACCTGATGGGATCTGTGGGAATTCTCTTGCCTGATATTCCTTCAGCCAGAGGAGCCAGGGCAGTGCCAGACCCTGTTGGTGTCACCTGGGTGTGCTTTAACTCCCTGAGATCCTCAGAAGCACAAATTCCCAATTCAGGTCTTACCCTCAGCACAGCAGGTCCTGTGTGCAGCATCTCCCTGCCCAGTCCAGCTTCTGATCTTGCTGGAAAACCAGTTTGTTGCAGGGGTGTTTGAGGGCAGGTTTTACAGCAGGGTGCCTCTGTCAGTAGTGACCTTTCAGGAATGCTGCCTGAAGAAAATCCTGACAAACACCACTGAATGGAGAGGTGTGGGTGTTAACAGCCCTCACTGCTCACTGGAACGGACTGGAGGAACTGGGAGTGGGTTTTGGCTAAATTTATCCTCCCTCTCACCACTTCCTCCATATCTGCCTCTCTTGGAGCATACCTGGTGGCAGGCATGTCAGACACAGTTAGTTTGATGTGGGATTATTTTATGTCTATCCATCTGAAAACAATTGTCATGAAACACCAAAACCTTAGTATTTCCTAGTGTTTATTTAATATTTTCCTCTTGGCTTCTTGTCCTTAAAGCAGCAATTGAAAACAAAAGAAGTATCTTGCACTTAGCTTGCACTTTCTCCTCCTGCTGACTCCTCTGCTCTAATTCAAATTTAGGGGCTTTCTCTAGAAATCAAGTATGAATAAAGCACTTAATGAAAGCTCACATGGAGGTTTAACTTTTCAGGGTCCAGCACTGCTGTAGTTTATTTACTATTTAATTACCAGTCTGAAATTGCAGTTCTACTCCCAAGTTTCAGGGCAGTCAAATTAAACAGGAAAGATCATCCTCAGGGTCAGACAGGTCTGAGAGACTTTAATGTCTTTGTTCCTGATGTGGAGAAGACACAGGCTCATCCAGGTCAGTGGGGAGTTTGTCTTTCCTTGCACCAAAGTCTCCAGCCAAGTGTGGGAGGTGTGTGGAGCTCCCTGGTTTTCTGTTTGCTGCCCAGCTGATGTCAGCCAAGTTACTTTTAGCTGGGGCACAACAATTAGCCCTATTTTATCCCTCCTTAAGTGGTTTATTTAAATTTTACAGCTTCAAACCCCACACTCAGCTGCCAGGGAAATCCAAATTTCCATCAGTAAATGTTCCTAAACAGCTAAAAAATACCTGTGCCCTTAAATTTACTTAAAATGTGGCAGTGATGAGGAGGTGGAAGTTTTAAATGTAGTAATAGGATAATAAGAGAAGGCTGTATCACCTATAGACCATCCTGGGGCAGGCCTGAAGAGTGGCCTAGAGGAGGTGGGAATGCAGAGGTGAGGCCACTTGGGAGAAGATCCTACCTGAGTCTTTACTCAGGTATGAAGCCTTTGCTTTGCATGAAGCATTTCAGGGTCCAGCACTGCTGTAGTTTATTTACTTGCCAAGTAATTACCAGTCTGAAATTGCAAATCTACTCCCAAGTTTTAGGGCAGTCAGATTAAAGAGGAAAGATCATCCTCAGGGTCAGAGAGGTCTGAGAGGCAGACATAAATTCCACGCCCCTGTCTTCTCTCGTGGTGGGTCCTTTTGTCCTTTTGTCACGATGCTGTGAGACCTGGCTGGTGGGAGATAGAGGTTTATTCAGGCAGCTTTAATTTCCTGAGGTTGTAGAGAAACACCCTCAGTGCTCAGACACTGTGGATGTCAGGGAATCACAGAGCAGTTCGGGTTGGAAGGGACCTCAAACCTCACCGTGTTCTACCCCCTGCCATGGGCAGGGACACCTTCCTCCATCCCAGGTTGCTCCAACCCCCATCCAACCTGGCCTTGAACACTTCCAGGTCTGAGGAAATCTGCAGATAAAGTCATAAAAGATGTCACGGATCAGGCACGTGAGAGTGTCACATTGCTTATGGCTACTGGTGTGAGCAGATATGAAATATTGATTTACAGCTCTTTTATGGCTGGCTGATATCTCCTAGTGTTGCAAATGTTCACTCTTTAATTAGTGGATTTGCATTCACCTTTTCTGTGGTGGTCTGCCCAAAAAGGCCCGGACTAAGAGGTACTTTTGGAACCAAAAATATTAAGGAGGTACCAAAACTTCACAGTAACCTGTGTTGTGATGTGCTCCCTGTTTCAACCAATCCAACAAATTCTCAACCTGTTACCTGGTAGGTGTGATATTTTCATTCCTCTGTTTTATTCTCTCTTTTAGGAGCCCCATGCTGTGTTTCCACAGCCTTAGAAGCAGGGAATGGTTATGGGGAGAGGATCCTACTTTCCAGGCTAAATCCTCCCTGATATAAATCGGCAGTGCATTTAATCAGATCAGTGTGGCAGGCAAAGCACAAAAAGTGACAGCAAAGCAGGTAAGAGATCCACAGTGATTGTGTGCCCAAATATTGCAATCAAATACGTCAGCCATGTGTTCTTTTTCAGGGAGCAGGAGGACATCAGGAAGTCTCCTAATCCTTGCTGTGTTGCCAAATGATGGAAACGTGAAAGCTGCCAGAAAGGACAGGGATCAAAAGTGTAAGTGTTCAGTTTTTGGAGGGGATAAAAAAAAAATTATTTGTCTCTGAAAGGTATTTAAGTTGACTTGTTAAAATACTTCTTAAAATACTCTCTCAGTCACTTTATGGTGGTGGATTCTGGGTTCTTTCAAGGGTCTCCTTTGAAGTTGTGTTAGGATGTCTGGCACAATTCACACCCAAGGAGCCCAGGCTGAGAAGCCAGAGAACATAACTCAGGTGGGGTTGTCCAGACCACTCTGAAGACTTTTTCTTTTTTTTTTTTTTTTTTTAATAGGTACATTTCTAATCAATTTGGGAAATGATGCAAAAAAATCACAACAGCACATACTTAGAGGTATGAGCTTTGAAGAGCACCTTGTGCTGAAGTGTTTTATTTTCACTGCAAACTGCTTTGAAATGGAGTTTTCCTGCAGGGTTGTTTGTGCAGGCTGTGTGTGGTTCAGAGGGTCTCAGGTAGGAACTCCTGCCTCACAGGGGCTTGGGGTGATGGGCTGGATCTCCCAAGCAGGCAGTTTAAGCACTTAGGGCTGGAGTCACAAATGGAAAATGTTGCTTGATCGTGGTTAACTCAGTGTGTCTCACTCTGAAGTAGAGACCCTTAATCTTCCCCCCTTTGGCCTGCTGCCCAGTTAGAGAGTGCCCAGGTAGAGAGGCCCTGAAAATCCACCTCCATTTCCACCAGGAGATTCCTGAGGCATCAGAATGTCCCTTCTGCTGATGTTTCTGGGCAAACCTGCCCTCAGGATGGTGGGGGCAGAGACCCAGGTGTCCATTTCTTCATTCCCATCCTGGGACCATTTCTCCTGTCTTCTCCAGAGGCCTCTGGCTACAAGGGGAGGGTGTTCCCAAAGCGTTTTTAGTCATGGAGCTCAGCCTGGAGAGTTGATTGAGAGCTGAGCCAGAGCGTGGCCATCAACAGAGGCAAGGGCTGGCACCAGGAGATACAGGAGGAATTCTTGGCCCAGGCATGAGGGAGATGTCCCACACCTCACAGGCGACTCCTCCAGCACCGAGTGGGTAGGTGAGGGCTGTGATTCTCCTCAGGACTCTGCCTCAGGGCATTTATCCAGCCATGGATGGATAACACTGAGACTGGGAGCCAGCACCCAATTCCCTGCAGGGCTGTGGCTGCAGGCATCCTTCTTCCCTTGGCATTTTCTCTTGGCCAGCAGCTCCCTGATTCCCAAGCCAGCTATTTTGGAGCCCGGGCCAAGGTGCCTTGCTGTCTCCACAGGCTGGAAAAGGAGCCTTGGCAGCCCTGCCTGCTTTGCACTTAGGATGTCCCAGCTGCCTGGGCTCCTCAGGGCTTTCACCCTGCCTGATTTGCCTGAAGCTACGGGCAAGCTCCTGTTCTCAGCTGACCACAGCAGCTCAGATCACTATTAATTCATGAGTAAATTATCCTTGCCAGCCTTTTCAGCATCACAGAAACCCATAAAGACAAGTCTTGTTATTTTTCTCCCTGTTCCTTTATCCTACTAGTTTTAAAGTATGGTAGAAAAGGTTTAATTACCTTTCTCCTGCTGATGAACTTAATAAAGTATAATAAACTTAATAAGAAAAAAAAAAATCCACCCTGAGTGTGAGTGACGTGTTCACAGTATCTAAGAGATCTACAAACCCAAGCAGCTGTGTGACTAATTTGCCTCATTTCATTAATGGTATCTTATCTCAGTGGAGAGAAAGGGATTGACATTACTGCAGTGAGTTTTCCTAATAGCCTGTGTTAATTAAGGAGTCATTCTGGAATAAGGAAGTCCAGCAAAGAGCAAGGCCAGCAGCAGGGGAGGCAGAGGACGTGCCTCAGGATCACACTCCCCAGAGGAGGCAGTAAATCCCTGGGGGTTGTGCAAGGGCACTGGGGAGCAGAACAATTTCCTGGGGCTCTCCACACATCACACCATCGGAGGCTGGGCTGCATGACAGGAAGGAAAAGCAGGACTTCAGCCAGTGGGCAGGTGGATGCCATTTCTCCAGAAGCTTTGCCGGGCTGGCTGCCCGTGAGGGCTTCTCTGGAAGGTCTGCATTTGTTCCCAAACTCTTACTAACCCACTTCTCTGGGTTGTGTTGAGCAACTTGTCATCCTGCTGCCAGAGCAGGAGAGGAGGAAAGAAGGTGATATTTAACCTTCCCACCTTTGCCATTAGGGAGAGAAAAAAGTCTGGAGAGGGTCAGTGCAGAGGGGCAGGGTTCTGTCCTCTGAGCCATGGGAACGTTGTTCTTAGGTTTGCTGGTACTGCTGAAAGTTCTAAAGTCTCTGAGGACCCTTGCAGGGTATCTGACCCGAAAGTTGATGTGATTTATTGAATTCACTGTTCATGGGAGAGCTGGGAGAAGTCCCTAAATCCCTGACCAGTGGCCTCTGGGATGGTGTACTGGGGAAAGACCTTGCCCATCCCACTCCTTCCCTTCCCTACCAGGAGCAGTGAGCGGGGTGAACCCTCTGCTCTGGAGATGGAAGGCAGTTCCCAAAAGCAACAACCCAACATCTGTCAGGCCCTTCAGCTGCAGCTCATAATACTTTTATTTTCCCCTTTGTTCTCTGCCTTTTATCCTTTGGTGACTTACCAGGCCACCCAAACCAGATGAGATCCCTGGGACAGCGTCTCACACAGCGGAACAATATCAGGGCAAAGAAATGCTCCCCCAATTTCTAGGGAAAAGGGCAGTAGCACTCTTCAGAAGGTTTATTTAAACATGACTGTTTATTTTTGCTGGAGATTGAGTTACCTTCCCTTATAGGAGTAATGTTTTTGGAATCCTCCTTGTTTCGCCTGTAATAAATCACAGTTGTCTGAAGGAAACGAGCGGGGCCCTTTGTCATTTCTCTTTGCTTTTCCTCCATTGGCAAGTGAGGGAAGTGCCCCAAAAAGAATAATTTATTATGAACTTGCTTTTGACATTGTTGGCAAGTCCTTGGCATGCTGGCAACATAAATTACTGCCCTATCTCTGGGCAGACAGAGCACAAAGGCACAGCTCTTGTTTCTAATTGTAGGTTGGCAGAACCTCTGCTATCAGGCAACACAGACAACAAAGAGAACCAGAAGAAAGGCTCCCAGCTGGCTCTCAGCGAGGGTGGCAGGGCTGGAGGGAGGGGACCCCAGGTCCTGTTATGACTCCAAGCCATGTTTTGTCCCAGCAGCTGCCAGCAACCACAGGGACAAAATCCGCTGGCTGGTTTTGTGGCTTCTGGCGGATCACGGGCTCCGCTGCTCCGTGCGGACAGGCAACAATGCAGGGTTGCACCCAGGGCTCTTCAATTCTCTGTGAGGGATGGCATCTGGGCTGAGGCACAGCTCAGTGACCCCGGGGAACAGCAGGCTGATGGTGAGGACTAAGACTTCAAAGAAGTTCTGAAGCGGCTCTGACTCTTCTCACCCCCTCTTTCTTTTTTTTTTTTTTCATTGAGATTTGCTGCTCTGGGCTAAATTGTTTGTGTTTGGCTGATAGAACGGATGGAACTGGTAACATCCAGCATCCAACAGGCTCTGTTATGATGTTGTTTTACTTGTTTTTCCCCAAGAAGCTCTGAAGAGCTTTTACCAAGGATAACAATTTTTTTGGTGTAACCATGAACGTGTACATCTAGAGAAACGGAGGTTGTGTAGGTAGGACAGGAACAGGTCATACATCAGCAAGTGAGCAATGGGAAAAGGAAAAAAAACAGAGTGAAAATTATGGAATTTCTATAATTTTAAATGCCATTTCCCTAGGGAATTGCAGGCCTCATCTCTCTGTCCCCGATCACCTCTTTATGGCTTGAGACAGAAAAGTGCTGGGCAATGAGACACAAATATCTGCCAGGTGGCAGAAGTGGAGATGTTTTTTAGGAAGAGAAGGCACCTTCCCAGCACTGACCACTGTTAATGGTAGAAATGTCTTTATTTGGGATCCTTTTATCCATTTGGGCTAAAAAATATTGAGTGTTCAGTTCTTTCTGAACTGGGTAGTTTTGTTTCAGTTGCCTCCTTTTGAACCCTCAATATTACTGGATTTTTCTGAGTATCTTGGTGTAAAGGTGGTGTTCTTTAATTGACATTTACCTGTCATTTATGAGGCTAACATACATTCTGCTTTATCTGTTGTAACCTTTGAATGCATCCATACTGCAGAGCTGACAACATATACTCAAGAAAATAAAAAAAAGGTGCAGTTATTTTAGGCTTTACAAGGCTGGAAACTGGGAAAATTATTTTGATTTCCAGTCTCCATCTCTCTTTAGTGGCGTTTAGGATTTACAAGGACTTGGAGGGTGTGTGGTTCAGCAAAAACATTTCCCCAGCTTAGGTGATGCTCATTCCTTGGTCTCCTTTAAAAATATTAAAAGAAATTTCATCAGATCACGGAGCTTGGAACGTCAAATCAGAGTCTTACACAAATAATCCAGGTTTTGGGGAGCTTGTCATGCTAAGTGGGTTCTTTGGCATCGACTGGTTTTATTCTGGATGGAGCCACAGCAGAACCACATTAGAAAAGGATATTGTTACAACACTTTCAGTATCAACAATGCTACTTGGAGAGGAATAATCTGTTCCAGATGACTGTTAAGAATGTCTGTCCTTTATAGAAGGGATTTTTTTTTTTAGTTGATTTATTCTGATAAAATTTGGGATCATTTAGACTCCTGTCAAAGACTCAGTAAACATGAAGATAATGTGATTCACAGAAAGGGCAGTCTGAGAGGCTACTTTCATTTAATTCAATTAGATGGGCTTTTATATTGGATTTATTTGTTTTATCTTGAGTATTGTAGCGAATTTTTCTCTTCATGAAAGAGGAGGCAGAGTACAATTACTGCAGACATCAAAACTGCTGGGCTGATTCCAGGGCTTTTCCATGCCACTGGCAAGTAATGGGATTGCAGTTACCTGCATAAATAGCTGGATGTAACAGCAGCCCCTGATAAAACAGATGAGATTTTGAGAGGCTTGAAGGAAAAACTCTGTGATATTTATCACATCAACATTTCCCACCAGGCAGGCATCAGACTGAACTGTTTGAAACTAAAGCAAAAAGATATTTCAAATTTGGCTTTACTGCACATGACTGAGGGGAGTATGGTAAACTAAAGTTCCTGTAAACCTACAGGTTTCTTCAGTGTCTTTGTGCCCTTTGTGGTTTTTATAGCACTGATGGGGACGCATCTGGGATCTCCTTCCCATCACTGATGTCCTCTGTCCCAAATCATCCTGCACAGACAAACAGCAGGCAGGACAAGGCTGGGAACACCCCTGGACAGAGATCAGGAGCAACAGTGCAGGAAAATGCTCCATGGCCAGTCTGGCAAGGGGCATTTTTTTTAATCTCCCTCTGGATTTCTGGTTTGCCAGGGATTTCAGCTCATGGGTTTGTGCCTGTCCCCAGGCACAAGGGCGTGAGCAAATGCTGTTGTGGTATGCCTCAGCCTTTTATTGTCTGTTCTTCTCAAACCTCCCTCTATCTGGGCTCCCTCCCAGCTTCTCCCTAGGCCATTGCTCAGGTCCCTTGGATCAGGTGTTCCCAGGAGCCATGGGGAGAGCAGTGGGGGCTGACTGGCTGCACCTGGGTGCCTCTTCCACTGAGGAAAGCCCTTGGTGACCACCCTGACAAAGCTCAACGCTCCCCTCTGCTCTCTGCATTCCCAGCACATCCATCTCTCCAGCCACTGGATTTTCCCTCTGAGGACTCCAGTTTGGTTCTGCAGCGTTACTGCAGCAGGCATTAGTTAAGCCTGAAAGGCTTTTGAAGATGTTCCCCAGAGCTGAGGGCTGCTGAGCATCCAGCAGGGGAAGGGCTTTGGGGAGCTTTGTTAGTCCTGGATGAGCAGATTCCTGTTTTGTATTTGAAATAGATCTGCACCCGCTTGGTTAACAAAATATTATGCTCAGGATAACTACCTGAGCCACCTTGCCAAGCCAAAGAGCCCTAGGAGGGTTCCAGAAAAGCCAATATTAAATCCAGAGACATCAACATTAGTGAAGTAGGACTAAATTATCTCCAGCTGGTGCTGGCTCTCGCCTCAGGCTCTGAAATAAGTGGCTCCCTGGAAAAGAAGGAAAGATGAAGGCTGTGCTAACGAGGAGCAGAACCGAGCTTGGAGCTCAGGTCACGTTCTGTTTCCAGCCCTATCAAGTCCAGTCAGTGACAATTTCTCACCTCCCATCACTTGTGCACCAGCCACTCCATCACAGACAAATTCCTCTGGAGGTGAGGAGGGATCCAGTCCCACTGCTGGAGCATTGGAGGCACAGGCTGCCCCTGCTCCCAAGGTCTGGGGGAGAAGCAGAGATCCCTTGAAACTTCTGTTTTTCTTCATTCAATTAACTTTTTGTCACTGTTAATGGCATGTTAACCACGATCAGAACTCTCTACCAAGTGCTTCTCTCCTCGCTGAGCAGCACATTTGAGTGCAAGTCTTGAAATATTTGGGGGAAATGATGGGTAAACATCAACCATTGCTCTGTGCTGAACGTGACTTAGAACAGCAATGTATAAGCAAGTTAAAAATCAGCACTAACATCACCTGGATGTTCAGAAGCCTTCACTGTGTGTTTCTGATCAATTCCTGTGCCAAAGGGGGTTTTAGAAGAAACAGGGATTTCAGACATGACTTATTTACTGCTGTGATTGGTGAGCTCTCCTCTCACATGTACCATACTATTATTTTTAATTAACATCTCCAGATTCTCTGGAACATTCTCCTTGCCATGTGAATCTCTGTGTCTAAGCAGCACTGAAAATACCTCTGCTCCTAACTGTACCTAGAGCAGCAGGATCATAGAATGGTTTGGGTTGGAAGCGACCTTGAAACTCCTCTTCTTCCAATCCACCTCCCACCATCCCAGGTTGCTCCAAGCCCCATCCAACCTGGCCTTGGACACTTCCAGGGATCCAGGGGCAGCCACAGCTTCTCTGGGCAAGAAGGGGATGGGTATTTGTATAAGTATGGCACTTGTGCAGCACTTTGGGGCACGTTGTTGGGCAGAGATGGATATAATGAGGCATGGAAAATATAAATTCAGCTGGCTGGGAGCACGGGGTGAGTAATTATCCCTGTGGGAACACAGCAGGTGGATTAGTTACTGGGCTGCCTCTGCAAAAAGCAATTAAGGGGGAAACATCTGTTTCACATCACCCATTTCTCCCTTTCCAGGATACTCCTCCGGTTTGTCTCTCTGATGCTGCAACCTGGAGACAAGTCGTTTCTGCAAGGAGGCTGTGCAAACATCATGTGTTCCTGTGTGGGAAGCAGGGGAGATGGCCAGGAGCAACAGGACACGGTAAGGAACATCCGGAATCAGCTCCTGACTCCCTTGTTTTATTTTCTGTTGGGTTCTGCCTCGTTCCATTCCTGAAGGAAGCTGTTTCCAGGGACCGGGAACAGCCCCGGGAGAGGTGCAGAAAATAAACCCAGGAGCCAGCTCTGCTCAGTGACTCAGTATCTCTGCTGCCATCTTCAGTAAGAGGAAAGCCTGAGCATCTGATCACTATCGCTGCTTCATCGAGGTTTTTAAAGTGGGTTTTGCTCAGTCGGCCAAGCCAAACTGGTGCCTGGTGTCCAAAGTGTTGGAAAGGCTCTGTTTGCACCAGGAAAGGTTTCCATGCTCACCAGGGTATCCATGGCTGATGCTGAGTGTCCTTGTGCTGCTGAAATTGGGAACAAATGAGGCAAAATGTTGGTTGGTTTTGTTTTGGTTTTTTTTTTTTTTTTTTTTTGTGGTTTTTTTTGGGGGGGGGGGTTTGGTTTGGTTTTTTTTGTTTTTTTTTTTTGTTTTTTGTTTTTTTTTGTTTTTTTTGTTTGTTTGGTTTTTTTTTTTTTTTGTTTTGTTTTTGTTTTTGTTTTTATTTGTTTTTGTATTACCAGCCAGATTTATTTGTGCTCTGGGTGGATTTAATGGGGAGAGATTCTGTTCAGAGTGAGGGTAAATCCAGAGTAACCCTGCTTTAGGTGAGCTGGTTTCAATGCTGCTGCTGTAGATCCCCATGCATAGAAGTAAGAGAAGGGATTTCCCCCCTAAATTGTGGGTATTTCTTACTGGGATAAGTTATCCAGTAGCTAAATCTGATTATCTATAGATTATCACAATGTCTATGCTAAGAGAACATAGCAAAACAATTTTTGAAGGTGTGGATTTAATTGTTTAATTTAATCCATCTTGCCTAAGCAAGTAGTGCCTTCTCTGAAAGCCCCTTATCCTTATTGCTCTTGTCTGGGATTTATTTTTCAAGCAAAGATTAGATTAAATTTCTGTAAAAAAAATATTTAATACACTTGATCAGCAGTGTGGGGTTTAGCAATGCATTGGTGTGTCACCTGCTGTGTGCACAGCAAATGTTGGTTATTTCCTTAATATCTTGATCTAAACTCATGAATATACAACTGGAACATACATTTGGGGAAGAAATGTATCCACCCTCCTTTAGAATGACATGAAAATCACATGTTTAATTTAAAGTACCATGGAATTGCTTCTTGGCTTGAAGTGTTTAGGCAACATTAGGAACTTTTGCCTAATCTCTGTTTTACAGATTATAATACAAATATTTCCAGTGCAACCAGAATTTATTAAAGCAGGCTATTGCCTAAGGAAATATGCCTTTGGATCTGTTTCTATCAACTCTCCTGGAAAAAAAAATGAATGTAATTAGTGTTGCATAATCTTCTAGAGAGAAAAATGGGCCAAAACCTAAGAGCATAAAGAGAATATTGCAACTGTGGAGAGCGAATTGCTTGTGGCTGCCTGGCTGGTTGTTATTCCTGGGGGCCAGTTAGAAAATCCTAACTGGAAGAAAGCAGCAAGGCTGGAGATGTCCAGGAGAAAGATGAGATGAGCTGTTGTGTAAAATTGGGAAAACAGAGTTCCAGAGTGACAGGTAGTTTGTTTTATATATACCTTGTATACCCATCAATGAAATTCAGGCCAAAAAGAAATTGTTCCAGTCCTCGGTGATGGTGTTTCTCTCTGAGTTCATGGAGACTCCATTGGCTCATGAGGTGTTGCTAAATAATTTTCAGCAATTGTTCCATCCTTTCTCCTTCTCATGGTGAAATCAGTTCTGTGGATCAGCTCCTCTTTCAATGAAAACAATTAGCTGATTAAACTCTCTCCATGCAGCGAGATCAGATTGGGGTGATTCTCACAGTGCAGTGACTCTGTTTGGTGGGGAAGATGTGCACGTGGGACTGAGCTGCTCTGGTTTCCCTCTTCACTTCTCCTCCTCACCTCTTATTTGCTGCAGTTATTATCAGCAGGGATGTTTCTTGCAGCATTTCTGAGCAGCACCTGGGCCGGGATCTTCCATCCCCTAAGTGCTGCTGGAGTATAAATAAGAGCAATAAAGAGCCTTTTCCTTCTGCTAATAATTCATCTGTGTTTTTATGCAGAATTCTGGCCTGGAGCAAAATATAATTGGCAGGCAGCTTTTAACAGGGGAGGCCACAGTGACCTGTTTCAGCAAGGAAATAACAACCCCAATGTAATGCTCTAAACATCACTGAAATCAGAAATGAAGCTTGGCTTGGAGAGCTCCTCCAGGATTTAAGACTGTTTACCCCATTCCCTCCCTGAAATATCTGAGGGAGAAACCCCCAAACAAACAGGAGGACAGAGATTAGGTTATTCCATGTGTCAGTGGAAAAATAGCTGTAGTAATTAGCTATATGGTGTAAAAATGCAGGTCTGATCTGTCCCCGAGCCTGTGACACTTACCATACATTTGGGTTCACCAGATTTGCTAAAAACTCTGCCCTGAGGGAATTTTGACACATTCATTAATGAAAAAAAACAGATGAGTGTGTAATTTGCTGGTTGACTGTGATTTCCAAATGATCTATTTGATGTCACATATTCCTGAAGATATAAAATTGTTCTAATTAAGGGCAGATGTGCAAAATACAGCCTATAGGGTGGATATAGGGCAAGCATGCTTTTCCATGTGAGCCACAAATACCTCTCCAGTATGTCAGCCTCAAAAATGCATCCACGAACATTATTCATCCCAGTGGTCTGCAAAGATTTATCAGGGGTTGCAGCAACTTCCTGAAAATATCTGTGAGAGTCAGGGGTTTGGGGATGTGTGTTTGTCACTTGGCAAACAGTCACTTGCTTTCACTACACCCACTGAGGGAGCAGCAATTATGAAGTCTGGAAGAGACTGAAGTGTTCAAAAATGGATATTACAGGGAAAATATAGCTGGATGTTTACAATAATTTCTTCAGTTGAAAGTCATGAAAAGCATCTTTGCACACATGTCAGTGTATCTGCTTACCACCCTTTTTTTTCTGGGGAGGGGGAAATTTTTATATTTGCACTTGGTTTGCTTAGAGGGCAACACTGAAAGGAGTATTTTGGGAGGAATTCCATCTTAACTTGTCTGAAGAGTGGCAAAGGTAGAAAACCTGGGGGACAGAAACAGAAATCAAAACTACCCCAAGAAATGCTACATCATGTCCCTGGAAGGAACGTTCAGTTTACTGTAAACCTGCTGATGATTCCTGTGATCACAGTCAAAGGTCAACCTATCCCTGGTGATTCTCTGAGATACAATCTGTTGGTTTATCTCATAAAATAAAAAAACAATGTGAAGATACCAAGGGAATGGTTTACAAAAAAATCTTACAATTGGAAAAGGTGAATTTTGGTGACATTTGAATCTTTATTGTGAGAAAATTGGATCCAGATTCCACCATGAAAATCTTAAAATATAGAAGAAAAACAAGGGACAAGTAAATGCTTTTAAACCCAGAACTAGGAATTTGTAAGATTCAAGTCAAAACACAAGTCCTGGGTTACTTTTTGGGAATGTGGGAGATTACAGTTTGGAATAAATGTGTATAGCTGTGATGGCAGAACCCCTAAAAATGGTGCCTTATGTGCTAGAAAAGGGCTTGTAACATAACAAAGGCATTCCCTAAAATAGAAAGCACAACACCAACATAAAACACTCATCACATTTTCAGTGCGAGGCAAGGATTTGCACTCCTAACCTCCCACGTTGGAGCTGGGGCTTGAATAGCATTTCTGTTCCCTCCTCAGCTGAGCTCATGTCAGATCTGAAGAAGTGTCAACACCGCAGCCGAAAAAGCTCGAGGTGGCAGGAATGTTGTTCACAGGGGACATGGGAGTCACAGCAAATACTCTCCTCGAGGCTGGTTACTCCTGACTAAACAGTGTTTTCAGCAGGAAAAGCCAAAAACTTGCCCAGAGGCAGTGGAGTGCTCCAGATGAGTCCCATGCCTACTCCGGCAACAGCGGGTGAGGTAATGCTCTCCTTGGCTCCTCTCTCCTCTCCTGCTGCCAGCCCTGTCTCAGGCTGGGATATTTGCTATTTATTTGTTGGGTTTTTTTTTAATTTATTTGCTATTCACTCTTTGTTGTTTATTTATTTGCTGTTTGATATTTGCTTTAGTCAGGAGCTGACGACACCCATGGTGGAGGAATCCAACCTAATTCCTGACAGCTCCCTGTGCCATTTTCATTCTTGGCAAGGGGGAGTTTATCTTCTGTGACTTCACCTTCCATAAAATTTGCAGGTTGAGTGGAACTCCCCGTGAGCTCTGTGGAGGGAGGTTGGCATCGCCGTGCAGTTCCTCCGAGGTCTCTTGGACACCTGTCTGAGTTTGGGATGATTCACCCTCTGGACACAGCAGGAGAGGAAACGGCCTCAAGCTGAGCCAGGGGAGGCTGAGATTGGATAGTAGGAAAAATCTCTTCATGGAAAGGGTTATCAAGTGTTGGGACTGGCTGCCCAGGGAAGTGGTGAAGTCACCACCCCTGCAGAGATTTAAAAAGAGTGTGGATGTGGCACGTGGGGGCACGGGTTGGTGGTGGGCTCGGCAGTGCTGGAGGAACAGATGGACTCCATGGTCTTGGAGGTCCTTCCCAATCTTAACAATTCCATGACATGCTGATCTTTCTCCAGGGGTTGCAGAGATACTGATTTTCCAATCTATATGTGAAATCTTAGTTTGGGATGGTGAAAATCAGGAGAACTGAGCGATGGGGATCTGGGGAAGGAGTTCTGATGCCACCTCGTAGTTCTCTGACTGACAAAATCTGGATGAACACGTGGGAACAACTCATCCCAAGGGCAGTGAGGGGAGAATGAGGGGAAAAATGGAAATTTGATTATTTTACAATTTCTTCCCCATGTTTGGTTCTCTGGACAGGATATTCAAAGCTGTGTTTTCCAGTTTCTATTCAGTGTTGGATATATCAGCAGTTTGGAGGAATTTGGGATGGATTGTTCTAAGATGGAGCAGAGCTCAGCCCAAACTGTTGCAATCATAGTTTGGATTTTCCTGTGTAAGCCCAGCCTAGGAAAAACTTACTATGTTTGTAGGAAATAACTGGAAAAAGAAAGTTTCCTTGCCTTAGAGTGAAACACTGCTAAAATCTCACCTGTGAAACACAATATAAATTCACTGAAGTAAGTCCCATCTTCATTTTGGTGAGTGAGGTGGAGTTTCACAAACAAGTTGATGTTTTCACGAATTGATTGTGCCAGATATGTTCTCTATTGAAATCCTTAAATTTTCAGACAGCAGGTGATATTCCCACAAATTTGGCAGTTTTGTTACCTAGGACGTAAGTTTAATTTTAGTTTCCAAAGGTTTCCAAGGGCCCCAAACTTGATTCAGATACTGGCACCGTGCCTAACATTTGCAGACAAACATAAGAACCAAAATGTTTTATTTCTGTCCTTTTAGCACTTTTAATTTTGTTTATTATTAAATATTTTAATTGCCTTCCCTTCAGTGAACTTCAAAGTTCAATTACAAATGAAACCAACAAATTTTTCTTCATAAAAGTATTAAATGAAGCTTGTTCCTGTTTTTCTGTAATTATTTCAAGTGTTGGTCAGATGATCTCTTTGCAGAAAGGAAAAGAGACAAGAAGTCCTCTGAAATACCCTCAAGGAATACCCACTGATGGAAGTATTTGTTAATGTGAGGAATTTTTTTTTTTTTTTTCAAAAATATTGCAGGCATTTCTTATTTCTGAGAATTTGATTCTGCTTATGGAAAACAAATTTCATAAGCAGAGAAATTCCAACTGGTGCATGGAGGCCTCAGGTGTTGGCTATGAAGAGTTTGCCAGGCAGGCACAGGTTTGTAAAAGGTCTTGGACCCCACGCAGGGGAAATGAGGTTTTAATCAGATTTCACTCAGGTGTCCAAAAAAGTGGATTTATTTCTAAATCGCCAGTGACCTGTGGCTACATCTTTGCAAATCCAGTTGTTATTCCCAGTGGCAGCTTCCACTTCTCAACAGAGCTGAAATTCAGGCTGCTTCGCATTTGGAAATCAAAAGGAGCCCTTTGTGCTTCTGAAATTCTGGCCTTGGCCAAGTGCCGTGCAGCCAAGAACAAAAGTTAAGTGAACTCAGAAAGAACAGATCATCAGCCTGACCTTTGGTCATCAGAAAAATTTAAAACATCTTCGATTTATTCCCCAAATCCAAGGCAGTTTTCATCTGTGCTGAACATTCGGTGAAATTACTGGGAATTTCACAAATTAGCTAACCTGAAATCACTGCTGGCAGGGGGAGCCCTGGGTGATTTGTACATGACAGTTTGTAAAGACCAGAATCCATCATTCCAACCTGGTGGAAAGAGTTTTTTAAAGGTTTGGGTTTTTTTTTAAAATTTGGTTTGGGTTTGATCTTTTGTTGTTGTGGGGTTTTTTGGGGGGTGTAGTGGTTTGGGGGTTCTTTTGGTTTGTTTGTTTGCTTGCTTGTTTAAATTGTTGTAAAGGAATTTTTTCCACCATAGTGACTGGAGCTTGTTTAAGTTTCTATTTACTCCAAAGGGTTGTTATGGAAGAGCAAACCTCATTGTTCTAAAACAAAAAGAGTAAATGATAAATGAACATGTTTGGCAGCAGTAAAGCAAAATAAGTTTGTCTGGAGAGAAAGGAGGTGAAAGTCCTGATTTTTTTTTTTTTTTTTTTAATCTCCATCCTCCTGCATGATGGGTGATGCTCTCCCATGTCCATCACTTGACTTGAGAAATTTCTTAAATTATTTTTATTTATGAATAACCACTACACAGACAAAACCTTTTTAGGAGATAACAGCTGGAAGAACAAGGAGACACACACAGTGGAAGTCACAACGTGTAGAAATGTAATGTTCACTGTAATAAGAGATACCTGAAAATGTAAAGAAACATTTTGCTGTTCAGTGTATCACAGATATCAAACTGCACCCAGGAAAGGAGGGAGCTGATTTGATAACATCTGGTCTAGATAACTTCGAAATATCTGCCATGGTAATTACATGTTAAGGATATGATTTCACACTGATTATAATGTCAGAAGCACACTGTTTCTATTTATTACCCAGAAAAGGGCCTTGATGACTGCTGTCTTTAAATTATTGTTTTTATCCAGACACCACCTGTCTGGATATTATATATATATATATATCTCAGGTAGGTAATATTATGGCTATTGTTGCTTCTGAGAACCACCTGATGATTGATGGATTTATGCTCACTGCATAAAAACCCTTTTCCTGAACCCTGCAAATTCACAGAAACACAATTAGTGCTGCGTTTCAGTCAGGGAAAATTTCAAAACAGTGGTAGGGGATTTAAAATGGCTTTCTATGAATAAAAGAAGAAAACTTCTGTTCCAAAAATACAGTCAGTGACTTCTGCCTCACCATTTTGCATAGCAACAGATCCTTCATTAAGTTTTAGCCTCTCAGACACCTCTCCCCATATGCAGCATTGAGTTTCTTTCCATTAAAATCAGCCTCCAGAGATGGATGTGCAGCTTCCATGGCTTGCAAACATCTTCCCCCAGCACTCACCTTGCCAAAGAAATGTGATTCCTGACGCCCTGCCCGCAGTACTTTGTGTTCTCTGTTAATCAGTCAAAGTGTCCTTATCTTTGCTGCACTTCATCTTGTCTAACAAGCGTTCCCAAAAGCACCTGAATTTTATTTCTAGGAATAAGTGTGCTGTCTTATTGGGACCATGTGTTCTTCAGAGCCTGCCCTGTGCCCTCACACAGGAGAATCCACATTGATTCATTCCCAGAGCTCGAACTTTGAACGCTCATATTATTTTTATTAAACTTAACTCTGCTTCTTTCTCCCTTCTCCCCTTTCCCCTGCACCCTCCAGCTATATCCAGCCTTAGAGTCAAAACAGGAATAAATGGAAAGCACATTGAGAAGAGGATTATGTCCATATGGAGGAGGATTGACATCCATTTCCAGACTGGGCAGACTGAGTCATACCAGCCAGTTTTGCCTTTGGTTATCCACCTGAGATGCCTGTGCAGGTGAGTTGATGCCTGAGCACCCAAGGAAAGCACCCTGGGAGATGTCTCAGCAGACAGTGTTGATCAACCTCACAAATCTCCTCTCAAATCCATCCTTTCTGTGCCACATTCTGGAAAAGGATCTGAGCTCTCTTCCCATCTCCCTGACTGCTCTGTCAGGCTGGATCATGGTAAGGAAATAAGGAACTAGCTCGAGATTCCTGGCTCTTGGCTGGGCCACTGTCACTTCACTGTGGCAGTGAGCAGTGCTCAGGAGATGTCAGGCCACCTCTGAGTGAGTTTGATTTCTCCTGATATTGATAGAACTTAGCCCTGGCCTTGAGTAGGTCCTGGCTGAATTGCAGCTGTGACTCAGAAAGTGATGTAAGAAAGCAGGGAGAGGAAAAAGAAGAAACTGCTCAAACCTCAGCAAAGTTTTGTCCATCTTCAGGGCTGGGCTTTTGTGCTGGAGTGGTTTGGAACAGGGTGTTGACATCTACTTGGAAAAAATGCCACCTTCTGTCCCTCCAACACCACCTTCCACAAGTCAGTCCTGATTATCAGTGTGGATGTGGTGCTGAAATCTGGTCCTGAACAATGAGATTTGCTCTATAACCTTTTGTCATTCCCAGAATGAAAATTGTCCAAGCGCATCCTCATCCCACAACTTTCCTTGGAAACTATCCTCAACCCTCACATCGTCCTGAGGGATGGAAAACACTGAGAGATCTCTAAAGCCAACAAGATCAGGGCAGGAACACAGATTTCTCCTCTCTGAGCCACAGCTGCCCAAAGGCTTGGTGAATACCAAAATGGCTATTTTAATGGTGAGAAATCCATTAAAGAAAAAACAAAACAACCCCTAGAATTGTGGAAATGTGAAAAACCTTTGCTGTAACAGTAGCAGAGTGCTGAGAATCAGGCAGGATTGTGCCCACAGCTCAGTTTAAAAAAAAAAAAAAAAAAGCCAGATTAATGGGCATAATCAAGCCTGACATTGAGTAAGAGGCAAGAACGAGTAATCAGATCCCAACTTAGCTGATGCTGGCATTACTGGGAGCCTAGGGCACAGTCCAAGGATAAAAACATAACGTCTTATCTGAGCAGGGAGTGATTTGTGCACCACTGGTTACAACACGTTCTTAAAAAGGGAAAGAAGGAAAAGGAAAATATGGCACATGAAATTATTTTATTCCCCAGATAAGAAAGTAAATCTAAAAGTTTCTACACCCAATCTTTATAGAGGAAAAGCCTATCTAGAGTTAACCCCTTGCAATGTGCACTGTAAAACCCCAGGACATGAAAAAAGATACTAAAACAAAAAGTGAAATGGTGATTAAATCAAATTAGCACAATGAAGACAGTTAAAAAGTCAGATTTTGGAATATTTCTTGCTATTTGGAGATTGCTGGAATCCATGAGGCCGGCCTGCTCCTCGGTTCAGTGAGAGTTCAGGCAGTCTGGCAATCCCATCCTTTTGGCCAAGACTCCTTATCTGGCAACACGTCTCCGTGTTTCTCAAGACTCTTCTTTTCCTCCAGATTCAACAGGATGTTGACCTGGATCTCTCGGAACAGCTCATGGAGAGGAAAGACCCTCTGACACAAACCCACGTCACTGGAGAGGGAATTGTAATGTCAGGAAGGGCATCTGGAAGATCAAAGTGGGAATAACCAATCACTCCAAGCTGTATGGCTTTGCATGGCTGAGTTTTATTTCCAGCCAGCTCATGAGTCTTAACAAGGAAAGAACTTTTGTGTAAAATTCAGTAAATCGAAAAAGCTGGTTCGTGTAAAATTCACTAAATTAAAAAAAAAAACCAAAACCAGACCAAACACCACGGGCCTGTGACGGAAACACTGGAGTTGAATTTCCGTAACACGGACCTTTCCCAGAAAAGCCAGGCGTGGGTCAGCGTGAAATGCAACACCACACATCTGCCAGGGAGTCTGCCCCGTTCCACCCAGCCTTTTCCATTTTCATCATTTGCCATCGTTTGAAACCTTCCACGATGACAACTCACCAGCACAGCCCAGCTCTTCCCCAAAGTCTGCTCTGGGGCACTGGGGCTGCCTGGAGCTGGGAGGAAGACACAGGTGAGAGGGATGGAGGGTGGTGGGTGGAAGTCACCTCCTCCATCTCTCCTCTGCCTATGGAGCAGGGTGAGACCATGAACAGCTGGAATGAAGCCTCATTTTCCCCTTCCAGCTGCAACTCAAGGTGTGAGCACTGTGGTGTCTCACGGAAATGACTCAGGTTCTCAATGCTGACCTGCCTTCATTCGGTGGGACATTGACTTACTGTCCTCATGAGCCTCAAGTGACACCATTTGCTCTTTCCCCAAGGGCTGGCAGGCGAGCCAGGTGACAACTGGTGACTGGACGTGACCACTGCTCTGCCCTGGGACAGTGACACATGTGTGCGACGGCCTCTCCTCAGCCCTTCTCAAAATGTTTGTGCAGGAGCGGCCATAAATCCGGCTGTATTGACCCGAAGATGCAATCCAAGGCGTTTGAGCCTAGGCCTTATCTGCATCACCTTATCAGGAGGGAGAGAGCGAGATGCACCCCGGGAAGGGAGGGGACTACGCCAGAGGGTTTGGCCTCGTCCCTTCTGTCCTGGCACGGGGAGGGGACTGCAGGCAGAGCTGGGTAATGATTTGTCATCGCAAGGACCGGGGTGTCTCTCTCTGCAGAGGAAACCTTGGCCGTGATTGACAGTGGGGCTGTTTCTGCCTCTTCCCTCGCTGTTGTCAAGTAATAATGAAGCTTTGTCAGTCCATCATGGACATGGATATGCCAGATTATGTTGACTCCTTGGACTCCTCTTATACCATGCTGGAATTCGACAACCTCCGTGTGCTCCCCAATAACGCCGGTGAGACTTTTATTCGTTTTCTCTTGAATAAGCTCCACTACTTTTGTTATAAAGCTGGTCACAGAGGAAAGGCTGGTGGGAGGTATGGGGCAAAGGGTGGAAGGGGTGATATTTAAGCAGCTGACCTGTCAACCTCTATTGCATCTGTGGTTATGTTCAGGTTGAAACACGACCCTTTCACTTGCCGGTCCCGTTTTGGGTTATTCTTTTTGTTGGTGGGCTGAGCATCATGCCCTGAAGAGCCCACCAGGTTTTGTAGGCATTGGTGGAGGTCATTCATGGCATTCTCTGGGTTTGTCTCATTGCTTATGAGTTATTACCAATATTTCTTGTTCAAACGTGTGGTTCGTCCCATGTACGACTTCAGTTGATATTTAATCCTCGGGAAAACATGTCGTCCCAAATGACGTTTGTCCTGTGACCATGCGCCCTGTTTAAGTTGGTCCTGGGAACTTGGATTGAGAAGCAATATCCAAATCATTGCTAGCTTTGTATTCCCTTTCTGGCTACCAAGATGGTCCAACAAGTGTTTAGGGCACAAAAGGACTTGGCTGGGAGGCGGGAGTGTTTATACGCCGAGACTTCCGCTTCGTTCGCAGGAATAAAGCGCTTTGTGTCGTATTTCATTTTTCTGCAGTCAAAAGTACTCTGACATAAAGCGAGCTCCATTCTGTGAAATCAACTGCTTTCTGTGTAAAAAATAAAGGGCATTTTGGTCACATTGCACGAAACCAATCGTGCAACTGAAAGAGATTCCAACGTTAGCGATTCCTTTGGAGAGTTTTGACAGCCTTTTAATTTGTTAAGAAGCTTAGTGAAATTAAGACGGGATTTTCACATTTGCTCATTAGCTGGCTCATCAAAAGAAATCAGAGTTTCAGTAGGGATATCACCTACAATAGAAAATGATTAGACTTATTAGTGTGGGGCATGGAGGGAGGTATGGAGGCAAGTAAAGTTAAGAGGCCCAAAGGAACTTGAATTTAAAATTGCCTTCTGTAAAACTCAAGCTGTCCCCAAATCAAGGATTTTCAACACATATAGTTTTTGTAAGCTCCAGATAAGTTTTGTAAGCTCCTTTCTTGCAGAAAGGTTTCCATCTCCCATCCTACTCCAGAAATGTCATTTAACACAGATGTTTCTCTTTGTCACTTCCCATTGAACAAGAAGATATTTTTCACTTTTTGAAGCGGCACAAATTCCCTCAAAATTCAGTATAATTTTGCAAACGAACCACCAATGCCTGTTTGGGCTCTCTGTTGATTCACGCAGTAGAACTGACAGGTTGAGTTTTTTTCTGAACTTTATCGAGCTCGGTATTGTGTTATTTGTTTAGCTGTTAATGACTAACCAGCTCTCTCGGGAAGTAGCTGCTTTGAAATTAGCTTGTTTGTCTTGGGTAAGTGTCTTTTTCTACAGTTTGTAAAAATAACTTCAAAAAAGATCTGAAATGGTCATGCATGAAAATCTGTTGCTGTCCAGCTGAGTTCAGTCCCCTGAGGTAATTCAAAATCACAGTTTCCTTGTGGCTTCAGAAATATTTTAAAATTTTTTAGACTCAAGAAACAACCTCATTTTAGGTATTTTTTATAACTATACTGGATTTTTTTAAGATGGTTTATATCTCTCCTGAGGTTCATCTGTATTTTCCCTACTAAATGATGACAGCTTTGCCCTCTATAAACATGAACCGGAAAGGATGCAATATTTATTTTTATGGACTCAGCACAGTTTCTTACCTTCTGAACAATTCCAAAAGTGAAAATTGGGATTTTTTCAAATAAGGTCATGCTTTCTTGGAACCAACTCTTTCCTTCTTCAGGACATTATATCATCAAAATTTTGGGTGGATTAATTTTGTGGAGCACTTCCTGTGCTTAGATGCTTCTTCTTCAGGAAGCTGCTCTCATTCTGAGATTTTCCCAGAAATGTGTTTTGGATTTTCCACCTTCAAATAACCCATAATTTGCCAAATATTTTAAGATTAATTCAAAATGAGGAATAGAACACTTTATGGGAGTGATATAAAAACTACTGAAGGTTTAAATAGAAAGACTGGCAAAAGGAAAGGAGAAAAAATCTGTTAATTCTGTCTTTCCCTTGTGAAATACGAGTTGTAACAGCAGCAATTTTCCCATTCTGTACAAATTGGTTTCCTTCACCTTGGCTGGCACTACAACCCATATTCTCAGTTTTTATGCGTGGCTGACGCCCATTCCCTCACACTCCTGTCAGGGCTTGTCTCGTTTTGGTGAAATTGTGAAGCGTTGTTGCAATGCAGCTCCAATTCTTCGCTTGAGAAGAATTGGGGAGTGCTTTTCCCAGGGTGGTGCTCGTTGTCCCAGCACCCACCACACTGATCCTTGGGACTCTGGCACAGGGGTTGGTGAAATCTTTCCCAGCCCTGCAGAAGCCTGACCCAGTTCAGACCATGCCAAAGCCACCAGAGACGTTTTGGCAGTGATTTTACCATCCCTCGAGCTGCAGGAGTGCCTGGGACAGCTCTGGCCTCTCTGGTTGGCACCTTCATCATCGCTCCTGTGGGATTTGGGATCACTAAATCACAGCTGTGCTTTATGTCTCAAAACCTCTTCTGTTTGCTAAAAGCTGATGTAGAAAGAGGCTGACCTGCATGTGGCCAGGGTTTAAACCTCCTCCTGCCCTACATTTATGTATACAGCTTTCACAATGCTGGCTTTGGCACCGAGTTTGACTCTGTGTGTTCAAGCCCTAAACCCACACTCGTGATCTCTTCACATTCTAGGCCAGCACATGTAATTTGGGGATTTGTTAACTGCAAATTATGTGCACCAAAACTTGGATTTCCTGGTAGATAAAAGCCACCCTGGAAAGTATTGCAAGACAATTCTCTTTTACAATGTGCATCCAGAAGAGCTGTAAAGGATTCCTGTAAAGGAACTGAAAGGAAAAGCAGTGCAGGGGTCAGGTATCATGAGAACATCCTCAGTGTCATTTCTTATCACTGTAAAACTGGCATTATCAGCTCAGCCCTGGTTAGGCAGTGATTTACATACAAAGGCTGTAGGTACCAAAAAATTTGTGTGCATTTTAGATGTGAGCTGGGGAAGCCACTGGGGTGCTCTTGTCAGCCTTAGGGAGCTCCCAGTCTGCACACTGAATATATATAACTCACAAAAAATGGTCAGAGCTTCAGATATTTCTGCTAGTGAACCTTGGGGACAGCCCCAGTGAGGAGTCTGCCCACAAGCAGGGCCTCAGCTCAGCCTGGGAGCCACACAAAGTCAAGATGAGTGGTGGTCGCTTCCTGGAGAACAAAATCAAGTGCATCCCTCCAGGGGAATGCAGGGACAGGCAGGCTGGGGACTGTACTGCCAGGGATCCTGGCCTTCCTCTGCCTTCCCTCCCAGAGATCAGTCCAGGAAAAACCCAAATATTGGGTAGGTTTGAAAGCCATGCTGAAGGAGTCTCCTGATGCCAGCAATATCAGTTGTGCTTTGCTCTTCTCTGAGCTAATTCTCATTTGGAGCCTATAATTAGCTGGTGACAGGACTTTGTAATTAAAAAATGTGATCATAATTAATGTGCATTCTGGCTTAGGGCTTTCCATTTATTTATTTATGTTTGTTTGTTTGTTTGTTTGTTTGTTAAAATTTCTGTTCACATTCAGCCAATTCAGCTGAAAAGGACACGCGGCTCCCTCCCAGGGTTTGAACTTTTAGCTGTGGAGCTGCCCTAACACAGAGCCACCCGGCTCACTGGTGGTTTGTTTGTGCTTCCATGGATACAAGTGAGGGCAAAATTTGGTTTGCTAATTTCCAGGGGCCCTCACACACACAGTGATGATGGCTACTCCTCCAGTCATACCTGGTTTAAGTCCAGATTATTAATTCCTTCCTTATATCAGCAAGCAGATTCTCAAGTCCTACTCACATAAATGAAAAAAAAAAAAAAGTCTTTTCTGGTGAGTAACTACTTTCCAGCATCAGGAATATTTTGCTGTCAGGATCTAGTTGAAGGGTGAAGGGTCCATTGGAGACCTAAACTGTTTGACCTTGGCTTGGGTCCTCTGAAGTCTAGAGAAAGCAAGAGTGGAGTGAAGAGGAAATTAGCTGCATTATCTTTATTTTGATTGTGCAAATTTTTAAAATGCAATTCAACACAGTGCATTTGTTTATGGTCATATGCTCCTTCAAAAAAAATGGATGGAACAACAGATGCCCAAATGTTCTGCAGTTATCCCCAAAGGAATATTCTGCACAGTTCATTTAATACTGAGTTATTAAGTAATATAAAATCAAGAGTCACTGCAAAAAAAACCTCCTAAAAATTGCCATTAAATATCTCTGACATAGACAATGTTCCCAAAGGACCCAAGTGTCACTTCCTGACAAGTGTCAGAGCTGGGACAATCTTACACAGAATTTGGGAAGAGGCAAATCTCAACTCCTGTCATTATGACCTATGCATGATTTTGATGCTGTCATTCTTTCTTGTCACGTTGCTCCCATCTTGCTATAACCCACTTATTTACTCATCCATACACCAGGAGGTGAATATGGACCAAAAGGGTTATTTCAGGAGGTGACAGGAAATCTGAACTTTGCAGTAGTGAAGTCTTGGCTAAAAAAGTCTTAGTCTCAGCCTTAGTTAAGTAACTGTTCAGTTTTTGAAAAACTAAAGCTTTGTTGGCTTTGTTATTTTTTTTGGGGGGGGGATGATTACAATTTTCATTGCACAGCAAATATTTTCACTATAAATTTTTTGATGTGTATTCACACGCAAAAATAACCTTCTCTTGCTCTCTCTCTCTGTATGTGTACATTCTGTGTGTGGATTACCCAGAGCTATTTTTTGTGCATTATGGATTAGAAAACTCTCTCTAGGCAGACCAGATGGCAGTTCCTCCCCTTTGAGTAGTTTTCTCTAAGGAACTGCTAAGCTGAGCTTTCCCCATCTCTGTTGCAAGGATGTCCCATCCCAGAGACAGGTCAGGGTGTGCCTCGTCCCAGGGACTTTTCTGAGGTCACTGGAGCACGAAGTGGGCTCCCCTGGAGCACAGAACATGCTCCCAAGAGGTGTGATAAATTCATAAAACCTGCAGCGAGTGCCCAGGTCAGGCCCTGCAAACAGATCTGGAGATACAAACACTGTCAGCTGCCCTCCTCGCAAGGGTCTCCTGTGTTTTCCTTCCCCAAGCTGTGCCTCAAATTAGGAGGATTAAGAGGGCAGTGAGTCTGGTGGTTAGGGCAGAGGGAGAGGTTCCAAGGAGAGTTTTCAGCAGTGTGTACACACAGGCCAGGCAGGGGCAGAGCTATTCCTGCCCCAAATGAGTGGATGCAGGAGGACATGACAGAGGGCATTCATATCACCTAATTTTAGGTCCCGAATTTAGAAGGCTGATCTTCCTGCACACCTCTGTTGCTTTCTAGTGGAAAGCAGGGAGCCTCTTCGGAGGGAATTTCAGAGGATGGACCAGACTTAGAACTGAAGTGATCCCTGTGGGAGCTGCTGTCTCTGCCTTCCAGCTGCAGAGGAGCTCTCGAGAACAGTCTTTTATCTTCAGCACCTCTGTCATGGGCATTAAGTAGTTCATCCTTTCTGCCTCTGCTGTTTCCTCTCTGCATTCTATTTATTCAAGTTAATGAGTTTTTTTTCCATTTTCTTCTGTGGACACCAGCTTTAAGCCATGTTCTCCAGGTATCTCCCTAAGGAAGTGGCTCCCCATCCATCAAAATCATAAAACTCACAAGCAAGTGAGGTTTCTTTATATCTCTTCAGGAAAGCAGTGATAATTGATAAATTCTCAGGAGCAGTTTGGGTTATGCAGCTTGAAATCTCTCTGATCACCAAAGTGAAGGAAAACACCAACACCAGAACCAAAGGAGTTGAGCTTGAGAAGAGCATGACCATTGTCTTGGTTTAGAAAGACAGGTATCTGCCAAGGGAAAGCCAGAACTTCCCTTGGAATGGAGAATGTAAACCTCCCTCCCTCCAAATTATTATAATTTTGAAATTAAGGGGCTTTCAGGCAAAGATATGGGGATAGGAATAACAGTATTTACTATGAATATTAAAAATGTACTAGTACAAGAAAAAAGGCAAACAAACAAAAAAAGGAAGAACACTGACAGTCAGAACATGATCTGACACCATGTTGGTCAGGGTGTCGGTAGCAACCCAATTAATTCCTCCTGGGGTGACAGATGTGGTTCTGTTGGAGCAGAGATGATCCTGTAAAAGGGTCCAGTGGTGGTGAGATGGGTCTGGTCTTCCTCTGGGAATCCAGTGCAAACTGGCTGCCCTGCTGTTCTGAATCTCAGGTTTTATCCAGGTGGGAATGCTGGGCTCCTCCCACTGGGTGGAGCATCTCCCCATGGGCTGATGTAATTGTATCAGTCATGCAGTGAGCCTTGATGGCCCATGAACAGCAGATATCCCCCAGAGGGAGGATGGGCCATGGGAGAGATAAAGAACACTGCCCCAGCTGGTTCTAACAGCTGGCCTGTTAACAGAAAGACACTCACCCCCTGCCCCCAGAGATATCAGATAAAGAAAAACACCCCCTCAACTGCTTTCAACAGATTGGGAGTAGAATACATCTTGCATTGCAACCCAAGACACCATAAACTCAGAGGTTTCCACCACAGGGAGTTCTAACTGTCCCCATTCTCTGCCCGCAGAGGCCATCTCGGCCGAGTCAGCCAACACCAACCTGCTCCCCAACGGGGTCAGCTCCCTGTGCTCCATCTGCGGGGACCGGGCCACAGGCAAGCACTACGGGGCCTCCAGCTGTGACGGCTGCAAAGGCTTCTTCAGGAGGAGCGTCCGCAAGAACCACGTCTACTCCTGCAGGTACCGGGATTTCGGCAGCTAATAAATGCGATTGATGGACGCGGGAAATGATTTGGGGTGGGGATCAGGGGATTGTGCCAAGTTGCCACACTGTGAAGGCCACCAGTAGAACTGCAATTTCGTTTACAAGGAGTAAACTCAGTCCTGTCTCTAAACTCAGTCCTATCTCATTTGGGCCCTGAGACCTTCTGTGGTGCCAAGCAATCCATTGAGTGAATTCACCATCACGGCTTTCCCCATGGTGTAAATCGAGGGAAACTCAGACCTGAGAGTCACAGAATGAGCTAGGTTGGGAAAGACCTTTGGGATCCTGGAGTCCAACCTAACAGCTGAGGTTTGACTGATGTGTAAAACACATAAATACAGACCCTGAGTGTGAGTGACACCATGGCCTCGTCACAGCCCAGCAAGGGGAAGCCAAGGTGGCAAAGGACCAAAGCTCCAGAGATTTCATCTTTCTTGCTTTTCCTGCTAAAAAATATCAGGCATCCAAGAATGTGTCACCTCCAGAGCCTTTCACAGCTTCTCCATTCTTGTTTTGTAATACAATAAATTATATACACTGATTTATCAGTGATGATTTTATGAATATTCTGAGAAATAACTGCAGACCAAAGATGATTCACATCCATTTTGGCACACATTTGAGAGAGGTTTTTTGCGAGGAGGAGGCTATAAATTATAAAGCTGCTGTCTTGATTGACCTTAGAAAAATGATATTTATTTTAGCACAGGAGAAAGTGGAAAGAAATCCCAAACCTGAATACACTTAAGCCCTTCATCTTTAGTTAAAACCTGCAAGTTTTCTTTCTGTTCCAAAGCTTTTCCTCCCGTTCCAAGTTTTGCGAATACAAGTCACCCACCCTACTTGTTCATAATGTTCCTGGTGCCCTTATCACTCCAGGACACGCCAGCCATGAAAGACACCTGAGGTGACAACAGTGTTCACCTACACAGTGCCCATCCCATGAACTGTGGGATTCCTGCAGGAGATGAAATCTGCTACTGGTTTCTTTGAAAATTCAGCTGTCAGTCTCCTGGGAGGGGAGTTGTTGCCTCTCCCCAGGAATCCATGAATCTCTGTGATATTTGGCAGCTCAGGGAAGATCCACAGCACTGAAGCCAAGCTTGTGTGCGAGCCCTTATTTGGTGAGCTCAGCCCAGCTCGGAGCTCTGCTTATGGCAGACGTGAATTCCTCTGAAGGTCTTTGGGCCTTCGTACCTTTGGCTTTTCACCAGTCTGGGAAAGTGCCTCAGCTTTCACAACCTGATTGTCCCGGAGCAACCCACGTAATTTCCTCTCTGCATGGACGATTCCCCTTCCATTGTTTCACCCACCATGGGGAGAGCTGCCAAGCCTGTGTGGTCCACCCCTGGAACAGCACAAGGGTTCCTAAATCCCCACTGAAAGGAGGAGGAATTAGGAGGCCGTGGGCCTCAGAACGAGGCCGCAGGCCCGAAGGCCTTGTGGGCCGCAACGCATTTTATTCTACGCAAATCGTAGAATAGTTAACAAGTGAAATCAGACAAACCCCAACGCCGAACACCCAAAAACTGTCTGGAAGTGGGAGGTGGAGCTCCTAGCAGAGCACAACTTGAGTCGCAGTGGTGTTTTCACAGCCAAACCCATGGCAGTCCCTGCAGGGTGGGTGGTCTGAAGCCGCTGCGCTCCCAGCTGGCAGGAGTGGCGGTGAGGAAGAGGAGGAGCTGGGCCAAGCCAAAGTTGATTCAAGCCATTTCTAGCAAGTCTTTGGCTGTTCTCTAGGATCGTGCAGTGTGGAGCTCAGGGAGGTCTGGGGCTGCATTTGGGGCTGCTCAGGGTGAGGGGGTTGCAGATGCCAGGCTGGTTGCTCCATGTTGTGTTTCCCATCTCCTCCCAGGTTCAACCGACAGTGTGTGATAGACAAAGACAAGAGGAACCAGTGCAGGTACTGCAGGCTGAAGAAGTGCTTCAGAGCTGGCATGAAGAAAGAAGGTGGGTGCAAAGAGACTTTTCAAACCTTCCTGCTGCTCTCTTAGGCCCTGTTCCACTGCAGAGCACGGTGGGGAGCAGCAGCAGCACTGGCTGGAGAGATGATGATTGTGTCTCACAGACAGACATTTTTTGTTGCAGCTGACAGCCCCATTTGCCATTTTAGTCTCAATTTCAATGAGGGCCCAGTGACATTATTCACCTATCTGTGAGGCTGGGAAAGGGATGGGCTTCCTCAAGGCTTATTTGGTCTCTAAGTGCTTTACAATAGCAATTTCCTCTCTCCCTACCCCCTGGTGTGACTCCCTAATCCCACCTGTGCCAATCTCAGCAAGGATCTGCCTGCTCCAACCTCATAAATGCCATCAGTTCGCTGCTTCAGGTGGTGTGGTTGGCTGGGCTGCCGCTCACGTAGCTGCATGCAAGGGCAAGGTACAGCCCGAGCACAGAGCCTGAAGGAGTGGGAGCCTCTCCTCTGTGGCACAGGGCAGAGCTCCTGAGCAGGGTGACTCATGTGTCCCCCACAGCTGACTCATGTACCCCAACAGGGGACATGACTCAGGGCAAAACCCTTTGGTCGTGCTGCTGGTGACAGGGTGACTGTGGAGCCACCACAGTCAGGGCACTGAAGGGCCAATCCCATATTGGCCAACACCTTTTGTTGCACCTCCCATTGCCTGTACTGAGGAGGTGGAGAGTTGTAGGTATGGGTGCCAGGAACCACCAGGATGTGCCCTCTCCAAAGGAAATTCTGCCATAGTGCCTAATGCTCTGCAAGAAACAAAACAAAACCAAACATTTCTGTTAGCCTGTGCCTACATGCAGCTTCTCTGGGGGAAGTCAGGGATCTATCACAGCACTTCTGGTCTCTGGTTCTGCATGCTGGGAGAGCGTGGATGATCCTGTCTTACAGTGATTGTCCTTGTCCACTCAGTGCCTGACAAACTTGGGGTCCAACCCACCCAAGGTGCAGGTTATTGGGTGATGGCCTCACACTCTCCACCCTTCATTTGTGCTGTTTCCCAACCCACTGGCAGCTAAAAGATGAGGGAGGTAGAAATGAGTTGGAAAGTTTCTTTCCATGTCACCAAGTTCAGCCAAGGGGTGAATTTGTGGCCCCACTGAACCCAAGGGGAAATCTGTCACTGATTTCTGGTAATTAATAAGATCTTACTGGTGATGAAATGAGCTTTCCCATCTTCTGACTGTATGTTTTCCTGGAGAAGAAGGGTGTCTTGAAATTTGGCCTAAGTCATGGACGAAGCAAAAATGCTGGCTGGTTTAATTTAGGAGAAATGCAGTAAATACAGCAGATGGAAAAATAAATAGAGCTCAGATTAATAAAGAGCAAATTGAAGCTGATCTGGTCAGTTCTAGACAGGATAAGGCCAACTGCCGATGCAGCAAACTGCACTGCTTGGAAAGGCTGAAATCTGGTTATCAGATCTATTCTTTGAGCTGAAGCATGATTTTTATTGGTTTTTATGGTAAAAGTTATAAAACCTTGGCTCATGCCTCCCTCACTAAGTGCAGCTTGATGGGGGATGACTCATTTCGAGTTCCACATCGTCACATTCCTTGAAACTTTTTTATGAGCACAGTCAGGTTGTGCGCTCAGAAAACGCTCCGTTGTTTGGCAAGGAAGATTTCAAAGCACCTTGAGCAACTGCTGTGCAGAAATTAGCTTAGCTGGCCAGAGCTCTATCCCAAGCACATGTGCAGGACTGGGAAAGAAAAGTTCTTGCACAACTGTGTGCACGAAAAGAACACAGCTATTTGCTTTTGGGTGGTTCTAGATTAATATTAAACAGTATTGCGAAGCGTTAGGGAAAAGGAGAAGCCACGGATGGAGCACTATTGGAGTGTCCAAATATTTGTACAAAATCTTTTGGGGCGTGCAGCAGCTCGTGTTGGGAGGTGGCAGCGGTGACATCCACACTCCGTGTCCCGGCACTGGCACAACCCCCTTTCCCTGGCACATTCCTTCAGGGCCAACCCTTCTAACGGCAGTCAGAGTTTCCAGGGTGTGGTAATAGCATTGTTTATCCACGGCAGAGGGGAAGAAGCTGGAAACGATCCTTTTCCCAGGCTGGCTGTGACAATACACCTGGGGTGGGGTCAGCGGGGCTGTGTCACCCTCGCCCCACTGACCCACTGCTCGGTGTCGGTGTGCACAGCCTTGGAGAACCTGCTGTTCCCTGGCAAAACCAACTGATAAACGGGAATTTTGGAGGCAGAGGGAGTTTTGTTTTTGTTTTTTTTTCAGTCTTCCTGTGTTGTAAGATGTGATGTGACACGTTTGGATATTTCTTTTTCTGTCTTTTTTTTTTTTTTTCTCCCATTTGGAAACCTTTCTAGTGGTAATAGGAATTACAAGGAACTGGTAATAGTGGTAACAGGAATTACAAGGAACTGGTGTAGGCTGGTAGAAAGGAAATTTCTCCCTAAAGTAAAAGCCATATAATACAAATACCTGAGCTACGTGTTGATCAGTTCTGCCTGGGACTGTAGGATTTAAACTGTGTCAGGGGAGGCTTAGGTTGAATATTAGGAAAAGGTTCTTCCCCCAAAGGATGGCGGGGCACTGAACAGGCTCCCCAGGGAATGGCTGAGAAAATTACCTGTAGGATCTTTAGATTGCCTGGTTTGTACAGCCTGAATTGGATCTTACTTTCAGGAAGGACCAAGACTGCCCTACACAAGAGCCCCACACCTTCAGGCCTGTGAATTGAGATGGGATCCGGGTTCCATCAGCACTAACGAGAGCAGGGAAGGGACAAAACTTGAGTCTTGTGGAAAGTCCAGTTCTCAGATTTCCTAGAAAATAGCTCACTCGTAATCACTCCTATCCAAATTGCATTTTTGGTGTCAATGATTCACTTTAATAACAACCATTGAAGTTAGGATGAGGGGAGAGGGAAAGCCTTGCCTGAACAAAAAAAAAACCACAACAACCCTCTTTTGTCCTAAGCACCTCTACAACCAGGATCTAAGATTTTTACAGGAGATTCACTCCTTTATTCTTGTGTTGAGGTTAAGGCTGGGACTGTGCCAGAGGGTGGTCTGGTTGTTTTGGGAGTTTTCTGGCTGTTCTCCCTGACTTTCTCTGTTGGCTCAGAAGGTTCAATTTCAATTGTCTTGCACAATGCTACCAGACAGGTTTTTGGTCACTGCAGCATCAGTGGCTGAGTAGAACACCAGGTACTTAAACACCCAAAGAAAACAGCGGGATTCTGTTTTTAGCATCTCCCTGAGATCATGTTTAACCTCGAGTAAATCAGCAGGGTGTGATTTCTCAAGTGAGCCAGGGCATCTCCTCACACAGAGCTGAGTGCCTGAAAACCTGGAAGCCTTTTGAAATGCCAGCACTGCACTGTCAGGATTTAGTTTGCTGATGGGCAAAAAAAAAAATAAAAAAAAAATAAAAATAGGGGTTAATATTTAACCTCTCATCCCCTTCAAAGTAATTTATGAACGTGCAAGAACTTCTTTAGTTTTATGCAGAAGTAAAAAGAATTGTTGTATCACTTAATGCTGCAACAGTAAGGAGGAGGGAGAGTTTGAGGGAGGGTTTGAGGTTCTTCTTTATTTATTATTATGAAATTGGACAGGTTTATAGGACAGTTTTATTAGTGCTTCACAACTCTACCTTGTTTCATACCTTTTGTTTGCACATTTCTTTTGCCAGCCCTCAGAAGGCTGGGACTGCAGTTTATTGCAAAGAAGGATGGAAAAGATAAAGGATCTTCTCTACCTTCAGCAGTCATAGATCAGCCCACAAGCCCATGAAGGGATTAAATGTACGTGTACCACTGGGATTTATTTGCGAATAAAACACACCACACCTACAAAATCCGAGGTAGCTCAGGGAAAAAAAGATTATTTGTGGACATAAATTAATCAGGCAGCTGGAGGAGTAAATCTGTCGTTGGAGACAGAAACACTGTGAGTGCACCACGCAGGGACCTCCCTCCTCCTGCTCCCTCTGTGCCATTTATCACTACATTTCCAACCCCACCAGCATTAACTGAGGCTGGTTCTGGTGGGATAATGAGGGAAACAGTAATTCCTGTGTAGGCAAAGCTTGAATCTCTGTAGTTGCTGTGGAAAGTTTCTGGTTTGCTGCTCTCCCAGCCAGTGCCAGTGCCCCCCTTTTTTGGACTCCCTGGAGGTTGCTGATCCCAGGCTCTGGCCCTGCGTGGCGGGGCAGCAAGGACAAACAGTTTGGGAAGCAGGGGCTTGTTGCAGTCCCACAGACACGGAGCTGTTTGCCCGGAGCTCGAGGCAGAGTGTCCAGCCTTGCTGCGAGTGCAAAACCCTTCTGAGGGCTCCCCTGCGTCACACAGAGAATCTGTTTGTTTTCACATCCACTTCCCACAGCCGGGACATGCTGTAGCCAGGGACAATTCCCTGGAGGGAGACACGAGCATCGTTCTGCCCTCTCTCCCCTTTCCCTGTGGGAAAGCCCAGCCTGGGGCCACGCTGTCCCTGGCCAGCACCATCCTGGGGACTCAGTGACGCCCCTCCTTGCAGGGCTGGGTGGCTCTTGGTGGTGTTTTCTGGCTTTGGGAACGTGCAGAGAACAGGATCGGGGGGGAAAAGAACAGGGAGCAAAGATTTTGCCAGGCACTTCTGGAAATAGCAGCCCCTGGGAGACAGAGGGGTGCAGCACTGGGTTTTTAGTCCTTCCTGCAGGTGTGTTGAGTTTTACTGACAGCAAAGCCAAGATCACACCTGAGCTCAGCACCCCCAGGGCCAGCACGTCCCTCGAGCACTCCCACTGCCTCACCAGGAGTGACCTGTCCCTTCCCTTTCACAAACACAATAAATTCAGCAATATAATCACTGCACAGTAATAGATTAATTTTTGTGGCAGGTGAAACATTAACTCCCCTTTGTATCTAATTCCATCACATCTTGGGTGCTTTCAGCGATAACACCCAAATCACCTTGAGAAAGTCTCTCTGTACCATCCACTTCCACTGGAAGATTGAGCTTATCAGAGCATGAGGGAAGCACTGAAATATGTGCCATAAAAAGACTCCAGGGAGAAAAAAACAGGCTGAGGTTTCTTAAAGGAGTCTGTCATGGGGACCAGGTCTGCCTGGGACTGCAGGATTGACATAAAATCAGATGTGTAGTTCGATTGGAAAGGCAGAACTTTCCCTTTTCTTGTAAGCAGGCAAAGTGCCCCACCCTGAGAGCATGTGGGGGGCTTCTGATATCAATCCAGGTGTAGAAGCCTGGATGGGGATTTTACAAAATAGCCAGTGATGACACAGGCTGGGTCAGGCTTGTTTCTCCTGAGTGCCACTCACCTTTCTGGGGGACCAATAAAACCCATGAAGTGTCAAGATCATGGTTCCTATAACCACCTCCACCTTCAGGCTGGCCCTCCCCTCATGCACAGGACAACTTATGCTGCAGTCTGAGGAGGGTCAGCAGAGCCTCCCGAAAGCTGGGTTGTTTTTTTCTCTAAATTGATGACAAATTGCCTCTCTGTAGTGGCCATAGCCTGAAAATGCTCCAGGAATGTGTTTGTGGGTGGCACCTCTCAGAAATGGATGTACCTTGCAGGCAAGGCTGGCTCTGAGGTACAAAGTCAGATCCCCACAAGCTGATCCTGACTGACAGCAAGGCTGAGCCCCAGATCTTGGAAAACAAACACTGCACTCCTGTCGATAAGGGGAGACATTGATTTTTGTCACTGGTGCTTGTTCTCTGCCCTTTCACTTTGCTGGCCCCTCATCAGAGGCTGGTTAGGAAAACAGAGCAGTGGTTGGACAGGAGCTGGCAGAAAAAAAAACAACTTTCCCTCAAATTGTGCAGAGCAGTGCCCACATTTGTATGGATTCCTAGGAATGACTCCTGATGCTCTAAAACAAGACCCAGCAGCGAGGCAAAGACTCAAAAGAACGATGGCAAAATAACTTTGCTGATTCTGCAGAAAGGAAAAAATAAAATGCTGGAAAAAATCTTCTCCAGTGGCCACTTTTGAGACAAACCCACAGTGCTCTACACCCAAGGGGCTGAAGCACAGAGTGAGTTGTGCTCTGTTTGAGTCATTCCCCCCAGATAAAGATTGGGATTTCTGGATGGAGGAGGGATGTGCTGCACTATCACCACATGCTAAACCTTCCTGCTCCCTCTGCTTTGAGGACATGACAAGTGCCTTTCCCAGCTGTTTGTGCCCAAGATCTGTGAGCTGCCAGGGAACCACTGAGTGCGTTCAGGCTCCTTCCCCCAGCCCCCAGCTGCTGGACAGAGGCGAGAGGGCTTGGGGGAGAAACCAACACTGAAACCAGGTTGGGTTAAGTCTAAATTCTCCTTTTTTTTTTTTTTCTCTGCTGCTGTTTCACTCGATGGCTGCAGTGGAGGTGTTGCAAAAATAAGCTGCTGCAGTGCAATCCATGCCTTCTGCTCCCTGTGCAGGGCTGATGGAGCATGAAGCTCGTGCTTCAGGGAAAAGGATGGTTCAAAGGGTGGAATGGGCCTCAAAAATCACTGAGTTTTTTCCAGTTCGTCATGGTGTGCCCAGAAAAGGGTCTGGGCTGGTCTTCACTCTGCTGTGGTCCCTGCAGTGTGTCCAAGGTCTGTGGTGTTGCTGTTATTACCAGTTCAGGACACTGAGATGCCTTCCAGCAGGGATTTGCACCAGCAGGGCTGGTGACAAACCCTGGCTTGGTGTTGTCTTTATCTGTCACTGCTCCTGGGGTTTTGGGCTCTCTGAAATCAGCTGTGTGATGGGCAACACTGGGGGATGGTTTTAAGGAGGAATCAGTGGATTTAAACCTCCTTTCCTTTGAGCTTCCTTCATGGAGTGACTCTTTCTGTGTGCCCTGAGTGGTGATGTCCCCTAGGATCATCACCTGCCACGCCTCAGGGGCAGGGGACACTCCAAGGCTGCTCTGAGGTGGGATCAGGGGATGCTTTTCCAGCACTGCCATGAGATGAGGTGCAGCCCCAGGAGCATCCTGCTGCATCAGGAGCTCAGCACAGGAGCCCTCAGTGCAGAAAGGGCACCAAAGGCCAGGGCTCCAGCACTGTGGGTACATGGCCAAGTGGAGAGAGGTGACACCAAACCCCTAAATTCCCCCTGAGCTGCATCAAAGAGCAGCACACATCCCATGGGTGTTGCTCTGAGAACCAAACAGCCTCATCTCCCTCTTGTGCTTGGTGTTCTCCCTCTGAAGTGATCTTTTCCCCTCCCCAGAGCCCGTTTATTCCAACATCCACCAACAGTGGAGCAGGAGCAAAGCCCCATCCATTCCTCTTCAGGGGCCACAAGGAGCAGCAGCCACTGGCTGGGGGCGGGGGAATTTCTCACTGGCACAACCACGGGGAGTTTCCCACTTCCACAACCACTGGGATTTTCTCACTTCCATGACAACTGGGAGTTTCCCCCTGGGAGTTTCTCACTGGCACAAGGACCCCTCTCTCGTTTCAGCCGTGCAGAACGAGCGTGACAGGATCAGCATCCGCAGGAGCAGCTACGAGGACAACGGCTCCCTCTCCATCAACATCCTCACTCAGGCTGAGGCCATGGCACAGCAGGTAGGGCAGCTGGGGACAGCCCCTCCAAACGGGGTCCTCAGCAATTCCAGCCCCCTAAACCAACCTGGATGGTTTTTCTGCCCTTGGAAGGCTCCTGCACAAACCCACAGGGAAGGAAGTGCAAAACATCCAAAAGCAGACAGGAAAAATTCCATTACCAAGGCAATACATCCTGCAGGGAGCAGAGTCAGCCTTTGGTGGGAGAAAGCTGAAATTCCAAGGGCTGAGGGAGGTTGCAGAGCCCAAGTCCCCTGTTCCTCTAATTGTTAGGGGCCTGAATTGTTGCTGCACCCCTAAAATCTCACTGCATTCACACAGAATTTTGTCCTTCCTTGCTGCACTCTCTGTCCTGCTCTGAACATAATATTCCAGTCTTGGTTGATTGTATCTTCCCTCATAACTTCTTTATCAGGATAACAATCTTAGGGCAGAAAAAGAATGAGAATAAATCCTCTGGGCTTCAGCCGATGCCAATTGCTTTTTTATTTCATGCTCCACCATTAATTTCATCCTGAGTGTCCTTTAAATTCTTATGCAAATACCCTTTCTGCACTGAAACATAAGCTCCAGATGTTGCACATTACATGCAGCAGTGAGCCCACTTCCTTTTCAAAAATTACGTTTTTTAAACCCTCTCCCTGCCATGCAGCCCTTTAGAGAACAAAAAGGGAGTTTTGTGTCCCTGACAGCGACCTGGGGGAGAAAAGCTGGATGCATTTCGTGCATTTGGCTGGCTGGAGGGGTTGGTGGGAAAGCTGAGACACGGCGCTGCCGGCTCCTGCTAGGAATGGGAATGTTGATTTTGTCCCGAGCCAGCCTGGAGAGCGGGGAAGGAGGCAGAGGAGGGCTGGGTGTGTGTTGGGACTGAGCACCACCTCGTGGAAGCTGCTCCATGTCCTGTGAGCTGGACACAGCTGAGCACAAGGGTCCAACCACGACGGGAGCATCTTCTCAGGGCCCTGATGGGATGAATGTTGCTGCGGGTGGTGATAAGACAGCTGTGTCTCATCTGGTGCAAACACAGCTGGGTGGTTTCTCTTGCAGTATTTATCCCTGAGCCCCGTGCACAGCACAGACATTGCCATGAAGAAGATTGCCACCATCAACGACGTGTGTGAATCCATGAAACAGCAGCTCCTGGTGCTGGTGGAATGGGCAAAATACATCCCCGCCTTTTGTGAGCTCCCCCTCGACGACCAGGTAAAATCAAACGGCTCCTCCCAGTAAATCCACTGCCTCTGAAAGGGATTCCCAGCTGGACCTTTCACGGGAGAATCTGGCATTAACATACAGATCACCCCACGCTGGGCTATCAACAACAGGAGAGAAAGAGGGACCAATTAAAAATAACTTCAGTGGCCAAAGTCCCTCAAAATATAGACTTGGTCACTCCAACCTGCAAAAGATCCAGTCAAAAAATTCTGATTACTGTCAGCCTGCTGCAGTTCTGAATTACAAGGCAATTCTGATTTTGCCTTTACTGGTACCTAATAATTAAATATACAATCTGTTTGTTTCCTAAGAACTCCAATTACTCAAGCCCCTCTTTGCTCTTTTAGTTAAAAACAGCTTCTCATTCAGCTTGCCACGAATGTAGCACTTCTCAAAGTGAACATACACTGATATTTTCTAGCCCTGAACAGAACTTTATCTGTAGGTCTGCCAGATCTAAGCAAACACCAAATGGGGCTTAATTAAACAGCGACAGCTCAGCACTCTCAGCATTCTCAGCTTTTCCAATATCATCTCATTTCTTTCTCTTGTGCCACCTCCAGGTCGCCTTGCTCAGAGCCCACGCAGGGGAACATCTGCTCCTCGGGGTAGCCAAGAGGTCCATACCATACACTGATTTCCTGCTTTTAGGTGAAGTAGTGAAACTCACTCCTGCTTTTATAACTCACCCCTCCCAAGCCATTCCCGAGCTTTCTGCATCCCTGAAACCCCTTGGCACTGCTGGGTGTGGGCTGCACATCTGGGTGGAGACACAGTGCTGGAGGGGAGAGTGACAAAGGAGCGAGTGAATTCCCTGGGGTTTTTATAACTGTTCCCTCACTGCTTTGAAACTGTGGATGAGAAAGCCCCAGTATGGAAATGGCATCTCAGACTGGGTTGTCTTGGTTTTGTAGCTGAAATTGCCAAGGCCCAAGCAATGAGAAAGCCCCAGTATGGAAATGGCATCCCAAACTGGGCTGTCTTGGTTTTGTAGCTGAAATTGCCAAGGCTCAAGCAATGAGGTATTTGGGTATAGATACCTAAAAACTTAGCAGAAATGTCTATTAAAAATTACAGTGCAAAGAGGCGTTTTCTTTTCTCGTAGCTCTCTGCCACCACAGGTGGATTGTTCTTGAAAAAATGAGAGTGCTGGCCCTGAAAACCTCACATTAAAGAACAGAGAGGGGGATAACTTTGTTTAAGAAAAGAAAACAAAAAATAAAGGTGCAACACTGCTTACAAACAGATGCTCGATGTGGCAGAGGGCACAGCAGAGCAGAACGTGGAGCAGGCTGTGTGCACAGTGTGGGTGCACTGACGTGCAGCCAAGATAAATAAGGAGCAGGGGATGAGATCCAGGGCTTGCTTCTCACTGGTGCATCAGCTGAGAAAGCTGCAGACTGGAAATTGCTGCAAATGCCACTGGGACTACCAGGCAACCCTCCTTGGGGTAACTGATGGAAGAGACCAGAGCTGGAGCCAAAACCTGACAGGGAATTTCTCTTGTCCCCCCAGGGAATGATTTCATCATCCCAATGCACTGCCCAGAACTGGAAATCGCTCGTGTGGCCACCAGAATCTTGGACGAGCTGGTGAAGCCCTTGCGGGACATCCAGATCGATGACAACGAGTACGCCTGCCTTAAAGCCATCATCTTCTTTGACCCAGGTGAGATTCCTTCTGCCTGCCAAGCACGGGGCTTGCAGAGCAGCTGGGGGCTCTCCAAAAACCAGGAACCCCCCTTGGAAGCAGCTCTACGTCTCACCCTGGTCGTGCTGTAGTGAGAAATACTCAGCAGTGCAGTTTTAAGTCAGAAGTGACCCATTCCTGAGGGTTTCACTCTTCAGCAAGTAAGAACTCCAGCCAGGCTGATTGTGCAAGGCTCTGCAGGCCCTGGAGGAGTTTGGCTGCTTCAAGAGCTTGGCTTTGGGAAAGCCCATCAGCCTGAGATGCAGGAGATGATCATTAAGGACATACATGCCTGTATTAATTATGCATAAGCACAGTGAGCCAAACAAGCAGCAGGAGCATCTGTAGGAGTCCAGAGAGCACCATCAAAAACCACAGAGAGCTGGGCTGCTCACGGTGCCCAGAAATACCAGGGATCTGCTAATGGATCTTGCTGGAAGCCAGCAGCAACCCAGGGCAGGGCTGATCCCCAGGATGGAGAACAGGGAGACACAGAGAAAAACAAGTTTGTTTTGAAGCTTTGCTGTGTTTCTTCCAGATGCACAGGGGGTTCTGCCTCGGCCCAGGTTCCAGTGGGTATCTCCCTGGAGCTCAGGGAGATGGGAGAGCAGTCCCAAGTCCTGCCAATGCCCTTGTGTCTTTTAGCATGGAGAAATCAGAGTATCATCCATCAATTATTGGGGTTTTTGCTGTATTCACCAATTCAAAATCAAGATCCAGGAGTTTCAGGAACATCATGAGCTTTGGCTCACCACAGCCTGCTGTGAACAGAGTAAGGGTGCTTTCATCAAATCGATTTTGACAAATTACCTCCTCAGCTGATCAGTGTCTCCCTGCAGCTTTAGATCAATGTGACAATGAGGTGCTGAGGTTTCAGCTAGAAGGAGGAGGTGTGAAGCTCCCCAGAAGTGAAGTTCATCCATGCTAACGAGCAGGAATGTCCTCAGAGCTTCGTGCTGACACACAATCATTTGTTAAGCACTTCATCTAATCCCTTGGAAGTACAATCCCTAAAATGTGGTGCCTGCGGATTCTTTGCAGACAGTGAAGAAAATGGTGCAGTGATCCAGAAATCTCAGGTTTAAATAACAGCAGAGGCAGGAGTGGGAGGCTGTAAATGCCAGCACTTCACCCGACTCAGGGACAAATTTATTTGCTTCAGCAAAGCTGGACCAGTGGTCCTTGAAAAAAAGGATTGACCACAGGTCAAAGACAGGAGAGCAAGACAGGAACCTGATGCTGCAGCGAGTGCAATCAAGCACTAAAACTGCTTGCATTTAGTGGTGGCAGTTGTGACTCAAAGTTTTCAGGGGAAAATTCCAGGCTGTTTCCTTGGAAGGATAAATATTTTAACTTCTAAAATTTTCCCCTTTGCTAATGGCAGCAGGCAGACACACTCATGTGAAGCAAGCTCCTATTTTCTTACTGTTTCCCTCCAAAGTCTCCTCAAATCACCGTTTCTCCTCAAATTGCTGTTTCTCCTCCAATTGCTGTTTCCCCTCCGATTCCCCTCCCTGTTTCCCCGTTCCATGTGAGATGTGAAGCAAGGGCAGCCCAGCCTGTCAGCTGACCTTGGAGTCTCTGTCAGAGCATCACTGCCATCTATGTGATGCCTTGGGAAGGCTGACCTGGAACAGAGACTGGACAGAGCCAGAGAATAAAGCAGATATTTATTAAAAGGCCTTTAGGATACACCTTGGGCAGGACAAGAGCCTGGCCAGGGCTGCACCCAAGGTGGACCCAAAATGGTCACAAAATGGACCCAAAATGGTCACAAAATGGACCCAAAATGGTCACAAAATGGACAAACGGTCACCAGGTCTCACACTTTGATCAGTTTTGGTCCATTTGCATATTGGGGTTTAATTGTCCAATTACAGCTGCAGGTTGTGAGGTTGCATCCTTCTTGTTTTCTCCACTCAGCCACTGTTTTTTATGCTTTTGGGCCTGAAAACTTGGTTTCCAGCAGGAAAAGGATTTGTTTTGTGTCCCTGCTCTGTGCAGAGCTGAGTGACCCTGAATGTGAGCTCAGAGCTGCACCCCTGGGCAGCACAGAACCTGAAAAACATCAAAGCTCAAACTTAAGGCATCACCTGCACACAGCCTGCCTGGGAGGGCGAAATTTGCCCACACAGGCCAGCAATTAACTGCATTTCCCCCCTCTCCCAGACTGCAAAGGGCTGAGTGAGCCGGGCAAGGTGAAGAACATGCGCTTCCAGGTGCAGGTGAACCTGGAGGATTACATCAACGACCGCCAGTACGACTCGCGGGGCCGCTTCAGCGACATCCTGCTGCTGCTGCCGCCCCTGCAGAGCATCACCTGGCAGATGATCGAGCAGGTGCAGTTTGTGAAGCTCTTTGGGGTGGCCAGGATCGACAGCTTGCTGCAGGAGATGCTGCTGGGAGGTAGGAGACTCTCCCGAGGAGGGGCAGCAAGGCTGGGTTGTCTCAGAGCTGTCCACCAGGGCTTTGTGGTTGCTGGTGGGTGTAGGGGAGGAAAGGGAAAGGGTTTTAAGGTGAAAGAGAAAAGGTTTAGGTGGGATATTGGGAAAAAGTTCTTCCTTGTGAGGGTGGGCAGGCCCTGGCACAGGGTGCCCAGAGAAGCTGTGGCTGCCCCTGGGTCCCTGGAAGTGTCCAAGGCCGGGTTGGATGGGGTTTGGAGCAGCCTGGAATAATGTGTGGAATAATATCCCTGCCCATGGCATGGGGTTGACACGAGATGAGCTCCCTTCCAACCAAAACCATTTGATGAATTGTAGCTGGAAGGGTCCTTCTCACTCCAGCCCAATCCCAGAGCCATCCTTTCCAGCCTAGCTCTGGAAATCTGCTGAGATTCACAGCACAGGATCCACTCTGTGATGCAGCACTTGACTCAGGCCTCCGACCCAACTGAGGCAGTTGAAGGAAGACAACACACCTTTTGTTAGAAAGGTGCAAAAGTTATAACTTCATGGGAAGCCTGGATAAGAGCAGCACTTGGGACACACCCCCAGGCAGAAGAGTGCAGCTGGAGAGCAGCTGAAACCCCAGACATCCCAGGGGGCTGTCCCTGCACAGCGAGAGGCTGAGAGCAAAGAGGAAGGAAGCAAAGACGAGCCATTAACCTTCACCCACAGAGGTCTTCCACATCCTCTGGATGAAAAAGATTTAGCCCAGAGCGTCTGGCTTGTCAGGAACTGTGCAAGGAATGATGTCTCTTCCCAATTCCATTCACAGGAACCACTGCTGATCTCCAGTACCAGTCAGCACCTCCCAACCTCAACATGGAACCTCTGCCAGGACACGTCCTGCAAAGCAACATGACCTCTGTGATCCACACTGCTCCAGACCGTATGTCCCCCTTTTTACATTATTTACAGCCCATTTTTACATTATTTACAGCCTGTTTTTACATTAGTTACATCCCATTTTTACATCATTAGCATCAGCCAAGGAGCTGGGTAGCAGATACAGTTAAAAAAACTCAACCAAACAAGTTTATTTATTTGAAAAATGTTTATTTATTTAAAAAGTTTATTTATTTATTTATTTGAAAAAAAAAATAAGTTGCTTTAAGTTTATTGAAGTAAGTTTAAGTTTAGTTAAGTTCTTCAGGTTTATTTGTATGAGTTTAAGTGTTACACTGGAATCAGAGCTCACAGCCCCCCTGGCTGACTCCTTTCCATGATTCCAAAGAGAAGTTAGGATTTTCAATGGTAGCATGACCCAGGAGGGGTTGAGATGTTACTAAAACAACACAAGATTGAAGAAAAGGGCAAGAAATGAAGATTGGGTGTTTCTGTGGATTTGGCAGCACTGGGAGATGCCACAATAGAAGACAGATGGTTATTTATTGCAGGAGTTCCCTGTGGCTGTTGCCAAACAACAGGGCCTGAATACAAGATCATCTTCAATCACCCTGGGCACTGCTGGGGTGTGGGTTAAGGCATTTATTCCCTGTAGGACCATGCTGTTAAATAAAGAACATAGAACAGGAGGTGTAATTTAACAGCCACTGCCATGTAATCACAATGTCCTGTACTCACAGCCTCCCCCCCTCTGCCAGCTACAATCATTTACCTCCCATAGTGTGTTTTGCTGTTTCTCTGCTAGATAAACATTGGCATCATGGATTTTTGGTGGCTTTTATTTCGCTTTTAAGCCCCTTTCCAGCAAAGGAGATTAGAGAAATGCTGTGCTCTGTAAACGAGGTACAGTGGGGCTGCAGGTTGAGCTCCTCTCTGACAAGGAGATGAAGGATTGAAAAGCAGTTGGGGGCATTCCCCAAGTGCAAACTGCTGAGAAAAACTGGTCCATGTCTGCCAGTCCACCCTGTGCCTCACAAACCAGCACAGAAGGACCTGCCAGCATCCCCCAGGCTCCTGCCCCTGGGTTGCTAGGATGGTTTGCTGACTTCTGTTGAACAGCATCCAAGTCCACGTTAATTCTGTTTCTTTTTTCTCTCCCACAGCCTCTCCTGAGACATCCCTCCCATCTCCTTCTGCCAGCACAGGCAGCGAGGACTACAAACTGGGCTCCAGCGCGGGGCCCAGCACCATCGTGCAGCTCCTGCCTCCCACAGTGATGCCCAAGCAGGAGATGCTATAGGGAGAGGAGGAAGGAGGAGCTGGGAGCTCTGTGGGAGCCGTGCTGACAGTGGAAGGGGCCCTTTTCTCTCTGCAGAGGCCAAGCACAGCACCCCCCTGCCTGCACCAGGGACAGCCTGCAGAGGAGCCTCGCCATGGAACCCCCACCTCCAGCACCCCCAGAGCACAAGGACTGGGGTCCATGCCCTCCTCAGTAGGGCCAGGCCTGCCAGCCCAGTGGGGCAGGGTTTTCTCAGAGTGTTTGTGACCATTGCTCAGTGTGTTTGTGACCATTGCTCAGTGTGTTTGTTTGTAACCATTTCTCAGAGTGTTTGTGACCATTGCTCAGAGTGTTTGTGACCATTGCTCAGAGTGTTTGTGACCATTGCTCAGTGTGTTTGTGACCATTTCTCAGTGTGTTTGTTTGTGACCATTGCTCAGTGTGTTTGTGACCATTGCTCAGAGTGTTTGTGACCATTTCTCAGAGTGTTTGTGACCATTGCTCAGAGTGTTTGTGACCATTTCTCAGTGTGTTTGTTTGTGACCATTTCTCAGAGTGTTTGTGACCATTTCTCAGTGTGTTTGTTTGTGACCGTTTCTCAGAGTGTTTGTGACCATTGCTCAGTGTGTTTGTGACCATTGCTCAGAGTGTTTGTGACCATTTCTCAGAGTGTTTGTGACCATTGCTCAGAGTGTTTGTGACCATTTCTCAGAGTGTTTGTGACCATTTCTCAGTGTGTTTGTGACCATTTCTCAGAGTGTTTGTGACCATTGCTCAGAGTGTTTGTGACCATTTCTCAGTGTTTGTGACCATTGCTCAGTGTGTTTGTGACCATTTCTCAGAGTGTTTGTGACCATTGCTCAGAGTGTTTGTGACCATTTCTCAGAGTGTTTGTGACCATTTCTCAGTGTGTTTGTTTGTGACCATTTCTCAGAGTGTTTGTGACCATTGCTCAGTGTGTTTGTGACCATTTCTCAGAGTGTTTGTGACCATTTCTCAGTGTGTTTGTTTGTGACCATTTCTCAGAGTGTTTGTGACCATTTCTCAGTGTGTTTGTTTGTGACCATTTCTCAGTGTGTTTGTGACCATTTCTCAGAGTGTTTGTGACCATTTCTCAGTGTGTTTGTTTGTGACCATTTCTCAGAGTGTTTGTGACCATTGCTCAGAGTGTTTGTGACCATTGCTCAGTGTGTTTGTGACCATTGCTCAGAGTGTTTGTGACCATTTCTCAGAGTGTTTGTGACCATTTCTCAGAGTGTTTGTGACCATTGCTCAGAGTGTTTGTGACCATTTCTCAGTGTGTTTGTGACCATTTCTCAGTGTGTTTGTTTGTGACCATTTCTCAGTGTGTTTGTGACCATTTCTCAGTGTGTTTGTTTGTGACCATTTCTCAGAGTGTTTGTGACCATTGCTCAGAGTGTTTGTGACCATTGCTCAGAGTGTTTGTGACCATTGCTCAGTGTGTTTGTGACCATTGCTCAGAGTGTTTGTGACCATTTCTCAGAGTGTTTGTGACCATTTCTCAGAGTGTTTGTGACCATTGCTCAGAGTGTTTGTGACCATTTCTCAGTGTGTTTGTGACCATTTCTCAGTGTGTTTGTTTGTGACCATTTCTCAGTGTGTTTGTGACCATTTCTCAGTGTGTTTGTTTGTGACCATTTCTCAGTGTGTTTGTTTGTGACCATTTCTCAGTGTGTTTGTGACCATTTCTCAGTGTGTTTGTGACCATTTCTCAGAGTGTTTGTTTGTGACCATTTCTCAGTGTGTTTGTGACCATTTCTCAGAGTGTTTGTTTGTGACCATTTCTCAGTGTGTTTGTGACCATTTCTCAGTGTGTTTGTGATCATTGCTCAGAGTGTTTGTTTGTGACCATTGCTCAGTGTGTTTGTGACCATTGCTCAGTGTGTTTGTTTGTGACCATTTCTCAGAGTGTTTGTGACCATTTCTCAGAGTGTTTGTTTGTGACCATTGCTCAGAGTGTTTGTGACCATTGCTCAGAGTGTTTGTTTGTGACCATTGCTCAGAGTGTTTGTGACCATTTCTCAGTGTGTTTGTTTCTGACCATTTCTCAGAGTGTTTGTGACCATTTCTCAGTGTGTTTGTTTGTGACCATTGCTCGGTGCCAGCGTGACCCTCCCGGAGCCGCTCTCTCCACCAACCCCAGTGCCTTGGGCAGCTCCTGGTAACCCTTCCTGCACACAGCACGGCCTCAGCTGGGATGAGGAGGTCTATTCCCATCACAGATTTCATTAACTGCACTCCCACTTCTCCTGTGAAGCTTTAGGAAAAATAGCATCATAATACTGAGAAGGCCAAGGCCTTATTCCACCCAGAGGGGCCTTGTCCCAACACTTCATGCTGTCCAGTTCTTTTTTGTGAACAGAAATACCAACATTTTGCTGGCTTTCATAATTTCCAGTATATCCAGAGTCCAGTGGATGGACTCTGCCTTGTGAGCACATCTAACAGCAGACAGTAGCAAAGATCTCTGCCTCTCACTGTGCCTCTGGTAAACCCCCAAATCAAGGCTGACTTATCCCAACCCCTGCTTTGTATCTCCTCCAGACTTTCACTGCAAACATTCTTGGAAGAAGCAAATGCCCCAAAATACTTTTTCCCAGTACACAGACATGAGCTTTCTGTAGTTTTGTATTTCTTTGTAATGTCTGCAATGTGGCTCTAAATTAGCCAAGAAAAGGTCTGTGAGCCACTTTTTACAAGAAGGGTTTGTATTTAAAACAAGGCACTTCTGCCTTAATGCAAAATTTAATCAACAAATTGAATAAGCCCAGTGGTGACTACACAGCCTCAGCAGCCTCAAGAATTCCCAAAGTGCTGTCGTTGTGCTACGGAGTTGATTTGAATGGATGGGACCTTCTGAAGAAGGAAATTATCAGATTTCCACAGAACTTGAGCTCATCTGTGCACCAGCCTCTATCAAACAGCCACTGAGGGACCAGGAGTGGCCGTCCTGAGCGCTGGGACACGACAGAATTCCCAGTTCTGACCCTCTGCACACCTTCCCAACCCACCCCTCCCTGCTGATGGCAAACCCGAGCTGGGGGAGCCCAGAGGGGCTTTGGGGAGCACCTGGAGATGCTCAGCTGGAGGAAACACAATCCCAGAGACTGAAAGGGAACTTGGGGAGAGCATTCCCAGCATTGCCATTCTGCAGCACCAGAGAGAGCTGAAAACCATCAGAGAGCAGCTTGAATTTCACCTGGATCAGAATGTTTCATTTTCCTCCTGCCTCTGATGAATTTGATCTGACATTTTATGCTGATAACCCTGATTTGAAACAGCTCTATCTGGAAAGCAGGCTCCACTGCAGGCATTCCTGCTGCATGACAGATGCAACTGTCCTGAGCCAGCATTGCTTCCAGCGCCTCCAGCAGCTCCATTCCATTCCTCTTCCAGACATTAAATGTACATTAATACTCATTAATGGTAAGAAAATAAATCTATGGGGGAAATAAATTCCATATTCTCGTATTTCAGCCAGACAGTTTGCCTTTTTTCTTGAATTCAAAACCAAGTTTCCAGGTTCTCCACTGATTTCTCCAATGCAGCTCTCTATTTTTCATTAAAAACAATCACCTCTGGCTGCAGAGCCTGGCTTTCACTGGATACTGATGGAACTCACAAACTAAGAAGAAAATAAAGTTGTCCATGCACCAGTGGATATCAGACTCAGCCCCCAGTGTTCCACTGGGCTGGTGAAGGTTTGCAGCAAGAACAATTTACTGTATCAAGGCCCAAAACAGAGTTTTGCTGTGAATCTTTCTAGCTCAAACCCCACTCTAAATTAAACCAACATTCTTATGCAAACACAGCTTGGAAGTGACTATTTTCTTGGATTCATGATTTTGTTAACTAAAGAGGTTCAAAGCCATCATTTAATAATATTTCCCTTGTCAGGTGCCAGCTGCTTATCAGGATGGGGCACCTCAGGCAAGAAAACCTTAAATATTTCTGAGTTATCCCTTTCCTTGCCAATTCTATTACTTGGCATCTTTAACACTGAATCTGGGTCCAATATTAACTTTATGCTGCACTATAATGCAAGGAGAAATTGCAGAAATATTTTGGAGGTGCAAAGTTTGGCTCCTGTGATTACGAACAGCCTGCGCTTGCTTTGATGGCTGCTGGATAATTTCCAGGGCTCTGGTTGGGGATGACAAGAGTGAAGTGCAGGACAGGAGCAGATGTGCTACTGGAATACAGGCAGGAAAATTAAAAAGATATTCAGAAAACAAAAAACCGTGACTAAGTGAAAGAAGCAGAATAAAAAATTAACAATCTCATCAATGAAGAAGCACCAACTACATTATAATATGAATTGACCTGTAACCCTGTTCAGAAGAAAAAATAAAATATATACAGAACCTATGCCGGTGCATTTCATTTTAGTGTTATTAACAGACTCCAGAATCATTTTACAGCCCAACTTTTGTATTTCAAAACCCCTTAATCCACTTTCTTTCTCCAAAAGCATTGGACCTGGAGCCAACAGAGAGAAGCAGAACAAATGTAGAAATTTAACATTTCTGCACAGGACAGGCATAAAGAAATCCATAAATGAATTCTTGCCAAGTCTAAGACTTCAGAAAGGATTCCTGGAACAATACTGACATTACCACTAGAAATTAAACAAGAAAATAAAAAGGAAGCTAAATTGGCAGGCTCCATCTGCAGGGACGTCTGTTCCCTTCGGAGGATAAACAAACTCTTCCCTAAAATACACATAAACACAGCCCAGCCTGGCTGCTGTGGCACACAAACACAATCAAATCATTAACCTGCTCCAAAATACCAGCAGCACTGGCACAAAGTCTGTGTTCATGGATTGGGAGCTCTTTTCTTCATAGAAACATCAGAGCAGAGCATGATACAGACCCAGAAAATATCTCAAAGTGTTTTTTTAGAATTATTGCAAAGGGAAAATGAACAGCTTCGAGTCTCTCCATCCTTTCCTGCCATTTGTTCCTCCTCCCCCTTGTTTGGGTGGACACTCCCAACCTGCTGCTCTCCAGGCTCAGGACTGTCTTTGCTCCTGAAGCTGCAGGAAGAGGAAAAATCCAACATTTGCACAGAAAAACCAGAGACTCAAACGTGCATTTATCCCAAATCCCTTGGAAGTGCAAAGGCTGGAGTAACGAGGTAAGTTCTCAGATTGGAAGTGTTTTCCCACTGACCTCAGACAAAGAGGGTGGGAACAAGATGAGCTTTAAGGTCCCTTCCCATGTAAATCATTCCATGGTTCCATAATAAAACAAGCAACTACACCAGAGGATGAAGGGAATGCCCAAGAAGGGCTACAAGTGTAGCTTAAAATTCTTAATAAACTGAGGAGCTTTGGAGCAGTGTCACCTGTTAATTAATATAAATACAAATTAATTACAAATCAAAAGATTCAAGACTATTTCCCTGGAGCTGCTTCAATCTAAATACATGTGAAAAAAAAAAAAAACAAAAACCACTGACATGTAGAGAAGTTAATGAACCAAGACTTCAATTCATTAGTTTATTCTTTTTTACATAAAAAAAAATTACAACGTAAGGATTTGAAAAGCCAAGTAAACCGGATTTCACACGCACACGTTTGCCAAGTCACAGGGTTCAACCACCTGGAGTGCTATTTTCTGATTTTCTCATTGAACAATATACACAGTAAGAGCCTCAGGACAAAGCCAGACACTTTTTTCCCCCCACAATCTTTAAGGTGTGCAGCTGAATCTGCACAGGATTCTGTGGAACTTCCAGCTTCCCCCTCAGTTTTGTTCATTGGACTGCAATTCCAGTGGATTTCCACCTAGGAAATCTCCAGCATTCCACACCACCACCCCCTCTCCCAAGCAAAGTGAAAATATCCCAAGGTATTGCACAGTTTTGTTCACAGGGCCACAGACAAGGAGTGGATCCCTCAGTACCTTCAGCCGTGGAACAGAAACTGCTGGAGCTGGGATCAGGATGCCACCAAGAGATGGAGAAGCAGGGCACTGAGAAAGGAAACAGCTCCTGCAGTGCACAGAGGCTGGAATGCAGGGCTCTGAGCTGCTCGAGGTGGGACACGTCACCAGTGCCACTGGCTGAGCAAAAGCAAGAACAGGACAATTTTAAGGCAAGTCCCAAAACAGGGAGCTATTTACTTTCTAGGCACGATTTCAAGCTATGCATCAAGGCTCCTGCTTTATCCTTTATATGGTCAGTCATTTATAGGTTAACAGTAATACAAAAAAAAAAAAAATAATCTAAATGTCATTTTTAAAGAATCAACTTTTAGCTGGATTTTTATTACTTGCAGCTCGTATTTCATTACTTGCAGATTTATGAACACTTTTTTAGCACTACTGTTGTTTGTCAGGCCCACTTAAAGCAGTTCTAGATCTATATTGCTCTCGTTTCTTCAAAGTAGTTTTGGTTGGAAATGGTTAAGTTCAAAATAACTCGTTCTATTGCAGATGTTTCTACATTTAAGATGTGCTGTACTTGAGAAAGGAGGGAAGTTGCCTCTTTCTCTGTTCAAGGGATCATTAACAGCTTTCCCTCTATGAAAAGTCTGTACAGTAAAAAAGGGGCAGAACAAGACCCTACAGAGTGTTTGCAGTGAATTACCCCCAGTCTGTCACCTCACAGGGCAGGACACTGCTCCCACTCATCCCTGTGCAGCCCACACTCAAATTCCTCTGCAATCAGTGCATGAGGAACTGGAAATGCACATCCCAGGGCAGGATTTGGGCCCCAGCCAGGCTACAAGTGAAAATGGAGCCTTTCCCTAAATGCCAGGACACTGCCAAACACAGGCCATGCTTTAGGGAGCCTGGGAAGACACTGTGGCAGTGCCTCTGTGCTGGGCACCAGCCCTTGGCATCACCTGCACATGAGGAATGTGTGGGCCACAGAGGGACAGCTCTGCTGATCAGGACAAGCTGAAAGAGAAAGGAGAACTGAACAAAGCACAATTCCCTGAAATCTGGACTGAGAAGGCTGCGTCTCACTGGAGATCAACTTCCACCAGAATGCTCCTCCCAATGATTGACAACTGCATCCAAGGACGTAGACTCGTTATAAAAACACACAGGTAATTCCCCAGACGTTTATCAAATAAAAAGGGTTTAACAAAAGAAAAAAAAAAGGGGAAGTAATCTCAGAAAATAAATTACAGTAGCATGACAACATTTGGCTTCTTTAGTGTGACCACGTGCTTTTCCCTCTGGGATCTCCTGCCTGTGAAGATCATGGCAGATCCAGTTCCTGTCTCGGAATTAATGAGATGTCTGTGACAATAAACGTAGAAAACTCTGCTTGCTACAAGCAAATGTCTGATATCAGTTTCACCTGGTCACAGATTATATGTAGACAGCCTTCTCTGGCCCCAAAATAAATACTATATAGGATTCTTGCAAGTTCCAGCATCTTTAGACTCAAACAGAAAACTCAGGTCCTCCTTTCTTTCCTCGCAGCAGAAGTCGCCTGATCCGAAATCCTGCGAAGGGGTTGATCCACAGCAGGGAGGGCTGGCCCCCAAAAACAGATTTCATCCCTTCCCAGCGGAGCCTGCGCTCCCACGTTGGCTTTTCACTCTTCAGTCTTTCAATCTCCTGCAAATAAACACAGGCAGGGGTGCACTGCTAAGTCCAAGGTTTAGTTTAATCTAATGGTGCCTATAAAAACTGGGTTTTTATTGTGTTGTTTTATTGTGTTGTTTTATTGTGTTGTTTTATTGTGCTGTTCCTCAGCTGATTCAGTTTCTTACTGTTATTTATTAAGTATTAAGGAAGAAGTTAGAAATTGGTTTAGCCCTGTGGATACAGGGCAGAAGATTTAGAAACTTAAATACGCACAAAAAGGTTGATCTACCTCTATCTCTTTCCCCCTCGAGCTAAAAGACAAAAATGCCAAGAAGGCTGATGGATCCACGTGCAATTTCCTACACTACAAGCTGTTTACTCAGTTAATGAAAGCAGACAATAAGGCTCCTGCTCCACAATTACTGGAGGCAGGATTACTCTCCCAAGTGCATTATTTTGATGGTCATTTCTTCTGCTTCCCACTAATGAAGGCTCAGTATTTACCAGTTGTTTTGCACTTACTCCTCAGTACAGAAATACACTTTTAAACGTGGGAAAATGTTGAACAGTCACAGGATTCAACTTCCTTCTGTTTCCAGATGACTGTTCTCTCAAGATGGGACACTGCAGATCCAAGGACAAGGGAGCCAATGGCCCAAACTCTGTTTTATCCTCTGATAAAATGTATCAAAGTGAGGTGAGAGACAGTGATTTTCAGTGTAAACTTGAGAAAAGCAGACACTTCCCCTGGCACCCAGCAGGAATTTGTGCCAGCTTAGAAGGGAAAGTCAAACCTCAAGTCAGAAGTTTTGCATTCTTTGTCATTTAAAACCAAATTACAAAATGTCAGAAAAGCAAATAGTGGAAGAGCTTCTGTTAGAAAGCAACCCCCTGCAAACCATTCCAATCCTCCCAACTGTCAAAAATAAAAATGAACTATTGAAGTCTTGCAGCTTTCTCCAAAAAAAAGAGCCTCTCCCCATGCAAATAAACCCACATCTAATCACGTCTTCCCAGAATAAATTTTACAGAATACAAAACAAGTCAAGGTTTTTACCGTTTCATCGTTGCATATTGAGTGGATTTGGGTGCCAAACATGACTGCAGTGAAAGTGAGAAACAGAAAACCCTCAAGGCACAAGAAGATCATCAGGATCACAGTTACAGGTGGGGAGAAGTCACTGCACTCTGTGAAAATGAGACATGGAGTTACCAAAAAAACCCAACAGCAAATTATAGAGCATGTCCTACTCGCCTGGCACTTGGAATAGTATTTCACATTTAAAACAAACTTCTGATTTGCAGCAGCTTTATCTGCTGATCAAGAAAATAAAGAATTTTATGGAAGCAACACTTCTGGCTTCCTATAAAGCACATGATAACTATTTCTGCAATCCTGCCTTGGGATTCCAAGGCTATAAATAAATGTTTGCACATGAGGTGAGTGAAGAACCCAGAATTGCACATGAGAGAGCAGCTTGGAGCTTCCTGCATGACAGATGCTTTAAAAACCACCCCTGACTCACTAATACAGATGTTCCACTTGGCTGTGATTGCTTTATTACTCTTTTTTTTTTTTCTTTTACACCAAGTAAGCAGGTTCTGTCTCACACTTACATCTCTGCAGAGCCTCTGATCACCTGATTAACTCAATTATATTTAAACAGGGATAGTGTACAGGAGGGTGAATGTTTCAAGTAAAAAAGCTCTAAGATTCCATCCATTTAATGAAATACTCAGAAAAAAACCAAAAATCACATGGATTTCCCTGTTGCTTCATATACCAAAAAAAACCACATCAACCATCTGCCAAAAGCACAAGACCAGAATGAGCTCTGGCACACTGGAATATTGAGATATACAAGCCAGAAGCCTAAATAAAAAAAAAAAAACTGGGATGGTTTAGGGGATTTCTTTTCTGCAGGAGCCCCACAGCTGACTCCAGTAATGGAAAGAGGGAGAAATCTGTTTAAATTTCAGGTGTCATTCCCAGAACTGAGGTGGAGCACACAAAGCCCAAATTTAGGTGATGTAGTGCTGAGGTGGTTGAGGACCAGCTCAGTTTCCTTCCTACTACAGAGGTAGTAAATTACTACAGTGTGTAAAGGGAGTGAGAATGCCCCTGACTGCCACAGCCCTTCCAGGGAATGACTGAAGGAAAGGGGGCAAGAAAAACCCCCAGGAAGACAAAGGAGAGTGATGGATAAACAGATCTGAAATGTTTTAAGGGTATCCCTTAAAGATGGGACTAAACTAGGAATGCTATGACTTTTCCCTAATATCTGCTAGATTATGATAATGAAAATTAAGTATTTATTTATTTGCTCACCAGTCCACTGCCCTCGGACACAGGAGAAGAACTGAAATCCACAGAGTACAAGAGCATGAGCTGAAATTAGGGCTATGTACATCTGCAAACAAGAGACAGCATCACTTCACTCACTGCCACTACATAAAACACAGCAAAAACAAGGAACTTGGAAACAACAGCACAAAATTAAAATGAATATGGGCAGAAACACCTTGCATAGAAGGAAAAAAAACCCACCCAACCAAACAACACAATCATGTCCTAAAGCCATTACTCACTGAGCACAACACAAACTGTTATAATCAAGGTAGACTCAGACTAAAATCAAGCTGCTGTTGCTGCTCACTTACCGTAAACAGAACAAAAAATCTCTGATTTTTCTCCCCCACACAATTATTCACCCACGGGCAGTGGTGATCCATCTTTCGGATGCATCGCTTGCAAATGCTGGAAGAAAGGACAAGAGGCTTCTGCTGAGAAATTGTATTTTAAATGTAGAAACACAGGCAGCCAGTGGTTGGAGGATGACGTGCTGAAATACTGCTTGACAAACTGCAGACAGGGATTTTATCTGCATTTCTTTAAAGAAACTGTTTGCTCCCTCTCACAACTCAGCTTTTGGTTGCTCCAAAATGGACTGTATACATAAAATACTCCTCATGATAAAACACAATCACTGTGTAGCCAAACAAACAATCAGGCAAATCCAGAACTTCAGACACCTTCAGAACAGGCAAAGCTTCAGCTCTCTCTACATTCAGCATTCATAAAACCCTTTCCCTTCTGGAGAAGGTTTTTAGATAATGTAAATATTTCACATTTACAGGCTTTCAAGTTGTAAATTTTGCTTGTGGATAAGAAGAGACTCAAGAAATTCACAAGAGAGAAATTGTCACCCTTGAGGTCTCAACCTGCCATAGAATTCTAAAGTTATGCAATCAAAATCTCAGCTAAAGCACAACTTACAGTATCAAACCTCACTTCCTCAACAGAAAACAAATATTGAAACTATAACCAGCACTTGTCGAGTGGCTATTTGTTCACAACTTCTTGAACACTCCTGTTCTTTGCTGGTTCATTTGGTTCCTGCCCAGTTTTGAGTCAAGGCTATGTCCACAGAAATCAAACAGTCCAATAACTCCATTTTACATCTGCCATACAGCAGCAGAGGCTCAGTTCTGCAGCCAAATATGAAGAATTACACACGAAAAAAACAACAGTTGCAACATCTGTTGTAGTTCTCCATAAATCAATGGCTTAAGCAATGCTGATATTCCATTTTCCCAGCTTTGTACTTACAACAGTCACACACTCAGTGCCCCAGATCTTCCCACAGAATACCCAGAATATTAAACATTTTCACTTCAGCAGTCACCAAGCCAAATAAGCCTAAAAAATGCAGGCACTCTTACTCAAACCCCTTTGTTTTTAGCACAGGCTGATTTTATGTGTGCTGTCTACAAGTGCTGTGGTGACAAACCACGAAGCAAAGCTGGGTGACTGTCACTGGAGAGACAAAAGAGGGAGGTGTGGGGGGAAATCAGTGCTCTGAGGCAGAAAATAATTTTTAAGTCATCACATTTGTATGATTCTAAGGTAATTCAGCATGGGGCAGAACACACCACTGTGCAGGTTATGGGGAAGTATCCCAAAAGAAGCTGCTCCTGCTCTGAGCTATCAAAACTCAGCCCCTACATTCCCCCTGCCTCTTGTTTTATGGACATTGAAGAGAATTCATCCTCTGCTACAAATGACTTTTGAAATACAAGTGAAAATCCCAGCACCAGATGAACACCTCAGCCACCCTCTGGTGCAGGAAAACTGGGTATCACCTGAGCAGAGACATTCAGGAGGCTCCTCAAATGACTTTCCTTGCTGCCTGCAAGTTCAGCCTCTCATTTCCCTGAGTACCACAAGCAGACAAGGCTCCTGATGTGCCACAGAACCCATGCCAGCACTCTAAAACCAGTATGAATGTGAAGTTCTGAGTAAAATCCTGCCCAGGCTCAATCGAGCTGAATGCTGGAGGATGTGAGGTGGGCAGGACTTGCTTCTGCCCATTCAGAATTTCTCACAAGAGCTCAGGTATCTGGAACCCTGCCTTCATTCCTGATCTCCCACCAACAACCTCACAGCAAGGCTTCAAGCAGTGGTTCTGCCCTCTTCCTACCCCATCCCTTGTATTTTATTCCTTTTAATGCAGCAGGAGTTTGGGGAAATCCCTCCCTCAGCTGCACCCTGGGTTGTTCACAAGAGAGAAGCAAACAGAACAAGCACCTGTGGATGGAGGAAAGTCTCTCCTCCAGCCTGGAATTGCTGCTCCATGAACTCAGGCAGGTGCAGTTACAGCTCTGAATGCCAAAATAACATTCAGAAAGACACAGCTAAAGACTCAAGAGAAATGGGTGTGGGTAACAGATATTCCCTGGGAGCCTGGTGGAAACATCTCAGTGACTTAATTCAGAGTAACAGCTCCCCACACACAAACACAGGCACTCAGAACAGGCAGAAATGATGACAGCTGTGCTCCTTCAGTGAAAATGAAATCTCATTCACTCAGGATAGGGCTCTTCCCTGTGCTGAAAATGTTAACTGCTCACTAAAACATCACTTTGATGTATTTCAGAGATGCTTAGCTGTAAATAAAGGGTTCTTGCTCTTTCCCCCATCACTAATGTGTGTTATGAAATTATTTTTCTTCCTTAAAAGAACTTCTCTTGCAGTGTTGCACAACCATTTTTGTAACTACATCCTAAGAGTCTCTTCTGTTAATAATTTACTACTCAAAACATGCACTGTGGCTCTGAGTGTAAGTATTTCCCAACAGCAACCAACTTCAATTTCCATTTTCAAGTCTCTTCTATCAGCAAATTGCCACTTTGAATGCTTGGGACTAGACCATCCTTTTAATGTCCTTGGAATGGGTTTGCAAACCAATAAAAAAAATTGGCAGCATAATCAAACAAACCCTTTTTCTATTGGGCAAACTCCTGCAGGGATAAATCGAAGGCAAAGAATCAGATTAACAGAAACAAAGACAATTAAACCAGAAATCCAACTGCTGAGAAAAACACGACAGCAGCCTCACAAAAGGTCACCACAACACTTTCAGGCTCTGGCTTTCTCTTTCAGAGGTTCTGTGGAGCCAGGGATGCATTGAGCAAGCCCCAAAATGCCTCCTTTACCCTTAGGTAAAACATGACAGAATATTTGACCAAGAATTAAAACAATTCCTAAGACACACAAAGCTGGATCTCTAAACAGGTGCTTGGGGAAATGAAAACCCTTTGAAAATATCAGGTATTTCCTTTTTCACAGACGTTATCCATTCCTTCTCTGCTTTAACAATAAATGCTGCTCAAATCCTTGCTATAAAGAAGGTATTTGAGCTCCAGGATCTCTGATACTGCAGCTCTTTTTCTGTCATATGGAGTTCAACAGATGATGCTTTCATTTAGGGCTCCTTCCAAATTAGCAAATCCTACCAGGACCAAAGAGGTGGCAAATGCTTTCCATAGATACCTGCAAGGTCTCTGCAGGAATCAGCCTGAACATGGGATGAGAAAATGAGTGGGATCCAGCCCATGCTCAGTGAGGTGTCCCCCAGTGCAGCCCATGGACACAGAGCCAGGCCATGTGAACACTGCACAGCTCTCCTGGATCCCCAGGGATTTCCAGCTCCCCTGCAGCCCCAGGAGCAGCTGTGCTGCCTCCAGCCCCAGCCATCCCCCAGTGCACACTCTGCAGCTGATCAAGCAGCAGCAGCAGCAGCATCCCTGCACAGCAAGGCAGCCCTGGGACCTGCACCTGAGCACAGCCAGCCCTAACCACGCACACACGAACTGCAGATAATTCCATACTCGCCTGTTTATCCATGGAACTTCTCCCTTCACACTCCAGAGACAAAATCCCACTCACTGAGCTGAGAGAGAACAGGAGCTCCGTGCCAAGGCTGAGTATTTATAATGGGAGCAGCTTCTCAGCCGTAGCATTTGCACTGAGCACTGACACACACAAGGCTTTTAATTCAGAACCCACAAAGCTCCAGAACCATCTCAGAGTCCTGACAAGACTCTGCTCTGCTCTTTTGACAGGCACCAACTCAGAGACTTCAATTTAATACTTCTCACAATTCAACACACATCACTCCCCACACCTAGAGAGCCACCAGGAGCATTTGCATCTTTATGTAAGCCCTGATTATGCAGGCACAGCTATTTTCAACTGGCACACAGTAAACACTACAAAAACACTTCCACAGTGCCTGAAAGCTCCAAAGACTGAGAATTAAAAATATACATTTACTATCTCTTCCAGAGCGTGTTTAGTTCAAATGATCATCACTTCTGTCCTTATTCGAACGGATTTTCAGTAAGTAGAAGTGCATTTAACTAATTCTTCATGCAACTTTGGGAAAATAACCTGCCAGTTCACATATAATTTCAAATGCACTGCAAAGAAGAGATGACACAAAGTAATCATTTAAAACGACTCTAAATTTTGTTAATTTAAGACTGCAGGAGTCATTTCTTAGATCAGCTCCTCTCAGAAATTTCTTTGAGATTCTTTTCTTTGCCCTGCATTACACACAGCACAGCACAATAACTGGAATTATGTACAAGAAAAGATATTCACAGATCAAAATTACTTAAGACACCAGAGCACAGTTATTTTTGTAAAATCTTTTGAGTCTCTTACTTCTCTCCCCTCATCCACAGTCATTTTTGGCCACAGTACTCTACACTGATAGAATACTCTGCAATGTAGGAATGTGAAAGTTTAGTGAACACCAAAAGAAATTTGTGGGGGAAAAAAAAAAAAAGAACAAATATCAGGAATGTTATTTCATGCCTCCAAATGCAGAACTCTTGAAGGAACTCTGGCATACCTGCAGTGGTGTGCACGCTCAGGTTTGATACTACAGCACTTGGGACATTTGTAGATCACTTCTCCTGGTTTCAGTTGCAAATTATCCATGTATTCTTTAGTGGCATTTCCTTTGGGCACAGCCCCCTGAAATCATTTCAATTAGAGGAGAGAAAGCTTCTTAAATGGCATGAGAGCATTTAAAAACACATTTCATAGACTTTATACCAGTAACCTCAGGATAATTGCTGAAATAAGTTCATTTATTCAAAGCCAGTCTGCTATACACCAGAATCAATTCCAAATGAATAAATTACCTCTGCTTGACCTCAAATTCAGCTTTAATTCAGCAAGACTCATCTCTAGCCAAGTATTAGCTTAATTCTCATAGAATATCTTGCCACCAGCCCACAGAAATGAAGAGGGGCTGCACATCTTACCCTGCAGATACAAGCATTGCTCATCACTTGCTGAGGAGTTACCCTGAGTATTTGTTGTGGCATTTTATTAAAGGGCCAAGCCGTCCACAAAAGTTAAATCAGCAACTACTTGAAAGATGTTATTTCAATTCTCTGAAGCCAAGGTTTAACCACCTGCCCCAAATATTTGAGAACTGGCATCCTTTTTTCCTAAAAACCTTTAGCTTGGACACTGTAACCAGGACCAGCAGTGGCTTCTTTACTATTCTTTATTGTGCAGCTTCATGGTAAAGAGTTGAAGGAACTGATTCAAAAGAAAAATAATTGATTGGGAAAAGAAATTCACTTTTAGTGATTAGTTCTCTGATCCGATTATCACAGTGCTGCATCAACCTCCTGAGTTCAGGATCCACATTTGGATTAGCAAGGAGAAAATAATGGACAGCATCACTATCACCCCACTCATTTATGGAGGCAAAGTCTTATCAGTGAGGGGAAGTGATTGTGAAATAAACTGGGATGTGACAGCCAAGAGCAGTGGCCTTTCTGTACCAACTGCTCCAGGTCAGCACTTCCTTCACACAGGGAGAGCCTTCTCCGGGTCAGCCTAAGCCAATTGCAACATTCTACAATTAATTCTCATTCAAAAAATCCCCCTGGCAACATCAGCACTTGCACTGACACCTCAAGAAGTTCTGGGACAGAATTAAGAAGCCAGCAGGAATTCAGATTGCACTGCCAAAATCACCCCTCTGCTCAGGCAGGGAGTTTTTGTTACCTGTGGCCTGGGATAATAAATTTGTGTTTGTGTTGGCCAAGACACAGCCCAAGTCCTGTCCCAGGTGAGCTCTTTTGGCTGAGTGCTGCTTCAAACCTGAACTGGTGCTCACAGGGGTACAGAGAGACTTCCTGAAACACTCATGGTGTACTCTTGAGGTGTATTTTGCAATCTGAATGTTCTTACTCAATATTTGGTGTAAACATCTCACATTCCCCTGTTCACCTGCCACGAGGATGAGAACCTCAGACCATGCTTTCAAGCATTTTGCTGACAAAAATATGCTCTATCTCAAAAACACCTTTCACAGTCACAGCCAGTCACCAAAAATCTACTTTTATAGTTACGAGAGTAAATTTAATTCACATTAGTTTTGAGGCAGTTCATTCCTTTCTTCCTTTCATCTTAGTTTCTATCACACAGTTGTGTCTTCCATTCTGGGAGTCAGCAGGAAAGGAACAGAGGAAAAAAGCAGTGACTCATCTCAGTTTGGATCATTTTACCCATAAAAGACAACACAGGTCTAGAGAGACACCCTGTTTTACCAGCTCATATTTTTTAAGCAATAAATCCTTAAACCATTAACTCTCCTAGCTGTCACAGTTTGCAGAAGTTGTGATATTTCATCACTGGGTGTGGGCAGAAGTCAATCAAAGACCTAGAAAATCATTAACTACAACACCCTGCTGGGTTTTTGAACACTCCCATAACTTCTCTATACACTGGTGCTGGAGAAAAATCTCCATTTTTCTCCAAAAATCTGGAGAAAATAGATGTTTTTCCCCTCACTCCACTTTTCCCCAGATTTATTCCCTAAAAATAGTAATAGAGTTCTAGTAAAAAATCAACTATTTCATCTCTTGAAATCTTGAAGAGTAGAAGTTCTAAGAAATGAGCACTTTCAAGACCTCTTACACCTACACTGCTTCAATGTGTGCTCAGCTTAAATTTCCCTTCCCTCTGACTCCAAATATTTAAAGACAAAACTGCAGGGATCACATGGGACAGTGCTTTTTCCATTATGCCAAGTGTGCCTGAGGTTTTGCAGCACATCCACCTCTGAAAGTCCTTCCACGTGCCACAAATGGAAGAAGCATTTCAAGAGATGCAACAGGACGAATGCACAAATTCTGAAAACAAATCTGATAAAAAAAAAAGTATGGAAAATGAGGACAGAGAAAACTTTATAAGCTTCTTCAGGACCTGGAGTAATATTTTACTGGTTTTTCGTGAGCACATCCACCTCTAAAAGTTCTTCCACGTGCCACAAATGGAAGAAGCATTTCAAGAGACGCAACAGGACAAAGGCACAAATTCTGAAAACATATCTGATAAAAAAAAATATGGAAAATGAGGACAGAGAAAACTTTATAAGCTTCTTCAGGACCTGGAGTAATATTTCACTGGTTTTTCGTGAGTCTAACACTTTTATAAATTTTATATTGGCTGTTCCTTCACGGTTTCATTAATGGAATAACAGAAACACAGGTATCATCAAAACCTTGAGGCTTTTGACCCTAACATGAGGATTTTGACTCTAACACCGCTTTTCCCAGCAGGAGAAGACCTGGTATCACTCCTCCAAACTTCTGTGGAGATGGAGTGGACAATCCAATGCCCCCTTGGACACTTGAACTCTTGGATACTTACTGGATCAGTCAGCATAGTCCTCAGATGCGACGACAGAGCCAGCACCGCCAAGCAGTTAAAGAGAACCCCGTTGATCACCGAGTACCAAAAGTCTTTGGAAGGCAGCAACATGACAAAAGTCACCACGAAGTCTGCATAGACCACCAGGAGCCAGGTCATGACGGCACAGACCATGCCGCAGCCATCCCGGATGAACCAGACCCTCTCGGCCATGTCGGCCTCCGAGGAGGAGGAGGAGGAGGGGGAGGAGTCGTAGGTGTCATTGTCGGCCAGGAGCGGGTGGTGCTCGACATCGCGGAAACGGTGCCCTGATGACTGCATGGTTTGCTGGCCTCGCCCTGCAGGGACACACACGCCACCAGCAGCAGCAGCAGCAGCATGCATTATTAATTATTAATGAGGGAACAGAAGACAGGTGGCTCTGGGTTTTCGTTTCTGGGAGCTAAAGCATGTTCGAGTTCAAAACGGACCTGGGGTTCTTCTGATTGACACCTGAGTAATTCTGTGACTGCATCAAGATGAGTATGAAAGAAGAGGGGACACATTTTAAGGTTTTGTTTTTAGGGTGTTTTTAATTGCTTTTTTAGGGGTTTTTGTTGTTGTTTTGGGGTTTTTTTTTAGGTTTTCAGTTTTTATTTCTTATTATTTTACTCTAATGGCATTGGTAATAAATTAAGCTGATTTCCCCAGGTGACAATAATTGCTGAGTGATCTCTCCTGCTCTTATCTCAACCCACAAGCCCTTTTTTAAATATTTTCTCTCCCCTCTCCAGCTGAGGGCAGACACAAACCAGCTTTGGTGGGTGTCCAGCCAGGGTTAACCCACCACTAACATGCAACTTCAATGCCTGACAACAGGATTTTAGACTGCTTTCATTTCCATCATGCTGTGCTCATAAACCACTCCTCCCCTTCTGTTAAAAACTCAACTCTCTTTTATCTCAAACTAAAATGGCAAAGTCTTCATTAAATTACAGCTCATGTCTCTCTGAAAACAGCAAATTATGGCACCAGGCTGTTGAGTTTTTATTCTGCTGCAGCAAGCAAGGGAAGAGTAGAAAGGAAAACCAGGATGGAAATAAAGCTGTTCTAATACATTGCTCACAACAAACAACACAGCAAGTTTGAAAAATTCGTTGACAAAAATGTTATTGTTTTGAAAAACCACAAGCCTGTTACAAAGATATACTGGATAACTTATAAAATGATCTCAGATCAGCCCAAACTTAAGGGATACAAATGGTTTTGGTTAAATTAACATGGCAACAGATTACATGAATCAGATTTTCAAAGAACACATTAATTAATTTAATTTCATGAAAACTCTTTTAGGGCTTTGTCGTCCTTCCAACGTGGAGCAAAAAACCAGACTCGAAGCCGTAACAGTTCTCATGAAAACAGAATTATTTCCCAGACATCTCTCCCAAGGAAAGATAGGGAATGGCAGAACTGAAGTGCTATCAACAAACAGGAGACAAATTAAAGCTTAAACATGAGGCCTCAAGAATATCCTGCTGCTTTAAAAGTATACTGTGTCCTAAAAATCATATTGATTCCTGCTCTTAAAGGCCATGTCTGAGAGAAACCTGAAAGCATTTCTATTGATTTATGACAGGCACACAGAGGTCTCCCTTTTCCCCCCTTTATTAATGGCAGCCTGTGCACGACTGTAGGGATTATGGAATTGCAATTTCCATCCCAAGACCTTGAATATGGGATCACTTTGTCCCTCCAGAAAGGTGCAAGTGACCATTACCAGGTGAGGACACTGGCACTGACACGGTTTTTGACAAAGCTGTGTTTGTCTAAACCCTTTAAAAACTCTTTATCAGGAAGCAGAATAACACGTTCTTCCCAGGAAACCCTTCTGATCCCTTCAGCTTTGATGTCAGAACCAGGCAGGAGCAGTCCAAGAAACCAGAAATGGAAATAAATACATGCAGATGCAGCAGGGAGATGTGAGAGCAACTGCAAAAATAGCTGGGAAGCTCCCAGGACACTGTGAGGTGTCTGAAGGACACATTCTCTGCTTGTGGAACAGAACAAACTGAAATTCAGCTCTGCTGCTTGGATCTATTACAATTTCTAGGAGTTAAGTTGTATTTTCTGTTCACACGTTGGGGGTTTTTTTGGACAAAATTCCTCTCTCTCACCAGAATGCAGCTGCTAAGCCAAGGATGAAGATGTCATACACTAGAAAATTACCTTAGGAAAGAATGAATTTTCTCTCCTTAAAAGTAATTAAAGCTTAATTTAACCTAAATAAGGCCCTCTTTTCACCCAGTTCAAATTACCCTGACCTTCCTCAATGTTCACAGTTAAAACTACAATCTCTGCCAATTAAGTCCAATAGCACTTTGGGATATCACCACCCCCTGTGGTCAAGACAATTTAAGTTTCATTAAAATACATAATTAGCAGCTGGAACACGAAGATCATGTAAATAACCATGCAAATCAGCTATTACTTAATCAAAAAAACGGCTTCTAAAACTTTTAAGGAATGATTTAAGTATGGAATGGCACAGAATTACTGCATTCATTTTGCTTAAATGTCTTCAAGTCAACCAGAAAAAAATTTAGCGCAATTAAAGAAATCCAAAACAAAACAAATACCTCAAAAAACGTTTTGTATGTTATTCTGACATCCTGTCCTGCCTTTGGGTTATCCCTGGTTATTCACATAGTCATGTCTGGTGTGATCTGAAAAAGACATCATCAACAAACTGATTAGCAAAGCTGCATCAGGAAAAGACTGTTAAATACAAATAATACACATCAATAGTAGCACTCTGAAACACGCTGCACGGAGCTACAATGAAAAAGTTCGTGGTTTATTTAGCAGACCAGGTACTTGAAAGCTTGACATTTTTAGCTGTTAACTTTTGGAAATCACCACATGGCACTTGGAGCAGGATTGCAGCACAGAATCTTGCATTACATTTCTATTTGGGGAAGGGAACAGAAGAGGTGTGGGCCTGAATTGCTGTCTGATTAAAGCTGCCTAAAGAAGTACCTAGGGTTTTCTTCCTCGTTGGTTTTATTCTCTGTTTATTTGAAATAAATTTTGTGACGTGGAAATCACTCTTATTTGCAAGGTTAACTTAATATATTTTGAGAGTAACATGAAGATTCTGACATTTAAGAGCTACAGTAAATACAAAGTCACTTTCTTGAAAAGCTTCTGAAAGCAGCTTGTTAGAAACAGATACTCCAAATACAACATCCCTGTTGGTAGAGTTCTTCAGAACTCATTTTCAAATTTTCCCAGTTCAAGAGGAACTGAAAAGGAGAAGTCTCTTAACTCATTTAAACAAACTCAAACATTCTACTGGAAGACTAAATGGTAATGCAAATGTTTATTATGAACATATCAGAATTAGTGAATAGATTGGGTTGGAAGAGACCTTTAAATGTCACTTAGTGCCACCCCCTGCCATGGGCAGGGACACCTCCCACTATCCCAGGTTGCTCCAAACCTCCATCCAACCTGAGCTTGGACATTTCCAGGGAAGAGGCATCCACAGATTCTCTGTGCCAGAGCTTCACCACCCTCATTGTGAAAAACTTCTGATATCAAATCCCAACTGCCCCTCTTTTAGTTTAAAACCACCCCCCCTTAATCTTCTGTACCACTGCAGGAAGCTGTGATTGCTTCGTGGTTTGCTTTACAAACAAGCTCTCAGACTCTTCCTAAAACCTCACAATATTGTGAAATGCACCCCCATTAAGTTGTCACTGACATGGCACTTGGTGGCAGCCGAGCAGAGACACAGGTAGAGTGTCTCACACTGATGTGCAGTGTCACCCAGGCGTTTGGAGCTGGGGGTGACAGCTGATGGAGCACGACACACTCGGCCTCCGCAGGTGAAATATTCCGCTCGGAGTCATCAGCTGCTCACGGGGAGTTCACTGATGAGACAGGGACATGGTTTGTTCAGTCAGCCCCCAATCCCAACTGCAATCCTGTGCAAAGTCTGTGTTTATCACAGCCTCGCCAGTGACTGCTTTATGGGCAAGTGTCCCCTCAGATCAGCTTTGCAGGAATAATGGATTTAGGCATTCTCACGGGATTTGCCCCATCCTTCTCCTCTCCAGCTGCCCCCACCTTGGTCCCTCTGAGGGAAGAGGATCAATGTTGGAAAGCTCTTCTTTTATGAAGAGCTCAGATCCCCACTGATGAAGCTCACAGCTTCCCTCCACTCTTCATTTATTTGCTTCAATGCCTGTCCTAACCAAATTTACTCTTTGTTGCATACTTAAGAGTACGAAAGGTCAAAGCATTACACTTCAACCTCTGATGCACCAAGCAACAGTTTTTAATTTGACCTTTTACAAATCTTTATCTGGCACCAGAAGATAACCCCAAATTAGTCAATGCTTCATGCCCAATGTTATGTTTGCACACGTGGTTATATTAAACCTGACCCAATCCAGTTCCACTCTTAGGGGTTATTTGAAATTCTCAGGTTGGGAATATTTCACCTGACCTGCACCTCACTGCTACTGAAACTCAAGCCTGAAATGCAGATATACTTCTAGAATAAAAAAAAAACAAAACAACCCAAACAACTTTTGAAGAAGTTACATTATAAATTCATGATCACCAGAAAGATAGCCTGGTAAAATGACTGATTTTAGTGGAAGTTGATCACCTTATTACATATGTCTTTTTTCAAACTTAAGAAGAATTTAGTTTAGATGTACAGAACGAATTCCTCCCTGTGAGGGTGGTGAGGCCCGGCACAGGCTGCCCAGAAAAGCTGTGGCTGCCCCATCCCTGGAACTGTTCAAGGCCAGGCTGGATGGAGCTCTGAGCAATCCTATCTGGCTGAAGATGTTCCCACAAGAGGTGGGCACAAGATCATCTTTAAGGTCCCCTCCAACCCAAACCACTTCTATGATTTATGCCAGTAATATCTTCAAAAACATCCTCAAAACCCAGAAATGAGAACTCATGGTAAAAGAAGTTATTAAAAATGCAAGAAAACACCCTAATGTGCGTATTCAGAACACACATTTGTACGAAGTATTGTACAAAGCTTTGTAAGCTTTGCTATCAGACATGGAACAGATTTGTGATACCAAATCACTCTTCCATAAGCACAAAGTAACACCTGAGATGTTCAGCAGGATAACTTTTCAATAACGCGTTTTTTCACCCTGAGATGTGAAAGTCAAATATATTACACATGACTTTGCTGCCCAGCAAGGAACCAAACACACTGTCTGATCCACCAAGAGTTCACTGGGGTACAGCAGCAAGGACAAAACACTCCTGGATTAAACAACCTTCACTTGAGAAGGACACGAACACAATCTCTGGCTGGGCTTTGATTTCTGCCTCTTCTGGAGCAGGGCCACAGGCTCAAATTCAGATTAGACTCCACAAGGCTGCAAGCTCACACCAATACCAACACTGGCATGTGAAAGCTGAAAGTTTCACCTCTGTGCCAACAGCAATGGCACGAATCACATCCTACTTAATAAATTTTTTATTTCTGATTTTTGCATTCATCAGTGCACAAACTATGCTTACACTCAGTTGAAGAGAGCCCAGGTATCACGTACAGTGATTGCTGTGTGATATCAAGCTGGCAAGGACATTTTCATGTCAGCTATTATATCCACATCCATGTCCATGTGATTCTTCCTCCCAGGTTCCAAAAACTAATGCTCTTGGTCAAACCAGTCTCACTGGCAACTTCCAATATTCATTAGAAGAATGTTCAAGCCTTTGTTTCAATTGTTCCTCATATCAGACACTTAAATCCTCACATTTCCTCCATGTTCAGCCATTCAACCACTGCAAAATTCCATCAATTCACTTTCCCTAAAAGTTCTCTGTCCTCGTAAAAGGCATAAAAAAAGAAATCCTTCAGATCTGTATGATACAAAATACACTATGCTAAAGGAAAACCAAGAAGCTTTAGAGAGATAAAAGTATTACCAATTCTTTTCAGCCACAGAGAGATCTCAGCTATTTAACTCAAATCTCAAACCACTAAAATTTCACATCAGTTTCATCTCCTAATGAACCAGCACGGCTCCTTTTTATCTGTAAATTTTCAAAGTCAGAGAGCATTCACTTCAAAAGAGCTAATTTGAGTCTGTTAATGTGAACAGTCACGGCGACTTCAACCTAATTATGTCTCCAGCAAAGCAAACAGTTACATCACTGTAATTCTGCATCCTGATACCATCACAGGAGTGGGATATTCAGCACAAAAAGTAGCCAGTGATTTCCCAATCCCTTTTTTTTTATTTCACGGCACAGATCACACACACACGCTGTGCTGCACGCACCCACCCTCTCGTTTGAGAGCTATTTGCATTCCCACTTCCTGCAAGCGCTGCTCTCCCCTCCTGGAAACGAGGAAAATCAGAACGACAAAAACCAGGGAAACCCCCCCGGAGCAAGCCCCAGGGCACGGCCGGGAAGGTGGGAGCCGAACGGGAGCTGCTCGCTGCCCTTCCAGCCTCCCACGGCGGCAGCTCGGCTTCCACAGCACCCGCGCCGGGCACAGAGACACGTCCGGGCGGATAAAAACGGATAATTTTTAATTTTCTGGGGGAGCGTAAACAACGCGGAAAGCGACAGCAGAGGCGGAAACACCCCACGGACTGCGCCCGAAGAGCAGCCCAGCGCTCAGCCCGGCCTGAGGCGGCTCATCCCCGCTAACCTTCCCCGCTCGCCCTTCCCGGGGCCACCGCGCTCCTTCCCGCGGGGACCCGCCGGGGCGCTGGGGAGGGACCGCGAGCGGATTTACCTCAGCGGCAGAGGCGGCAGCAGAGGCGGCGGCGGCGGCCCCGCTGCCCTCGGCGCGGTGCGGCGCTGGGGCCGGGCCCCGGCCGCTGGAGCTCCGCGCCCGCCGCCACCGCGCCCGCGGCTCCCGAGGCTCCCGAGGAGCCGCAGGATCCCGGAAGCGGCGGGGGCGGCGCTTCCGCGGGAGGCGGAAGGGACGCGCTGCGGCCCCGCGCAGGCGCGGCGGGCAGGGCGGGGCCGGGCTGGGCGGGGCCGGGCGGGGCGGGGCGCCCTTGGCTCGGCCCTGAGGGCAGGGGCGGGGGCGCGGCCCCGGGGGCAGGGGAGGGGGCGCGGCCCCGGGGGCGGGGGCGGGGGCGCGGCCCTGAGGGCACGGGCGCGGCCCCGGGGGCAGGGGCGCGGCCCCGGGGGCGGGGGCGGGGGCGCGGCCCTGAGGGCACGGGCGCGGCCCCGGGGGCAGGGGCGGGGGCGCGGCCGGGCACACCCTCAGTGCCCGGCGTGGAGCGGGCAGGGACCGCGGGGATCGTCCCGTCCCAAGCCCTGCCACGGGCAGGGACAGCGGGCGCTGTCCCAGGGTGCGCCAAGCCCCGTCCGATCCTGCTTGGGGCACTTTCAGGGATGCGGCAGATGTAGCTTCGCTGGGCAACGTGTGCCGGCGTGTCCCCATCCTCACAGGGGAGAATTTCCTCCTGACATCTAATCCAAACCTACTCTGTCAGTTTGAGGCCATTCCCTCTGGTCCTGTCACTACGTGCTCTTATAAATGTCCCATTCCGTCCTTCCTGGGGGCTCCCTTCAGGCACTGAAAGGACGCAATTAGGTCACCTTGAAGTTTCTCTTTTCCAAGCTGAACAATCCCAGCCTTTCCTCCCAGCAGAGCTGCTCCATCCCTCTGCTCATCCTGGTGCCTTCAGTGGGCTCTCTCCAGCAGCTCCAGGTCCCTCCTGTGCTGGGCTCCTGGCTGGGGGCAGCTCTGCAGGTGGGGACATCACCCTGCCCCTGAAAGAACTGAACACGGAGGCAGTGCGTATTAACTTCAGTTTCTCCATGAAGAATTTTTGCTTTATGTCTACACGTATTTTCCTGGTCATATTTCATTACAATCCCTCGTTAACTCGTACCTCATCCCTGGCTGCACGGGGCTTGGAGCAAACTGGGACAGTGGGAGGTGTCCCTGCCCATGGCAGGGGCTGGAACTGGATGAGTTTTAAGATCCTTTCCCACCCAACCCATCTGCGATTCTAGGATTTCACTTCTGAGAGTCTCAGGAATGTGATTTGGCACCTAATTCAACAGCATCTTCAGCAGTCGTTCTCTATGCTTAAACATCAGTAACTGGTAAATTACCTGACATGGAAATACTATTACATGACACTCGTTCAGGATTACCCACTGTGTATCAGGAAAAAACACAGAGCCAGTGGCTCAAAAAGTAGAGGCAGAACGGCAAACCTTGCAGTGTGCGAGCTGAGGATGTTTTTAAAACAAATAAAAAAACGCTGAAGGATGACAAACAGCAACGATGACAACCCGGCCACACTTCTGCATCCGTGTTTTCCTTGTAGCATGACCACCATCTAGTGGGACACGGGCAGGCAGTGCACAAGGGTTGTGAGTGCTGATAAATGCAATAAAATACAGCTGCTCATGCCTGTTTGCCTCCTCTTCCGTGCTGAAATATTGGGGGCTTCTGAAAAGCTTGATTTTATATAGTTTCTTCTATTTCCCAACAGCTGGTTGCACATATGAAAAGAAATTAGTCGATGCCAATGTCTCTGCTATTCAAATATAATGATGTAAATATTTATAGACACAAAATCGTAAGAGCCGATCTTTTTCTAAAGCTTCGTTCTCCCTCGGTGTTTTCCTTAATGTAATTAAGATGTTATTTATGCAGGAATAAAAATGAAAACAAACCAATATTCTGTTCTTTTGCATTAAATGATTTAAGTGAGTTTAACCCTTGAAAAAAACGACCATTCTTGTGCTTTTATCTCAGGGTGGCTGAGATACCAGCATTACCCAGGAGTTACAGAAATGTTAGGTACTGTGCCATCTTGTTTTAGCAATATTGCAGATGCTTCAGACCTTATGCAGAAGCTTAAATTTATGCTAACCAGGAAGTCTTAAATTCAGCTTGCTTTTCTTTGTTTTAGCACCGTGCATCCTGCTCTTAAGCCGGTTGAGTATTTTCCTCCCCACATTTTTGCTGAACACGTGGAGCAGCTCTTGGGCTTGTTTTAATGCACAGAGGGTTGGTGTTGTCACGCCAACAGCATCCCCAGACACGCCAGGACTTCGGTTCTTCTGCAAGTCCTGCTGGCTTGGAACCCGTTCCCACCACAAACAACATTGCCAAGATAAATTGTTTGCCAGAGATAACTTCGAGTCCTCAAACAAATTACCTAAGAAATGTGGAAACAGAAGGTGGCACGAAACAAATTGTTTCCATGTGTCCTGTCCTGGGCAGGAAGGAACTGGAGCTTATCTCTGTTACAGATTCCGTAGGGACACTCACACAATGCCTTCACCCGGGGTTTGGAATGCTTCACGTATCAGGCATGAAATATTCACGGCCCATTTCTCCTCCCCTCAGAAATGCAAATATTGAAATTCAAGTGGTTTGTGTTTGGGGAAGGGCGGCAAAGCTGCTTGTGGGTTGCATTGGGGGAAAAAAAAAAAAGAGTTTAGAAGAATCTGTCATTTGTTATAGCCCCTTCCACCTCGGGCAGAGGAGGATTTAATTATGTGCACGTTTTTGAAGTCCCAAAGGTTTGTCATTTGTGTGGATCTTTCCCCACTGACTATGGCTTTGTGTTAATAATGTGCTCAAATTCTAGCGAAAAAGAAAAGCTGTTTTTCATAATCCATTCCCTTTGCAGCCTTTTTGTGGGCTGAGCTGCATCTGCCGTGCTGCAGGTGCAGGGTGATAACATTGTGACACATCTCTTTCTTTCAGACTGTTTTCAATCCCTCCAAAGCACAACCTGAAATATGAAAACAACCTTATTATCCCTCTGGCTCTCTGGAAAAACCACTTTATTGGCTCTCTGCCTACTCTAGATACTTAACTGTAAGATGTGCCCCTTCAATATTGACTGAAGCAATGGTGATTTACAGAAATTAATTTCTGAACCTCACTGTCTGAATCTCTGGTGCCTCCTGCCCTTCTCCTTTTAATGTGATGTGGCCCATGGACAGCAATAAAGGAGCACAGAACGGCTGTGCCTGGTCTCAGAAAAGGGGAGCTGTGTAAAGCTGAGGAACCTTTTTAGGGTAAAAGGAACAGCTAAGGTGCTAAAAGCTTCCGAGGGCACAATGGAAACATGACCACCGAGGCAGTGTAAGTGCAATCAGTATCAGGACAAACTGGGAAAAGGGCAAAAAGCAGCAGCAGAGCTCAGGAGGTTATTAAAAACAAGTTACGCTCAGAGAAGAAAATCGAAAGAGCCATAAGCAGTGATGCGTTAAACACAAACCAGGGCAGAGGTGGTTATAAAACCAAGCTGAGGCACAACTGAAACAAGGCATAAAAATGCACAATAAATGTTTTTGCAAGTAACAGGGAATCCTCTGAGAAGTCTGGAGAGCTAACGGGGAGTCCAAACACCCAAGAGACAAAGAAAGCACAGGTTCTGAGACCCCCAGGTTTCTCCAAAGTGAGATCAGCTGCACTTCAACCTCTCCTGAGAGACTGGGTTTGTTTCAGTGCAGGGAAAAGAGACTAAAAGCTAATTGTAAAAGGGATAAAAAGATCTCCTGTACAGCCAGCCAAAAGCCTTCAAAAATACGGCCTCTAGAAATGGTACCTGCAAGAGGTGCTGAAGAGATGCTGAGATGCCTGCTGTGGGTGGGGTTTTTTGGTTCCTTGAATGAAACGGGCTGCTGCCTGTTGGCTGGAGCTGGCAGTGCGAGCAAGCGAAGGACAAGCTTATGCCAAGAGCCCAATAAAACAGGATCACAAATCATGGAATCACAGAACAGTTTGATTTGGGAGGATCTTTTTGCAGTCCAACTCCCCCCTGCCCTGGGCATCCTCAACTAGACCAGGTTGCTCAAAGCTGCGTCCAAATGTTTCCGGGGATGGGGCACCCTGTGGCAGCCTGTGCCAGTGTTTCACCACCCTCCTTGTGAAGCACTTATTCCATATCTCCAATCTTAAACGGACTCTCCTTCAGCGATCTGCAGCGAACAGCTGGGAGGCTCGGGGAGGAGAGCCTGACACTCACTTTTTCCGCACCGCATCGCTGGAGGGTTTCCTCTAGCGTCCTTCCAGGAGAACTGCCTGAACTTCCCTTGGAGTGCGTAGTAAACAAACCCAGCAAATGCAGCTTCCCAGAGCTGGACAAACCCCTCGCGGAAATGACCGCGATCCGTCCCGGGACGCGGCGGGGAGCGGCCCCGAGGCGGGGTTTGGGGGCGGCCGGAACCAGCCCCGCACCCCGCATCGCTCCGGGCTCCGCACCCCGCATCGCTCGGGGCTCCGCACCCCGCATCGCTCCGCACCCCGCATCGCTCCGCATCCCGCATCGCTCCGGGCTCCGGACCCGCATCGCTCCGGGCTCCGGACCCGCACCCCTCCGCACCCCGCACCCCTCCGCACCCAGCACCCGCACCCCGCACCGCTCCGCACCCCGCACCCGCACCCGCATCGCTCCGCACCCCGCATCGCTCCGCACCCCGCATCGCTCCGGGCTCCGCACCCCGCACCGCTCCGCACCCGCATCGCTCCGCACCCCGCACCGCTCCGCACCCGCATCGCTCCGCACCCCGCACCCGCACCCGCATCTCTCCGCACCCCGCACCGCTCCGCACCCCGCACCGCTCCGCACCCGCATCGCTCCGCAGCCGCGATGCCGGCGCTGCCGGCGCTGCTGGCGCTGGTGGCCGCGGCGCTGCTGGCGCTGCTCGGGGCCGGACGAGCGGCCGCCCCCGGCTCCTGGGTGCCGCTGAAGCGCTGGGCCCTGGGCTGCCTCCTGCTCAGCCTGGGCGCCTGCCGGCAGCGGGCGGCCGCAGGCACCGCCGAGCCCCGCCGGCCGCGCCCGCTCCGCGCCGACCCCCACGTGAGTGGCCCCGGGACCCCCGGTGCTGAGAGCCCCTTCTCCGGGACCCGCTGCTGCGACAGCCTGTTCTCATATCCTGGAGTCCCCGTGTCCCCCATCCCTGTCATTCCCATCTCCCTCTTACCCTGTCACTCCCATCTCCCTCTTACCCTGTCACTCCCATCTCCCTGTGCCCCTGGCACTCCCATCTCCCTCTTCCCCTGGCACTCCGTCCCCGGCATCCCCGCGGGCCCCAGAACGCCTTTTCCCCTTTGGATTCACACTTCCCTGGACCTACACCACCTCCATCTCCACCCCACTGCATCCCCTGCATTCCAGTACCTTGCGTCCCCCTGGCAATCCCTCAGGTGCTCCCGTTCCCTGCATCCCTCACTGCCCAACCCCTTTTTTTTTTGCTGTTGTTGTTGTTGTTTTTTGAGCTCTCCTGTCTTTTGGCTGAGGTGCTTTCAAAGCTCTCCGGCTGTTCTCGGGATGCTTTGCTATGAAACACGAAAAGCGAAAGTAAAATCTGATCCCTGAGCAGAAGCCTGTGGAAAACAAAGGCTCGCTGACCTTCTCCCCTCCCTTTCCTGCCTCCATTTCCCTTTCCCCAGGCGCTCGATTCCTTGTACTTCACCGGCTTTGCAGAGACCAACAGGACCTTTGTGATCGCCCGCCTCGCCAGGCGTCCCGCTGGCCTCTGCGAGATGTGGCTCTTCCTGAGGCTGGACGGGATAGGCGAGTTTGAAGTGAGTGCTGGGTGTGGGATGGAGTTCAGGAGCGGTGCTCGACTCCATTCTTGAACCTGTGATGGGATGCCAAGGCAGAATTTATGTTCTCTGCATCTTCACACCAGTAAGACACCAGCGCTGTGTGTAAAGGCAGTGGTGGAACTGGTCGGAGTGCTGGGTATGTCCCTTTTTCAGTAGGATCTGACACTCATTCCCCTTCCCCATAATCTGCACAAAATTAGCCACTTTTTAGAATCGTTTCTAAAAAGTGGCTAATTAAATCCCCCAGGAAGAATTCGAGCATCCAGTCTTTCCTGTCAGGTCCAACATGGTTAATGAGTTCCATTTTCTGCTTATGGTTGGGTTCCCCCCCCTCCTTTTTTTAAATGTTAAGGCTATAAAAACCATTTGGAATTGTCTCTTTAAAAGAGAAGGGAAAGCTTTTAGGGAGTTTTATGCTCATCTGCTTCATTCTTGCTGAAAAGAAATCTTAATCAGATATTATTAATCAGATTTTTGCCTGCAGATTTTCTTTTTTTTTTTTTTTGTTAAGAGCTGGCTACATAGTAAAGAAGGGGAGAACACCTGACATAAATCCCTTTGCACTCAACTCTCTTTATGTTCACAAATCTGTTTCACTAAGTAGCCATGACCAGAGAAAGCAGGAGAAATCCTATTTGGAGAATATAGAAAAAAAAAAAAAAAAAAAAAAAAAGAGAGAGGATTGATGTGCATTATTTGGGGTTTTTAGTAATATTTCGTATAACAAGGCTGTTTTCTGCATCCTCACAACCAAATTAAGCAAACGTTTTCCTGAAATGTTTCCTCTTTTTAGCACCCACAGCATCCAAACATGATAGTGAGAGATGAATCCAGAGAGATCTGGAGTGGAGGAGGACTCACTATGGAATACGTGGAGCCCCAAATGTTCTGGAAGATAAATTTTGATGGATTACTCAGGTATTGCAGCTAATTTCATTTATCTACACGTAGAACCAAGGCTTTTCCAGCACTATCACAATAAATAGATTTAATTTATCTTAAATTTAACCAGCTTGAACCAAAAGCTGTTTGGTAAGACACCTTGATATTTAAAGAATGAAAACACACCTGGTAGTGTATAGAATTATAGATTCCTCTATTCCACCCAATTCCAAACACGTAAGAAACATTTTGTTGTCTGTTTAGGAGTGATGTAAAATCACAGTGCTTTGCCTTGCAGGAAAGGACCCTACAGACAGCAGTGGAGTGAAGAGGAAGGAGAGCTTGTACCAGTTAAATTCTCTTTGCAGTAAGATTTTCATCTCTGCTTTGGGATGTGCAGTAAGCTCACGGCTCATTTAAAATGGCGAAAATCAGAATTTTCCAATAAAATACAAAGATTGCCTCTGTCAAAGTAGCAAGTGCACAACTTGGCCTAGTATGAGCTGAATGCTAATAATGTCTTTTTTTTTTCTCTCTCTTTTTCTAGTTGGGAGAACTCCACAGACGTTTTTAACTTTAATGTTGACAGTAACCCCAGCACATTTGCTCGTGCTTTAGCCCGGGAGCCGTGGACCATCGAGCTCTTCCAGAGGGTCAAAAAGTGAGGGGCAAGATCAATGTCTTCTGGGCTTAATAATAATATTTTTTTCTACAGTTCTCTTCAAGGTCTGATGTGTTTTATAGTAGATTTTAGAAGGTAGGTTTAATCTGAAGTGCTCTGTTAAAGGACATGGCTCCTGGTTTCGGTGCCACACCACACCTGGGGGATCCTGCACACAGTTGGGATCATCCTGATATCTGAGTGAAACCTTCAGCATCAGGAATATTTCTTATTCTTTCTTTTTTTCATTGATTTAGGCAGCTCCCAAAGTCAATGGTCCAGGTATAGCTAAGAAAAGGAATTTAATCCTGTGAAAAAGGAGCTGAAATGGGTGTTTTAAATACTATACAAGGAGAATCAATGGTGTGTTATCTAAATAGAAGCAGAAATTATGTATATCAATAATGTGTGGGTTTTGGTGATACCTGCTGAGTTCTAAGCAGCAGCTGTTTGGCAGTCCAGCATTTCTCCAAGCAAAGAGTGATTTTATATTCTCTCAGGGTGAGAATTTGCTGGTTTTTCCTTTTCAGGTGTCTCATTATGTAACAGTAACTGGGAAATGTAGAAGTGATGTGTAAAATCTGGGATAGCCATGGTCCAGCTGCCCTGAAATTTTCTTCATTTTGGGAGATCAATCCATCAGCTTGGCATTGAGGCTCCTTGAGGAGAACTGGAGATCTTGCCTGTGCTGATCCACTCCTTCCTTCCTTTCTTCCAGACAAAGGGAGCAGCACTTCCGACACGAGCAGTGGGGCCAGTCTGTCGGGGAGATTGAAATAGGAAATTTTGGGAAAACTGAACTTTCCCTCAAAGGCATTCGGAGCCACTCCTATGGTAACAGCACTGGGAAGAATTCCCTCCCTTGGGAATATCTGCACTGTAGCTGGCACTGGCAGGGCAGTGAGATTAAGGATAGTCTGTTAAAATAACCAGTTCTGTGCCTGGGCATGAAGTTGAGACATTCCAGAGGAAACACCATCACTGTTTTGCGGTCATACATTGTTCACCACCTTATCAGTTACTGGGTATTTATCTGAAAAAGTTTTTGGGAAGTCAGGTACTGTTGGTTCACATTCCCCAGGAATGCTGAACTTCAGGTTGGGAGATTTTTTGGTTGTTGTTGTTATATTTTTTGGTGGGGGTTTTTTTGTGTGTTTTTTGTTTGTTTGTTTGTTTGTTTGTTTGGGTTTTTTTGGTGTGGTTTTTTTAAAATTTTTGTTTGTTTTGTGGTTGTTTTTTGTTGGTTTTTTTTTTTTGTGGGTGTTTGTTTGGTTGGTTTTGGTTTTTTCGTTTGTTTTGGTTTTGGTTTTTTTGTGATTTGGTGGTGGTGGTGGTGGTGGTTTTTGGGGTTTTTGTGGGTTTTTTGATTTTTTTCTTTGCTTTTTTTTGGCTTGTTTGTTTGTTTGTTTGTTTGGTTTTTTTTGCAGGTGTCCGGAATTGGGCTGAGATTGCCCGTTATGTCATGATTTTGGCACACTTTGAAGTAGGTATTAACATGGCTACTCTGTGCTATTTAACCAGGAAAATTTTCTGAGCTTTTCAGGCATATTTAAGCATCCAGAAATCAGGATTTGGTACCATCCATGGTGTACAATCAGAAGTGCTCACTGGTGGCACCTTTAGCCCAGATCAGGGTTGAGAGCAGCTCTCAAAAGCAGAGCTGCGTGTGTAAAAACTGAGATTTTGCTACACTGATGGAAGCAGAACTTGCTTGATATCTTGAAACAGTTTGTTTTGGCTTTTTCAAGAAAAAAAATTAGGCAGGCAGCTTTACAGGAGAGATTCTCAGCTGCTGCAAGTACCCAGCACTCCGTGGGAGTTGCTGCAGCGCTGATTTCCATTCATGGGAAAGCCCGAGGTGTTTGAAGCATCCAAAGCCTTTGTGACAGCAGTCAGCAAATATTTCTGCCTGTGCTGAGCCACAATTCTCTGCTTGGCTGTGTGGGGGAGAGGCAGTGCTGGCAGCACACAGCCCAGGGACATGCTGAGGGCTGCCCCTGCCAGCTGCCAGCCAAGCCCAGCAGATGCTCCTGAAAAGGCATTTCCTTTGCCAAGCCAGGCGTAAATCAAAAACTCTCTGTCACAGGCAGCATCGCAGGGGTTTAGACTGAACTCAGAATAAAAGTTCTTTTTCCCAGCTTGGAAAAGTCCCACTTCTGTGCAGATCCTGATTGATCACGTGCCTGTGTGCCTTTTACTGAGACTGAGCTTTGGCACCACAATGTGCACAACCAACCTCTCCCTGTCCTGCAGTTTTTCAAGACTGGCTGTGGCTGTTCTGCCCCTAATTAAGAGCCAGCTGACTTCATTAAGAAGTTTATTGCAGATTGAAATTTGGACTCCTCTTACCCTGAGTGTCTGTACATTTATAGCATCAGAGGAGGCTTAAATTTGCCTCAGAGCAGCCCAAGTGGAGCGTGAAGAGTCCAGACCTAAGGATGGAAGAGAAATTAGTAAAACCAGGAGATTCCAGTTCCTTCTTAACATTTTCCCTCTCTGCTGCCTCCAGACATAGCTCAATACAGGTTAGAAGAGAAATTTGGTCAAAGTACATCAGTTTTGTACTTCTTTGCAGGCTTTGTTTCCCTCCTATGTCCTCTTGCTGCTGTTCCCATTGTCCTTAATTTGTCCTGAATGTGTTTGGTTTATATTCCTGCATTTGTCTGCAGCCAGATTCTCATGGAAGATGTAGTGAGAGGATTTTGAAGTATGAAACCACAGCACATTGCATAAGCTGAGTTCTATCCAGTGTCTTCTTGGTCCAGCCAGTGAAGGACCCTCAGAAATGAATCTGCACAACTTCAGCTGCTTTTTCTTTCTCTCCCTTGCAGGATGGGACTGCAGCACATTTAACAGTTATTAACATGCCAGCTACCACAACTCAGTAAGTGACCAAAGAACTTCATGTCGCTAAGAACCACTCAGAGGTGGCAAAAGCTGCTCTGCAGGACACCTGTGTGCAAATTCTTGCTTTGAATCTGTACAGCCCAGTTTCCATCCACGCCCTCATGCTCCCTGCTCCTAGTTTTTCATTTGCAGTTAGTCACAAGGACAGCTTTTACCTTCCCTTGCTTCCTTTCCCTTCAGCTGCTGAGGGCTGACAGAGCTGCCTGTCTGGATGATTTAGAGGTACAAACTGGGCACCTCCAGCTGTTTGGGAAGGTGTGTCTGGCTGTGGTCTGCATTCCCCAGGGAGCCCTGCCTTGCTGACTGGTGTTCTCTGCATCCAGAGGATTAAAGACCAATGTCCATGGCCCCAAGGTTGCTCAAAGCCCCATCCAACCAGGCCTTGGACACTTCCAGAGATGGGGCAGCCACAGCTTCTGTGGGAAACCTGTGCCAGGGCTTCACCATCCTCAGAGGGAAGAATTTCTTCCCAATATCCCATCTAACCCTGCCCTCTGGCAGTGGGAAGGATTTCCCCTTATCCTGGCACTCCAGACCCTTTTCCAAAGTCCCTCCCCAGCTCTCTTGGAAGTCCCCAGAGCCTTCTCTTCTCCAGGCAGAACAGTCCCAACTCTCTCTGCCATTGTTCTGGTGCTTTTGAGTTTGGCTTGGACTTTAAACCTGCTCCATTCCTCTCCCCCTTCAGCCTCACGGTGGGTTATGTGTTTTTCCCTGATGGGAGGAAGGTTGGCATTGACTGGTCCAACGCCTCCCTGGCTGAGCTGGCTGAGGATGGGCTGATCCAGGAGAAGTATGGAGTCACTTTTACTGCTGGTAAGCTCAACACAGTCCAGCTACACCTGCCTCCACTTCTTGGCAGCCAGTTCCTTCAGTGGAGGAAAGACCATTCCCTGAGATTCCATCTTTATACCCTGAGAAATCTACTTGGAAATTATAGTTTGGCTTGGAAGGGACTTGAAGATCCTCTGGTTCCAACCCCACTGCCACGGGCACTTCAATGCTGAAATTGAATTATAGGTGTGGTGTGTCCTGGGTGGAATGTCTCCACTGCAGGATCAGGGCCACAGGTTCCAGAGGGAGAGTTACAGATTCTGCTTGTGGTGACTGGTGCTTGTGCTAATCCACATAAAATAGTGATTTCCACTTTTTTGGGGTGTCAAAACATCTATTATGAGGTGGGTTCAGCTGGAAATTTGGTTGATCAGTTTAGTTGATTTACAAAGCAGGCAGAACTATCACTCTTCAGAAAAGCATAAACCCCCCCACAAAAATAATAGATACTGGGATTTTTTAATTTTTTTTTTTTTTGAGATAAAATACTGCTGGAAGTTGTTGACATTGTTCCCTTTTTACTCTTCTCCAAGGTGGCAAGAGCTTTGATGTTTCTGCAGCTCTGGATAAGCAGGCCTGTCCTGTGGTGTACAATGGCCTGACAGGGACTGGAGTTTTCCATGAGTGCATTGCAGATTTCCAACTCCATGGGTCAACACCAGGCTGGGGCCTGGTTGAATTTTATTACAGGTAAAATAATGACAGGCAAGAAGAGGTGAAAATCCTCCAATATTGACTCGTATGGTTACAACCCCATAGATATCTGAAGCATAAATGCACTTATTTTTAACCTTTTAAAAACATTTTAAAAAACGTTGCTCATTTAGTGCTTAATGTGTTTATTAAGTTGACAAGAACTCTATGTTATTTGAAAAAGAATAATTGCGCAAGCACTTCATGGGTGCAACAATTTGTTTGTTAAATAGGTTTATGTGGGTTTTACATAGCTCTCCATGTAGGTTTATGAGCTGCAGGATGGTCCATTCTAGACACTCTCTTATTTAGAAAACCTGTCCCATTAAAAAAATAAAGGTTCATCACCCAGACTGAGGCAGTTTACAGGGTGAAACTTGCTCACTTCAAGGACTTTTGTAGACAGGATTTATTTGAACAGATAAATGTTCAGAAAATCCCCACAGGAATGGCTCTGTTAGGGGCAAAATTGTATCCACAAAGGATGTGCTTCCCTTCTCAGTGGAGTGCTGCTCCTCCTGCCACATGATTGTCACTCTTCCCCTGGAGCCTTTTCCATATGGAGTCTTTGCTCTCATGAAAGAAAAAGGCCAATTTTGTTGTTGACATTTCGTTTGCTTTTTAAAACAAACACTAATCCTTTAAAATAAACACCATTAAATGCCATAAAAATGACTTTCAGGAGATGGAGAGCTCAGCTCCTTCCGAAAACCCGACGTATTTAAAGCACACAAAACAGGCCAAAAGTGCAAAATACCTGCTGGCTGAACTTGACCCTGCAGCTCCTGCTCCCTCCCCTCTCGGGCTGTCCAAACCTGCCTGGTGGAGTGTGAGAACCGGGGAGGATGGAGATGAGAGATCTCTGGAGTCAAGGCTGCTCTTGGAGCAGGGGTTCATTGCACAGGGCCTGGGTGAAGGGGCCCTGCTGGGAGCTGCAGCTGCAGCTCAGGGCAGAGAGAGAGAGAGGAGCAAGAGAGCGAAGTAGAGCAGTAAGAGAAGTAAGAGAGCAAAGTTCCCATTACAATACATTAAATCTTCTATACTGAATATTCTAACTTACACCAACCAATCTAATACAAGATACAAATCCTACAGAATTTACATACAGCCTATAAGAATCATTACATGACCATGCTGTGTTATATTTTAAACCCTAAAAACAACTCTTTGGACCCCTCCTGCCAAGCTAGTAGGGTCTGCTCTGACCCTTGGACTTTCGGTGAGGAGAAGGGCATTGTTTAATCAAAAGGGGATTAATTACCTTCAGCAGCCACACTATTGTTCTCCAGTTGTCCAGTAACTGAGGCTCTAAACATGGAAACTTGCTTTCAATTCTATTTCACTTACAGTTTTCATATTCTCAAAACCTAAGCAGTCATATTTATAAGGCTTTCCTTTTTCATCTTCCCCAACAGTGGAGGAAAGGACCCAGCAGGGGAGGCCTGGGATAAAACAAAACCCAAACAGGGCACGTTCCACAGGTCCAGCCAGCCCCAGTCAGCTCTGGAGCCGCCCCAGGGAGGCTCCATTTGGCAGTGCTGACACAATTCCCGTGGGCTCCACCTCAGATCTGCTCCCAAATCAACCCCATGGGAGAAATGAGAGGGTGGTGGGGGGTGTTGTCCTTCCTCCTTGCCACGAGACACCGACTCAGCGCCCGCTGCTCTTCCCGCAGGGACGAGCCCGCCCAGCCGGTTCCAGATCTGCAGCTTGGCTCCAAAACAGAAGGACCTGACCCTGCCACCGGTGCCTCTCTCCCCCATGATCACCTGCAGGCTCAGCCCAGCAATGTTAGCAAGCAGCAGCTTTCCAAAAAAATGTAATTCCCTGCAAAAAAACCCAGCACTGGTTTGAGCGTGGAGCTCGTCACAGGATGCTGGGGAGGTCAAGGGGTACAAAAGGATTTGGAGAGGAACGAGATATGTTTTTATTAGTGCAGCTTTCAGTGCTTGCTAACCAGGGTGGTCTGGAGGCAACTGGGAGGAAGTCTGATTGCAGGAGGAGTGCACTGGGAGGGATCACTCCATGCTCTGGCCTTTGGTGTTTTTCCTAAACTTCCAGCTGCTCCCCACCGTGACAACCAGGACCTCAGGCTACGTGGATCACTGACCCAATTTAGCAGCTCCTCTCTTCCCTCAGATTTGTTTTTGAAATAAAAACTGTGTATTTCTGAACCCTCTGCTCATTACAGTCATTAAAACGTGGGGAAAAGCTGTTACAGGAAACTGCACTGGTTTGATAGTTTTGTCCTTGGCTGCGTAAAACATGAAGTGGAAGGAGCAGGAGAAAGCACATCAAAGTGAGGTGTCCTCTAGGAATAGTGTTAATGGCCAATGAAATAAGTGGAACAAACAGGATTTTCCCTTGTCTGAAGGAAAGCCAGGGCCTGGTGATCCAGTTTAGAAAGGGATCTGAATTCCTCATCATTCCCTTGTAGGTGCCTTATTAACCACAGCACCCACAACAAGGCTACAGGGTATTCCCTGCCTAGATGCATCTTGCCATTAATTACTGAAAATTAAACATACTTAAAATATTTATGTACACATATGTTATATTTATATGTGACATATATAAATACATATATTATAGGTTTTATATTTATTTATTTATTTATTTATTTATTTATTTTTAAGTGGAAAGTGTGGAGAGCAGAAATTAAGGAAAGACACCTTATAATTAGAATAGTACCACCATCCTAGTTCAGAAAATAGTGAAATCGGGGTGCACGTCTTTGTGCTTCTTTATAATCCCTGCTTAGGCTTACAGTGGAGGAGACTTTAATAGAATTTAAAGAAGAATTATTCCTTTCTGAGGCAGTTCATACACTTATTGCTACAACAGCTTTTTATGCAGAATGGGTGCATGGATATAAAACGATTCCACCTGTATTTATGATGTGCATGTCCCAATTTGGGATGTGTCACTGAGCAAGGCTGAGGTGCTGTAACAGGCTGATTTTATCAGCACCTGCAGCTGTGAGATTCCCATTATTCCCATTCCCAAATCCCTAATTTCTACCTCATCCGCTGTCCTGCACTTCTGCACCCCAACAGGTGCAGGTGCTGTGCCCCTCCTTGCATCCCAAACCACCTCTGGATGAGCCAAGCTGACTTCTGGGTGCTTTTCTTTTGGGATAGGCGCTGATTCAGAGCTTTGGATTTCAGCTGGACCTCTATAAACACTTCTCCAGTTACAGTGGTATTAAGAGCCACATTCTTTGTGAGCCCTGCACGAACCCAAAGATGCCTTAAATCTGTCTGTGCTCTCGTGGTCTTGAGGTGCTGAAACAGGGAGCTGCTAAATTACTCCAGACGATGGTACTTTGACAGGAGGGGAGGCCTTATGCCTCTCTTTACACCTCAGAAATCAGTCAAATAGGTAATTTTAGAAAGGTTAGGAAAATAACGATGTTATACATCACAGTTTGTTCCTATTAAGTGTGTGGCTTGTTTTGCTATGATCTCAGGAACATCTGTTCCTTTTTTTTCTGTGGGGTTCTTGTCATCTCTTTCCCTTTCACTTATTTCTTCAAGACTAAAACATGAACATTTAGAAGGTGGAAGGCAGACACCTCATAAAGCAAGGTTTTGGAGGTGTCAGAGCATGTAGATGATGAGAAAAATTGTTAATTATGACTCTGGAACCATAGTTTGAGAAATCACTGCAAAAAAAAAAAATTCCCTGTCCAGGCCAAAAATTAAAAAAAAAAAAGGAAAAAAAAGGAAAAAAAAAGAAAAAAAAGAAAAAATCCCATCAAGGAAGGGATTGGTCTGGCTATTTCCTAATTCCAGAAATTGGGCTTAGAAGTAGGGATGCTGTGGGCATAAGGCAGCTGTCCCCCCAAATTATTGGAAGTTGATGATGCTGCGGTGGAGGAGGCAGAGATGAAGCCTTCATCACTCTCCTTTTGTCCTCCACTCATTTCTTTTGGTACCAGTGGGGGGAGAATTAGAGCACTCCTGAGTTCAGCTGGGAAAAGTTCAAGCAGGGTACAGAAAATGATTAATAAAGTTTGGAGCTGGCAGGTTTATTTGCCAGGTGATGAACTACTGGTGGGGTATTTCAGCTCCAAGGACTGAAAAAAAAAAATTGACTGTCGGGGGTTTTTCTCCCTGGATTTCAAATTACTTTATAGCAAGCCTGTGTCCAGGACAGATGGAATAACTTATTTAATTTAAAATAAATCTCCCAAGCCCCACGCTTTGACCATATGAAGTGGTCCTTCACTTGCGGCTCCTTCCTCGGTGGAAAAATCCATCTTGGGAAGTGCTTCTGCAGCCCAAAAGCATTCATTCTGAGCCAAAAAAGCAATAAATGGAGGTGAGCCTTGGCCAGAAGTGAAATGCAGCATGTGATCTGCCTGAAGGGGGGCAGCTGGAGCCTCGTTGGGATGAGCTGCTTTCCCAGCATCTGGGAGGAGGGAGCACCTGTAATTCACAGCAAAACGCTCCCACCAAACCCCTGCACGTCCCCCTGGAGCTCCCTGCACGTTGAATTTCAGGATCCAGGCCTTGGAAAGAGGTCATTGAAAGGCTGTCAGCCCCAAACTGAGCATTTCCCATCAATCTGCCCCTGGCTACTGATGTCTAGAATGGTAAATATTTTACCCTGCTTATTTATTCTCCTTCCTTCTTGCAGTTTTTCATGTGCTCGTGGAAACATAGCTATAAAGGCCATTTTCAGTGACATTGTATTTCACTGGCAGAAAGAAAGGATAAAAAAAAAAAAAAAAAGTCCTTTTTTTTCTGTTTGGATTTATGTTGTGGCCTTACAGTTGGTGAAGCAAAGTGTAGCCCAGGGAGCTCTGTAATTTATCAACAGAAATGCACTGCATGGCCAAATTATCTCTGCAAAGCAACTGATTATTTCAAAAGTGGATTTTCCCTCCATAAGAACGTGCTCAGCAGCCAAATAACTCAAAGGCATTCCAGCCAGAGTGACTGATAAGTGCTCACTCCCTTCTCCCATTTACTGGAGCCCCAACTCCCTCACATCTGCCATAAAAACTCCCATTGCTCTCTCTCCATCCAAAATTGCTCTTCCCTAAAATGTGATTTTTTTGTTGTTGTTGTTGCTGCTCTCCCAAAAGCCTCTGAGCTCAGGTGTCTGCAGCTAAATCTCCAAAGGGATCTGTGCTGGGGGGGATTTTTGGGCCCCCCCTTTTGAGCTATTTTCCATTCCTCATTAAAGCTGTAATTAGTTACCACATTAATTTTTGCTTTTCTTCAGCATAAAAAAAACCCCACAACAAAACCTTTTATTAAACCATGGTGCAAGTGAAGTTCACTCTAATCTGGCCATAAAATTTTACGAGAGGTGTAAATCAAAGGGAGGAGTGGCAGCAAATGCTCTGGAACAGTCGAGCCCCGTTCAGGCTCCCTCAGTGGAGTTAAATCCCTCCAGGAGCAATTAGCCTAACGAGCTGCTTGGTCCTCTTATAAATAACGTCACTGATGGAGACATCTGGAGGTGTCTGCTCTGTGCAGGAGAGACTTCCCAAACATGCTGAGGGCTGAGAGACCTTTTTCCTTCCCTTCTAACAGGGTGGGGGTGGAGGTGCAGGTCTGGCACATCCCAGCACGTCACGTTTTTACCCCGTTTTCCAGGAAAGATAAAGAAGGGAAAGCAGGAGTGGACTTTCTCAGCCAGGATGTCCTCTTACATTTCTTGGTAGCTGAGCATGGGACAGCGTGTCTGCAGTGTTGACTCCAAATATTTTGGTCAAAGAAGCCCAGAAATGGCCCTGGGCACAAGAAATCTGGGGAGGGTTCATGGGTGAAGTCCTTGCCACAGCCCTTGGGACATCAGAGACTGGCAGGGGACTTCTGGCTGCTGCAGGTGTTAGAAATGGGTTTGCAGAAGGAGATCCAGATGATGGCTCACGATTTTTTTCCTTCTGCAAACTGCCACAAATTATGCACACTTGATACCTTTCGAATAACCTTTTTTAACCTTCAAGCCTCCCCTTTTGGATTTAGCACAGGAAATTCCGCTGTTTGTTGCTTTTGCTGTCACTCCCAAACGTCCTTTGAGAGAGGGCTAGGTAATTGGTTGATAAAGAATGAAAAAACAAATGTATAAAATCGGGTTTAAGAATTTAAAACCGTGTTTTGCAGAGGTGAGGAGTAGGAAAAGCTGTGAGGTCACACAATGGGCTGTGCTGCTGGTTGTCTTTACTAAAGCATCCAGATCCCAGTGTTTCCTTTCCCACTCTTGTTCCTGCTGTTATTCTAAGGCATGTAGGCTTCTACCACATGTTTATAAGCTGATAAAACCATAATGCCAGGAATGTTTTCCTTCCTCTATTGCAATTAACAAAATAAGTGACTTTACAGATACAGCCTTGTTTACCCTGCTTTCTACAGCCAAACAAGAGTTGTGAATAAATGTCATAACTCATGGAGAGCTGAGAAAAGAAGAGTTTCTTGGCCTGAATGCTGATGTGAGAGCTGTGCATCTCCGTGTAGATGAGAGATGTTCTGCTCTGCTGTCACACCGGTGCCACACCACTGCTCTGCTGGGCTGGCAACCCCCAGTGGTGACAGCAGGGCTGGCAGAATGTTCAGCCCAAATATCTGAGAATAAATCCCAGCAGACACTGCTGAGCAATAATTCATAATTGGACATGTCAGGCAGCTTCTGATGACACGGGCTGGGCTCCCAGCAGGGCAGAGCAGCCACAGAAAATGCTTTTCATAATGCAGCAGGAGGATTTTCACTGATCTCTTCAGAGGTTTTTCCCAAAGCCATAAATATGCTCCTCCTGATCTGCGGTGCACTCGTGTGCCGTGTGAGGCTTGCTGAACAAACACCAGCACAGAGGAGTTCTGGGGATGGGCAAGAGCCTTGAGCCATCCCAGCCAATTACACTCAGCTCCCCAAATGCACAAAGCATTTCATCAAGGGAGATCAAAGTGCCTTTCATGGGAAGGAAGAGCTAAGATCTGCCTTTTACCCACGGGAAAGCTCTGGGGAAGAGGCTGTCTGGCCAATTCCATAGCAGCATTCTTCAGCTGTTAACCCCAGAGTTTGCTTTCTGCTCCTTGCAGCTTCCGTGCGCCCTCCCAGCCTCTCCTGGGCTCTGCCCAGACCTACAGCAGCCTTTAACACAGAGCAGGCAAGGTGAAAAAAGGGGACAAAGTCTGCAAAAAACCCCAAAGTATGGTCAAACCTGGCACCTCCACTGTAGATACCTGGGTGTGATGCTCTGGGTAAATGCTGTGCAACCACCCCCAGTAAAATGGGTAAAACTCTGACTGCAAAAAATGATGTTGGATGTGTTGGGCCATGAAGAACCCTCAGATTTAATGCACGTTATGAATCTGCCATGATGATAATCTCAAGGTTTTCCCTGCCAGTCACTGCTTGGCTTTGGCTTTCATAGTCACAACTGGATCAGCTCAGTTAGCATTGAATGGATGCCTCCTCCAAGTGGAGACCTTGTTCCTGAATAATTTGGTATTCTGGAGGTGATGGAAAATGGGTGAGGATTAGATCAGTTATCCCTCACCTTAATGAACTGTGGATAAGTTGTTCCTTAAACTTTATTTCCATCTCCTTCCATTTGTCTCACAGGGAAAGGGACATCTTGGCAAAGCATTCAAAAGAATCATGGAATGGTTTGGGTTGGAAGGGATCTTAAAAATCATCTCATTCCAGCTCCAGCTTCCCACTGGAGTCCAGTTCTCTGCTCAAACACATAGAGGGATGTTCATGAGAAGATTCAGGATCACATTCACACAGGATTTCCAAAATGTGATGTTTTCCCACGGATAACCAGTCCTGACACAACCAGAACACCAAATGTTTCTGCTCTGGGAAGGGATTATCAGGTCAGGTTTCAGCTGGATCCTGACTTCAGCCCCTCCTGTAATTTAGGGATGCTCTGGAGCACATTTGAGGCTCTGCTGATACTTGAGGCTCTTCTGCAGCCGGTAAAAACTGGATAATGAAAACCCATTTCCAACCACCCCTCTCTCCCTCAGGCTCTCCCAGCGTCACTGATGAGCTGTGACCCCACACCCTGCTTTACAAAGAACAAATATCAAATCACAAGGTGGAGATTCCTTTCTGTGTTTATTTTATTTGAATCCATCCTCGCTCACACCGCAGCTTTCAGCGCTATCTGCTCACATTATTTAGCAATATCCCTTTATCCCTTAGAAAAGCCGTAATTTGCGGCACTTTTATCAGCTCCCACTGACCGAGGAGGGAGGGTTTTGCACAGGCTGGGGGGCAAACGGAGCAGAGGAGCCCCCAGATGTGCTCCGTGCCTCCCACGTTTGCCGGAGCGGTGCTGACACGGCTCAGTCCTGTCGCTTTCGACATAAAGAACTCACACCCACACCCTGCGATGTCCCAGGAGGAAAAGAGAAAAGTTTATTTACAGAATCAACATTTATCAAACTCCAGCAGTGATCACGGATTGAAGGAAGAAAATCATCTTCTCCAACCACACTGGACCATGCAACAGTCCATCAACAGTCTCCTCCTTATGAAAAGAGTGTAAACATCTCTAGATTTTACAATAACAAGTGGCTTGTTTATACAAAAGTGTATCTGACTCCAAAAACACAGAAGGCTAAAAATAAGACTTTTACAAACTCCTTAAAGGGGACAGAGGAGAATGGCAAAAACCCAGACAACACAGTCCCGCCCCATCCGCATCCCTGCTCTCCCCGGGATGCTGCTTCCCCCGGCCAGGAACCCGCGATGCTTTCGCTGCCTCTCCCCTTTCAGCCTCCCGAGACCGGCGCTGCCGATTTCTCTTCTCCGATGACTCCGGGGGTTGTTTCCGCCAGGACCTCGCCTCTTGAATCCGCTTCCCCCGTCTGATCCACAGAGCCCCGGGTTGTTTGATCTCCCAGGGCCGGCACTTCCAGCAGCTCCCCGGGGCTCCACGAGAAGGGGAGAGAGGAAGAAGAATTCACATGTGCTGCACAGAAACCTCCGTATTTTAAGGGGTATCCTGTGTCCCCGCTGGAACGTTTTTAATGGTCCAAAAATCAGAAAAAAAAAAAAAAAAGAAGAAGAAGAAAAAAAAATAGTCGAAAACCACACTTAAGGCATTCATTGTTGAAAGCCCAGATCCCTGGGACTGCCGGAGGCTCCACGGGGCCGGATCCGAGGAATTCTGTGCTGGGGTGAGCTCCGGGAGCCCACTCACCCCGGGCTGGGTGGTGAGCTGCTCTCAGGCGCTCTCTGTTTGTTTTTCAGGGAAATGTTTCCATTTTTGGGATGGGAGGCAAGCAGGAAAATTTCCTAGGAAGAATCTGCCAAGGTATTAGGTATGGAGATTTATGCCCTGCTGGTGGCAGGGGCTTGCTGAAATCTGTATTAGAAGAGGTAAAGACTGGTTTTATTCCTCTTTAAAGGGTTTTATTCCTCTTTAAAGCTCCTTTAAAGCGGAATTCTGCTCTCCTCGTGGCATCCTTTGGCTCAGTAGCCACCAAGGCTGGCCAAGCCAAAAGTGGTGGCTGCAATTTTCCAGAGTGGCAAACCCAGCACTAATCCAGCATATTCCAGTTTTTGTCTTCCCTTCAGGTTCCCCATTCATCCCCTCTGCAATTCCCAGTCACTAACACAGGGAGATGGAGAGTTCCAGAAACAAACTCTGCTTTTCCCTTGAAGTGAGCTGTTTAATTTGTCTTCTGCTTTGGTGTTTGGTGACAGGGCAGTGAGAGGAATCACCCAGAGCTGAGAAGGCTCCAGCTCTTCAGCAGGGAGAAGCATTTTGAGGCAATGATAGGCAGAGCCTGGATTTAACCTTACCTGGACCCACAGGGGCAGTTACTGAGACTGAAGGACCAATATCCCACAAGAATATTGGGACTGGCCAACAATTTCCAGCTTATTGTTTAGACAAGAAACATAAACTTGGGAAATTGTGAGAGTCGGTTCTCCAGAGATTTCTCCAAATGTGTCCATTATCAGCTATGAATACTCCCAGACTGTTTCATGAAGTTTTCTTGAAATGGGATTTACTTACAAAAGTGTAAATATCTGGAAATTCTTGGTCAGTAACTGACTTAAACAAAAATATTGTTAATCATGAAACCAAAATGGCATTGCCTTTGATTTCTGAATGTTCTGAGTAAGAAAATGAAATGTCTGTGATTACTCTGTAACAGGAGGGTGCAGCCAGGTGTGGGTTGGTCTCTTCCCCCAGGTAACAAGTGATGGGACGAGAGGAAATGGCACTGGGTGAGGTGTGTTCACCAGGAAGAATTCCTTTTCCCTCTGGGATAAAGCAAGCAGCAGAATCCCAAAATCCCAGAATCACTAAGGCTGCTCTTTGCCTGATCTGCCCTCATGGCCACGGGCTAACGTGGATTTTTTGTGTTCTGGAGACATTTGCCCACGTCCCTCCTCCTCCTCCTCCTCTGGCTGAGGAAGCCCAAAATGTGCCAGATCCAGAGGGGACAACCCACTGAGTTGATGAGGGGACATGAAATTCCAAACATTTGTCTCGTTTCAGGGCAGGAGCACCGGAATCCATGGCAATATCCTGTGATTATCAGGGCTCTAGAGACCTCTCGTGGACAAACACATTTGCTTCCTTCATGCGGCGTGTTTGTTTTAGGGATAAAGTGTATTTATTTGCCAATAATTTATTACTATTATTACTATTATTATCATTATTTACGTGTTATAAATTGTCATTATATTTAATTTTTTTTCATAATTATATTACATTATTATCATATACTCCATGGTGACACAAAGGTGCAGTGATGATCAAGCAAATAACATCTTAAGTATTTACCCACTTACCCCCTTTGCCTTCTCCTCAAGTACTATTTTGTTAGAAATTTTGCATTCTGGAGTGGTGTTTGGCAGTGAGAAATAATTTCAGTTTGCATTGGGCTTGGGTTTTTTACTATTTTGCCTTAGCAGACAATAAAGATGCTGGAAAAGGAAGAATTAAGCCAGCAGCACTACATTTCATTCCTATGCTTTTATTGTTGACTGTAAATAATCTGTAAATTAGAAATGTGATGGGTTTTTTCTCATCTGAAAAATTTATCAAGATTCATCTCTTTTCCCCTCTCAATTTTAATGCCCATTTGTTGTCACAAAGCAGAAAATTTCCATCAGCCAGAGAGAAATGTGGAATTTGCAGAGCATTTCTGGGGCTGGCAGGGGGAGTTCAATTGTTGAAACACATCACTCTTAAACAAAAAATAAATCAGCGAGTGAATTTTTATTGATTGATTAAAAAAACCCCTCCAATTTTTTTTTCCCTGAGGGATGTGTTACCCTGGCTGGGCCCAGATCCCGGGAGGTGACTCCTCTGAGATGAGATTTATCCCCAAATCCCCTGTCTGCAGCCACCTGCCAATGTGGGGATAAATTGCTTTTCCCACAGAGATTATTCGATTTTTTTCCACGATCTGCCTCGTTTTCCAGCTCCGTCCTTTCCTCACTTGGGTGAGTTATTGGTGGCCCTTGATGTTCTCACTTTACAAAAAGCATGAGGAGAAATTTCTGTTTACTTCACCGCCCTGGCTTTGCATGAAAGTGCCGTAAAATTAAAGGCAGACAAAGAATTTCATATTAAGGGGAGGTAATTAAGGAGTTGCTCAGCCCTCCGTGCTTATCTCCAGCCCACTGTGTGCAAGGCAAAGGCAATTTTTCTTTTTAATATTGCAATAACTCTGAGCTCTTTTAAGAGGAAAATCCACTGACCATTTGGGACAAAAAGCTACATTTCAAAAATAAATTAAAACCTTGGCAGGCAGCGCTTGATTTCACAGGAAAATTTCAACGTGGCAGAGTGCTGAAAACCAAACGCATTTCAGCTGAATGCTCTTTGGTTTTTTGCAGGGGGGAAAAAAGCAAATTCCTTTTTAATTCTTCTCTGCCCTTTTTCAGCAGGGGAAAGGTCTGGCAATATTTTTTAATTATTCTTTTTGGCTCTGGTTGTAGGTGCGAAGATGGAATGTTGGAATTGGGGAGAGAAAGATGAAGATGTTTGGGTTCAGGGTGGGATCTTCTTTTCCCAAACTGTGCTAGGAATGCTTGATATCCCATCTAATACTTTACATACTGTGCAGGTTTTAAGTGGGTTTTGAAGTGGATTTTTAGGTGGATTTTAAAGGAATTTCTTGTCTTCAGCTGGTTGCTCTGCTCAACTTCAAGACCTGCATAATTCTGACACCACTTTTTGTTTGATTCTTGTCCTTGTGCTGATGCAAACCAGCACCTTCTCAAAATAAAAAGTCTTTTTCAGGCGTCAGGGAAACCTGGAGAAACGTGGTAGCGGTGGATTTTGCTTTATTTTTCCTTTTTTTTCCCCCTTCTTTTATTCAGAGCTGGCTATCAGCTGTATCCAGGCCAAACACAGATCTGGAACCCCAACCCCTTGCCCCATTTTGCCCTCTCTGGAGCTCTCTCACCCCACTCTGACAAACCAGCAGGAAGTTTGAGGCTGGACATTATTTTTCGGGGCACATCTTATCGGCCAATTAGCGTTTGAATCCAAACCTGCGAGCGCCTATCTCCCTGTTCGCAGCTATTCTGCCCCATACCAAACAATTCCTTGCTCCCAGGCTCCAGGAATCCACGTTATCACCACCCCTGGAGTATCTTATTTGCTTTGTGATAGGAAGGCCGAGCAGCCTTCTGAAATTCTGTTTTCTGGGTTTGGGCTCCTCCGCCCGCCAAAAGCCGGGTGAGCTCAGCAGGCGATTTTCCTGTTGTTAAGCCCTGGACCCTAATCTGAAGGAAACAAACCCAGCTCCTCTTATTTTCAAACAGATAAGATTTGCGAGGTTATTAATCACGGGCCGGAATGGCCGCGCTGGGGATTGGGAGCGATGGAGGGGTTTTGATATAAAACTTGTCAGCGTTTATTCCAGAGACGGGCCATCCGTCCAGAGGGAGCCTTAGAAAGTCATTTTGTGTCTGGTGGATGATAAAGGGCCGTTTAAGTGCACAAACAGCCATGACATCATGCTGAACTTACGTGTTCTTTCATCTGCCCCTAACTGAGACCGGTTCTTTTTGGCCCCTGAGCTTTGATTTTGGAAGGTTTTTCTCCCCCCACCATGTGTCATTGAATTTATTGATCCTTTTCTTCTTAAATTGTTGTTATTTAACAGAACAAGTCGCTGCTGTTGGGTTTGTTTTTCTTAAAGAGCTTCAGTGCTGGATTCAGAGGATTAACTCCTGGGCAGGTGTAAATCAACGTCGAGCTGGCCTCCCTCAGACAAGGGTTTAGCTCATGGTGTTTAATCTTGGTGAATTTGTACTCTGGAAAACATGAAATGATGTCCTCCCCCACACAAACAGATCCTGGGAGTGCTGAGCACATTCAGAGAAGATAATTTTCACATTTCTTTTTTTTTTTTTTTTCCTTTCTCAGCATTGCCCTTCAGCCATTAAACTTATTTCATGGGTGACTGATACACAGGGCAGCCCAACCCACGGGCAATTAATGAGAGAGATAACTAAAAATGGAGATTATTTTCTTTTTGTTATTGCTGCCTGAAAGTTGTCCTTGGTGTGCAGCAGGAACAGGATTTGTTTTGTGTCCCTGCTCTGTGAGGAGCTGAGTGACCCTGAATGTGAGCTCAGAGCTGCACCCCTGGGCAGCACAGAACCTGAAATACATGAAAGGTAAAACTTGAGGCATCACCCACACCTCGGAGGGGTTTGAGAGCCTGCCCTGAGCTCTGCCCTGGGGCAGTTACGTGCAGGTGTAAAACAGGAGTGCAGAGCCCTGGCCGCAGAGCAGCTCTTCCCTGAACTGTGAGCATCCAGCCTAGACAATCCCCCCTCAGCCACCAGCTGAGCTTTTCCTGCTGCTGAATTGTTTTCCCTGCTTCTCTGGAAGAAGACTTTTCCATGAGCTGGCTCCTTCTGAATTCCCTGGTGGCCACGAGCAGTGAAACGTCTGTGGTGTGGGTAACATTTCTTTGGAATAGGAGTGATTTGTCTGAATAAAGCATCTACAAATGGGCTTTATCAAAATCCACTCACTGTGTTTCAAGGGATAAGCTTTTACGTGGAAAGACACATTTGTTGGGGCTTTCTCTGATAGTGTTTTAATCCTACCAAGGGTATTTTTTTTTTCTCTGGAATGTGTCTATAATTTTGAATTTCACAATTACTTTCATACAAGAAGCGATTTCATTACTGGCAAAAGCTGATGTAAAACTCTCCACTCTTTGTTAGGGCAAGGTTGGCTGTTAATGCAATTCCAAATTCTTCCTTTTAAAATAAAATTTACAGCCTCCTGAAACGGCTCCCGCAGACCTCCCAGGCTTTGATTTCCCTCAGAGTTTCTGAAATGCCTCTCGACCCCCAGACTGGGAACAGCCTGGAGTAATTACACCTGATGGGAGGTGTTAATGCCTCTGACACTGCCTGCCACTCACCTCCACCCTCGGGAGGGATTTATGTGCCAACTGCCCGGTGTTTTACTGTCAGGCTGAATCCTCCCCCTCCTCCTGGGGATCACCCTCCACGCCGTGACTCTGCTTGTTCATTTATCACTGCAATTCCTCAGGTCAGGTTTATTCCCCAGAGCAGAACGAGATGTGCTGGTGAGGTTTGCAGAGGAGGTGAAGGCACAGCTGGGTGGGCACGGTGTTGCCTCGGGCATTTCTGGGGTGCAGGATCGAGGAAAAGCTGGTGGAGAGAACTGTAAATCCAGGCAGTGTGTGGAAACAGCTGCCTCCAGGTCTGCTGAGAGGTGGATTTGGGAATATCTCTAAGAACAGCTTGGTAAACCTCCACCTCTCAGTCTCTGTCCTGGCTGGGGAAGGTGGTCTTCCACTTTCTGTCCCACTGCAAAGCCGTAACAGAGATGAGAAAATTCAGAGTTTCTGGGTAGCAAACTCAGAGCTGCTCAGAGCTGTGGTGGAGCATGGTCCATCTCCAAGATGGAGCTCACAGGCAGCACACCTGGAGCTTCAGTTTTGTGAAATCCCTTTCTCTCCTGCACAAAGCCCAGCTCCTCCTCCTCCCTTTCACACAACCCCTGGGCCAACACACGATGGGCTCTGTGAGATCTCCCCTGGGGGGTCCTCTGCCCCCAGACCCCCATGGGAAAGTGCTGCTGGAGACAGTGCAGAAATTGTTTTTTCACAAGGGAGGGCACCATGGAGCAGGAACCTGCACACTTTGGCTGATTTATTTCTCTTCTTGGTGCTCTCCCAGCGGCTTTGCTTGCAAAAGGCAAAAATACTCAGGAGAAATTCCAGCTTGGTCATCTAAACAGGGGCAGAGAAGTGAGGTGCTCACTTCCAGTTCCAAAACATGACACCCAAGGGATGGTTGTTCACACAGGTGAATGTTCCTCAGCATAAGTCACCACACTCAGAGAGTCAAAGCTTGCTGGTGTTCTGTGCTGCACCCTGAAGGCAGAGGAGTTGAAAAAGCTGCTTTTTGGTCCATGACAACCAGCACTGGGGTGTGGAAGCCTCTGCCCTGCCATGTGCCAGAGCTGCAGAGTGCAGCTATCCCTGCAGGAAATGCTGATTTGTGCCAGGCAGAGTGGGTCTGGGATTTATTTTTCCAGGTGGCTACAGGAGAGGCCGGTGCTGCACCTCGTGGTGGTGAATGCAGCAAGTTCCCCCTCAGCTCCTGACAGGTTAAACTCTTCTGGGTGATGCTGAGAGGATTTAGACACCCAAACACTCACAATTGTCTGCAGCCAACGCACTGATCTGTCAGTGCTGGCGCTCAAAGCAGAAGTGCTGAGTGAGGATCGAGTGACAAGCACTGAAAAAAAGAGATGTGGGACAGGAGGAGCAACCCCGCCACACCTTGAGGGAGTTTTTTTGGGTGTGTGGCCCATCCAGCAGCATCTACAGCCCACGTTTATTGCCCTGGTGTGTCTGGGGGCTCTCCAGAGGCTGCCTGGCCTGAGTTCAGCTCAGAGGGGCACACGGGAAGCAGGAGCAGGGCTGGAAGAAAAACCCAGCACAACAGGGGTTTGTCACCTTCCACAAGAGCTTCAGCAACTGCCCCAATCCTTGGTGACATCGTGTTTTGGCCACTGATGCCTTGTCAATGGGTATGTTCTGCTCTCCAGGTTCTTTTTCTCTTTTTTTTTCCTTTAATGGGGAATTTTTCTGGGATTTACTTACATCAGTGTCCACTGCTCATGTACCATGAGTAATCCAAACCATTCTTTGTAGTCTATTTCCAGAACTTCACACTAAATTTGAGGTTTTTTAAAAAAATTGTAACAAGTATTTCATGGCTCTTGCTTTTAAATTAATCAGAAGTGAGGAAAGGGAAGATCAGCAGAAAGCTGTTTTCACCTCGGTTCAGAGGGCTTTGAAGAGTTGTGCTAAACCAGTTGAGTTCTTTAATAATGTTTTCAGCTACACTCCATCAAATACCCTGGCCAAACAGGGAAGTGGCCAGACCTTTGAACTGTTCTTGCGTCTCCTCATCACTCACATCTGCACAGGGCTCTCCTGATCTCGATGCAGAGCAGGAAGGCAGGAGGCACAGTTCACACCTGAGCAGTGCTGCCTGCCAGACTGCAGCTGATCCCAAAACCCCTCTGAATGCTCCCACACCTGGGCAGAACCTCGGGTTTTATTTTCATTGATGCTTTGGCTGGGTGCAAACCCTGAGGGGCTCCCTTGGCTCAGGCCTCTGCAGAGGCTGCAGCACAGATGGAACCTCCCTGCACGTTGAAAGAGCCCCAAAATCCATGGGGTTTGTGTGAAAAAATGAGAGTTATCCTCAGAGTAATTCATCTCCCCCTGCAGTGCAAGTGCTGCTGAGATCTGGTGGCTTTGAAGTCTGATTCAGGAGAGGAGGGGGAGGTCGATATCTGGGATAAAACCTTGACCAAAGAGTGGTTTCTGCTGGGCTGGGAACAAAAAGCAATGGGTGAGCTGGTAAGAAGCAGCTTTTTTTGGACAGGGGACACCCAGGGGGGTCACAGAGATCCAAGAAGTCTCCAGAACTCCCATTTTGTGCAGGAAAGTTGGGTAAAAACCCACAGCATCCCAGTGCCCACCTTCCAGCTCCTCTGCCCACTTGGTGTCACGATACCTGTGAGCCTTCCTGCAGGAACTGATGACTGGGGGAGGCTGACCTGGAACAGGGACTGGACAGAGCCAGAGAATAAAGTAGATATTTATTAAAAGGTCTTTAGGATGCATCTTGGGCAGGACAGGGCCTGGCCAGGGCTGCACCCAAGGTGGACGCAAAATGGTCACAAAATGGACCCAAAATGGACAAACAGTCACCAGGTCTCACACTTTGATCAGTTTTGGTCCATTTGCATATTGGGGTTTAATTGTCCAATTACAGCTTCAGATTATGAGGTCCCATCCTTGTTTTCTCTCTTCAGCCACCCTTGTTTGTGCTTTTGGACCTGAAAACTTGTAACCATTGTCCTTGGTGTGCAGCAGGAACAGGATTTGTTTTGTGTCCCTGCTCTGTGCAGAGCTGAGTGACCCTGAGTGTGAGCTCAGGGCTGCACCCCTGGGCAGCACAGGATCTGAAATACATGAAAGATAGAACTTGAGGCATCAGAAGGAGACAGAAAATGTTACAAAATGAGCCAGCCTTTAGCAGAGTTTACATTCCCATGATCAAGCTGGGAGATGTGAGGTCCCTTTCGGGCACGTGGGACCTGGAGGTGGGGAGGCTCAGCAGTGCTGATGGAAAACCAGGTGATGTCTGGATGTGGCTGAGGGTGGGGCCTGAATCTTTGTGTTTAATGCGAGATAACCATCTCCCGTGGGACAGGGGCCGGGAGGACTGAGCTGAGAGCAGCAGCCACATTTCCCCTGGCAGATGAAAAGCCCTCTCTGTAACCCCAGCAACACCCCCTGCCAAAAGCTTTGTTTTACACAGCGCTGGAGATGCTGCCCATTAAACAGCAATTAGTCCTCGCTGGATCCAAAGCCTGCCCTCTCTCCCAGATGGCCACTTATTAAGATATTTATGGTTAATATGAATTTCCCCTGCCATAAATCAGCAGCCTTTATACCTGCAGGGAAGCCGGGGCAATCAGCGACCCCGCTCAGCCCGGCCGGGCCGGCTTGTAAAATAAAGGTTGTAACAACTTCTCCTGGTTGTAAAAACAACAGGAGAGGGGAAAATCCCAGCGCTGGGATCTGATAACGGGCTGTAATCAAGCGCTGGCACATCCTCCTGGGGGAGGCTGGCCAATGGAAAGTTACAGGGATTCACTGTGCAGCATCATTGGGGGGTTCTGGGTGGGATTCCAGGGGTGGAGGAGCAGGGATCTGGAGCCTGAGAGATGAGGAATCACAGTCACAGAGTGCTTTGGGGTGGAATGAACCTTAAAGCTCAACCAGTGCCACCCCTGCCATGGCAGGGACACCTTCCACTGTCCCAGGCTGCTCCAAGCCCTGTCCAACCTGGCCTTTGGATCCAGGGGCAGCCACAGCTGCTCTGGGCACCCTGTGCCAGGGACTCCCCACCCTCACAGGGAATATTCCTTCCCAGTCTCCCATCCAGCCCTGCCCTCTGGCAGTGGGAGCCATTCCCTGTGTCCTGTCCCTCCATCCCTTGTCCCAAATCCCTCTCCAGCTCTCCTGGAGCCCCTTCAGGCCCTGGAAGGAGCTCTGAGGTCTCTCCAGAGCCTTTTTCAGGCTGAGCACCCCAGCTCTCCCAGCCTGCCACTCACTGCACATTGTTTTGCTCCCGTGTTTGGCTTTTGTGTGCAGAGCAGTTGTGAGAAATGTGAAAATAGCCTGAGTATTTCTGCCTTTGGGGCCAGTCTCGTTTTTCCCCTGTGAGTTTGGTGTGATCCAGAATTATTGATATCAACGCAGGAAGATTCCAACTGCTGATTTCCAAACCAGGGAAATCACTCTCCCTCTCCCCCTGTTTTCAAGCCAGCAGGGAAATATTTCCTCTGTGGGGTGACTTTCTCTAAAATGCCTGAATTGACAGGTGTCACATCCTCCCCTCCACAGATGTGCAGCTCCCAAGAAGGATTTTTCCCCCTCCTCTACATAAGACACTCACCTGACTGCCTCAAGCTGCATCTCTCTGTCTCTGACCCTTCCTTTCAGGTGTTTCCTCTTGTCTTAAAATCCCAGGACGAGGGATTTCACTGCATCTCACACAACAACAACAACGTGACTTTTGAGTGCTGCTGAGGACAGCTCACCCTCCTTGCACTCCCCAGGACACCTTCCTGTGCTCCACAGAGGAAAATCCAGACCTGCACAATACCCCTGCCTTGTCATCAGGGACATCCCATTGACACCAGTAGGTTTAAAGCCCTGCTAACACTGGGATAATTTCTTCCAGGATGGGTTTGCAGCTGCTTTAGTACCTTTGGAGTAGCACGTCCTGGTTAGGGAGTTAATACAATGATGAAGGGATGGAGAAAACAGCTTTCAAGGTAAAATCACTGTGCTTTAAGCAGTAAAATCAGCTTTTCTGAGTACCCAGGAGCTGCTAAAATAAATCAGTAGATGGCACTATTTTATACTGTATGAGGCCCCAGGACAGGTAGGGAGGAGCAGTGAAGCTCAGGAGATGTTGTGAACACAATTTCCTTCCTCCATGTAAAAATGCTCCACCAGGATCAGAGCAGAAGAGGTGAGGGCTTTGCCCTCTCTGATTTCCTCTCTTCCCTCTCCTTGTGCTGAGCCTTTGGCAAAGGTTAAGGTTTAAGGTTTAAGGTTTTCTGTCATTTATGGTTCTGGGGATGCTAAGGCAGAGATGCCTCCATGTGTTTATTAAACATCCAGAGCCAACCCTGCTCAGAAAATAATCCCATCCCTCCAAAACACTGCCTGTGGTCTCATTTGCTCCCAGAAGATTGCTCAGTTGGGGTGACACTTCCATTCCTCTGAGCTCAGTTGCTTATGGAGTGACTGAGAGCACCTTTCCTTTCAGCTGGGCAGGATTTAAAGGTTTCTCTAATGTAAAAATGGCTCTGGGTGTTTTAGATCTTGGCATAAATCACCCTGTTATTAATTCAGTGTTGTAACCTCACTTGGGCAAACTGGAGGAGAAACCAAACTGCAAACTGGGGCAAAATGTGGCTTTTCTGGGATCTGTTGTAAAGCACACTCTGCCTTTCCCAGCCTGATTCCATCACCCCTGCCGGAATGCCAGGATCATCCTCTAAAAATCCACGAGGATTGTTGCACCCCCAGACTCTGGGGGCACAGGAGCAGGGTTCGGCCACTGTCTGTCTGTCTGTCTGTCTGTCTGTGCCCAGCAGCTGCTCCCACCACCGTGGTGCTGGATGAGGCCAAATGATGCCACGGGTGTGTGACCAAAGGCACCCAAGGGACCAGCTCTGCTGTTTGTTGCCATTGCTTCTGAGTTAGCCAGGATTTATTTCGGAGGTTTTAAAGGTCAGGGAGTTCAAAGTTCAAAAATGCTCGTCAGATTGAACGTGTATTTTGCCTTTAAGTAAAAGAAGGAGAGAAAGGAATCTGTCGTGTACTGCTAAATCCCTCATATCAGGAATTCCTGTCATCCTCTGACAGTGATCTTTTTATTCCCTTTAGTAATTGACTTTTTTTGCCTCTCCCCAGAGCCTCCCTTGTTTTTAATGTTCTCATTTATTACTTCTCTTTTTACTTGGCACCTCGGAGAACTGTCCCCGTTCCACCAGTGTGCCCCTCTGTCCCTCCATGCCTACATTGTCTGGTTTTCTGTGCTAAAACCAAACCAAAGTCATGCCTGAGGAGCAGTAAAACGCTCAGCAGAAGGACCAAACTGTGCCCATTGACACCCAAGCCATTGCCCCTCTCTGCCCTCCCTCCTTCTCCCTTTCTGCTGCTGATGCAATGCTGGGTTTGTAAAGAAAAAAACAAAAAACCCCTGACTGCTCTGCTGTTTTTATCTGGAGGAACATCTAAATCACTTTGGAGTCTGTTGGCTGAACTCAGTAAATAAATAGCAGCGAGCTCAGTAGTAGCAGTGAGTTATGGCTGTGTCCAGCAGCTGCACTCACAGCCACCCCTCCAGCAGCACAGGGGCCTTTTCATCCAGCCCTGAGGAATTCCAGCAGTGCTCCAGCACTGGGGAGTGGGCTGCTGTACAAACTGCACAGGTAAAGCTCTGCTCAGGCAGCCTTTGCTGCTGGTCAGGAGTGACAGGGCTGGGCCAGAGGTGCCCTGATGTGGAAGGGATGCTCAGACCTCACCACACAGAATCCCAGGATCACTGAGGTTGGAGAAGACCTCCAAGATCATCCAGCCCACCTTGGTGACTGATCCCCACCTCTCCAGCCAGCCCAGAGCACTGAGTGCCACACCCAGGCCGTCCTTGGGCACCTCCAGGGCTGGGGACCCCAGAGCTCCCTGGGCAGCCCCTGCCATGCAGATTCCATGCAGAGAATCATCCACCCTCGTGAAAACCTCCAAGGAGCTGTTAAATCCCAAAATAAACCAGAAAGTGAACCCTGGGGCTTCATGAGAAAAGGAGAGTCATGCTCTGAATTTCTCTCCATGCCCCTGTACGTGTCAGGAGACAAAATAGGCTGGAGAGGGACTTGGGACAAGAGATGGAATGTCGGGACAAAGGGAAATGGCTTCAAACTGCCAGAGGGAAGAGTTAGACGGGATCTGGGGAGGGAATTCTTCCCTGGGAGGGTGGGGAGACCCTGGCACAGGGTGCCCAGAGAAGCTGTGCCTCCCCCTGGATCCCTGGCTTGGAGCAGCCTGGGACAGTGGAAGGTGTCCCTGCCCTTGGCAGGGATGATCTTTAAGGTCCTTTCCAACCCAGCCCATTCTGGGATTCTGTGCTTCCATAGGGATGCCAGTGTTGGCTCAGGTGTCACCCATTCTGGTGCATGAAGTGAACACAACAATGTTTATTCCATGCAGACACACAGGTCATATAGGAACAGGGATGATCTCTCTGCCAGCACATCCCTTAGGTTACAAATCACTCTGTACGTGTCTATACGTGACAGAGGTTGGGTGTAACCTATATTTGTATTATTAATTGTGCCAAAAACCCCTAATGACATCTGGGATTAAAATAACTCTTTTTTCACTTCTTTGTACTGATTACAAACCCTTAGTTTTTAGTTCTCTGTATTCTAAATATGTTCCCTGTGCCACTGAGCAGTAATGGCTTATTACTTTTTTAAATGTTCTAAATGCCAAAATCATACTAAGGTATGAAATATTCTGGTGGTTTTTTTGGTTGTTTGGGGTTTTTTTCTTTTTTAAATCCAGGGTAGCAGCATGACTCAGTCCTGCTCTCAGCTTCTAACAAAGCTCACAGTTTTAGGTTCATTAGGGATTTTTTTTTTTTTTTACAACCTCATAAAAGTATTTACAATATTTCATTATATTTTAAACCAAAAGCACTAAGAGAAAATGCCTGAAATAAAAATGCCCATAATTTTCCTGTTGCCTTGTCACTGTCTGAAAAGCTTATCAGAGTTCCTTGTTACTTTAATGGTGTAGGATTAAGGGTAATGAAGAAACATTTAGGGTTCTGCAAATCACTTTGATTTCATTGTATAATGTACCAGCACTTCTCTGTGATTTACTGCCCACTTGTTTGGAATAGCCTGTGGGATTTATCAGTCTTGGAGGAAACCGTGTTTCCTTGAACAATTAGCTCAGACTAAAGTTGTGTAACTTTTTTTTTTTTAAATGAATATTATTCTTTTTATTTTTAAAGCATCTCTGGATGGGAAATAATGAACTCTCCACTGGGTCCTACCTTGATGTTTGGTGGGGGAGAGATTAATATTTTATTGCAAATTTTCTTGTAAACATTTTAATTTTCTAGCTATTTTCTCCTTTTTTTTTAACGTTAAAGGTCACTGATCATTATTAAATTGGTTTTATCTCTATATTTTGGATAATGTTCGTTTTCTCATTTCTCTTCTCATTTTTCATTTTGTTTTCAGCTCAGATCTCTTTTCCTCCTTGCCCACAGGGATTTCTCTGTTTCCTCACAGAGTGGGGTGTTTCTCAAGGAAAAAAAATTGTTTTGACATAAACCACTTGGACTCAAATAGAGAAATAACATTTCTGATTATTACAATGCTCATAAAATAAAATAAAAAATTCAAATAACTCCAGAACCACGCACATTAAAAAAACCAACCAAACAAACAAAAAACTTTTAGAAATAGTGTCATTTTCATGACAATTAATGTTGATCTTCCAGCTTTTCCTGCTCATTAAAGAGTCATTTCCCCATGGAATTTACCAACTTCTGCAGGAAGAATATGGTGGGGCAGCTTTTTTAGGTGACTTCTTGGCTTAATTCCTCTCAGTTCAACCCCTGGCACGTGGATTTCTTCCACTTGGGATGCAAACTCTGCTCTGCTGCTGCATGACCTGGGATTTGGGAAGGTTCACCAGCAGTTCAGGGCATGTGGCAGCACGCAGGGCTTCAAATAAATTGTTTGGCATCGTGTCTGAAATGTCTCAGTGCCGGCAACTCCTTTGAGCAATTTAATAATTGGGGATTAAAAAAAGGTGTATCTGTGGTTTGGCTTTCAGTAGAATGGGATGAAGGTGAGGCTGGACCAGTTTGTTAATTCCCTTTGATGAGTTTTTCCCATGGTTTGCACAAGTCGGGGAAAAATCCACGGCCAGGTGGGAAAGCCATGAAAAATTGGGATTGCAGCAAGTTCATACTGTGGGATATCCCCAGCCTTAAAGGTTTGATCAACACACCATCTCTGGAGCTGGGGATGATGGAAAAGAGCACCAAGAATCAATACAGAATACATTGATTTTTATCAATAATATCAATATTTTATTCGTATCAATAAAACCATGGCATCATTAAGGTTGGAAAAGACCTCCAGGATCATCCAGTCCAACCTTCAAACAAATACCACCATTCCCAGTAAACTCAGTCACCAAGTGCCACTTCCACTCACTTTTTGAATGTTTCAAAATATTCAAAACCTTTCAGGGTTCAAAATGCTCAAAAAATTTCAAAAATTTTTGGGTGTGGTGTCTCCAGCACTTCCCTGGGGAGCCTGTTCCACTGCTTAGTCGCTTTTTCAGTGATGAAATTGTTCTTATTATCCAACCTGAAACTCCACTGGCACAACCTGAGGCCATTTTCCATTATCTTCAGAGCTCCAGGCGTGTGTTTGAAGGCTGGAAAGTGGTGAATATTGCAAATAAGGCAAGTGTGAGTGCTGTTAATAAGGCAGGTGTGTCCTGAGAGGCACAAGAACTTGGGTTTGGGCTGGACGTGACCCTTCCTGCTCCGTTTTCTTAGGGCACAGCTCATGTTGCAATTCCTGGCTTCCCAATTGTGCAAGGAAGGCATCCATCAGGGCTTTTAGTGCTGCGAATTCCCTAAATTCCAGTGGGAGTTAGACACTGATGTGATGTCAGTCACCTGGCCAAGGTGCCACAAGGAACATCCATCCAAAGCTTTCAGAGCCACTGTCATTGCAGGCATCTCATGGCAAGTGTTTCCCACAAAAAATAAGGAATACAGACTATGACCTGGTGTCCATCCAAAGAGACCACTCTCAAAAACATGTCAAGAGTGTAAGAGCTTTTGATCTGAGCTTGGTAAGGCCTGGAGAGGTTTAATCCCATGTCTGCTGCTGGGAGGTCTCCTCCCTGGATTCCCTGAGCTGGGATTTGTGTCTCTCAGTCTCCAGCTACTTGTTCCATACATTTCCAATGGTTTCTTTTTAATATCCCCGGTCTTGTAAGCAGAGAAAAACACAGGAACCATAATCTATCTTGTGCTATGTTACACCAGCAGAATAATCCTACATTCCTACTGGGAGATTCCAACAGACTTAAGGAATCACTGAACAATTTTGCAGCGTAATCAGCGCTACCAAAACCCCTCTCCCAACATTTTTTTTTTTTTCGGGGAGGGTGGGCAGGAGGAGGGGGGAGATTTCCAGCTAATTCTTTCCATCTGGGCTTCATTTGCAGATTATGTGGGAAAAGGAGAGATTAATCCACGGGAGGAATGAGCAGACATGAATTTGCCATCTGGGGATGTAAACAGGAAGCCCAACGCGTTGAGCCTTGGTGGCTGCTTTTTGCTTCAGTGAGGAAAGATGAGCTGATGCCCTGGGTCTTATGCTGAAAGTATTTTAGTAATTTCTAATAAGATACTATAAACAAATGTCAGTCCGAAGCTTTTCTGTAAGGGGGGAGAGAACGTTGTTCTTGGATACAAGGGCAGCTGATAGGAGGGGAAAAAATATCCTTTGAATGAATTTGGCAAGAAAATCTCACTCGTTTGAGATTATTTTTCTTGAAGTTTGAATTTTTTTTTTTTTTTGGTTAAATTTTCTTTGAATTGAGCGTGTAAATGATCCCCCTGTTCAGCTTTTGAGCATCTGCTTCTGCTCCTTTTAAAATTTAATAACTGACCTCAAGGATTGACAACGCTTTTAAATCACAAGTTGCAGAATAATCCTTTTGTACTGTGATGGTTGAGTGAAAGAGGGATGATTTTTCTCCCCTGGCCTTTTCCTTTTGTTTCCCACGTATTCATTAAGCCCAGGCCAGACCACCTCTGTGTGGTGTAACCCGGAGGTGACAGGATCCCCTCTCTGCTTCCCTGAAATGTATATCCCTATCTTTCCTGAGCGTGTTTCTCTGGAGAGGTGGAAGCTGAGTGTTTAAACAGGGATGACACTGATCCTTCTTTCCCAAGACCCGCAGCTCAACTCCCACCTTCCTCTCTCAGGGCAGGGGGTGGCTGCTCCAGGTTTCCCATCTCCTGCCCTTGCAGCATTCCAGCAATTCCCTGTGGAAAAGGCTGAGCAAGATCCTGCTGCAGCATCACTGCACAAAAAATCATTTCCCTGAGGCTACAAGAGCCTGGGTCAGGGGATGTTTTGGATAACCAGGGCTCCTAGATTATCCAAAGGATGATTTTTGCCTGTCTGGGCAGCAGCTGTCACACTGGGGTTCATAAATAGTCCCAGGGAGAAATGGTCCCAGGTCTCTGCAGACAATGGATTGTCCCAAGCCAGGAGTGTTTATTTGCTGTCCCTGCTTCGAGCCAGTGGTCAGGACTGCGGACAAGAAATGTCAAGCCCTGGCGTTCATCATTATTTCAAAGTCCATTTGAGAAATTAGGGCAGGTTGTTTTTATGTCTGGCTACAGAAATGGCACAGCCCCTCCTAACTGTGACTCTTCTCTCCATCTTTTGGGATTGGCTGTGGATGTGGGTTTTTTGTGGTTTTTGGGGTTTTTTTGGGGGGGTTTTGGTTTGGTTTGGTTTGGGGTTTTTATTTGTTTGGTTGGTTGGTTGGTTGGTTTGGGGTTTTGTTTTTGTTTTTGTTGTTTTTGCAGGTTCCACATGTGAGTGGGGCACCCCTTTTTCCACCCCAAAGCACCCCACATTTCTCCTTGCCCGGGAATCTCCTGCAGGGATGTGTCTGGTGATGGTATAGTGAGAATTTAATTTTTATGGACTCTGAGGCCACTCAAGACTGCTAGAAGATCACTCATTTAAACCTCAGAGCACTCCCCTTCCTTGTCCATATTATCCTCTCTATTAATACTTTTTCACGCACATCTGTGTGTGTGTATGGACTCATCTACCATTAATTGTGGGGTTTTATAAATTTCCATTCCTGTCTAATGACTTTTTTACAGGCAGTGCAATTACCAGTTCTTTTTATTGCCATTCTAATGATTCGAACATGCATACAAGAAAAGCATAGTCCAGCTAAAGCAATAGCTGCTGTAAAATTCTATATATATTTTCTCCACATAGCTTTAAATTAATCCATTTTTATTAGGGTGCTTGGCAAAAAAATTAATCGGAAATTGAGTCCAAACAGACCAGAATTTATTGCAGCTCTATAACTCCGAAGAGTGACTTGATTGATTTAAACCATTTTTACAATAAAATAAAATAAAAATAAAGCAAGCAAATTATCCTGGCTTAAAAGCTGGAAAAGCATTCTCCCTTCTTGTGTTCTGCAATTTGAACCAGCTGAGACAGCGAACTCCAGCTTGGCTTTAAGATGAAAGAGGGTAGATTTGATGGGATATTGAGGAGAAATTCTCCCCTGTGAGGGTGGTGATGTCCTGGCACAGGTGAGGCTGTGATGCCTCATCCCTGGAAGTGTCCAAGGCCAGGTTGGACAAGGCTTGGAGGAACCTGGGATGGGGGAAGGTGTTCCTGCCCATGGCAGGTGAGTTTTAAGGTTATTTCCGACTCAAACCATTCTGTGATTCTGTGATTCTGTGATTCTGTGATTCTGTGATTCTGTGATTCTGTGATTCTGTGATTCTGTAGCTTTGACAGAGGAACACCAAAAGGTGTTTGGGAACTTGGCTCTCAGCAGCTGGTAGGACACCTGACCTCCCCACAGATCAGTGTGGCTCCCTGTGGACCTGTGGTGGATAAATCATGGGACAGAGCCCCAGTGGGCAGCCTCTCAATCGACGAGGAGATTCACTGGTTTCAAATTCAAAGGCAGCTTTTAATCAAATATGCAGGAGATTTCAATTCAGCCCTAAGCACTTCAAGCCTCAAGGATGCTAAACTATTCTGCCATCTCTTTAAATAGGTCTGCATTTTGTGCCCTTTTATTTCTGATTTTTATTTTTGTGCAGAAAAGCAAACCCAGTGAAAGCAGGGAGACCTGTGATGTCCTGGGAGATCCAGTGCCTGTCTGCACCCCTCTTGGTGAAAGGCAATCCTGCTGGAAACTCAGTGGGTGCTGAGGGCTCCCAGCACCACCCATGTTGTTAATGAATCCTCGGCTTCTTTGGAGGAATGTTTTCCAAGACTCATTTTACACGCTTTAAATCAAAGCACAGAGAGCTGCCTTTGTAGGTTTTGATAAATGCTCTCGTGCTATTTGTGTTCCTGTGGCGTTCTGAGGCTTCAGCTGAGGTCGGGGTCCTGTTGCAGAAGGTGCTGTACAAAACCCTCTGAAGAGCTGACAGTGTAAACAGCCAAGGCAGAAACTTGAGGTATGGAAATACAGAGAGGTGACTTGCCAAAAATCCAGGGAAGCTGGGAGCAGCTCCCCTTCCCCATTGCTTTGGTCACCCAACAGTCTAGCTAAAGACAAGACCCAGCTGCCACAGGTGTGGCTGTGGCCAAAATAATTCCTCTTTTTTAGGTGTTGCCTTTAATGCTGTGCTTGGAGGAAACAAGGTCTGGCAGTGCTGTTCAGAGTGAGTTGAAATTCAGGAGCCACAGAGCACATGGAAAAGGGTCCCCAGGGAAGTGGTGGAGCCACCATCCCTGGGAGTGTTCAGCAAATGAGTAGGCACAGCACAGAGTGTTGTGGCTGGGCTGGCAGGGTGGTGATTGCTCTAAGGTTGGATCTTGGAGGTCTTTTCCAGCCTTAATGATTCCATGGTTCTACATTGACCTCTAGCAGAAGGAAAAATGGTTTGTGGCAAACCAGGAGCCACCCTGCTCATCACACCCCTCTGAACATCTCATTTTGGAAAATGAACTGCAAGGTTACACCACCTGTCAACTGTTTTATGGATTAGTCAAATTTTGGAGAACTAGAAAATGTTTTCTATCCACTGTGAGCAATTCTTGACCCACAATGCAGTCACTAAATCTTTTCTTGCCCAAAAGCAACTGCCTGTCCCTTCTTGTCCATAGCAGGGTGTCCTGGGCTGTCCCAAGCTGTCATTGCTGCTTCTCACAGCCCTGCAAGTCAAGCCACTCAGCCCTCCCTGGGGACTTGGTCTCCATAAAGGAACCCCAGGCCATTTATAATAATGAGCAGGGGCTGACCCTCAGCGAGCCCCCAGTGCAAGTGTACCCCTGGCCATCCTGGTTTATAAATGATGTGTTCTCCTCCTTCCCCCAGTGCTGTCCATTGCCCTGACCAGCGTGGACAAGACAAATGGCACCACACCCAGCGTCTCTGTCAGGGGACAGAAACTGGGACAAAAGCTGCAAATGCCTTCTTCTCAGCGAGTCACTGTTGATCTCACTACTCACACAGCTCTGATCCAAGAGACAACTCCCCCCGTGCTCCTATGCATTCCAAATCCCTGTATTTGCCTGGTTATTTTTCTTCATCCCCCTGCTTTTTCTCTGTTAACTTCTTCCATTGGCAGTGGCCATCACTCAGTGGGTCACCCCAAGTCATCCTGAATTGGAGCGCTGGCAGCGCTTCACTTATTAGTCAGCCAGCTCATGGGATCCTGGCAACCTTTTTCTCTCTAGGAGGATAAGGTCCAAGCTGCTCTTTGATGTTGTCAAACCATGACTTCCACTGGTCTCCCCGCTGATTCCTTTGCTCTCTCTCCCTGGGAGTAAAAAGCCACAGGGAAGATCTGAATGTTGTGTCAGGCACCAGGCCAATCTGGTTTCAGGCTTTGTTACTGTGTGGAGCAGACAGCCTGTCCAGTCCTGGATCTATATGAGGGATGCTTTCATCTTCTAAGAATGCTGTGCATTTCAGGTTGTTCCACCTATAGAGCCCATCCAGGCAACCTCTGCAAAGTCAGCCTTCCTGAAAAATGCAGGAATAACAAAAATCGAAGTCAAACACACAGACCAAAGTTTACCCAGAATTTATGTTTTATGGATTCAGAAACAGAGAGGACAAGGTGAAATCTGAATTTCTGGTGGGATATTGATTTATTTCTGTTCCATTTGCCTCCTAAGGCTTGAAAAATGTGGACAACAAGGAGTCATTCACCATGTCTGAGGCAGCACGGGTGAAATGCTGGCCACCACTGAAGGCAATGGCAAGACTCCCGTTGACTATGGTGGGGCCAGCATTTCACCCCACGATTTCTCATCCTGCTTTATTTTATTGACCTTTCTCTTGAATACGAGCGAAATGCAAATATTTTTTTGCAGCACAAGTCTTTGTACTCTATGAACTCTGCTGGATCCAAAGCACTTCATATGTATATAAGGAAAACAGCTAAAGACGAAAGGGAGAGCAGTTAACTGTGCAAATAATGATCTCCACAATCTATAAAAAAAGGCCATGCTCAAAAAGAGATAGTGGTTTAAATGGTCAGGATAAATAAAAACGGGCTCAAGGCTAAATTTTGGACCACGAAGAGCATTCCCAAGCCTGCATGGTACAGACCACACATCTCAGGAATGTGGATCGCCTCCGAGGCCACCTCAGCATGGCCCCGTGGTGGCCATGAAATCCCATCATTTTCAAATCATGCTGATGTTCAAAGCCTAAGGAATCCAACAGTTCTGATGTGAGACAATGGGTGATCTTCCCAATATTCTGGCAAACTGTTCACAGGGGAAAAATAAGGATGTTTCTTTCTCTGTGGGTTCAGTCTCCGCATGGAATAAAAATAGCTGATTTCAGAGACAAAGAATTGCCCTCTTTGCTTTCACCCAAAGCCTTTTTTCATTCTTTAAATGTTTAGGATGACCCCCTCTGTGATGCCATTGTTAATCCAGGTAGTGTCACAATCGATGAAAGTATTATTTTGTCTCCTTGTAGGAAAATGCAAATTGTCAAAGCTGCTCTTCCCAATAATCTCACCTTTCCTGGTGCCCATCCCTTGCCCACCAGATCCAGAGTTTCACCACAAGCCTTTCAACCAGCAGCATTCATTTTATCGAGGGCTGTGTTGGATGGGAGATTCAGGCAGCAGGATTGAAAGAGATTTTCCAGCAGCATCTCAGGCTTTTGCAGGTGGTTTGGGTGGTTTTGTCAGTCCTCAAAACAGTAGAAGGATGTGTGACTCTCAATAAAACAGTTCTGATTTTACTACAAGCAGAGGCAGAAGAAGTCATGTAGGGTGACAAGGCAAGGAAGGGCAGCTGTGATGGGAAGAAAGCAGAGCTCTTGAATCCCGGAGTGGAGATGGGGCTGTAATCAACATCTGATACAACACAGGAACAAGGAGTGATATGACCTATTCATTTGGAAAGCTTGCCATCGCTCCCAGTAGGAGAAGGCTTCAGTCATTCCAGTCTTCATCTTCACCTGCTGCCTCAGTGTTTTTCAGCAGCCTGGTGCAGTGGAAGGTGTCCCTGCAGGGAGTTGAAATGAGATGATCTTTAAGGTCCCTTCCAACCCAAGGCATTCCATGATTCTGTGATCCTTAAATCCATGGACAACCTCGCTACTGCAGGACGTAAAATCCAAGGGCCCTCCTGGGTGGTGCTGCTGTGAGGCCTTTCCTTTATAACCAAATAAAAACGAAGGTAAGTTTTAAGTGCTCTGGGCTTACATTTTCTCCCCCTCCATTTATTTTTGTTTCAGAATGTGCCTTTTTATTAAAAACAAAAACACAACAAAGACGTTTCCATCATCCCCGGGGCCGTGTTCTGATGCCTCATGGACCACCAGTGGTTCACAGACCACAGGGTGAGTAATGGTGCACGAGAGCACATTGAGCCCTCTGCTCTGACTGCCTCTTGCCTGAGAAACTCTGTTTACACCAACGTGCTCGCCCGGGCTTTGTCAGACCCAATTCTGCCTGATTTGAGTTATGGAGCTTCCATCACATCTTTGGGGAAAATTATTTCTCTGTCTACCGAGCCTCTGGGGCCGGAATGTGGATTCATGAAGCCCACGGTGTGTATTAGTAAAAGAGCACTTTGAAATTAATAAGCTTGAGGAAACGAGGCCAAAATTCTGTCCTCAGCCTCCCCGGCGTGGTGCTTGTTAGAGCACAGAGGAGTCTGGTGAATGACAAGGGGAGGAGGATGGGGGGCTTCTACAGGGGCTGGTGCATCACCGAATTTTGGGGCCTTTGGGAAATCCTTTAACGTTAATCACCCCAGCTGGGAAACTGAATAAACCACCAAACCTTCACTAAAAAGCCAGCTCTGCACTTAAATCGGTGTTATCACTTACATAAATAACAAACAAATCGTATGGTTTGGGCTCTATTTCCTGCCTGGAAGGAGTGTGAAGACTGATCACTCACAGAAAGTGAATTTTATACTATTTTTGCTTTATAGCAAGTGGTGGGTTGGACTTGTGAACATGGATCGACAATATTGTTCTTTCTGCAAATGTTAGCGCTCACTGAAACATTTCAGACAAACATCCCATGAAGATTTAGTGGCCTCAGCTTGTTTGACTTGGAGTTAGACATGATTTCTAATTAGCCAATCTTCAGCAGTCCGTCAGGAAATGCAGCGAGCTGCCAACTTTCACACCTTAGCCAAAAAAAAAAAAATCCCAGTAAAACTCTTTAAAAAATGGCCTATCACTTGTGCTGCTGGGAAATTCCCAGTGTGTCCAAGGTTCTTCTCCATTGCCACACACATCCATCCATCCATCCATCCATCCATCCATCCATCCATCCATCCATCCATCCATATGTGCCTACACACTCATACACGACCACCACCCAAATCTCAACATATATAAGCTTAGACAGCCTAAACTAAGAAAATTTTATTGATTTCCCACAATTTTCCATAGAAAGGGGAAGTTCCATGTAGCCTCAATCATTTAAAACAACCAATGTTAACCAGCATTTCAGCTGTTTAAATCAAAACACATACATTGGTGTTTTTGTAATGGAAGTCTATAGGAAAATGAAAAAAATAGGGGGTGAATAAATGATTCCGAAGTCTAATCCATCAAAGAGCTGTTTAGGTCAAGCTTAGAAGTGAAATCAGCTCGGCGCAACTGAGACCGCACCCATCATTATTTTCAAGGTCTTTAAAACATCCATTGCAAGTCCAAAAAGCGCTCAAAGCCTTTTCTTTCCAAATTTTATCAGTTTGGATTCATTACTGACCATTTTCCACAGCCCCCAAGTCTCAGATGAGAGTGGCTTCCAGGAGGACACCAAACTGCAGCTACTTCCAGGATGAGAATAAGTCAAAATCTTGTTTTATGGAAAATTAGGAAGAAATTCTCCCCTGTGAGGGTGAGGGCACAGGGTGCTCAGAGCAGCTGTGGCTGCCCCTGGATCCCTGGCAGTGTCCAAGGCCAGGCTGGACAGGGCTTGGAGCAGCCTGGGATGGTGAAAGGTGCCGCTGCCCGTGGCAGGGCATTGGAACAAGATGATTTTTAAGGTCCCTTCCAACCCAAACCATTCCCTGATCCTATAAAATGGTAGGAATGGAGATGAAACAGCAAACTATGTGCTCTTAATGGTGTTGGCAGGCCCAGCAATGTCTCCATCTAAATTTTTTGCTTGTGGTTCACATTTTTAGGGATGGTTCTGTCTTCTTTTCTCTCTCTAATCATGGTCAGATGTGAGGGAAAATATTGTTCCCTGTCAGCCACAGTGCTTGTTCAGCTTTGAGCCCCTGCACTTGGCTATGAACGGCCTTGTGGGAGCTTCTTGACACCTAATCAGAGCATCTAGTAGAAGAAAGGGCAGTGGGGCTTAGTCCTGAAGACCTTTTTCAGCTGGTACAGAACCCCAAACCCAGGCAAATTCCAACTGCCTTCAAGAGGCATTTTGGCCAATTAAGGTCTAGGTGAGAACTCCCGTGTTTGGCCAATACTAATAAAATCAGAGAAATCCGAGTCGCTTCCTCAGCTCATGGTTTCCTGAGAGGCACTACCAGATGCTGCCACGTTTCTCTCATCTCTCTGGGCAGCCCAAAGGCAGCTCCCATGGATGTCAGTGGATGTCAGCCATGTCTGTTGGGGATTATTTGCATTCCTGAAGCCAGCGCTCAGCCCATAAATTACGACAAGAAAGGCTCTTCTTTGCAGCCCTCGTCTTTAAATTCCTCTTTAGGAAGGTTTTCACTCCTATCACGACCCATTAACTAAGCCATATGTAGGATCCTCCATCCAGAACCATTCCACTCCCAAAACCACAACTGCCGGGGAGAAATGAATATTTGGATTCACTCTTGTTTTCCTTTCTGGCTGTTTGTTTAACAGTGGAAAGATTATTGAAGATGTTATCTCAGAGAGAGTTCACTGGGGCGTGTTTCTGTGACAGTGTTATTGCAAAGGCAGTCGCCTGGCTCTTCTCTTCAGCTAATAAAGGTGTTTTAAAAAGGAGGAATTGATCAAATGTGAGCTGACCCTAATTTCACTTGAGATTTTTTTAAGTAAATATTCTATTTCTCGCATCTTTTGTTCGGTTTTAAATGTTTATGTGCTGCTTTTCCAACCTAAAAACTAGAGGGGCTCCAGCTGGGAAAGGAACATTTGGGTGTCTGTTCTCCACAGTCTTGCATCTATGGAACCGTGTATAACCCAGAAAAGTCCATATATTCACTGGGAAAAAGCTCCCCAGCACCCCACAGCAAGCATGAAGTACTTTCTAGGAGAAAGGAAATTATTTATAAATTGAAAGAAATGCCCAAATGGGATTAACCATGATTTACACTCCAGGCTCCTGCAGAAAAAAACTGTCTTTCTGCACCTCCAGTCTCCCTGGAGATTCCTGCCTGTTGAGGAGAGGGAAAACATAATTTCAGCTGCAGATCTGGTCATTTGCAGTCACTCCCATCTGCCATGGATTTGAAGGCACTTTTGGTGCCCCCTCAGAGCTCCATCACAGCCTGGACCAGCCACTCTGACTCTTCCAGAAGGGTTTAATCCACGCAACAAGGAAACATGGGATTATTCCTATCAACATCACATAAATAACACACCACGAGCATCACACAGACTTTAAGCAAGTCCTCAAAGTGCCCTTGGGTGCAGATGAAGTTTAACTATACTTTTTCCCTCCCCATTTCCAGCGTGTTCCCAGGCCGAGGCCGCCTTTCACGATCTGTTGGTAATTTGCGCGCATTGTTACCACTCAACGGCCGTATTCTTTCTGCTGACCCCACTTGAACTCACTTCCCCTGAGCCCGTGGCACGTCCAGGAGGCCAGGGCTTGGTTTACAGCAACGAGCCCTCGGTGGGGCTACACCTTTGGACCACCCAAGAATGGCAGCAAGCCGTGGCACGACTCGGATCTGGAGCCCACCTGTGCTCCTTGACCTGCCTTGGCTTCCCCTTCCTTTCTGCTCTCCTTCAGAGCCACCATGCCCCTCATAATTTAGCACTCAGAGACCTCATCTCTCCCTCTCCCTCCTTCCCTCTCCTCAAAAAATCAGTGGTGGAGTCGACTTTATTTGCCTTTCACCGTGCAGCTGGTGTGAGTGCAGCAGGCTGTGCTGGAAGCCATGGGAACTCCCATGCCAATTTGCATCCTCCAAAGAGGCTGGCCCAGGATGTTTTCTATTTTAATTTTTATGTCTGCACCTAGCGTTCCAGTTGGATGTGTTTTAAAGTAAACAGAGCCGATAAATAAAAAATTGTGCATTTCCCAGCCATCACGGAATATTTCTGTTCCTCCCTCGTTGCCTGCCCCCTCCTAGTCCTTTACTGCTTTCACAGATACAACAATTAAATATTCAGCTGGCAGGCCAGTTTTTGCTCTTGCTCTGTTGATTCATCCCGAAAATCCGGTTTTTGAACGGACTTCTTCTAAAAGAAGCAATGCCAGAGTGGGGAATTTAGGTTCTGGGGTGGAAAACTCCTTATTCGGGACTTTTCACCTCAAATTAGTCATCAGTCATCAGCAAGCAAGGATGTTTTACTCTGATCTCGGGAGCCAAAACGCGGAGGCTTAACGAGGAGGATGGGAAGAGTAACGCCCAGGCGACAGCAGACGGCAAAGAGCTTGGGATTTCTTCTGGATCTGGATGGTGGAAACGAAAGGGGAGCATGCCCCCATTCCAGGTGAAGGTGAAGGGGGGGTGGGGATGGGTCTGTCTCCCCCATCAGCTCTCCTGTTGCTCACCTTTCCTGCTCCACTGTGTGTTTGGGCACTGTGGCTTCAAGGGGATTTGCCCTGGTTTGAAGCACCAGCCTTTGATCCCAGAAGCCAAGGCCTTTATTAGTTTAAGATGGTAATTAGCTGAAATTAGTAATGGAAAGATTTTTTTGAACTTAATGAGCCCTTAAGAATTTGAAAAGTTGGATGTATTTTTTTAAATATGAATCCCACTTTTTCTTACTTTGTTAAGCTGCTTTCTGTTCATCCCTTCCATTAAAGACCTCTGAGCTAAATGCTGGGGGTTGTGACTTGGGAAGCATATGGATTTTACAACCCATGGATGAGGCATTCATCTGCACAGCCATTCCTGTTTGTTTATTGTCCCAGCCATGGGACTTATTGGCTCAGAAGCCATCAGAGCACAGGTTCCAGGCTTTCCAAGCTCTCACTGTGTGTCCCAGCTGTGTTCAGACCCTGGCAGGTCCAGTTCTCCTCCAACAGCCACCTTCCTTCCCTTAAAACAAGCCTGGGGATCGTCAGGCCTTGGTGCATTTCCAAAGTCTGTTAATTGAACCTGCAGGGCTTCGTCCTGCTTACGCAGAAGGAGCCCAACTCCTTGAGCTCCGTGCAGCTGCTCTGCCTCTTGCAAATGCAGAGCACATGCCAGCCTCACATCCCTGTGTGGGAAATAAGGGACTATTCCCAGCCTGGAGGATCTAAAAGGAAAAAAAAAATATTTTTTTTCAAAAGAAGGTCTCATTTACAGTCCATTTCCTGGCTATGAAGAAATTATTCCTACACAAAAATCATGTTTGTGTCCAAACAGAGTTGTGGAAAGGGTGGGATGAGAAAGAAGTTTCCTCAAAGGCTGGCTGAATAAATGGAGAGTTTCTCACACCCTGACATCTGCTGCCCAGAGTCCATCCATCCCTGCCCGTGGCCAGGGAGTGCTTGGGGACAGGACCAACATGGGGAGGGACAGGAACTCATTGCCTAAAGTGACCCTTCTGATGCAACGTTTCAGCTCAGACATGAGACATCCCAAAACCAGCAGAGAACCTCCAGAGGCTCCTGAGCTGCTTTGCCCATTTCTCCAGAGCGTTTCTGTAGCTGTAGTTCAAATTCTTTTTTCAAACAGATGTGAAAATAGAAGAAGGAATTCAGGTTTGGTGTTGCATCTGCTCCAAAGCAAAGGGCTCGTTCTGAGGCAGGGCAGAAGAGCTGCAGGTTTCTGCCCAAATGAGGACTGAACAAAATAGCCTCTTACCATGGTCCTCACTGCTCTGAGGAGTCTTCACCATTGCTGTTGAAAGCAAACACCTCCTGCCTCTGTGTCTCCTTTGCCTTTTCCTCTTTTGAGCAGTGGATGCATCTCTTTTCTCTTTGTCTCCTTCAGCCAGGGTTTTCTGAGTATTTCCAGCCAGTCTTTGGTCAGAGGGTGACTGAAGGGCTCAAGTTATCAACCCACACATTTAATGTTTAATGTTGTTTGGGATCTCCTCAGGAGTCTCCAACAGCTACTCCCAATGATAAGGGTGTCCCACAGATCCTGTATGGAATCTGTCAGACCCTTGGAGATGTCTCAGACATTTGAGGATGTCTCGAGGCAATATATTCAACCCCAAAATTCTGTGGCTGCATCATTTGGTCAATCCTCCATCTCCCAGCTTGGATGTGACTACTCAATGTTCATGACCCTTTGGAAGCCTTGCTTCACCTTCCAGCCTGCTTGGCCCCAAAAAGCTGAAGGTTCCCAGTTCACTGAGCAAAAAGGGGGTGAGAGGCAGGGACAGCAGCAGGCAGGTGAGCTGTCTCCAACCAGCCTTTTGCCAGGTAGAACCAGATCCCACAGATGATTTGGGAGGGCAGAGAGCAGGAGGCAGCAAACACACAGAAAGCCATTTGTCTGAAAACTGGGACACGCGTTGACTGAAAACATTCTGCAGCCTTCACCCAGCCCTAATAGGAGCTCACACATTCCTTGAAATGGGCTATTCATTATACAGCAGCTTGTAAAAAACAAGTAGTTGGGTTTTTTTCCCTTTTCCCCCCAGCCCTTCACCATGAGATTTTTTTAGCTCCAACCAAGACTTTACGAAGTTCACCTGGAGAAACTCCACCCAGGGCAGCGTGTGCCGGGGGCACTTGCTGGGGGCCCTGGTGCAAACTGGTGCAAACTGGTGCAAACTGGTGTTCATGGGCCCCTGGTGCCTGGGAGGCCGTGCCAAAGCCGTGAGCTTTTATTAGCACTAACTTTCCATCGAGTCGGGAGGGACCTTTCCACTCTCTTCCCCGGCAGTGCAGCTCTGGCTCCACCTCAACATTTGCACCTTATAAAGTGTTGTCATGACCCGACTGGAGCAGTTTATACAAGGCCCTTCAAGATCCCCGGTAATGAAGAGTAAATAACCGAGGAAAGCTTTCTCTCACTTTGCAGCTTTCTTTCGGTCTCAAAAGAAATAAAACAACTTACTTAACAGCATTCTTTAATCTTTTGCACCAGTGGCCTCCTTTATAGGGTGTTATACAGAGCCAGTGTAAATCCAACCTCTGTAATGGGGTCAGTGTTTCTCAACAGGTGTTGGGTGGATACAGTGTAAGATCTATTTTTTCAATAAATGTCAGGCCAGAAAGCTTGCTGTTCATACACAGGCACCGTGAACATGTGGTTCTCTCACGCGCTCGCCCTCCCCTCTCCAGTACCCCTTTCCTAGTTTTTTTTTCTTTTTTGTTTTTCCAGCAGCCCACCTAGGTCTCCAGTTTAATGAAGGAAAGCAGTGAATGCCCATTGCCTGGTTGTAGAGCACAAGACCAACTGATATGCCGTGCTTTGGGCACAGCAGACCCCAAAAAATTAAAGAAAATCCTAATTTTCTGGAAAGAAATCCTTCCTCCTGCTCTCTTTTCATAGAGGAGATGCAAAATACTGATGGTGTTCAGGAAAATATAGTAGACAGTGATCCAAAAAGTGTCTTTGTGTTGTTTGGGACCAACCCTGAAGTTCTTAGCCTTTCTTTTCAAAAGGCAGAATTCTCTTTGGAGCCAGCAGAAAACTCACCTGAGAAAGAATGACATTTGAGAGCCCACTGCCATCAAGTTTGTTGACCAACAATTTGCTTTTTTTAACAAGGCCAAAGTTTATTGTCTCTAAGTGTATTGTGCAATGGTCCAGGAAACTTATCAGAACTACATTAAAAATATCCTAATAATGAAACAATTAGCACCAAGAGAAGTAAGTTATCGAAATAATGTAAATTTCTGCTCATGAAAGACCATTGTTTGAAATGGGTCTCCTTAAATATTTTTGCTTTAATACAGATAGAAATCTTTGCATAAATCTTAAATCAAGCTGATGTCCCTTAATTGGTTACTGCCAGGTAAAGCAGGCAGCTCCCATGGCACTGCTGCTACTTCCTGATGCCAAAACCTGCTGGAATCCCCATTCACCAGACTGGGCCAGAGCACGAAATCTTCTTTGCAGTCTTTATTTGTGACTGCAGCAGATTGTGCTGCTGCCCTGCCTGCTTGTCCAGGCACCATATGGGAAATAAATGCAAAATACCTCTGTGTGCATTCATTTGAATTAAAGAAGGGGAAATCACACTTTGCAATCATTTGGGCTTATTCAGCAAAATGTTTACTTACGCACTTAACTTTAAGCATGTTCTTCAGTCCGTCTCCTGTTCATCAACACATTTCAGCATCTAAATAAATCCTTAAACACTTTGCTTTGTAAAGGACTGTAAGTATTGAAGTATGCTGAGAAAACATTGGTGGAAGCTTTCTAGTTGTGCCTCAGTGAATTTAATTCTTGCCGAATACTCACTTCTGATTTACAAAGAAGAGCAAGACACCAATGCCACATGTGCCACCAACTTTAATTGTATCTCAAAGCCAGCTTAAGGAGAGCTTTTTAAAAAATAAGAGATTTGTCACAATCCTAACAAATTCCACCAAAATGAATGTTTACAGAATGACAGAACTGCAGAATTACCTAGGTTGGACCTAGGTAAAGGTAAAAGACCTTTGAGATCATCAAGTCCAAGCTCAAACCAATTAAGGCTAAAGATCCAGTGGGATGATAACATGACTGTCTCAGCTGGACAATGAGAAAATCCCCCCCGAGCACCTCTTGGTGGAAGTAAAATTAGTAAAGAAGTCATGACAGAGAAGGAATGAGTTAATTAACAGCTGTGGGATCAAGTCCTTTATTGGTAACTTCCGAGAATGATCAGATGACATCAAAATCAAGAAGGGTCTCCATCAAAGTCTCCCATGGTTGAGTAATGATTAAGTGATTTATTTCTCATGACCAGTACCAGATATTTTGAAGGCAAATGAGAATGTGAGGCAATCCAGTCTGCTATTGAAATAGTTTATTTTTCCTGATGAAATTATATTTGATTGGAAAAGCCAGTCTGGATTGGAAGACTTCAGAGTTACAAGAGACATGAGAAAATAGATTTGAAGTTACAGCAGAATGCAGTTGCTTCTAGTTTTAAACACGGATCGCTTGTAACAATCACAACAATCATCATCATGGTGCTCTATTAGTAGCAGACAGTTACTGGTTAGGGAAAAGAAGTTAAAAACAAGGACAAGAACAGAATGATCCTTTCCCTGGCTTGTCCTTCCAGCTCCCAGCAGCCCAGGAACTGTATAAACCAGATATTCCATCCAGAATCCCATTTTTGGTGAATTTATTCACCATTAATTGGCCTAATCCCTTCCCGAACACATTCTTCAGGCCCCCACGACGTCCCGTGGCAGAGGTGCTGAATAAATATGATCTCTGGATATTTGTGCAGATTTTGCAAGCCTAAAACAAACAGTGCCAGAGGATGAAACCCTGATTGTGCAATCTCAGCCCTCGTGCCTCTCGCTGGGAGTTTCAGTTGTTCCGTTCCATTTGCAGTTTGGCATTTCTGGGGGAGAGGAGCTGTGTGTTCCTCTGGTGTTTGTTCCACACTCTGTGAGAAACTGGTGGCACTGGGAAGGAAAAATGGAGCTCGGTTTCAGTACAAAATTTCAACAGGGGCACATTATTATCCCAGGGATATGTTTGTGAAGTTTAAAAAGTAATAAGAAGAAAATGTTTGTTTTTCCTGAAAATTACTCATGCATTTACAAAATTCCACCACAAAAGCAAAATCATGTAAAAAAAATTGCAAAATGACTAAGAGAGCCCACATCTCCCAGTTTTCATTGGAAATATTGCAGAGACCTTGCAAGCTCCTAATCAAAAATGAGGGCAACCAAAGCAGACACCTTTTGGAAAAACTCACTGAACTAAATAAAGGCCTTTCATTTTTGGTCAAATAATGGTTTGGAAAAAACACTTTCAGGCAACCCAAGACATGAGTAACTTTCATTTCTCTTACCTCCTTGCAGGGATTGAGCCCTTAGACAATATTATAGAAGTTTCTTTTAGGCAATATCATAGAAGATTCTTGGAAGGAAGTTGTTCCTGCTTTCAGTGGAAACAGCCTTTTCTTCACTTCTCTGAAGTCAATAATTATATGTCTTTTCTTGCTTTTCTTGCTTTTGTGTGTATGAGAGATTTAGGGAGTAATTTTATTTATTTTCTAAACCATATTCAAGTTCTTGTGGATGTAAACAGCCATATAAATGCAGGAACTTCCCAGGCTCAGTGCTGGTGTTTTGGTTTTTTTTTTAATTTATTCATTTTTTGACACTCCGGTTCATCCCCTTGTGGTGCCTTGCTCTATTTTTTAGGGATATCCTGTCATCTAACATCATGACAGCAATGTTAAGCTCAAATTAGCACCATATCTTTAATTCTCAGAGAATTGTTCCAGTTTCAGGGTTTGAAAAAAGATCTGAAATGGTTTTAGGTAATGTAATAGCATGAGGAATTGTTTGAACATGTGAGACACATGGAGGATGAACACTATCAGCAACAGCAAACTATTCTTATCTGGGATGTGATCACCAGGAGATACCTTAGCCATAAAATCACAAGAAGTAAACGCATTTTAAACTTTTTTTTTTTTTTTTGGCATTTAAAGATGACCTTCTGAAAAAGGAGACTGAGAATCGGAACAAAACCTCTGCCACTGTGAGCTGATCCAAACAGAGAGGGAATAAAAACCCCAATGTTCGTAACTGTGAGGGTTTCTTGTTTGATCAATTTGATTTCAAAGAGTGATCTCTGATTATGAAAGGCTCTGATTAGGGCAAACAGCTCCAGCTAAGCTTTTGCTGACCTGTTCCTGCAGGATGTTTGAAAATTCTTTGCACCACACGTGGAAAACTGATGTGGGACTCACGTTGCAAACAAGGGAGGAAAAGCCTGAAGGGTTTGGAACTCACTGGCTCACTCCATAGGGTCTGTTAGGGATAAGAGTGGAAAAAGAGATGAATCTGCAAAGGAAGCTGCATTTTAGAGGTCAGCAAGCACGGGGGTAAAGTGAGAACTGCCAAAAGTCAAGCTGAGTTAGACCTTGCGAAGGATATTAAAATAAACAACAGAAGTTCCTCAACCAGAGGAATAAAAGGAGAACCAGAAAAGATGACGTGGGTTTGCTGCACAGTGAGGATGGTGTTGGGATTGAGAGCAACTGAGTGCCATTCCCGAAATTAAATGAGTTCCCTAATGTGTTTTCAGCAAGGGAGAGTGTGAAGAGCATGTGGTAAAGGCTGGAGGGCCCACGAGTGACAGGGAATGGATGTTCCCACGTTGAAAGGGGGAAGAAAATTCAGGGGATTCAGTGTGCTGAAATCAGGCACAAAAGGGAAATAACATCACCCAGAAGAGTGGAAAAAACTGGCACAATAGAAAGAAATGTTTCCAGCTGGGGTTACCTGAGCAGCTGCACTTGTTCCTGGTCATCTGAAAACCTCAGGAACTAAAGAGCGTAAGGGTGATTATAGACACTGAGGTAAAGAAAGAAACAAAATGGGATGTGAGCTTGACCTGAGGCAATTTTAATATAAAGTCTTACCCTGATCTTTTTATATTCTCTAAACAGCACCTTGTGCTCCAGAGGAAGACTTTGGTTTTAAAATGAAGAGGAAGGGACCCAATTGCAACACAGTAGGAAACCCAGAGTGAAACATGGAGCTGGTCCCACTGTCTGGAATGTTTGGAGTTTATTTCAATTTCCAAAGATCCATCTTGAGACCAGTTTTAAGTGGTGTTCTCAAGAACCATAGCACCAAAGTTCAGACAACATTAGAAAATTAATCCAAATTAATTCTGGAGACCTGAACATTGAAAAAGAGGCTCAGTGTAAAGGACCAGAGGACCCTAAAGGCTGAAGTAAAACAAAAAAAGCATTGGATTTAATACTGGGAGATAGCAAGCTGAGGTTTTCTGCAAGTCAGAGTTCAGTTCTATTCTATTCTATTCTATTCTATTCTATTCTATTCTATTCTATTCTATTCTATTCTATTCCATTCCATTCCATTCCATTCCATTCCATTCCATTCCATTCCATTCCATTCCTATTTGTGGGAAAAGAGAGGAAAAGGCAGTCCTATATGGGATGACATAAGGATGTTCCCTGGAAGAGGAACCTTGCTCCCTTCATCTCAGCCAAGCAGAGATGGAGCAGGGACACCACTGTCCCCTGGGAATGCATCCAGGGAAACCTTCTGGGAGGAGGGAAAACTCACTGGATAAAGGGCAATATTGACTTACACAGCACATGCTGGCCAGACAGGCATTTGTGGATTTAGAGGGAAATGAATGACCTGAAAATGTCCACTTTGCTGAATTTGGTGGTCTCTTTAGACCAAGGCATTTCCATTGGCAGCAAAAGGCTCTGGAACAAACTTCCTGCAGAAGTAGCAGAGTAAGGAGCAAAGTAATTAAAAAGAGGAAGCAGACCCCAGAAGTTCTTTGCAGTTCCTTATTCCTGGACCGGTAATTTGAGGTTTTGTCCAGAGCTTATTAAATTGTGCAGAATTCTCCATCAAGGCCAGCATTTAATGCTGTCCATACAGCAGCCCGTGGGGATCAAGAGGTACTAAATATAAATATTAAATAGTCCAGGGCTCTGTTTCACTGGTTTTCTATTTCACTTGAAACTTCCCAAATCCTCTCTTTCCCTCCCAACCCTATTCTTCAAAGACACTTTTACCAGAGAATCAGGACTGAGCCTTAGACTTAATTTTCAGCTTCTAGGCCAGCTGGTACAAACCATGGCCACCGAGCTGCTGACCAAAAGAGGCAGGTATTTAGGAGACAATTTTTGTGTGACTCACTGATAGTTACAGTTTGAGAGAGCCACATAATTTTAGCCTCTACCAAATATCACAAGGAAGGCTTTATGCTGTTAAACCCTGAGTCACTATCAAGAGCTAATTTTTAATGTGTTTTCCTCTGTTTACTCCCCTTTCTAATGTCATCACTGACTTTCAAAGAAGTCTGACATGTGGAATAATAATAAGATCAGTTTATAAACACAGGAAAAAAAATCTCTTTTCATTCATATGCGATATTTTCAAATTAAATAAAACACTTTACTCTAACCAAGTTTGGCTTTCGTTTTTCCCAGTTTACATTTTATGAGCAGCGCCTTTCAATGTTGTAAAACTCATCCTCTGAGTACTTTTTAATGGAGAGAAAAATCTTATAAAATCAAGTGAGCTATGAATTAAACCCGAGGTTTCACTGACCTGTTTTTGCAAGCTCTGTGCAAGTCAGGATACGGGACAGTCACTTCCTGCCCTGAAAAAGCAATGAAACACTGTCCCAACATATATAGATATAACGAATTGCAGTCTAATATTAAATCTGTGCCATTTCCCAAGCTCCAGATATGCTGAGCCAGTCACGTGACCAATAAATAAAGAGGAAAAAAACCCAAGGAGGATTTCTCAAGAGAAAGCATCCAAGTGCAGTTTAACTGCAGGCAGGGCACAAGGTGCCTCTTTCATGATTAAAGGCTGTGCTTCATTCTCCCAGGCTAAACTCTGACCAACTCAATGAGCCAGATTCCACTCAGAGCCTAAATTCATAAAATTTGGGACCAAGAGGGACCATTAGATCATCCAGCAGACAACCCAGACTCTTGCATTTCACCCTGTTTCCCCGATATTGAGCCCAAAAGCCTGAGCTCAGTTAAATCCTATCTGTGCTCACGTCACGCTGTCCCTGCTGTAAGACCACGGAGGCCACTATTAGTTCAGGAGATAAAACCCTTTGGACCTGAACTCTTGGGCTGGTGGCTTTCTGGTTTATGGGATGACAGCTTGGAAAAGCCAAACCCACCCTCAGCTCTGAGCTGTCCGGTGGGGAACAGTGGTGGACATGAATGGAACCCCTGAGGCAAATATTTCTTTATAAGGCCAGTGCTGCTGTAAGTCCTACAGCTGTGAGACCCCAAGAGTGCCCTGATCTTTATCTCTGCCTGGGAATTAAAAATGCTCAGTGCAGGGGACAGAGAAGAAATCTCCACACAAGAGATGACGGGCGCTTGTTCCATGGATTTGGGGAACGTGCCTTGTGTTCTGCAAGGGCAAAGGCCATCATTACCATTTCTTTAAAAAAAAAAAAAATCCGTAATTAAGAGTATCACTCAACTTTCTGTTTTAAAACAGTGTGTTCTCATGAGAGCTCCACAGGTTGTTTGAAATCTGGGCCTCTTCCCAGTATTTTTCAGCCAGTTTCCTGAGCTTGCTGACAGAGCTGTCTGGACGGCCACTGGCTCACATTCCTCGCAGTCTCTGCTCCAAGCCAGCTTCTTTGGGCCCAATTTCAACAAATACAGACGGACCACCACAATCCAGAGCTCGACGTGGGACTGGCACCACATGCCTTTGAGATATTAAACATAAATCAGCTGTGGCCAGCACAGACAGATGTGGGCGTTAAGAGAACTGCCAGCTCCATAGGCTAAATGTGGAGCGGGGTAGGGAATGCCAAGGATTGCAGGTCTTTCTTTAGTGCAAATTGGGCTGGAGGAGCAGGAACAGCAGCCAGTTAGGCAGCTTTCAATAGAAAGCAGGTATTTGCTATTGAATTTGCAGCTGGGAGGCCTGGGTTCCAGTCAAGACAGGGGACAGTGTCACAATGTTGAGTTGTTTTGCTCGAGACCCAGGAGAAAGAAGTCAGTTTTATGTGAGAGGAGCTCATGCTGGGGGCACATCACTGCTGGGGACCCTGGTGGGCCCTCCAGGTGTTTCCTTGCCTCTGTGCTCTGAGCTGGGGGAGCAGTCACTCCTCTGAGCCCTGGAAGGAGGCACAAACACAAACTTGCTTCCAGAAAGCTGCCTGAGAGGACGTGGCTTTGACAAGTGTGATGAGGCTGAGGTGGAGCACGGCATCAACCCAATCATTTCTGGGGGTTCCACCAGCCCAGGGAGCAGCCCTGATTCCCATGGGAAGCCACAGGTACCACACCATGGGCAGCTGGGCCTTTTGGGCCTGCTGGCCATCCATCCTCATCCCAAAAGCCTGCAAGACCCAATATTTCTGACACGTCCTTTCTGAATCACTGCTGAACTTGTGATCTTTATTTCCAGGGGTGTCTTGCTCACCTCTGCACACCTGTGAACACCACGATGTCAGGCTGGGCTATGCTATTAAACATTAAATAAATATATTTATTTAATATTAAATAAAACTCCATCAAACAGCTACTGTGTCTCCCAATCAAATGACTCAATAAATTGTGCCTAAACATAGTGCAGAACCAACAGATATTTTTAATGCTGCTTAATTACTAGCTCACTTATTAACACTGACAATAACACTAAAAATATCACGTGTGAACACACTCAGGGGCTCATTTTGAAGGATTTATGCACAGGAACAGCTTTTCTCCTATGCTTCAGTCCTGCTGAGGCTGACAGCTTCCTGGCTTTGAAGAAACCTAATCCAAAGCTTATGGAGATGTATCAATAGGAGCGGGTCCGAGACGCTGCCGAAGGCGATAAGGCTGTGGGATGCATTTTGGTTCCAAAAATACTCCAGCTGTGCTGGCTGCTCTCTATTTGATACCTCACCTGCCAGCTCCATCCTGTTTGAAAACATGTTAGATGACAAAAAGAGATTGGGAGAGCGCTCTCGTTTCCAGAGCCGTGGCCGAAGCGGGGAACGTTACGCTCCGAGAGAAAACGCGGCGCTGAGTGTTTTATTCAGGAATCAAGACATTCCAATGCATTTTGCATGGGGAAGCTTACGTTGATTACAGACCAGAAACGTCTTGTTAAAGCTCCTGAAGCCAGAAGGGGTAGAGCAGCCAGCAGCTGGCAGGTTTGTGAGGTGGACTCTGGTGGTAGAATCCCATTGCCGTGGCATCAGGTGGGCTATAAACACCCAGATGCCAACACCTTCCCCTGAGTGCCACTGCAGGCTGAGAGTGCTCCCCAATCACCTCTCACTCACTGTATTTCCCCTTGCAGGAAGGAGTTGTTCCTGCAAGAGAAGCTGCAGAGAGTTAAGCTGACAGATTTTTTTTTTTATTTTTTTTTAGAAGAGATCTGCACTGGTGGGATGGAGAGCAGTTGGAGAACAGTCTCGCCTCGTGGCAAACATTTCTGGTGTCTGGTGTCAAATTTATTGGAAAAGAATCGCTGCCAGTGTCAACTCCAATCTGTGTCAATGCAAAAGTTGGCATCGGTACCAGTTCCTGCCAGAGACAGAAAGCTGAGACCTGGAGGAATCCACAGGGGGCTGCATATGGAATTCTGAATATCCCCCTTTTAATGAGATGACAAGGTCAGGGGAAGGCGACCCTGCCCTTGGTGCTTCTGGAACCTTTCTCAGCCCTGGCTGCCCTGGCTGGGAGCAAACGAGTTTCTTCAGCCTTCAGCATCAAAATTCATCCAAAAAACCTCTTTGTCTTCATTACAGAATTCCCAAATTTTCTGTTGTTTTTCTACATTGTGGCAGAGAACACGATAAGGAAGGAGAACTCGTGTGAAATGTATTTTCCCCCCAGAGATAAAATCATTAAAATTCTTCAGGAATGAAGGTGATGTCTTAATTTCTAAAATAGATTCTACCACTTCCTCACCCTATTTTCTCTCATCGCCAGAAAAATTTCTCTGAAATATTTGATAGGAAAGATAAGAAACACTCAACAGAAAATTAAAAAAGATGAATTTGGAAGCTCCTGTCTGTAATTATTCTAAAACTTCCACAGTTCTGCACTTTAAATCTGACACTCCCTGCTCAGCAGTAATAAGGTTTCTTGAATTCTCAGCAAGTGAGCAAAAAAACATCGGAGGCTTGACTTCAATATCTCTTAGCAAAATATTTTTTTCTCTTTAAAGAGAACAGCAACAAAGAAATCTGTCCTTAGGAGAGCAAACTTGGGCTATGGGACACACTTTGCAGCCTGGGAGGGAATTGATATGGATGAGGGTATTTCTGGCTGGCAGAATAAATCCATATTCTTAATCCTGACAATATTTCCAATATTGGGCTTGTTTTAGATATCCAAGTGTGGAGGCTTTTATGGTATGGAATGATGACAATGGACAAAACTTGTTTTCTATTATTTGATAGCTCCATTTAATAAAAGCTAAATTTTGTAGCCAAGGACTGAAAAATAAGAGAGCAGCAGTGTTGCAGTTGTGAGGGCTCATGACAAAAGGTGAGGCTAGCAGCAGAATTTCTGAGGCAGTAAATGTTTTCCCTAATTTTATCTGCTGAGAGGCATCCCTTTTCACCCTTGGAAACTTAGGGAAAGAAAAGAGTGCATTTATTTTTGATTGGAAAAGGTGAAAGTGTGGAAGTGGCAGCTCCATCTTTCCTTTCCCCAGCAGTAACTTGCATTTTCCTGCTGCTGGTCCCTCTCTGCAGCCAAACTCTCCCCAGCACCTCATCCCTGTCCCCTGAGCACCCTTATCCTCCTTTAACTTTTCACATGTTCCCTGAACTGAAATTTCCCTCCAATAACACATGTGTGAGACACAGGGGATAAGATAAGAATTGTAATATATCTGTCTAATTTCTTTCCTTCCAGTGGAGATAAAGAGATACAGCTGAACTCTTTCCTCACTCCCATATCAGCAAAAAACAAGCAAATCTTGGAAAAAAAAGAAATGCCTTTTGAAGAGGTTATTGGTTGTTAGAGCATTGCTGCAGCTTTGATGGGGCTGGAAAGACAGGGAAAATATCTCCATAAAAAATAAAATCAGAAAAACAAAGTTTCTGAGCTTTTAGTTCTCCACATTAGGATTGTAAAAATTAATTTCCTTCCTTGGGGACAGCAAAGAGGAATTTCCTTTGTCTGAAGGGAGGAAAAGGAGAGAAGATCTGGTACCTTCTTCCTGAGAGCTGCTTATCAGCTGCAGAAGGGACCTGACACTAATTTAAGGGTAATCTCAGACAAAAACTGCCAGAGTTAATTGAGGCAACCCTGCCACAGCACAAATCCACCAGAGCCCTCTTGGGCAATGGCAGAAGATCTTATAAAATCCTCTTAAAATCCAAGCACTGGAAATTATGGAGAAAACTCAGGAAACTGAAGCCCTGTTTTGTCCTTTCCTGTCTCCCTTCATGCAGCAATGTGTAAGGATTAGGATTTTTAATCAGATGATGATAATGATAATTAATAATTTGCAAACCTACCCCATAGAGAGAGAGGGGATCTTTCCACAAATAGAATTCTCTGCACACAACTCTGGTTAAAGCTAAAGTTCTTGTGCTGGAGAATGGATGTTTCACCAGGGTAAAATTAAAAAGAGGAAGCAAACAGATAAACTTTTAAAGTCATACTAATTAGTTAAATAATGATTGCTCACGAGCAAATCCACTGCCTCACCTCACTGCTGTCAGAAATAGGAAGGCATTAACAATAAATTTTGCTAAATTGAGGATTTCTCCATGCTGGATTTCTGCTGGTAGCAGACAAATTTCAAACGTTATGATTATTAAAGCTCTTCAGGAAACAAGTGCAAATATTGGAGGAGCTTGGTTAGATGATGGATCTTCAAAGCTGAGGCTGCCATGTAATTTAGGGAAGACTTTCCCAACCTGTGGCTACAACAGAACTACCTACATGCTCAGAAATCCCAATTTTAGGGGTCACAATTAAACCTTGTCCCATCTTGCTCTCCTTAATAAGACAATTCTATTTTTTGATATATTTCATTCTCCCCATTGCTGAATTCTTATCTATTAACATCAGAGCTGTGGAAAAGAGATGAAAAGTGCTGTCTCCTCCTCAAATTTTGGGATTTTTCTCTGTTTTCTACCATTAAAGCACCACTGAGTATTTGGAGCAACTGCACTATTTCAGCTCCAGTCACAAAGCATTTTGGATTATGAAGGCAAAAGGGGTGATTTATTTCAGCACCATTTGGAAGCATTAGGTGTGCCAAGAGATTGTGATATGCCAAAAAAGCTGCAAACATTCAGTACAAAAACAAAACCCGTGATGCTGATGCTGAGAGTCAGGTTAAATATAGAAACCAGGTTTGGTGGGAAAAAAAAAGCTCCCAGCCAGAAAAATGAGTGCAATGTGTGCCTGGTCCATAGAGAGGCACAGGTGCCATGAGGGGAATTGTTCCAGCAGATCAAAATAAACCCCAGTTCCTGGAGTTTAATGGGGTTTCATAGATTGAGACAGCCATCAAGGATTCAGCAATTGCATTTTGGTTCAGTATTGAGTCGATGTCACTGAATTTCTGTTAATGGAAAATGTAGTGAATCTCAGGGATAATTTGGAAGGTCTGAGTCTTGGATCAGGATCAGTACCCAGCCACTCTGTTATCACCAGCTCTGGAGGCCAGAACTCTGATTTTTCATCTTTTGGTTGAAGTTTTGGCAAATTAATTCATCTCCTTCAATCCTGGAAAAATCAGCAGCACAAAGAAATCTCTTCCTTCACCCGTGTTTGATGTGGAGCTCATAAATTGGTGCTCCACAAGATCTCAGCTTTACACATCCCAGATTTTAACCTTCTTGCATTTCTAACTTTCTTCTTCAGTGAAATTCCTTGATTTCTGGAGTTCAGGTTCCCCTCTCCAGTGTTTTCAGCAGCTGCTGGTTTTCTAGTGGATATAATGGATGCTAATTTTACCATGAGCACGATATTTCCAGTTTGAGCTCCCTGTGAATCACTGGCACTCCAAAATTCAAAATGCTCATGGCTCTTGCACCTCACAGACCTCTGGCAGCTCGTCCTGGCTGCCCATTTTTCTTGGGAGCGTTCATGGGGAAAGGAATTTTATGTTCTCTAAAGCCCCTGATGGCAAAAAATAAAACACAACCCCCACCAGAGGTCAAGAGGGCAGCAAAAAAAAAGTCCTGACACCATCATCCTTTGGAAGGATCCCCGTGTGAGCTGTAAATACAGGCTCTGCTTCTCTGCATCTCCCAAGCTCACCATTCACAGACTGCTCGGAAATTGGGTAAGTGTATTTTTTTTTTATTTTATTTTTAATTTTTTTTTTTCTCTTACCCAAACTTGAGTAACCGCTTTTAAATGTATGGTTGGAAAATCTGGCTTGCACAGCAGACCTCACAGTCATTCTCCCAGTGAAACTCAATCCTCTTGGTTTATTTCATTTTACCTAAGACACCACTGAAGGAAAAATGGGTTTGGAGTAGATAAATCTCTTTCCATCCATGTCTATATTTTTTTTAACAGAAATCTTGAGGGTTTTCTTTTTTTCCTTCAGCTGTAATTCAGAGGCAGTTTTCTCCTCCCTGTTTCCCACTGAATACAAGGAAAAAGCCCCTTGTGAGGAGCAGGTCCCTGGATTTCCTTTGGCTGTGACTGGGTGTCTTTGCTTGCCGTGTTTGATAAGTGACCCAGACAGCCAGGAATGATTTCCTGCAAGCCTCCCTTTGCCCTCGTGCTGGGATTGCAGTCTGGGAGGTTTTTCAGCAAGCACTCTCAGCCCCCATTTTTAATCAGGCTTTCACCCGGATAGGCCAAGAAAAAGTTGTAAAGTCAGAAGGAACGCTGGCATCGGTTCTGTGGCTCAGAACAGAGCAGAGGTTGTCTCCCTTCCCTTTTCTGCAAGCTCTCCCCCTTTTTTTTTTTTTTTTTTTTTTTTTGTTGACCACACACAAATGGTTCTAATCAGCTTCCAAAAGGCCCTCGTTGGCATTTTAAGATGTTTGCTCTTTGCATTCTTCTCTACATCCCCCTTCCCCTTCTCCTCTGAAAGCAGAGAGGATGTTGAAGAAACGGATGATTTTTTTTCCCCCCTTTTCTTTCTTCCTTTTTTTTTTTTATTTTATTTTTCTTTTCCCTGAGCAATTTCGGTTTTCCATTAGCTGAACACTTCTATTGAAGGGTGTTGTGCAACGAGAGCGCAACGGATATGGAAACCTCTTTATTATGCTTGGAATGTCACTTTGGACATTTGTTTGAGTTGGACCGTGCCAAGCGCGGCCACGGCGAGAACAAGGCAGGGGTTTGCTCCTCTAATGACCCTTCCTCTGCTAATGGGGCTCAGGCTGTCAGGCTGATCCCTGTTCCTCCCTCACAGGTGAAGCCAGGTGCTTGTCCATCCAAGCTGGGAGCTCAAAATGCCACTGGAAATATCGTGCTCATGGTAAAATTAGCATCTATTATATCCAAGCTGGGAGCTCACAATGCCTCTGCCAATCAATTACCCCAGAGGGATAATTGGTGATGCGTCTTCCAATGGAGAATCCTTCCATCACGCCACAGAGGAAGATGTTAAAGTCCTTTTTTCCCCCCCTCTGACAGCACTGAGCTGTCGAGGACACGGAGAAAAGTTCAGAGTTCCTCAGGAAAGAGGAAAGGAAAGATGGTTGTTGGCGTGAGGGCTGTGGTGGCTTCCCTCAGAGCTTGCTGAGGAATAGAAAGCAGGAAAAAGGAGAGGATGTAATGCCCAGTGACTGAGCACATGTGCCTCGTCCAAAAGATTTCCTTCTCTGCTACAACATTGTCAGTGAAATATATTCCTTTAGACAAACAAAAATAACCCCCAAAAAATGAGCCTTTGGCATAGGCCAGTAAAATCACACATTCTGAGCAGGGCCAGGCCAAGATGGAAAAATACTCAGTCTATTTTTCCTAAAATCTACCATATTTCTTCACTCTCCTTTTCCTTTTTTTTCCTTCTCTCTTCTTTCATCCCCCTGGCATGAATGTGTCAGCAAAATGCTCGGATTTTGCAGGTGTGCTCCAACCCCTCCAGGTGAAAGCACAGTGGTCTTCAATGGATTGGCTTCTCTGAAGTGAAGCCCGATGGATCTTGTTTTGGCTGGAGGAACATCAAATGTTAATAACAAACACCTCCAGAGAAAAGATTTCCAAACCCTCAGAGACCTGGAAAGGATTTCCACAGATGGTCCCCATGGATACTGCAATCCCTGGTGTTCCAAAATAATTTTTTTTGCCTGGAAGATCCTTGGTTCCAGCAGGGCTTTGATTAGGCTTTACACGTGAGCTTCTACTCAAGCAGATAAAGTCCAATCATTCATTTACAGGATTGATCCAAACTCCAGAGAACTCCTGAAAATATTTAGATGTAGGTCCATGACAGGATGGCACAGATTGATAGGAAAAACAGATAGAGAAGCTGGAGAAGTTAATGGCTCAAATCAGTGTAAATCCACAGCCTTGAATAAGGAGAAATTTTAAAAGAAAAAAAAAAAAACAACACATTTTCCCAAAATTTCAAAGATTCATGTGCTCATTTGCCATTCAAGAAGAAAATCAAACAACAACAGAAAGGAAAGAGCAGGAAGGAGAATTCTTTCTCCTTGGCATTTGGAGACGTGGCTTTTGCAAGGAGAGAATAAAATGAGTTAGACCTCGAGGTGTTATTTAGGCACAAAGAGATAAACATTTGGCTTCTTCAGGTAATCCACACTGGATAATGTTAAATAGCACCTTCACAACCACAAAATAATCAGGTAAAAATGATTTTATGGAGTAGTATCCCCAAAAACCAGTTGCTCCAATGTCCAATGAGTATAGTTAATGATCAGCACAAACTGGCAAAGCCAAGGAGTTGCTAAAATTAGGAGGAATTATTTTTATGCAATAGGAGCATCTGGTCTTTTGTATTCCTGCAGTTGGAGAAATCTGGTTTATCCTGAATGATTTTTTTTCTCCTTTTCCCTCTTCCTCAGGGCCAGCTACTCAGCAACAGCAGCATAGGGAACATGACAGTATAATGCTCTGTTTTCATTATTTTGAGCTAATTTTGCTTTGCTATTTTTAACTACTGTAAATGCTACTGCCACAGGGAATAGGTAGAAGTGTTTGGCCATTTTAGCAGACTGGAAAAGAAAGGGAATGAACTTTTGCGTGCAGTGGGATGTTACCCTTGCCAACACTTAAACAAAATGGGTTTGCCTGTGTTATTACAGGACCATAATAATGTAATTACACAGCACTAGCAGAGGGTTTTACATCTCTGCAGCAGATTACTGACATTAATCTGTGCAGTAGCTAAATATTATATCCTCTTCACAGACTAGGGGAGTGAGGAGAGGAGTAAATCTCTGGGATCATAAAGGAGATTATTGCTAATGTGCAGCTGGGAGGAGGCAAAGAGTTCTCCCTGTAGGAATAAAAGACAGGCACTAGGGATGCTCTGCTGCCTTAGGCACTTGTTAAGGTAAAATATTCTCTTGACTTTTTATTTTTTGTCTTGTCACAGATAAATCAGCTCCTGCTCCAGGAGTTTACAGGGCCCTTCATGGTGAGTCCTCTATACTCTACAAAATTGGGCAAATGATCACTTGCCTGAGTTTGATGCATTTATTCTTTCATCTCTTTGAGGGCAATGAGAGATCTGTGGGTTAGAGTCCCTGAGATAATTGGTTATAGGGACCACGGTGCTTGTGTCCCTCCTTTTCCACAGCCCCACAACTGTAAAGTTGTCCATGACAAAGCAGAAGGGTTTGTTCAGTTTGCAAGTACCTGGTTTGGGTGGGTTTTTTCCCCTTTTATGATCAGCAGCCATTTGTCCAGCACTGTGCAAGGCATGTGGGTCAGCAAGGCCCTGGCACCTATGAAGAGACTCCTGAAAATTTGTCCTTACTCTTCACAAAATCACATCCTGTCTCTAGAATCACTCCCCAAACACAGCCCCCTTCCTCAAAAGCCCTGTCTGCATTAACCCCAGTAAGCCTTGGGGTCTCTGGATGCATCCCCTCATCAGCACTTCCACAGCCAAATTCCACCCTGTCCTTCTTCCCTGGGCATCAGCCTGCAGGAGAGTTTGCAAAACGACCCGAGTGCCAGCAGCCTGCTGGAAGGGCATAGGCAGGAATTTCTTCTGGCTTCACTCATGGATGAAACAGCTTCTGAGGGTCTGAAATGATTTGTCTTTTCCTCGTTCCTGGAGGCCCACTCACCTCCAGCATCCATGGAAGAGGCCATTTCTATAAATAGCTCTCAGGCCTTGCATTTCCTGCATCCAGAGTGCTAATGAAAACCCCTTCCTGCTAACCCCCCAGGGGAAAAGGCAATTTCCTCTGTCTCCCCATCCCTATCTGTACATCTGGCCATCCAACCTTCTGGATGTTTCTGTCCTGTGGCAGATTTACACGAAACATCTGCTGCTCCTCGTTGGGCTAGGTGTTTAACAGGGAAAGCTGCCAGGCTGACTCAGGACAATGAGGGTTTCTCCCTGCCCAGACGACTCTTCCCATCCTCTGGAAGGGAAATTGCAGCCAGACCTTTGGCCCTGCTTGACTTCTCTTCCTGCTGCCCCTGCCCGAGCCAGGCTTCCTCTGGGGCCTGCTCCCTGAAATCCTCCATCCTGCACAATTACAGCTCCATCCTGATGCTGAGGGCAGCCCTGACAGCTCAGAGGATGGGAGCTTTGGGGGTTTGGGTCTCTGCAGATGTTGGTGTGGGATCACTTGGAAGGGATAAAGGTGTGAGATATGTCCTCTGCGTGCTTTCTGTGGTGGCTTTGCTCTGTCCCTTTCTTGATGTGGGAGTGTTCTAGGGTGACTTTATGATGCTTGTATCCCCAATTGTCTGTTCTGTTTGTGCTGTATATTAAGTTCTGTACCTTTAAAATGGTTCTGGGAGCAAAGGGGGAGAAAGAAGCAGCAGCAGTTTGTTTTGATAAAACTGCCTGACTCCCACATGGCCTGGCTGCGACGTTGGTGTGAGGCATGGACAGTGGTGGGACAGAGATCTCCTGTGCTTTTAGTTAGTTTTAGCTAGATGAGGCAGAGAAGTTCCCTGGACTGTTGTTTTTCTTTTTCTTGGGACTGTTTAAATCTGCTCTGGACTGACAAACCCAGAGGAGCAGCGAGGGCTGGCACCTGCGGGGCCTGGCCCTCTGGAGGGAGTGGGGCTGGTGAGAGACTGAGTGAGCTGAGCTGCACCCAGGGCAAGGACTGGCTCAGTTTGCCATCTCTCTTCAGAGCGGCCAGAGGTTTTATTGTTTCATATTATTCATTCTTTGTGCTTCTGGGCATCTTGTTTGTTAAATAAAGAGTTTTTTCCACTTTTCTCTGAGGAAGTTTCCGTCCGGACCGGCTGGGAGGAGGGGCTGTTTGGGTTTGCTTTGCCAGAGGAACCCCCTTTGGAGGTTTTCCTCCCAAATTTGCCCTAAACCTGGACAGGGAGAAACATCAAGGTACTGACCCATCCCCTTCTCCATGGCATGGACACAAAGCCACAGAGTGCAGACTCCAACATTTCCTGGGAGTTGGACTGCTGGACATGTTCCAGTGCAAACCAGGGGACTATGCCACCAGCACTGCCCAACGTCCACACTCTGAACAGCAGACAGGCTTTCATCTAATTTTCACCCCAAAAAAGGATTGTTCAGGTGATGCAGGAGTTAACCTTCCCTCTGCTCTGTCTCCTGTCCCTGTCCCAGCCTCTCTCCTCTTCCTGGAGTGACTGCCACATCTCTGTGACCCCTTCAGAGGGAATAAATCCTCACCAGGTCTCAGCCCCGAGGCCTCCCTGGGATGCTGAGCCATCCTGTTCCTGTCCTTGGCAAGAGAAAGGACCGAGCTGCCTGCTGAGCCAGACCAAGGGGAATGCCATAGAATCACGGGGAAGGGGCAATTTGCAAGTAATTTTCAGTTCCCACTCATTTAGGAAGCAGAGGGGAAGGAGGGGGTTGTGTGCTGGGGCTCTATTGAAGCCTAGCACTTTTTTGGGGGGTACATTTCCCATTTTTTGCTAAGTTTGTGCTTTCTGCAGTGATTATGATACATGGAATGCCAGCAACATTTGGTTTCCATTCCCCCAAAGAGACATTTGTCTCCAGACTAATAAATCTGAATCTGAATGCGCAACCTACTGAAAAAGCTGGTGCCAGCACGACCTGTTTATGTCTCCCGTGTCTCAGTTTTCCTGTTTGAGGAACAAACTCTCTGCTAGAAGGTTTTGCAAGGTTTAAAAACGACAAGGTTTGGATCTGTCAGGGGATCCAAACCCGTGCATCCACTGAACTAGATAAAAAGGGGCATGCAAGGAATGATTTCTAGTGTAGATGAAAGCATTTTTATAGAGGATCTGTCTCCAGGATGGTTTGGATGGTTTTGCCTCAGTGAAGTGTTGCCTGCTGAACTCTTTCCTCCTGACAAGAAATACCTCGACAGCAGCTAATTAAATATTGTGATTTCATCTGGCGCCTTTGTTTGCAGTGGGGCATTATCCTTAACAGCATCTATTTATAATGATCTCCACGAGATAATAAACAGTGCTATCCTATTAACAGGGACCTCAGGGTTCAGCCAGCAGCAAGAGGAGCCTGCCAAAAGAGCTAGGTGGCCTTCTGTGCAGCCCAGAGCACAGCTGATGCTGGGGTTTATGTCCCTATATTGCTGTGTTGCTGTTCAAATAAATATGCATTAAAGGTGTGAAGAGAAGTTCAGTTGTGTGTGTGCAACCCCAGCAGCATTTGGGGCTCTCCCAAAAGGGCACAGCACCACAAACCCTGTCCCAGCAGGCAGCTCCAGGAGAGTAAAGCAAAAAACTTGGATATTTAATGAGAAAAATAATCATATTTCCCTGAGAAATCTCTCCTCTCCTAGAGCCATCCAACAGGGAGGAAGCAGAGTCCTTCACCTTCCCCATCCGAAATCTGGGAGGGTTTGGTGCTGAGGAAGCTGAGGATGAGCTCTGCCCCATCCCAACTCGGGGGGCCCAAGCCCATCTCCACACAGACTCTCTTCCAAATGATAAAATAATTAAAAGAATGCATTCTGGCCCACCTGGGATAAGGAAGCTCCTCACCTCAGCACCAACGATTTCCTGTGAGTGCTGCCACATTCCAGAGGCCAGGCAGAGGCAGTAGCTGCGAGGTGTAACTGGTTTGGGAGTGATTCCCATGCTTTTGGGGCTGGGAGGGGCTCTGTGTACTCCCTGCCCTGGTGCTGGATCCTCCACCCCAGCCTGGAGGGAGTTTTGGGAGCAGATCCAGCCCCTGGAGCAGCTCCTGTGTTGGATGCAGTGAGGGTTGGAACCCTTGGTGGGGCAGACAGGGATCTCTGTGTTCATCCACACAGAGGATTCCCCACACACACAAAATCCCTTTTCATGTGAACGCCTGCCCAGGAAACTCAGTGTCCCCCACCAGGGAAAAGCCCATCCTGTTCCAGTGCCCAGCACACATCCCACCAGAAAGCTTTCCACTGCTTTCATCCCATTATTTATTGCTTTGTTCCGTGTGCCCTGGAGGAGATGGTTTTGCCCAACATCTTCCATTTTCTAAGCCAAAGGAGCCTCTGTAAACATCTCCTGTCACTGCTGGGCTCTGTGCATCTTATACTGGGCATCATCACCGTGGCTATGAGCAGTAATTATGTGCCTAATTGCTTAGGTGGCGTTTTAATTACAGCCCTAATTCAGCCGTGGGCAAGCACTTTGGACCTGCAGCTCTTTGGAGTCAGCAAGTCAAAAATTCCAGGAGACCTCACTGTATCACACAGCACCTTTTGTGCAGCACCATCCTTCACGTCAAGGCCATCTGGGAAGCAAGAACAAACATCCTCCTGACAGGCAGGTCCTGCTGGAAATGGGCAGGAATTTCCAGCCTGAATTTCCAAGCAGAAGGTTCATCCTGAAGAAGCAGGGAGGGTCATGAGAGGACAAAGCAGCCAGGGAGGACATGGCAGATACAGGGCACAGGAAGGATTATCTTCTGAGTTTCTTCTCACAGGCAACAGGGGAGGATTATCTGCACTGTAAAATAAATTCTGCTTTGGAGAAATACTCAAAGAGCTCCTGTGCATGCTCCTGGGGCTGTCTGGGATTTGCAGCAGTGCAGCCCCACTGCTGGATCTGCACCACTGTGAATTTTCCATCCCAGAAGGACTGAGAAGCTCTAAATGCCCACTTAGCAGATAAATCCCAGCCTGGAAAAATCTCTGTCTAAACAGCCTGGGAGTCCCCAAAGTGGGATCTGTGATGGGGTGTATGATGTTCAAAAACATATGAAATCCAGCTGGTGAAGGACACCATGCTTCTGGAGTAATCCCTAATAAAACTGAATTTCTGAGCACCTTCAGCACCTTCATCTCATGAGGATGTGTATGAATATTAACGTAACATATGTTAATCCCATTTTCCCAGCTCCTTTTCCTGCACAGTGGAACTACATGGAGAAAAAAGGGGAAAATCTCACTTCTCAGTTCCAAAGCATCAAGGACAGTGAGTGGGGAAGGGTGGCCAGCTCAGGCACATCATCTCAGAGGGAGCTGAATGTTTCAGACTGTTCTTCAGGACCCTGTGAAACACAAGATGTTCAGATAAGAACTTTAAGATGGGCTTGAGGGGGGATTTATGACCCTGGAGACTTCACTGAGCCTCTCCATAGGTTTCCCTGCAGTTCAGAGAACAGCAGAGACCTAATTCACAGCCCAGCACTGAAAACTTGGACTTCCCTCAAAGAAAATGGAGGGGGGAAAAAAAAAGATATCAAAGAGATCAAAACTGTGTTTGCCTTGACATCAGAGATCAGATGGTGGCAAGGGCCTCAAAAGAAGAAAAGGCTTCAATTTTTCCTCTTGCCAGTGTCCAACCTGTAAAAATTAATGTGTCAACAACCCCAAGAAAATATTGTCCCTATGACCTTCCTATCCCCCCTCAATTGGAGGCTGCTGCTCATCATAAAAAATGTTTTCTCTTGGTATTTCACATGATGGGTTTATAGGAAAAGCCATTACATTAATACAGCGTTAATTGATTTTCTGTACTGAATTACCCATCGAAGAAATCTTTATTCAGGGCCTAAAAAGATTAAAGTCCCTCCCCTCTACAAACCCTCTCTCCTCTGCTGAAATCTCAGCCCTTTTGCTCCATGGCTTGAAATATTAATTCTTTTGGGGGTGGGAGGTAAGTTTATAAAGTGGCTGAAAGGATACTTTTCATCTCCTAGCCAGTGGTATATATTTATTTATTTTATTTCTTTTTTTTTTTTTAATGAGACTCCAGCTGAAGACTAACACTTGACTTTAGCAACTGCTGAGGAAAACTTATTAGCAGGGTGATATATAGGATCTTTTTACTTCACAGATGGGCTCTCCCATGTTCAAAAGAAAACGAGGTCTCAAGTAGGCTGTTCTTTACAAGAATAATAAAGTTTGACTTCAGGACAATGGTATGTGCCCTCAGGGCCGCATCCCAGATCAGGAGGGGGTTTGGGAGAGGCAAAAGATGTGCCCTGAGTGCACGGGTGAGCTCCTTCCACAGCCCTTCCTCCTCAGCACTGCCAGGCAGGTCTAGCAAAAACACCAGAGATCTGCTCAAAACCACCAGGGATCTGCTCAAAAACACCCCAGATCTGCTCAAAAATACCAGAGATCTGCTCAAAAACACACCAGGTCTGCTCAAAACCACTGAAGATCTGCTAAAAAACCATTGAGGATCTGCTCAAAAACACCAGAGATCTGCTGAAAAACACCCCAGGTCTGCTCAAAACCATTGAAGATCTGCTAAAAAACACCAGGGATCTGCTCAAAAACACTGGGAATCTGCTAAAACCCACTGGGGATCTGCTCAGAACCACCAGAGATCTGCTCAAACCCACAGCAGCTGGTGGTGTTTGGCCATTGCTCCCACAGGGAATAAATCCTTACCCGCAGGATTGCCTTTATTCTGATCTAACACAGATACTTCCCATCTATATTCCCCTGCACCGTGAAACTTTGGAGTTTGAACACCTCACCCAAAAATTTCCAGATCACTCCAGAGATTGCTGTGGGATAAAGGATAAAGGAGATCAGGGACATTTTTTCATGGACAGCAGCAGAGTCCCCATCGTGGAAGGGTTTTAAAGCCACGTGGATGTGACACTTGGTGACATTGGTTGGCCTTGGCAGTGCTGGGGGAATGGTTGGACTCAGCAAACCATTTCCAGCCTGAAGGATTCTTCTATGATTGCAGCTCCCTATTCCTTTTTATTCCTTTATTTTCATTTTATTCAGGCCTGAGATGTTTATCCCTCAATTTCCAGCCTGTAGGGCTGGAGAATTTGGATGTTTGTGGAAACTTGTGTCAGGCTGTTCTTGGGGAAGGGGGACACACTTTGCCATCCTCCTCTGGTGATGGCTGTTGGCAGGGAGCAAGCCCAAAATTCAACATTCCTGCTCCAGGATAATAACAACACTTTATCCATTAATGATGCACTTATAAACACTTAATAAAGGCTATGTTTATTTACATCCACGAAACAGCCATTTTAATAAATGGCAAATCATTTTTATAGAGACCAGAAGTTGCTCATAGCCCAGGTTTATAACCAGCTATAAACCCTCAGACTGATGTGTTTTCACTGATGTTTGACACGTTCTAGTCATGTTTGCAATTTTCTTATAAAAATCTCCTAAATATTTATCTTCCATTTGTAACTCATTTAGAAGGGGAAGCATTACCCTAAAATATGGCTGTTGCATACAGATTTAAGGTGCCTGAATAATTTGTTTATTTGCTCTCAGTCCTCATTTCTAAACAAACCGGCACATTTCCTTTTTATTTATTCGTTTTATATATTTTTTTTTCTTTTAAGGACAGAGTTTCCAGTACAAAAATAATATTAATGCAATATTTGAGGTCTGGATTGTGTGGTTTTTGTGCCAATATCGTTGGTTATGGACGTGCAATTAAAAATTTTAATTAAATTAATTAGCTATTCTTAAATAGCCCTTAATGTGCTGTGACCAGTGTAGAGGGGAACAGGAATTCTTTTAATCAGCACCAGTTCAAGCTCCAGTTCACCTCACACCAGTGCAGCATCTCCTCCCCATCCTCTGCAGGTAGCCCAGAGCTGCCTTTGCTGTGTCTGTGCACTCCCCACGTGTCTCACACCAGAGCAGCTCCTTCCTCTCCATTTCCATGGATAATCCCTGCAGATATCACTGCCTCCATGGAATCCTCATCCCATTTTCAGTGTCCTGGCCAGCCTTTCCCATCTGGCAGCTCGTGCTGTGAGTGCAGCCAGCAGGATGTTTCCATCTGGCCCCCCAAGCAATTTTCCACCCTCGTGTAGCGTTTTGGGATATTTAACCACGCAGTTCCAGGGAAATCTGTTATAACAGACTCCCCAAGGGCTGCTTTTCACTTTTCTTCCCTCTCCCTGGCTGCAGAGATGGACCTGACAGGGAACATCCTCCAGTGCTGGAGGGACACGGTGGGATGGACCTGGAAGGTGCCTCTTGCCAGCAGCTGGATAGAAGTACTGGCTCAGCCTCTTTGCCACCCTTTCTGCCTCTGTTTAGAGTGATGGGACGTGTTTTGATGACTAGAAAAGCCTTTTCTCCCTTCTCTCCCCTCCCCAAGGAGAAGAGGGAAAAAAATTGGTAAGGAAATAGGGCCAAAATAAAGGAACGTAGTAAGAAAAAGGGAGAGGAGCGTGGCTCAATGTCAGCATGCAAATCAGACAGAAAGTTCCTGTCCAGTTCTGGGAATGAGACAGAGAAGGGGAATTTCCACTGAATTTATCCCCCCTTTGCAAATATCCCAGCATCTCCAGTGGCTTTCTCAAACTGCTCCGTTTCTGAAGGGTTTTGAAAAATGCCAGGGACACAAACAAGCAATGATTGATTTTCTCTGCTACTCTCCTCCTGTGGGTAACACTGGGAATCCTCCTGCTCTCATCCTGTACTGTTCCAGGGAATTTAATCTGTCCCTCTCTCTGCACCACCCAAATTTTAGCTTTTCAGGGAAATTCGTAGAGCCCAGGCTGCCTGGTGGACTCCTCTATCTGCAGTGATCTCAGAGACGAGAGGGAGAGAATAATTTTCAAAAAAACGTGACTTTAAAATACAATAACTTATTTCATTTTTTTTTTTTTTAAAAAAATAAAACCTCACATTGAGCACAGATTATTTTTTTCACCCAATCTCAAATGTATCCACAGAGGCACAGCTGAGAACAGATAGCAGCTATTGGGAAGGACACAGCAGCAGCAGGGTGTGGATTTGGCAACGAGGGTTTTTTTGGGATGAGGATGGGAATGTGTTTTAAGATACTGGAGCCATCTGGGGGGTAGGAACAGCACAATGAACCAACACGTGTCCTCAGCGTGCACAGCAGGACATTTTCAGGGAGGTTTTGAAAGGTTGCTGCAGAGCTCTTGAAACTACTTCTCATTTAACCCTGCCAAGAGAGCCAACACCCTCAAAACCTCTGATTTAACACTGCCCTTGTTGCAGCCAGTGGTAATTTTTTTTTCTCACTTGCAGTGGAGTTCATGACTCTGTAACTACACAGGGCTCGGAATTACAGAAAGAGCAATTTCAAGAAAATGTCTAAAATATGTTTTCTGGGCTTGTCAAGGCTATAATCTTGGTGTCCTCCAGAACTGTACATGGTTACAAAATCTAAGGAATTTACCCCACCAAATCTGACCTCTTGTAAGTCTCCAGTGGGTACAGGGTAGGGTGCAAACACCACATGTGAAAGAAAGGGAGGTATTTTAGTGTGTGCAGCTGGTTCTTAAGCTTCTGAAAATTATCAGTGCTATGAAAAGCTCTTTGTGAGCTCCCGAGTCCAAGTGAGAAGTCGGCTCTTCGTTATTAATTTAGCCTCGAACTAATAATAACAATAACCCTAAAAAAATGAAAATGGCTGCTAAGCTCTGTAATCAATTCTTCCCTCATTGTAAATCTTGTGTGGTCTCATTTCTGCTCGGCCTCGAAACAGGAAATGTTGTTTTCAAAGGAATGGTTACAAGGGAACCCTTTGTTATTTGTCCGTGAAACGCTTCGCACAGCGTGGCCTTAACCCTGGACGAAGTGGGTGCTGCTGCAGCCCAGGAATTAATTGCATCACGAGGGGGAGCGTTGTTATTGATGAGCAGAATGACAGCAGAAATAACAATATCAGTTAAGGAATATTAAGTGGGAGAGCTTCACCTTGGAAGGAGTTTCTCAGGAAATCAGGCTGTGGTGGCTTCTGAGCTGTTGCAGGCTCCAAAGAAGAGGAATAAATGTCCAGGGGTTTCATGAATGCAGCGATTGCTGTTCCTAATTCTCTTAGAATCAGAGTAACAGGCTGGTTTGGGTTGGAAGAGACCTTAAAAACCATCCAGTGCCATCCCCTCCCAAGGGCAGGGACAACTTCCACTATCCCAGGTGGCTCCAAGCCTCATCCAACCTTGGACACTTCCAGGGATGAGGCAGCCACAGCTTCTCTGGGCAAAATTGTCTCCTGGGGTTTTACCTACAGGTTTTCCTTGCTCCTAGCATACTCTGGGGAAGACAAATCTGCAGTGGCTGCTTGTCCCCAGTGTTAACGAGATTTTCATCGGGAGGACAAATTTGTGTGGAAAACGCCTGGTCCAGACAGGATGGGAGAGCTCAGGAGCTGAGCTTGCCTCTGGAATTCTCTTCTAAATCTGGGAAAGGGGTGTTGGAGGCTTCTCCCGGCGGAACTTTAAATATTTGAATCTCTTTCCCTAATAAACTGCTTTCCTAATAAACTGCTACCATATGTAAATGGAAACGTTTTGCTGACTCTCAATCCCACCCAGAGCTGCTCACTGGGGTGCTGCTACCCTTGTACACGGCACATACAGCGCTATAAAAAGTAGCAGACTGTGTCCCTTTAATAAATTGCACCATAAATTTTACAGACTTTACCCCAGTGACTTTTTAAATCTCGCTTTGGTTATGCAACATCATCTTGCAATAGGAAACATCCTTCAAGTGTTTGGGTTAGAGGAGCAGAACCTAATCCACTCGAGATATTTTAGAGTGCAATAAATAAATAAAATGTACCCGCTCTTCAGGATGAAATATGACACGCACAAAAGGGAGACAAGCAGCTTTGATAGCTGATGATAAGGGTCAGTATTTCATTTTCATTTTGTTCAGCATCTGGTTTTTGTCCTAAAAATCTAACATCTATGACACCAACAAATTAACTTAAAATAACGTGAAATGCTGGAAAAGTTGTTTTGCCCTGAAATCTTCTCGTCCGAGAATTAAGAAGGGAAAAGAATCGGGTTGTTTCAACAGTGATACAAAACTCCCACCCAGAAACTTCCAGTGAACATCAGTGCCCAAGACACGAAGATGAGAAATGAAAACCTCCAGACCCAAATGACCACCATTCGAGGTCTTTTTCTGCCCTCCTTTTAATGACACACTTGGTGACTATTGACCAAAAATTGAACAGCTTCTTTTGCCAATGTGATGATAAATTTGGGGCTCTGGATAAGCCCGTCCTGCCTTGTTCAAGGTACTGGAAAGCCTCGGTCTCCACCACAGAGAAAGAGGCATTTGTGCTGACTCCAGAGGCAGCTGGAAAACTCATCAGCCTCTGGAAACCCACGGAAACTAAGGCACTGCACCGAGAGGAATAATTATCACAGTAAAAATGATTGGCAGGTCCAAAGCAGCGTTAACAGCAGGGTTTGTAAACAGTGGAGGTCAAATCTGAACCTGAGGAGAGCAGGAGGTGCCCCGTTAAGACCAATCCTGAATTTGGCCACGGTTCTTGAGCTCTGGAGAGGGAAGCACAAGCTCTTCAGCCCTTCAGGAGTGAGCACCACTATTTTTGTGACTTCCAACCTAACCCTGTTTTCCATCCCTGTTTTCACAGTCAAGCTTTCTGGGCATGTGTCCCAAGACAAGAGGATGCTAATTCATGTTTAGGATTGGAGGAAAAGCTGGTTCTTAAACACCACTGCCCACGCAGATCCACGTGTGAGTTCCTCCCCACTGTGATCGTGGCACCACCACAGCCTTCCAGGGTTTTTCCATGTTTTTCATAGGTTTTGATCATTATCAACAATATTATTTATAAAATGATGTCATTGCCAAGGGGTTTTCCTGTTATTTAATGAATAAAGTTAAGCATTTTTTTTCCAACAAGAAATGAAGAGTGAAAGCTTTGCTTTAGGAAGATGCAACACCTGAGTGTCAGCAGAAGAGAAAGTTGCTTCCATAATGGAATCTAAGAACCACAAACAAACCAAGAGAGACCCTTGAAAAGTCAAGAAAACTGGAGAATTTGCCATTAGTGGGGAATGGAGAAGCACAAAAATGAGGAGGACACTGAAAATGAGCCCTGTCTCCCATGTGGGTGCAGCATGGCTGAACCCTGCCTACTCCTAGCCAGCACACAAAGTGACCATCCAAACTGGTCTGGAGACCCTACAAAGAGCAGTGGAAGAGCTGGGATGGAAAAGGGAACCTCAGAGCCTCTGTGGATGGCACAGTTCCCTCCTCACACACCAAAACTGTGAGCTGTGTCGAGATAAACCCAGCTTAAATCAGCTCTGTGTTCTGGAGAGCTCTCAAGCTTTTAGCAACAACCCTGGGGGATTTTTTGCTTTGCTTTAGCAGGGAAAGAGGCCTCACCTGGGGCTGTAAACGTGGCCCTTGACTTGGCAGCATTTATCCTGATTTGGGAGGATCCATTAATTTCATAAGGTTTTGTTTACCTTGAGAGTGAGCTCAGGGTTCCCTTTGAGTCCCACCCTGGGCTCCTGACTGTCCTTTCTGTGTGCTGCACACAGTAGTTGGACATGGTCTGGAGACCTCTGGAGTTGTTATTTTTCATCAGGAAGATGGCTTTTAGCTGCAGGGGTAAACCTCACTCCATGCTGGGCAAATGTTGGGTGGAAAAATATTTCACAATAGGAAACAAGTTGGAATAAGTCAGAAAAGAGGAAGTCAACCAATCCACAGTGCTGTTTGGGATTGGTGTAATATTTCAAAGTTCCCTGTTTTGAAATTATTAGACCACCAAAAAAGTGAAAGGCTGCCAAAAATTACTGTAAAAGGTAATAATTGTTAATAACTTGGCATCTGCTTGCTCATTTGAGCTGCATGGGTTTGGCATTCATTAAAGACAACATTGTAAGTAAATAAAGGAGCAACTGCCTGGCACATAACATTTTTAACCACATCATAACTAAATATTAAATGTGAGGTTTAAAGTCAATTTATAGTTTAAATAAGGATCTTTGCAGTAACTTTAAGGGGAAAAAATAAGAGTCAACCCCATAAACAGTGAGTCATAAGAAGATTTTAAAGAAATGATTGCAGTGTCCTTGACCTTGAAATGATCCTTTTTCTGAATTAGCACAGGAATTTAATTAAAGCTCAAAAAAAAAAAAGCTTTCATTTTAGATTTGAGTTACCAAATATTTAGAGATCCAGTGCCCAGGCAAGCCAATGGAAACATTCCTGCTCCTTTCAGTGAGCTTTGGATCAGGCCCCGCACAGCTTTGGGTATCTCATTTCACAGGATGGACCCAAGGTCACCGCGGGAGAAAATGTTCTCCCTTAACCCAACCTTATCTGAGGTCGCACATCCCAGGGATCCCAGAGCAGCTGCACAGCATGGACAGGGCAGGGAGGAGGCACCTCTGTGCCTCACCATCACTCTGCAGTCGTTTCAGGTGATTACACAAAGCTCTGAGGTCTCTCTCTGTCCTTTCCAACATTTCTGACCCATTAAGGTCTCTGAATCTCTGCCCTCACCCAGTGCTGAGATGCAGCACTGCCAGCCTCTGCCTTCCTTCTCTTTCCAACAGAGCTTCAGGACTCGCGGCTCCAGCGTGTTAGAGACTCATCCAAAGGTCACTGAAGTCAGGGGACACCTTTTCTATTGACTTCAGTGGGCTTCGGCCCAGGCTCTTACTCACCACTAACAAGTCAGCATTTACCAGAAGTGATATCCAGCAATTTCCTGTTCCCAGTAGAGGGTAAGTGGTGATAGCTGGGGTGTCATCCAGTGGTTACATTTGGTGTTTCTGACCTCTAAACGAGCTTCTCTATCCCATTCCTGCATATCCAGGGCTCTGTGCTTCATGACTCGGGATGCAGGGGAGAAGGGAGCAGGCTGCAAGGATTCCTTCTTGTTGTGATCCCAAGCAGAAGATCATTTTTATGGATCTTCAAATTAAAAAAAAATAATATTTTTTTTTATTTTATTTTAAGCTGTCTTTCTAAGGTGCTAGTGAAAGTCCTGCCCTCCTTCTCAAGTAGGGTTCACAAGGAAGAAAGAGGATGGCAATTTTGCTTGAGTCAGGAGAAAATAAGGACAAACTGGAAAAGAAGCCCGGCACACAGTCAACAGTGTCATCTTTCAAAAGAAATTTCTGCACTCTCAGAAGGATCAATGTCTTCTTATTTTGGTTCAACAGAGGCTTGGTTTATTACACAGCTTTTGTTTTTACTAGTGAAATGCACTAAACTGTTTTCTCAAGACTTGCCAAACAGTTTAAAACGTAATACCATTAAATTTGGGGTCCTACTGGGAAAAGTAATGCAAACTTAATTAAAGTTAACCAGAGTTTTCTCTCCGTGCAGCCCCGTGTTGCTCTGTGCTGGAGTTTGCTCGTAAAGCACTTGTTTGCTCCGAGCAGAGCAGTGCTCAGGCTGCAAAGGGTGGTGGAATTGCCAGGGTGGGAGATGGTGAAGGAGAGAAGGGAGGAACGAGCAGCAGGAATTGCTGGGGGAAATAAAAAAATAACAAAACCAAAAGGCTGTTTTCTTCCTCTGGTGTAAAATATTTCGGTTTTCATCCTAAGCTTGATTGCATCCCCGCCGCTTTCCTGGGATGGGGTCTGGAACACAGTGTGGTGTCTCCAAGGGGGAGTTGAAGGCTCCAACTCCAGAAAACAGCTACAGGGGTCAAACATTAATCTCTGCAATGTAATCCCTGCAGCCTGAATCTCTGTAATATTTCTTTTGAGGCTTCTCACTGTTTCTACCTGTTTATCCCGCTGTCAGCTCTGCCGGGTGGCTCCTCTGCATGTGGCAGCTCCCTCTCTGCTGGCGGGAGCCTGGCAGGGATTGAGGGCTCCAAAAGCAAAGGATGAGCTTTGCCTACCAGAGCTGTGACCCTGCACCCTCAATTCCTGAGCACAGGGAGGTGAAACTCCGATTGCAGCTCTTGAGTCTGAAACAAATCTTGTATCCTGGCTCCTTATAAAACATTGGATATTCCCTGATGTCTTGGGAAAAAGGGTGAGAACATGGCCCCCGATGTTTGGCTTGGTGCCCACGTGGGTAATTGGATATTTTGCCCGTCAAGTATTTGCCTTGTGGTTTGTGCTGGATTCTTGTCCCGGGATTTGTTCAAAAACCTGGGGGCTACACCCTGGAGCTCGAGCATTTGAGTGGAGCACGCAAAGGAAAAACAAATGTTGAATTCCTCTAGAGATTAATTTTGACCTGGAAGCGGTCAGATTACAGAAAAAGATCCTCTAAATGCCATCTTTTTGGCATCCATTGGTCAGAGGAGGCTGGAAATTAGGCAACAGCACCAGGCCATGCAATGGGATTAGGATGGTAATCCAATTGACTTGCCCAAAATTCCAGGATGCCATTCCCCACCAAGGCTGGGATGGGCTAGGAAGCACTGATAGAAGACTCAGGGAATATGAAAGTTATTTTGCCTTGCGTTTTTTTTTCTGGGGTTTTACCTCAACCTGGTCCTCCATTTATTTTTAGTCTCCTGAGCAAATCTTATTTCTGCCTCAGGCATTGCAACTCACTTTCTGTAGCCTGAATGAGTTTATTACACATGGTGTTGTGAGCAGCTTTGGCAAAAAGAAACGAGTGGAAAGTTTCCATAATAAATTCATTTTTAAAAAAGAAAACTTTTAGTGATTGTTCATATCCCTTCTCTTCATCACCAGCCTCAGGGATGAGTTTCCAGGCCATACATCTTGCAAAGCAACAGGTAGGGATGGATGTGTAAATGGAAAGTTTAATCTTTGAGATGTTGAATGAGGATTCTTCTGCTCAGATCAGAAAAAAAATGAAGTTTTCATGTGATCTGTTTGTTCAGTTAGAATTCCATGAATTTTGAGTAGTATATTTCAACTGTTGTGGGTTTTTTAACTTAATAGGAGTAATTAATTATTTACCTTAAGCTGGAAGTATGCAGGAAATAAGCAAACAGAAATGGAGATGACATTGAGCAATGGAAGGATTCACTATGGATTATATAACATCTTTAGTTTTTATTGAAGAGTTTTTATTGTTTCCCATTTCTAGCAGATATCTGTAGTAGCTCTGACCAGTAGTTTCCTATTCATCACCATTTCTCAGCTAAAATTTGGAGCTCTAATAGTGCTCATTTACAGAGAGTCTGGAATGCTGTAGTGTAGAAGAGCTCCACTGCTGCTGAGACTGGGATGGTTTCTTTCTTGATCAGATGAAAAGTAAAATGATGTGGCTTCAGACCACTGTTCTTTCTCTCCCAAATTATAAATTAACTTCACTTTCCCTGAAGGTGGGGACAGAGATTGGTTTCAGGTCTGCCTGTGAAGCACTGAAAGCTTTTGAAATGAGGATGTAAATAAGGATGAAATATTTTTACACAGGCAGAAAACATTCTTGGATTAAATTCTTGTGGATGACAGAGGTAGTTCATGGGACCTTTTTTTTCTTTCCTTGCTGCCACCTCATGGAAACCTGGAACATCACCATTGGCGACTTGTTTTTGTTTTCCCTCCCACAGCACTTTGACATGAGCCCTGTGGAGATCACCACTGCGTTGATAAGAGGACAAGAATAGCATTTAGGCCCTTGGAGAATTCATTTGTTTCCTAAAAGCTGTCCTGGTGGTGAAGCTCTCACTTTCCCTGCTGTCCAAGCCAGACGTGACCAGGCCTGGAAAGCCACACGTCCCCGTCGGCAGGGGCACTTCCTGACCAGAATCCAGCCCTGGGACATCTCTTTCTTTCCACTGCCCCTGGAGAACAACAATTATTTGGGAGCAACCTACGCCTACATGGAAAGTTCCCATTTCCTCCCCAAAATAACAAAAAAAAAAAATAGAAATAAAAATCCCCCCAAAATGAGGCTCTTGTCTCCTCTGTTGCACGGCTGGGGCAGGTTCCCGCTTGCACGATTCCATGGCCCTGGCCTTGGCTGTCTGCCCAAAACTCCCGTCTGTTTTCCAGACAGGAAATATGAATCAAAATAACATGACATAAAAACAGTAATTAGCTTTTGTGTGTGAGGCTGCTAAGGCCTTAATGAGGAACAGGCTTGTAATAAAACTCTTGGCTACTCTCTCCCCAGCTCGCTCTGTCACTCGCTCCCCTTTTCAGTTCATCGTTTGTTTTCTTGCAGGGAGAAGTGAGGAGAGAAGGAGACACTATCTGCAAATTGATCCTCCCTGCCCTTGTTAAATTATCAAGGAGCCTATAAATGTTTTGACAGTTTTTTTTTTTTCCAGTTGTTTTGGGCTATTTCTGTCCCACCCACAACGCAGATCTTTCCCTGTCATCCTTTGCTGCTGTTCAGGGCATCTTAAGAGCTTTGGTTTGAGCAACAGCTGAGGCTTGAATGAAACTGGGGGATCCTACAGGTCACCTGAGGCAGGCACAGGCTTCCAAGGATATTTTCTGGATAGTGGTTCCACACCTACCCACCTATCCACACCTACCCAGGGCAGGTGTGGTCTGTCTGAGCCTCTTTGTGCCTTTCAGCAGAGAGAAGGAAGTCGTGGAGCAGCAGGGTCACCACGAGGCCGAGGGAGGTGGGCTGGTACCAAGGGTCACTTTTTCAACCTTTAAGCAAAAAACTGTGATCTCACAAGGAAAATATTTTATTTCTGCAGGAAGAAGCTTCAGGTCACAGTAAACTCCTCTCAGACCTGGCATTGTGTGGCTCCAGACTGATGTGTGAAGCCAGAGCTGTGCTGCACGTGCAGTGCGAGCTCCAAGGTGAGCAGAAGCATAAACTCCTGGAATTTTCTGCATCAAGACAAGTGTGCTCATGTAAAGAGCTGTGCCCCTTCCCAGACAGGTGTATTAGTGACAAGTGATATGATGTTATAGTTCTGCTGGAACTGAGAACCACCAAATACCCCACTGGTCTTGAACCAAAGCATAAACCCTACTTGGACACCACTTTTCCTGACAAAACCATGAAAGAGTCTCTTTGTGTAGACCCTGATAATTTTCCTGTTCATGTCTCTGCATGTTTGTAGGCTCCCCACTGATTTTTCTGAGTTGTAATTCAAAGTCCCTTTGTGGTCAGGGCATTCAGAGCTGCAGATCAGTGGTGGCAGCCACAGATTGCAATGGATTTTAGCAATGAATGATAAAATTTCTCTAGGATCTGTCATCATCCATGCCCATGACGCCCTGCTGGGAGCAGATCTAATGGGTTTCATCAAGTGAGAGGGAAGAGAGAGGTTGTGTCCCTGCCTCCAGAGCCTCTGCCCTCATTTCCCACCTCTCTATGGGCAGAGCATGGAAAAGACCTGGTAGAAGTGTTTGGAGAGACAATCCACAGAAAGTCTTCCATGAAACCAACCATGAATCCTCCTGGAAAGCTTTCTGATGGGCTTTACCTCATGCCAGTGCCCTGAAAGTGATGTTCACCAATTAACTAACAACTCCAGGAACACCTTGGCTGCTTATGGGTGTTTTCCCATTGCTTGGTGCTCTAACTCACAGCTGGCAAAGCCCAGAGGTGCTGCTGGAGTCAGGGAAAATAAATCCTGGGAAACCTCAGAACGTGCTGCAATTTTTAACTCCAAGCATTGCTGTCCATGCTAACATGAGATTAGAGGTAGCAGGAAAAAAAACTTTTCCCTGGCAATTTTTCAATGGAAAATGCCATCCAGTTTAAATCCAGACTTCCGATCAGAGTATGTTGTTGTCAATGAAGTTTTGCTTCAGTTTTTTGACTAAGATTTGTTTTGACTACTTTGAAGTATTGTGTTTGGACCTTGTCTGAGTGAAATGGCTTGATTTTCTGTCCTAAGTGTCTTTTCATAACAGAAGTGATTTAATTTTATGCTTTGAATAATGTATGTTAAAAAGGAAGGTATTTTGTTCTGATTTGGTTTTATCAGAACAGGCTATTTTATTTCAGTCCAAATAAATTTTTTTAATGTGGTTGAAGAGAAAATGTGGCTTTCAAAAGTTTTTTCTCCTGATTTGGCACTAGACCAAATTTTGAAATGTCAGAATTTCGAGTGGCCTTCCAGTGAAGTACAACCCATTCCATGGGTGTAAAGCAAGAAGAAAACTCACATAAAACAATCAAATTGATGTAGACATTTATTACTTGTGAGAGTTGTAAAAGCATCACATGGCTTTCTCATAAAAAGTCATAAACCCTATTTACAGTCCCTGCATTATTATTCTAGTAACTAAAACCAGGGACTCTATGAAAGTGCAGGAGTGTTCAGCGAATTCTCTCCCAGCTCTGTTGGAAGTGCAGAAAATGCTCCCTGTTTTCAGAGCAGGGGGATCATGTTTTACACGTATTTATTTATTGTGTTTACCTCTTACACTTAGAGCGTGGCCCCTACCCAGGAGGTCAAAGCTATAATTACTTGCATTTCACGATAACAAATGCAGAAATTAAATCAGCAAAGTGGCCCTCATGTTTTGGGGGAAACTAGTGGTGTTTAGGTTACATTTCAGCACTCAAGAGGCTTAAATGCTTTAGTAGGAAAAGCTTAACCCTGTCTACAGTGTAGCACCCAACACCTAGAGCCTTGGGAAGTGTGTGGTTACAGGTGAAATTCATTTGAAATGATCATAAAGACGGTAACAGACAGGAAAAAAAAATCCACGGGGTTTTGGATCAAGTACAGAAATACACAAGGGGAAAAAAAAAAAGGAGATATTCAGAAAGATTCGTTTGTTCTTCCATGTTCTGAGCTCAGTGAAATCAATGAGAAAGGGTCAGCTGCCAGGAGGGAGTTGGGTTGTGCCGTGAACCAGCGCTGTTGCTATTGCAAACACATTGTCTTGGAGTGTTGTCATCCCTGGAATAACGAGCTGGAGCTTCAGAGCCAAGCCAAAGCTTCCCTCGGAATTTCTAATGTGAAGAACCTTTGTACTGCCTGCAAAAATGACACCCCCTCCTTCTTTAGGGAATGTCCAGGGCCTCTCCAAAGCAGGATCAGCTGGAAATGTTTGAGGGAAAGGGAAAGGGAAAGGGAAAGGGAAAGGGAAAGGGAAAGGGAAAGGGAAAGGGAAAGGGAAAGGGAAAGGGAAAGGGAAAGGGAAAGGGAAAGGGAAAGGGAAAGGGAAAGGGAAAGGGAAAGGGAAAGGGAAAGGGAAAGGGAAAGGGAAAGGGAAAGGGAAAGGGAGTCATGCTCCTCCTGCTGGCTTTGAACTACAAATCTTGGACTTTTGGAACATCACCCTCTTGACTGTGACTTAACTGCTGGTGGTTTCTTACTTTATTTTCTCTCATTTATCATCCTTTACTGATCCAACAAGTTCATCTAAGAGTGTGAGTGAGCTTTGCAGAGCAGCAGTGGAGGATCTCAGGGGAAGTCTCTCCCTCATGGGTTTCCCACTGTTGTCATTGCACTGGCTATATCCAGCTAGAGCAGCTTTTTATAACTTTGCCATGGCTATTTTCAACTTCTTGCATCTATACAGGACCCATACATAAGCCCAGGGCTAAAAATACTTGAATCCAGCCAATTTTTCCCTTACAGATCTGGGAACTTGCATCTGTCGTCTGAGCTCAGCCAGAAACTGATTTCCAGAGCCTGAAACTCAGCTCAGCCCAGTGTCTCAAGCAAAGGAAATGTTGGAGGATGGCCCTGGGCAGTTTAGAGGTCCATCACCACCCTGCCATGGATGTAGTGAAGCTGCACCCTGCTGACTCATCTCGCCTGTGAGTAGCTCCAAAAACAGCCTTCAAAAAGCTGACAAAATTGCTTTTCTGGCGGTTAGGAAGGGTTAAAATATCCGAGCTATGCAAAGAAAACACTTGTTTTAAAAAAAACCAAACTGTTAAACAAATAGCAGAGTTTCCTTCTCAGAGAAGAGATGCCCCTTGAGCTGCCAGAGGACAAGTGCTGCTTCCCCATCCACTTGGGAAAATCCAAGGATGTCTGTGCCATGTCCTCCTGGACCCCGTGCCTGCCCACAGCGTTCCCTGACTCGTGCACAGGCTCGGAAGACACATGGAATTATTCTTTATGATTCAATTATCCTGCGGTAGAGCTTGGACGTGTGCAATATATTGAAAGCCTTTGGGAGCCTATCAAAATTTAATAGGGAAAGTATGGCATTTTTTTTAAAAATTTTTACTTCCAACCCTTGCTGTCAAATGATTTGTTTGCTGTTTTTATAAACACGCTGCAGTGCCACTGAGGAGGTGCAGGGACAGGAATGGACTGGGCTGGCTAATCCACTTGTGAAGCAGAAGGTTGGATTAACCCCTCCACTACCACTCATTGGGATTTCAAGATGTCCAAGGTAAACAACCAGGTCTGAATGGCAGTGGAAAACCGCCCTTCCCTGTGAGATAAGGGCAGCTGGCTGCGTTGCTTTGTGTCTCAGATGCCCTGGTTGCTAAGTTTGGGGTTAACTGTCCGTGCAAAAAATATTTTGGAAGTAATTTTGGAACTACTTTGGAAGTAATTTCTTCTTGGAAATAACTCTGGATATGGAGACCTTTCCCTGTTATGCCGTTTCTGCCACTGGCACAGCCTTCCCTCCACACTCTTGACTTCCTCTTTCGCTTGTTTGTCTTTGAATTCCTCATCCTTCAGTCTCTCCTGGTTCTCCCAGGATTTTTAAGATTAGATGTTTAGCATCCTTCATCATGCATTTGCCAAGGCCGTCGAGCTTGTGCCTTCCTCCTCCTCCATGTGCTTGCTACCTGAAGTCCTGGTCAGGCAGTCTCCTCTGGTTCTGGGTAAATATCCCAATCTACCTATCTAACATCAAGTCCAATTTGTTCTTTTCAGCCCTTCCGAGGTCTTGCTCCCCTGCCACACAATAAAATTCACCTCTTTTTACCTCCCCTCCCTCAGGGTCCCATTTCTACCTCTCTTTGCAGCTCCTCTGTCAGCACCTGCCACCTTGAAGTTGTCTTTTAAGCAGCTCTGATTTCAGAGTTCCTGTTCTTCCTATTTAGACCTTCTGCACTAAACATCTGGCAGGGACAATGTGCAAGCCAGGTTTTTATTTCACACTGAGACATCCAGAAATCCACGCCCTCCCTGCTTTAGGAATTTTCCCTTTGAAAAAGCACAAGTCCTCCTTTCCTCTCTCTTGAGCGACTTCTCTTTTATGCTGGTGGTACAAGCGGTATTCCTCAACCAAACACTCAGCACTTCCTCCTTTCCCCTCTTGCTCCATTCAGCTCCTCAGGAATTTGCTACACGCTTCCTTTTGGAGCTCCAAAAGCTACACAGCACTAATGTAGCGTTGAACTCGTCATGGGCTGGCAGCAGTGAAATGCCTCTCAGTGTTCCTTGGGTTTCACTGGCTGCCTCAGCACCACCTGTTCCCGCTCAGACACCACGATTTATTTTTGTGCTAATGGCAAAATACACTGAGAAATGAACGGCGTGCTCTTCGTCTACAGTTATTTCCTTGAAGAGATGGCCCTGGAAGAGAGCTCTGAGTGGATCTTTACCTATGAATCACTGCAAAGAGTTCTGCAGCTCCCACTGCTAACCCCAGAGTGGAAAGAGGGGGGGGGGTGGCTGTGTTGTGCAGAAACCTTGACGTTTGCATCTGCCTTTGATTCAAGGAAAGGGCAAAAGAGAAGCAATATCACTTTACACAGACAGGAGACGGTTCCAAGCCGTGTTACACTTTGTACAATAATGGTTTTGAAAGATGACTCATTCGAGCTTGTCAAATTAGCCATTACATTTGCATAGCTCCTCTGGGAGCCGTTTCAGCGAGTGCAGAAACCTAAAAAACAACTCACACATACGGAAAGAGACGGAAATTCCTTTTGTCCTTAGCTCCTCCTGTCCCATCAGAGAGGCAAAGGGACAGGTAGCGAAACACCCTGCCCAAACATCTTCCTTGGAGTGCACTGGAGACTGGGAAACATTTTGGCAAGGTTCCTTTCATGTCACATGTGTCTAATTAAAAAAGCGGTTTTCTGACGAAGAAGAAGTTTGGTGAGGACGCAGGCGCTGATCACTGCAACACTTGTCCAATACTCCTGATGCATCCAAGCCATTGCATCCATTCCAGGTGCCCTGGCTCCAGGATCTGCAATCAGTCTCCACCCCAGTGAACCACGACTCACTGCCAAGGCTGATGTTGAAGAGTTTGGGGCTTTCTAAAGCCAGATGTCTCTGTAATCCTGTGCTCCTGTTAAGATCTTCACTGAAGCGTCCTTGGAATGATGAGAAAGCTGCTCCAGTTCATTATCTGTTGAGGGTTGGGCCACAGGAAAAGCAGACTTGAAGAGGAAGAGGAGGGTGTTTAGCTGAGTTCTTTCACTCAAATCTGAACATTAACATGTAATTCCAAATCAGTCAGTCCTTTGCACAAATGCCAGAGTTTCTGCCCATGAAAGATAACTTTGGCATCATTCCTGCACCCGCTGTGGTGTGAAGACCCCAAGGAGCCCTCACTCACTTTGCATTGAGTTTCCTGGGATGAGATTGGGCTGGATCTGATGCTCTCAGCCATCAGTGTAAGACTCACAGTGGTTTTGCTGGAACTCAGCTCCAAGGTGGATGTGATGCTTGGCATGGAGGCTCTGCCGCTTGTTATCTGCATGTCCTGCCACACGAGACTTAGCTCTGCAGTCCATGTTCCAAACCTGTTTCAATTATCTTCATTTCCTGTCTCACAGCAACCTGACTCTCAGTACAAGCAGGAGGCAGAAGAAACAGAATTTTTTCATCATGTCTTGGCATCTGTCTCTCCTTCTCTCTTGTTCCCAATCTCCATTCTTGTAACTGGGTTGGGTTGGGGTTGCTGGTTTTTTTTTTTCCTTCCCCTTCTTTTTTTCATTTCAACCATGACTTGAAAAGATTAAAGCCTGACGTTGCTACTTAGGAAAAGGGACCTCTGCCAACAGGGTGTCCTTCAGGATGCAGATGGGGAGGAGCAGTGTGAGACTGAAGGGCTTTGAAACAACAGCATTAAAATGTGGGGCTTGCATTGCACTCAAGATTTTTCCTGAAAATACCAGGGGCTGGATTCTCTCTCCCTCACTCCTGTTGGATAAAACTTTTGTCCGTGACTAAACCTCAGAAGACAACTTGCAGTGCAAGGCAGCAGGTGGAGGCTGCCAGGCTGTTAAATTCTGTAACTTTCTTATTTAATGAAAATCTTGCTCCATTTGAGACCTTTTATGGTGCATGTTCATATTTATGTAATGTGCCACTCACTTTTACATCCTTTTAGTGCGGCTGCTTTGCTTAACCTAACACAGAACAAGGCTTGACTGGTTTATGGTAGGAAATCTCAAGGAAAATGGACTTTGGAAGGGAGGAACCCGTTCTGGTGGAGCAGAGAGGGGACCAAGTGGTGCTCCTAAGAAAGATGACAAATTGCTGAGGGTTGGGCCACAGGAAAAGCAGACTTGAAGGGGAAGAGGAGGGTGTTTAGCTGAGTTCTTTCACTCAAATCTGAACATTAACATGTAGTTCTAAATCATTCAGTCCTTTGCACAAATGCCAGAGTTTCTGCCCATGAAAGATAACTTTGGCATCATTCCTGCACCCGCTGTGGTGTGAAGATCCCAAGGAGCCCTCACTCACTTTGCATTGAGTTTCCTGGGAGGAGACTGAGCTGGTCCATCCATTCAGCCAAGGCAGAGATCGACTCCTGTCACACTCCTGCCAAGGATTTGTGTGACCATTGCTAGAGAAAGCTTTTTGGAGGAGCTCTGGCAAGTTTAGTTCGTGCTGTCTGAGATCTCAGTGACCCTTACAACATCCCTCATCTTTCTGCCAAGGCTCGCTCTCCCAGCAGCAAGTGCAGCAGGCATTTCAGCACTGGAAGCTGTTGGCTCCAGGGCAATGCCTCTGGGTTAGTCCTTGGTGCACAGTGCTTGTGATTAACCCTCTTCAGTTGTATCAGTGAGGGTCAAGTGTGAGCTGTCATGAACCTCAGCTCTCCTTCTGACGTTCCCTGGCTTGCACTGCTGGTGTTCAGGGGCTGGCTGGCTCCTCCATGTATTTCCAGTTCTCCTACAGATTTGTTGCCACCACAATGGGCTGCACGACAGAGTGAGGAGGTAAAACTGATTTAATTTGCACAGAAACCTCTCTTGCTCATATCCACCTCCACCCTCTTAAGAAAAAGGGGGGATTCTTCTTCAGATTTCCCTTTGACAAAACCCTCTGGTTTTGCCTTAGCTGTGGAGTGTCCCTCCCCTGCCCCAGAAAAGTGTGGAGAGCAGTGCAGAAGAGCTGCTGGACAGTGGCAGGGTTTTGGGGAGGTGCTGTAACTGCCCAGTCATTTCCATATTTCCATATTTCCCCCCTTTACATTCACAAATAATATTTCATTTACATCCTTCCCTCTAGCACAGGTCCTCCTTTTAGATATTGACCTTTAATGAAGGTGATTGTCTAGGAGGAAGAAAATACGTGAGCATGTGCTCACTGCCTGTGGGAGGAGGAAGGCTCTTCAGCAAGAGGGAGGAAAAACATTTTTTTTTGGTAATTTGCTATAAAATTAGTCAAAACCACTGATGACTCCCAGTGGCATAGGGGTTTATTACAAAGGCAGAGTTTTATGCTCACCTGGCCCTGCTGCAGGTCTGGTTTTCATGTTCTGTGCAGCTCTGCATCCACCACAGTCCTCACCAAACATCCCCTCTGCCCACCAGAGGAGCCATCAGCTTAATTCATGTAGTCACACTATTTAGGCCTTGGGCAAGTTTTCTCAGCTATGGTTATGTACAAGGTATAAATATTTTCCTTTTGAAGCACAAACACCCTGTACTCTTCTGCTTAGGCACCATCTTGAGGAGCTCACATGAGAGCTGATAATCAGCACCATATTTTGAGGACTGTCTATTTTATTTATTTTATTTTTTTTCAGAAAAACAAGCAGCCTCTGCTGAATGCTCACAATTTTATTTTGCTTTTTATTTTTGCTTTTTATTTTATTTTTAGTTCTTTTTTTTTTTTCTTTTTGCAATTTTATTTTACGTTGCTGTTGACACACACTCTCCTGACCAGTCAGGCTGTATTAATTTCCCTGATTGGCACCACGAGTAAAGTCACAGCTCGTGTTTCATTTCCAGCCCTGTTCAGAATTCCAGCTCCTTCGTGGAGCAGATACAGCCAGAGGAACTTGGTGCACTGTGTTTTGCTTAGTGAAGACCAGACTGCCTGATTTACCTGTCACTTATTCTTTTGGTTTTCCTTCCTTTCCCTCAAAAAGTTGGGATTACAGATCACCTGACCCGAGGGAGGAAAAAGCTAAATAATAACAACAAAAAAACCTTCTTTTTCAGGAGAAGAGCTTTTCTGTATTTCAAAGAAAATAGGCATTGCAGCATCTGTGGGTTTCCTCAGACCCTGGAGATTGCAGTGACCTTTGAGAAGGATTGTGGGCCATCAGCAGCTAAATCTGCTGCCTTTGGTTAGCTCGACGTGAGTTATGACTGTGGAATGCTGAGGCCCATGTTCCTGATATATTTAGGTATAACCAACGGTTGTAACATAAAATTAAATCAACAGATTGCTGGCTGGCAAAATGAGGGCTGAGAGCTGCTGCAGGCCACAGCGTGATGGAGTTACAGTCAGAACCTGGGCGCTCACTTGCCCACAACTACAAAATCTGCAGTTTTTTGGGGCCGTTTTCTCCAAACCCTTCCTCACTTCCCAGTAGGTCTGCACAGATTTGGAATAGCACAGCCCAAAGGCCAGCAGGGACCAGAGTGCTCCGTGCCCCATCCAACCTGGGCTTGGACTCTTCCAGGGATGGGGCAGCCACAGCTGCTCTGGGCACCCTGTGCAGGGCCCCAGAGGGAAGAATTTCTCCCAAATATCCCACCTAAACCTACTGTCTTTCAGTTAAACCCATTCTCCCTTGTCCTGTCCCTACACCCTTTGAAAAATCTCCCCATTTTTTTTGTAGGCTCCCTGGCTCTGAGCTTGATTACAGTTTCTGAGGGTCTTTCTGATGGTTTCTGATGGTTTCTGATGGTTCCTGGGTCTGAGCTTGATTACAGTTTCTGAGGGTCTTTCTGATGGTTTCTGGATCTGAGATTGATTATTATTTCAAAAATCTGTTTCATGCTCATGCCCAACATCTGCTAGGGCTGAGCTCTGCTTGGAACACGATGTTTTCCTTGGATTTGGGAAGGTGCTAAAGTTTCCCTGAGCAGTTGTGACTGCAGTGCCTTCCCAAGGAGCACCATCTCTGGCCTTTAATCCTGGCAGTGAATGGCCTTCCCCACACTCCTGTTCAGAAGTGTGCATATGATTGAGTGACTTAGTGCTTCAGCAAATCAGGATGTTGATCTTAACTATGTTTTCCCTGTCCCAAGGCACACTAGGAGCCTCAGACAGGACTGCAGACACCCTTGTGTTAGGTAGAGTAAAAACACAGGCTCAAAAACTGGTCTTTACCTTCTAGTTTTATAATTCAGGTGCATTTTTTGTTGTGTCACCTCCAACATCCTCAAGTGTCATTAAAAAATCCCCAAGAGCACGGAGTAGTTGCAGCTGGGAATCTTTCTCCCACTTTGCCAGAAGTTTTCATATAGAAAAGAAAAATCAGGAAAACATCACATGTGACACAAAGAAACATCCTGCTGGAGCCATTCATTTCTCAGCAGGGAAAAAAAGGGGGAAAAGACAGCCAAGCTTGAGTTTATCTTTATTTCTTCCGTGCACAGAGGGATCTTTGGTTGTGGTGAAACACGTTCACCGTGCTCAGTTCTAGCCTTTGCCAGAACAAAATCAGATTTTGGTGCCTGGGCTGCAGAACGGCAGGACTTGGGGCAGAATTTCTTGTCACAGGCAGAGCTGTTTGTTCTGGCAAGGTGCCCTTTTATTACTGTGAACTTGCAGCCTTTTTATTCTGTGCAGGGCCATCCCCTGGAGAGTCTCCTTCAGAGGAAATCTGTCCAAACCTTGATGGAAACTGTCATGTTGCCCCCCTCTCCTAATTCCCCTTGGCTGCATGGGCCAGAAGAAAAATGCAGCCACCCATCCAAAGGGTGAGGAGAAATTCACCCACCTAAAATAAAACTGCTCAGCAATTTCTGTTTTCACACTTCACATCTCTCTGGCTTGCCCCACAAGCCAGGCAGCAGTAAAACCATTTACCAGCAAGCAGGGCCGGGGCCACCTAATCAACCATTTTTAGAGCCATTTGGGCTTCCAGTTTGGCTGGAAAATAAGTTTTCAGCAAATTCATTAAGTATTGCTACCACACAGAAGCCATAAATAAGTGCTTGCTGCCGTGGCCATCTGCTGCTGAAGGTCACTGAAAAATAACTGTTTCAGGAAAATGTTTAAATTCTTATTGGTAATACCTCTAACCAAAGCCAAGCCAGCAGGAGGATCATATGTTGGTTAGTGGGTGGCCTTAATGATTTTACCATAAAAGTAATTCCAAAAATACACATATCAGGTGCTCCAGCTAATTCTGCAGCTTGATTTGACAAGTATGAACCAAAATACATCCAGCGACCAGGCAGTTATTAGTGGTGGAGCAGGAGGATTAAAAACTACTAAAACTGCCTTGGCACAAATGCCAGCGTGGTGCCTTTGTTTGAAATCGAGGGGAAAGTTGGAATTCTGTGCAATTCCCAACATTGCCTCCTCTCAGAGGGAAAGCCAAGGAGACAGCACGTGCTGAAGGTCCCTCAGGTATTGCCTGGAGTTCTTTCCCCTGTGGAAAATGCCCCCCCCCTTATTGCAGGGATGATGTTGGGATGGAGAGATGGACACTTGCCACAGCGCCAGGTTGCTCTAAACCCCATCCAGCCTGGCTTTGATCTTTTAGTGTTCCCAAATTTCTCTCTCCTCAGCCTGTCACAGGCTTGGTCCCTCACGGGAAAATCAAAAAAAAACTAATCAGAGACATTGATGTGAGCCCCACAAACACAGTGGCTGAGAAAAGAGCCAGAACCCCCTGAAATATGAAGGGTTTATTTCCATTACCCAGGCACACACTGAGCCAGGGCTGCTGGGGCTGGGAAGAGGTATAAAATCATTGCCATATAAATTTGGTTCCTCTGTCTGTGAGGGCTCCTCCCAAACTAACCCATGAGATGGACTTGAAATGGAAAAGTTAATCCTGAAACACACTTCATTTTCAGCCTTGTTAAGCATGGCATGTGATGTCTGTGGTTTTCAGGGCAACAAAAAGTTGCAACAAATCAGAAACAAAAACATGGGGTCAAAATCTCTTCAGTGCCAGCTATTAACAGAGCACTTTCTCTCGTTGCAGGGAGGTTTCTGAGATGCAGCAGCCTTTCAAATACTACTTCCCCCATCCTGTCCTTATATTTTGTGGTCACAGCTCCCTGTCCCACACTTTGACAAAGGATGGGCAGAGCCCTGGGTGCCCTGGGCCCAGCTGTGCCTCTGTAGGGTCAGCACAGCAGCAGGACAGGAGCCTTGGGGCACCCAGTACCATCAGCAGAGAGCAGGGCTTAAGCACAAATCCAGAAAGGATGGTTTTGCTCAGCCCCTGAGCTACTCATTGCCACAGGATATCAGAGCAGACAGGGCTTGGAAAAGAATTCAGGGAGATCCCCATGGGATGCATCCATCACTGACCATGAGCAGCAAGGACACACCAGCAGCCTCCAGATGAGGAGATCCCCATGCTGGAGAATATTCAAGACACTGCTCTTAGTTTGGGTTTTTTGTTGTTGTTGGTTTGTTTTGTTTTGTTTTGTTTTGTTTTGTTATGGTTTTTTGGTGGGTTTTTTGGTGGTGGTGGTGGCTTTTTGGGGGGTGTTTTGGGGGTGTTTTGGGTTTTTTGGGGGGTTTTTTTGTGGCATTTCCCTCAGTGCCTGTTACTGCCTGCCAGAGGAAGCAGAGGTGATCCTGCCTGGCCATCCCTACCTCTTTGCACATGGCTAAATGCCTTGAGCCCTAAATGTGCTGTCCTGCTTAGTGGGGAGAGGATTTAGGGCTAGAGGCATTTAGCAACTCACCTTCCCTTCCAAAAAAATTGTTTTTCTTCACCTTGAGGCAGCTGAAAATTCTTTGCCCTCCCCAATGGTGTAAGTGAAACAAATGAACTTTTGCTGTTGTGAGCACCTGTTAATTTTAGAATGAATTAAGGGGGAAAGGGATGTTGCATTGGCCTCAATCCCTGGAATCAAGGAACTCTATTAATGCTTGTAGCTGTGCTGTGCATCCCATGCCTCAGGAATCTGCTGCTCAAGCGGACCCTTCACCTCCAGTTTTGCTTCCATTCACGAGGTGACATCAGTACTTTGGTTCTCCTTGTAATTCCTGACATTTTGCCATTGTTAAAGCCATGGGGATATTGCAAATACTGACCTAATGCTTCATAAGGGAGTTTGAGGGAATATATGAGTGTGAATGTGTGTATCTATATATATTTTTATATATATATTAAAAATTCTGTTCCTAACAGCAAGGTGCTTAAGGCACATTCAAGTGCACAGAGACAACACTCTCATTTTTCTCCTGAGATGCATTTTGCTGTCATTTGTGTAACCTTTCTTTTCAGTTTGTTAATCAATTACACTTCGGGCTTCATCAGAGGGGTCCGGACTGTAACAGCAGCCGCTTTTGTTGCAAGGGAAGGAACAAATTGATTGATGGTGGGTAATCAAAGTAATATAGAGACTTGGCACAGGCAATATTTACCTTACATCTGTCACTGAAGATATTTTACTGCCAATCAGTGCCTTCAGAAGGCTGGCTGGAACAATAGAGGTCTTTTCTACTTAATTCCTCCTATTGACTGGGGCTTACACTGACAAAGTTCACTTGCTATGTAATCCTCGAGGCATGCACCGGCTGCTGCAGCCAAGTTTTGAGATATATATCCCCCTGTGTCAATGAATGGGGGGGAAAAATGCAGCTCTTTGGAGCCAAAGCGTTGAAGGTGGTCCCTGAAACACGGCCCGTGACGGCGTTCAATCGGCGCTGTTGGCTCTGGAGGTGTCAGAGTGATAGCAGCGCTTACAGGAACCCTCCCTGCAGCTGCTGGAGATGTGAAAGGCCTTTGATGGTTCACTGGTGACCACTGTTTGCAGGTCAAGTCTGGCCAGGAAGATCCTCTGCAATAACAAATGAGGGGTGGTGGTGGGAAGAGGGAGGAGGGGGTCGTTTTTCTCCGTTTCTCTCTGTTTTGTGTTTGTTTTTTTTTTTTTTTCCTTTTCCTTTTTCTGTTCTCTCAGTCCTGCTTGCTGCAGAGATTGGTGTTTACAAGATGAGTCAGAGCTGCCACAGACCAAGGGCTGGAGTGGGGGAGCAAAGGATCTGGGAAAAGCTCCTTGTGTCCATTTTTGGGCCCCAGGGTGCGCTGGATGCCTGGCGCCAGGAGCAGAGGGGTGACAGCCACAGCCGTGCCACCCCAGGGGCTGGCTGGGGACACAAAGCTGCTTTCACCCTTCCTGGTTAAGGTGAGGAGCTGCTGAGAACAGGAAATGTCCCTGTCAGCTGGAAGTCATTGGAACCTACAGCACATTCCACTTCCAGGCACAAACTCCTGACCCTGACCTAGACCCATCAGAGCAGGGGGAACGGTTCTAAGCTGAGGGAGGGTGGATTTAGGTGGGATATTGGGAAGAAATCCTTCCCTGTGAGGGTGGGGAGGCCCTGGCACAGGGTGCCCAGAGAAGCTGTGGCTGCTCCTGGATCCCTGGAAGTGTCCAAGGCCAGGCTGGACAGGGCTTGGAGCAGCCTGGGACAGTGGGAGGTGTCCAATTGCAGGGGATGGAACTGGAAAACAACTTTTCCCTGTTTTATTCACGGATCTGGACATGCACCCACAAGGATTTAGTGCACCTCTTGTCTGTAGCTGGTGTTGACTCAGTTCCCAGTTTCCCAATTTCCCAGTGCTCTTGTGACTTCATTCCTGTGGCAATTCATCTTCTGGGTTAAACACCAGCTGAGGGCCATGGGCTCACAGGCTTTACAGCTCCTTCCCTTGCAGATCTCTGCCCTCCTCAAGACACTCACTGAACTGTTATAACCCACTTCTGCTGAGGACTTATCAGCCAGATTGCAAAGTTTTGATGACTCTTAAATGCAATGAAAGAAGCCACATCATTTTCATACATTAAAGACCAAAGAGGGTCTAGACCTTGTTGTCCTAGAGGTTGTTCTTATTGACAGTCTCACAAAAGGCAATTTTCCTGCATGCACTATTTTGACTCCCAAATAACCTCAAGAGACTTGAAAGTGAAGCACCAGTGGGGTTTCCTGGGTTTCAAGACTACAAACAGATTCTAATTTTTTTATTATTATTTTTTAAAGGGTGATGGGGAAGCAAAGGGAAAAAAACTATCCTGGATCTCTTCCAAAACAACCAGCTAACTTCCAAGACTTGTCTGTCAGTAGGCTCACCCTGGAATTTCCTCTGCAGTTACTGAAGGGTTCAATTTTTCCATAAAACCTGGTATTATGTAAGGGACACCGACAAACGTTCCCAGTTGGACCCTGGGGTTGCAGATGCCTTTGACAAGAGATAAGAACCCAGGCTCCCAAATCCCTGCAGTCACCCTGGAGCCAGAGCACACTTGCAGCTCTCCTGCTTCTCCAGGGATCAAAAAGAACCAGAATTAAGGGTCGGAGATTTAACCAGGTTATGGTGGAGATAAAAAGAATTCAATCGGATTTAGGTGTGTAAATGACAATAGACAGACAGGACAGGGTTATCACAGCACCTGGAGCCTTGGAGCTCCTTTGGGATTGTCCCCAAGGGTCCCCAAACATTGCATGCCTGTGCTGAGCAGGGATTTCAGTGTCAGCACATTTTTCAGGGAGGGCTTGGAGGGGCAGAGGGTGTTTCAGGGTCGAGGCTGGGAGAGGCTGCGTGGGAAAGCCTGACGCTGATGTCTGGCCACGGCCACTGCAGTCACACTGACCTCCCCTGGAAACAAATCCAGCTTGTAATTAAGCAGGGGAAAGTGAAAGGGGACTGGCATCTGCCCTGCAGCTCAGAAGAGGCCTAGTGGGCAATCACATATATGTAGGCACACACGCCACTCCTCCCACAAAACCCACACATCTGAGGGCAGCAACATGGTTGGAAAAAATGGAATTATCTGGGGTGACTACAAAGAGTGGGGATAGCTGTCCATGTGAATGAATGATACCCATGAATGTGAGCAAAGAACATGCTGTCCATGATTCCTGGCTCACATTCTGGAACAGCAATAGACTCAGCTGAAAGGACTGAGCTGAAGACCGTTTTTGGCGACATTTGTTAAAGACAGGGACACACACAAACACACATTATTACATTACTTTCCAGCAGTTGATGCCTTGAATGTAACTCAAGATGTTTTGTTTTTTTTTTAATGTGCAGTGACACCTTGGTGTGTCACAAATGTGTCTCATTTCCAGAATGTGTTTGTCACCTGCCACTTCCACAAACCCTACTGACTGTTCAAAGCAGTCTTGGACAGTTTCCTGCCCCTTCTTACCCCTGGGACCATCATTGAATCACAAAATGGTTTGGGTTGGGAGATACTTTTACAGGTCACTGAGTCCAACCCTCTGCAATGAGCAGAAACATCTTCCACTACATGAGGTTGCTCAAAGCCCCATCTAATTCTGGAATTTTCCAGGGATGGAGCATCCATCCTTTCTCAGGGTAACCTACACTAATGTTTCACCACCCTCGTTGGAAAAACTTCATCAGCACCCTCAAGGACGCTCCAGCAGTTGGCAGCTGCTGGGGCTGCCAGGCTCACCCCTGAAAGTGATCAAAATGTGTTTTAATCTGCAAATTCATCTGAGCTCCCTGCAACACCCTCCAGTGTTTCCAGTGCCAGCCTAGGGTGAGAAACACAGCAAGGAAATGGGGTAGAGAGGGAGTGTTTTGCCATGGAGCTACGCTGGAGTCCATGGAGATCAGGACTCCACCACTTCCAGCGAGGCTGAGGGGAGGAAAGGGTGCAGGGAGGGGAGGAAAGGGTGAAGGGAGCTGCCTTGCTGATAGGTAAAAGGTAAAAGTTCACAAGTCCACATGCACAGATGCCGAATATTTCATGATCTTAGAGGGATACGGTTTCAGATCACGCTGCTGGAATGCAGCCCTGGCTGCAAAGGAGCAGAAGGGATGAGGGGGTGACAGAGCCAGGGCTTCACTGGAGCTCTTTGCACCCACGGGAGATGGTGAGGAAGAAGAGAAAAAGGGGATTTCTGGAGTGGGATGGTGATGTCCTGGTAGATTCTCCCAATGGAGGGAAGGGCAGGGCAGGGAAACGTTGCTGGCTGCGTTTGCAACAACTCACACTCAAGTTCTGGATCTGGTTTTATTGATCCCTCAGGGAGCAGACTTGAGCCTTTCCTGTCTGAATCTACCTGGAATCCATGCCCAAATACCTGGGCTTTGTAGGCTGCTCAACCAGCTGAATCTAGTTAAAAATTCAATAGCCATTTCTTCCCTCTGAATAAATAATTGTAATTCATGTGGTCATAAACGATTTTTTTCCCCCCTAAGAAAGCTCTCCTTGATATCCAGCCACTGGTTGTCAAACAGAGGCTTGTTTCCTTTCCTGTTAATAAGTCCTGTCTCTTTTTTTTTCCTGAACCAGGCTTTTTTGGGGCATTACATCACCACTCACAAAGTTATGTCAAGGTTGGATGGAGATAATTCACATCCTGTCAGGTCTGACATAAGAGGGTGGGCGACCTTCCAGCAGGGTAAAATATGAAAGGGAAAGTAAAATGGACCTATTCTAGTGTAAATGAGAGCTGGGGAATACCTGGCAGATGGATTTGGGAGGTGATTGAGGAAGGAGGTTACTTTTGCTCCCTTTTCACCTCTACTGATTATGCCTTAAAAGCTTTGTGTCATGGCCAATTCTCATTTAAGTACCTACAGTGAACTACAGCTCACATTATTGCTCCTTGCACAGTGAATGCATTTGGGTGGTGTTTTGCCACTTCATTGGAAAATCAGAAGGCAAGGTAAAAATCTGACCTAAAAACTGATCAGAGCCAGAAGTCCTCACCCATAAATGAGAAAATGAAAATGTTCAGTCAGAATCGTTAAATCATGGAATGTTTTGGGTGGGAAGGGACTTAAAGCTCATCCCATCCCACCCCAGCCATGGGCAGGGACACCTTTCAGTATCTCAGGGTGCTCCAAGCTCTGTCCAGCCTGGCCTTGGACACTTCCAGGTACCCAGGGGCAGCCACAGCTGCTCTGGACACCCTGTGCCAGGGCCTGCCCACCCTCACAGGGAACAATTCCTGCCCAAGATCCCACCTAAACCTGCTTTTGTTCAACTTGAAGTCATTTCCCCGTTTCCTATCACTCTATGCCCCCGTCAGAAGTTGCCTTCCTTCCCTTTTCCAGAAGAATCATTCAGCATTTCCTTGGAGTTTTGCAGCCCCTCTGTCACCTATTTGGAAACTTTACCAATTTTTAATTTGAGCCTTTCTTGCTGCAGTGCAATCCCACTTTTCCTCATCCCATTAGCCTCAGGATCCAGAAAAGACACCACTTCATTCTCTGTGGAGCAGTTTTTAGGTTTTTCAGACCTAAAACATTGCTGGTATGGAAAACCTAAAGCTTAATTGTAGTCCCATTTTAATTAATGAACACCTACTATGAATTTAACTAGATTCAGGATGAAGCCAAACCTGAAACCTGCTCTTACTCCCCAGTTACCAGAAACAGGCCACCAGAAACGGGAATTTCAGATTCTGTTGCCCATGTTTGTCCCTCAGGGCTCTGCTCTGCAATTAAAATGAGGAAGAACTGAAAAGTCACACTTTATAAAAGTGACCATAACTTTGCATCAGGCCAGTTTGAATTACAAGCTGTGATGACTTGAAATAAAACCCCTTTTCTGGAGATAGGTCACTGGTGTTTAGGGAGTGGGATCTCTGCTCTGATCTGCCCTGAGATCTCCTCTGTAACACTGAAAAACTTCAGCATTTAAGAAGGTTTACTCTGGGTTTATGGTAATGAAGGGAGAAGCATCAATGCACATGAATCTCAACTCAAAATAAATTTATTAAGTGCTTTAATACTTCACATTTGGCCCCAAATTATTACAGCATGACAGCATCTGAGGGCATGGGAAACAGGAGCAGCTTTAAAATGAAAAATCTTGCAAGTTATTTCTATTTCGTGTTGCTACAAACTCTTCAGAGTCCTCCACATCCTTTTGGTTTCTGATTTTTAATGGAGCCGTCATAAACCCACAGCAAATTTAGCTGAAGGAATTCCAATAAAGCCTTTAGGAAAAAAATAAAAAAAAACCCCCTCCAACATACTATATCTGAAATGACAAGTGTGTTATTACAATCAAATGCAGACTGACTAGTGTTTATTTGGGGTTAGGGAAAAATGGGTTTTAATTCATGACAGCTGATTTTTGTACTTTTTTTTTTTTTTTAAAGAGTAAGAATTATTTACCTGTCTGAACCAAATTACGTTGTTGGAATTCGAACACTTAAGGATGAAAATGCGACTGGGAAAGGTTATCCACCCATTTTAACATAAAAAGAGTCAAACAAAGAGCCGTGTATTTAAAAGTGAAAACAAGACTCTGTCCTTATTGCTTGTGGAGAAATGTGCAAAATTAAGTAAAAGGCAACGGAAACGTGGTTTTTGCATGTGCAGCAAATCGGGGCTTTTCACTGTGGAACTTTTCACTACCTCATTTCAGGCACTTTATTGCTCCTCCAATTTCATTTTCTGTGTAATTTGACAAAATTACAAGTTCCTTCCCGCCCAAGGATGGCTTTGCTTTCGAACTGTGAATGCGTCATTTCGAGCCCCAGCTTCATAATGCACCTTTAAAACAAATTGAAGCCACATTGCCACAGCCAAGGGGTCGTGTTGGGAATGAATAAAGGTTTCTTGCAGGAGGGTTTGTGTCTGTTCCTGTACCAAAAAACAAGTGGGCTCCAAGTCTGATGGCTTTGCTGTTGACTACCACAGGCTCGCTCTTTGTCATTCATTAATGTGTCCATTAAAACACATTATTATGTGGTTTTGTTCTTATTCTTATTCTTATTCTTATTCTTATTCTTGTTGTTGTTTGTTATTGTTATTGTTATTATTTTATTTTATTATTTTATTTTATTATTTTATTTTATTTTATTTTTATTATAATTGTTGTTATTGTTGTTGTTGTTGTTATTGTTATTGTTATTGTTATTGTTATTGTTATTGTTATTGTTATTGTTATTATGCTTTCACATCTACATGCTGACACAGAAAGCACAGGTTTTTCACAAATGCCACAGAAAATATCCCTCTTCCTTATTCTGCCCGTTCAGCCGTGCTCAGCTGAGCCACTGGAAAATATTCCTAGAAATACTATTGGCAGAAAATGCTGCTTTCCTCAGTAAAATGAATGTACTGGAAATACTAATGAGTGGGGAAAAAAATCTTTCCAAGAAATATCCTGCAGGATGCAGGACCATCATCTCCCTGCAGTGATGATGATCAATATTTGTTCCCAAACCTGCTGTCAGAGCTGAGTCCCTGTCTTGTGCTCCAGACTTTGATTTGGGGAACCACAGGTAATTTGTGGCCACACAAATTCATTAATGTTGCAGGTGCTGTTTATCATCATTAATATTGTTCTACTACTCAAATAAAATTGCAGAATGGCAGAATATGCTGGGATGGAAGGGACCCACATGGATCATCAAACCCAAGTCCTGGCTCTGCACAGCACCATCCCCAAGAGCCACACCCTATGGCCAAGAGCGTTGTCCAAACACTTCTCCCCCCCAAAAAAAAAATGAAAAAAAACTTGTTTTAATCGGGTAAAATGCAGTCCTTGCTGGTTTTCTCTGCTTGGGAATGTGCTCAGGTCTGCTCTGAGAGGTTGGGCTGAATCCCTGACCTCTGGATGCACACAGGGTGGTCTGACAGCCACCACAGTGCTCGGAGACCTTCTCCTGACACTCTCTTCCCTGTTTCAGCACCTCTCTCTTGGGTCTCAAAGGATGTGATGGAGCGGGAAGCAGGGCCTGGGAGTTCATGGAAGGATTTTCTCCTCGTCCCCAGGCTCTTCTTTCAATTAAATAATCTGCAGGCTCAAAAACTGCTGGTGGACTTACATACCATTAAATATCCCTGGGTGTGGGTAATTGAAAAATGTGAGGAGTGAAGCATAAATCTGTTGAAAAACCCTCTACAGAACTTGCTTTGGAGATTATTACTTAAGTCAAGGATATTAAAACTATGCTGAGGTTATTGGCTAATCCACCAGCGTCTCACCAGTGGGATTTCCTACAATTCACCAACAGATAAAAAATAAGGGGATCCCAACTGGCCTCCAGCTCCCTTGTGTCAAGTGGAAGCCTGCTGTAATTACAGGAGACAGAGAAAAGAAAGATTTGATTTAATTTAGCAAAAGACCAGCACAGCATCGATATCCTGGGGGAATTGTTTGGTTCTAGACATTTGTAAAAAATTAGAAGTAGTGGTAATGGCACTTATTTATACCTTTCTTCCCTCCCCCAAAATAACTGTAAAAGCTTCAAACCTGGATTTTACGCCCTCAGAAGTGGGTCTGCAACAGGCCCATAGGTCAGTCTGCAAGATTTGAGGTGATGTCTTGAACTTTGAACAAGTTACAAATACTTCCTCGCACAGCAAACGCAATAAATATCTCAGCAGAAGAAATTTCTTTGACTTCTTTCCCTGGATTTCATCCAGGGAAGAAAGCGGGGCCAGAGCCGTTACGCGATGAGGAGGAATTTTAAAAGCCAGCTTTAGGAACCTCAGCAGAAAGCTCATTTCGGGCTTCGTGTGAGTTTTTGGTGAACACTGATGGTGTCTTGAACCATTTTACCCATCCCTGTTAAGATGGGGTTGCATCTGTTAAGTCCGTCAGCGAGGAGCTGCTGTAAATGTGAAAAGCAGAGAAGCCTCTGCTGAAGGTTTGAAACCAGTCCTTATTTATCATTTTGGGGTGGAACTGGGAGGCTTGTTTTCCTTCTGTCTGGAAATGTCACCTACAAGATCCCCTAAACCCTCCATCCTTGGCAGTTTGGGTTTGCATCTGATGGGAAATTTGTCTCCAAACTCAGGGGGGTGGGCTGGGATCGCCAGCTTCCATGACAGATAGTCCTTTCAGAGTAAATAGATTTTTGTGCCACATTTGTGAACAGTGAAGGTGAATGATGGAGGGGGAGCGACACATTTTCCTTGATGCACTTTGTCACCCAGGGCTGTTCGAGCTCGGGGCAGTCAAATTGGTTTAGCCCTGCAAAAAGTGAGTGATGTGCCCTTTTCTCTGAGGTAAAGAGATATTTGTAGTGGCATGAAGCGAGCTGGGAACATTTCTTGTAAGATTGCCCAGAGGAAATAGCACCGTGAACAACTGGCTTTTTGTAGGGAAGACTATATTAAAAGGAAAAAAAAAAAATAACATAGTCTAAAACTATATTTATAAAAAAAGGGGAGGGGAAAAAAGATGACATATTTCAAGTCTTGCTGAAACTCCTGAAAAGTTTCCCTGTGACACCAAATGATCTAAGTCGTGTCTCCAAAGAGTAGCTCATCATTTCTCAGACAACAGCAGGAATTTGTGGCTGACCTCCTGAGGGAAATGGTCAACTTTCCCCATCTTTCCTCTCCATGCCAATGTTTGCCTTTAATTTATGTTGGTCAGTTGGAAATGGAAAGTTCAGTACCAAAGCTGAACTAAAAGAGGGGGGGGAAAAAAACACAGCATGAGAAAGAACTTGTTTTGTGGGATGGGTTTTCCAAAGCACTCTGGTTTCACCCAGGCTCTTCCCGTGGGTTTTCCAGCCTATTCCTCACCCCGGTGCTGCACAATCCCGGTGCCCTCCCCAGATGGAGAAATGAAAGGCTGCAGTAATTGAGGTCAGTTGTCGTTCCTGCTGACTGTTTGAAAAGGGATTTTTTTACAAGCTGTCAGGCCACCTCCATCTGGTAAAGAAGCTCCACGTCTCTCCCAGCCACAGCAGCGTGTTTTCTTTCAAAATATCACGGAGGGAAAGATACAGGGAATTTTCAGTGAAAGCCTGGACTCCACGATGGGCATTGGCACCTCAGCCTCTTGTAGATGTGCAGATTGAATAGATTTAGTAGCAACTCTCCTGTAGATTTGTAGAATTTTGTTTAAACACTACCCCAAAGTAGCACAAGCCTTTGTGAGTGCCTCGGCAATTAAGGTGAAGAAAACGAGGTGCACCAAGAAGATGGTGCCCAAAAATGGCACAGGAGAAATTCATGCTCCAGGTCAGGAGAAGAAAGGGAGTAAAAAAGCTGCATTTTGGGTTTGTTGACCCTGCTTTGGTGGGGTGACCTTGGCTGTGCATCTTCCTGCCCGAAAGGAAGGTCTGAGGGGCAGCAGGGAGTTCCAGAGCTGCTGCCACGATGCTTCCAGAAAAGCACTGAGGTTTTACTACTCCAGGAAGACACAGCTGCTTCCACCTTTACCAGGCTGATATTTAACACCAGAGCAGATGGACATTGATTTTGGGATGGGCTGGACATGCCCAGTCTCACAGACACTGACCAGAAACCCTTCTGCTCTGACCAAGTTCCCTTAAAAAATAACAATCCAGCTCTCCAAAGACAAGCAATGAGAAGCTGATCAAGCTGCAATCTACAGGGCAAAGGTGATTAATATTTTGTGATGAGTGGAAGATTTTGTGTCACTGGAAGGAGCATCACAGTGATGCTGTTTGCCAGACAACGTGAGGCACAGATTTTGTCAAAGACAATTAAAAGTAAGGTTTGAGATTTGAGCTCTAGCACAGTTTGGAACAAGTCTCCATCCCGCAGACATTTATTACTTTTGCAATTCCTTTTCTATTTGTAGTCTGCTTTTTGTTTATTTGTTTGTTTTTCTTGGAAGGAGCCTTTATCAACAACCCATGTGAGGTTTATATCGTTTAAAAAAAAAAAGCTGGGTTTGCAAATCACACCTTCCAAAACTGGAGAAATGCAGAAATATCTTTTTTTTTTTTTTTTTCCAGAAGAAGGTATTTACAGGAATGGCAAATGTAAATGCCATTTGAGTTTAAAATACTATTTATGCCCAGACAATCCCTTGAATGGTATTTTACCCACTTGGAAGAGACCATACTCCCATGAAAAGCTGAATTTCAGCAGATCACACACTTTATGGTCTGAATGAGCAATCCCAAAGTGTGTAAACATGAATAGCAAAGGGGTTGGGTTGTCTGTTTGTCTCTGCTGGTTTGTTTTTTCCCCTTCCTCTGGACCCCCTGTGATGCTGTCTCATGCTTTTCCACGCCCAGGACATTGGAAAGTTTTTGTTCAATAGTTCAGCTCCTGCCAGAATCTCTGGGGAAGGAGCTCATTTCCAGGGCTCCCACCCAAGACTGCCACTACCTGACACCTCACTCGACTTTCTCCCTGATCTGGAAACATCTGGGCTTCCCTGCAGTGCACATCTGGATGAGGCACAGCTGCGGGAGGGTCGCTCCCAGCAAGGGGAAATCAGAGATGTCGGGAAGATCTCGGAGCACCAGCCAAACATGACCCCACAGTCACCACCAGCCCGGCCATGGTGGGCTCCTCCATGGCTGAAAGGTTTCAGCTCTTTCCCACTTAATCAGCCCTGGGCACAAGCTCCAAATACATCAAACTGAATTCACCTTTAACCCCTCAAGCTTCCCAGGCTTTTCCTAGGAAAGCCTCTCCAGCTGATGAGGGGGAGAAGAAGATGCTCACATTTCTCAGCAAGGCCAGGGAGAGGATGATCCACACCCTGCACTGGCTCCTCCATCCCTCTCAAACCCCAAAGCTCAGCTGAAGCACCTCAGACTCTGAGTCCTGCAGACCACAGGGCTCAGTGAGTGATGAAGGCAACTCTCAGAGTTTTGGGCCAGACCTGGAATGACGTTTTTTATACACAGATTGCTGGGAATGGCCAACTTTTCCCAGCTGGGAGTGGGCAGAGGGTGCTCCTGTAGCCCAGGGCGTCTGTGCATTGTCTGTGACAGCCCTGGCAGTAGCAAGCTGGGCCCTGTATATGAAATATGGTATTTTCACACATCCAGGGAATGCCACAATAAAACAAGGAACTGGTGCAGTTTACGACTGGGCCTCATGCTGAGTCCAATTAAACCTACTGTTTCCAATCAGGTTTAATGTGAGGATAAAGTGAATGCTCCCTGAGATTTGGAGGAGGATAATTTGTCAGTAATAATAAGTGTAGACAAACAGGATGTTCCACAGTGCAGGGGCCTGATTAAAACCAAATGTGTTTCCAGGGATCCTCTCGAAACTCCTGGCAGCCAAGGCAGCCAGCCTTGCTTGCAACTTACAGCAGATCTTTTGCAAAAAGCTTGCAGCCTTTGCAATTCTGCCTAAATCCCATGGAAAAAAAGTCAGAGCCAGGCCATTGGGTCACCCCAGAGCCATCTCTGTGCGTTGCTGTTGGGTTTTGAAGGTTTTTTTCCAGAGCATGTTTCAGTTTTGTAACCTGTCAATGCAAGGACATCCTAACAGGAAAGGGAAAAAGTCTTGGATTTTCAGCCTGGCCCTATCCTGCTTCCTGACAAGAGCCTGTCTAGCTGGACTTAACACTGGCAAAAATGCATTTCCTGATCAAAATGGGGTTTCCTACAAAAGGTGAATTCTTTCTCGATGAACTTTGCCATGGAAATAAAATTTGCAGTCATCAGACCACGGTCCAAAAAATCCCTTCAGTTTCGGGGGAGCTCACTGAAAAGAAACAAGGCAAGTTTTAAACTATCCCAGACTTCAGGCTTTAAATTAGACTTGAGATCAATCTAGCAACAGGTTTTTTTTTTCTTATTTCCTAAGACAGGATTTTCTCACTTTTTGGCCAGATGGGAGGCCGGGTGCCTGAGTGCTCGTTAGTCGAGTTACAGTCCCTGGGAAACCCGCGGTTACCTGGTGCTGCTAGGGCTGCTTTTGTTTATTGAGACAACCAGCCTGAGGTCGGTGCTCGGGAGCACTTAACATACTAACAAACCGCTAATTAACCCAGCACAGAAGCAGGAGCCCGTGCCCAGAATGTGTCTCTAATTCCCCATCTCCCCGTGCACAATGGATCGTGCGTGGGGCGGGGGCTGTTGTCGCTGTAGAGCACGAAATCAGGACACAGACTCTCAGAAGGCTGAAGATTCAAAATTTTGCTTTATTATCAAAGCACCTGTCTTTTATACCTTTTCACAATGAGCCCACCTAAGAGGTGGGATCCTTGGACCCATTGGTTACATCAAGGGGCCATCAAGCAAATTCTCTCTTTTGGGAAAGAATGTAGAAAAATATAATAGTTTACAATAACATGTCTTTGTTTACCACAAGTGTGTTTGGGAAAGAATTTTTTGAAATCAAAACACGGCAGGCACAAACCGTAGGCTACAGGCTGTGGCACGGACCGGCCATGGGAAGGGGCTCCCGCTGCTGCAGCTTCCAGGAACCCGGATTGGGATGGGGAAAATCATTGGGATAAATGCAGACCTGGATGCTGTGTGCTGCTGATTTTCCCCTGCTGCTCAGGAGGGCAATCACCTCCTCAAGCACCCTCTTCGGGGTTGTAGCTCTCTGTCCTTTCAAGTTTATGTTTGCCTTAAGGGTGTCTCAGGTTTACTGGAAATTTTCTCTCTGGGTCCTCTCTCTCCGTCTGCCCTGGTGGCACTTGGCTTTTTCTCAACAACAGATTTTGGGAATCACTGCAATCCTCAAAGAGTGGGGATTCTCTATTTTCACTGCTTGTTTGGTGACACAGGCAGTGCCTTATTCCCAATTACATCCTCAGAAACCTCCATTCCTTCCTCACATCTCATTCCTTAAAGAATTCTTGTTAGGAAGGTCTGGTGAGCTCCTTCCAGTGCCCCCAGGCATAAATATATATTCTTACATTTTAAAATAGACTTTATATATATAAACAGAGATAATAAACTCCATTCTAGGCTATAAACAGGAAGACAACCCCAACACTCGAATCCCAAAGACCTTTGTGGGTGAGTTCCCATCAAAAATGGAGCACACACAGGAAAAGGTGGAAGTTCTAAAGTCCCAAAGTAAAGTTCTGCTGAGGTTTTGGGGCATGTCCCCAGTGGAGTGGCCTTGCTGGGGAAAGGCTAGACAGGCACTGAGGGGCTTATTTCAGTCCCAAAATGGATGGAAAACCCTCAAAAATATGCAGGTGAGTTCACAGGATTCTGTTTTGAAGAGGCCTGGAAGAAATCAGACTTTGGGAAGAAGGTGTTTTGGGGCACCTGAAGGTTTGCATGCCTCCAGCACAGAACTTCCACAAGACTGGGAATTGAGATGAGAAAATAGCACCAATAAAGAAAAGAAAACACACCCTGTATGGGAGCATGGATAGAAAAAGGCCCCAGAACAGGGATGTCAGTCTGACACAGCCATGCCTCACTTTTCCTGACAGAGGTGACAGCGTCACAGATGTCCTTTCAAACAGCAGCAGCTCCTCCAGAACCCCCTCCGATGTCTCTGAGCAAAGCTGCCCCAGACAAATAAACCATTTGATTTAATTTAGAGCCACAGCTTGTTCCCAGGGAAGGGTAATTGGATCCATGGCAGGGAGCTGGGAAGGGGGCCTGGGATGAAACAAAAGGAGGCAGCTCTGCTGCTTGGGATACTTCTTTCCTCCAGTGGAAATTTCTTACGGAGCAGAACCCCTTCTCCAAACAGCAGGGCAGTTTCAGTGACCTAATTTCCTGCCACTGTTCCTTCTCCTCTGATAATGGGGAGGAACGCTGGGTTTCTCCTCCTACAACTAAACAAACAGAGCACGAAATGAGTGAGAAGGTTTAATGCCAAAAGGCTGCAGGAGGAGAGCTGCTCTGGACTGGAGACCTTTGCAAACAGAAGGTGATGGGGTTAAAACATGATTGTTTCTGCTGCTGCTGTCCTGCAACCTCCAAGCTGGGTCCATCCAGTGATTCTGAGAGCTCCCCTTGAGTGGGGAGGGAAGGAGAAGCTGCCTCTGAAAGGAAATGGAGCTGGGAAGGGGCTGGGGCACCAGGAGGGGCTGAGGGAGCTGGGAAAGGGGCTCAGCCTGGAGAAAAGGAGGCTCAGGGGGGACCTTGTGGCTCTGCACAACTCCCTGCCAGGAGGGGACAACCGGGGGGTCGGGCTCTGCTCCCAGGGCACAGGGACAGGAGGAGAGGGAACGGCCTCAGGCTGGGCCAGGGGAGGCTCAGGGTGGACAAAAGGAGAAATTCCTCACAGAACAGATTATTAAGCATTGGAACAGACTGCCCAGAGCAGTGGTGGAGGGATCTAAAGGCTGTAAGGGTGTGGCAGGTGGGGACCTGGGACACTGGTGGCCGTGTCAGCGCTGGGGGATGGTTGGGCTCAATGACCTGAGAGGTTTTTACCAACCCAAATGACTCTGTGACTCTGTGCTTTGCCTCCTCCCTTCCTGACTCCGAAATCAAAGAGCTTTTGAGGAGGAGAGTTGTGTTTGCAGCCGTTGGCCATTAATTGTTGTCCAATAAAAGTGATATTTGGTGCCTGCTGTGGGCTGGAAGGTGGAATGGAGGCCCTGAGCTGCCTGGCTGTGGTGCCAGCAGGTTGTGGCAGCCCCTGGATGGCACCATGGACAGTGTGCCCACCATGTGTTTGATGAGTGAAAACCTGACATTAAAAGACAAAAAAAAAAAGGGAGAAAATAAATCTAAAAATATCCCATCCCATCACATGGCCACAGGGTGATCCTGGGACTTGCAAAGAGCCTGGAAAATCCTATCAGTGTCTGAATCTGATTTGAATCTTCTTGGGTCTTCCTGACCCAGA